>JAOTOL010001505.1:737500-1405109 GCA_034440575.1 Imbricaverruca yamaguchii | reverse complement strand
TTCATTCCATTCAACGCTGTTTCAGTCTATAATATCCGGTTACTTCTTGGCGCTTTTACATTCCATTCTATTTCCAAATACATCTTGTTCCATTTGATCTTACTCCCCTTTTGGCATTGTTCCGTGGACACTTGTCCAGCCCGTCATATTTTTTTGCAACTTTTCAACGATATTCCATCAAACGTTATTCCACTTTCGACCTTGTTCTTTTCTACATTATTCTCGATTCGACCTTGTTCCATTCTACGTTATGCCAAGTTCGATCTTATTACATTCCATTGCATTTACTTTCTTCCTCGATTTACTTTACATCAGCCATGGATGCCGATACAATCGTACCGAAAGTAAAAGCGGAGCATTCAGTAATAGCGCTGAGGTATGGCGGGGCCTCCTCAGCCGCATGAAACGCAAGCCCAGGCGGACACGAAATCCTCACCTCACGAACCTTGCAATCATACCGCGCAGCTCTTGTACTTTATCGGTAGTGAAGTTGGGAAACAAGGGTGTGGGGATGAAACGGCGCTCGTGGACCTACGTTATCGGAAGCGAAATTCATATTGATGAAGCTCTCGCAGAAGCTCTTTATGCTTTATGCTCACAGCCACGTAACAGCTTAGGCATCAATCGTCGCCGGAGTGGGGCTCTCGAGAGTCCCTACCCAGGTTTTCCCGGATGGTGTCCGGATGAGCAGACACTGAGACACAACAATATTAACTGTTTCTTATGCAATCTTTTGCAAGCTTCACATCTAGGTGATCAGACGTCATTGACCTAGGACTGGTAAAAGTGAATAAGTTCCAGAATCTTAATATTCCAGAATCTTCCAGAATCTTAGTGCGCCATTCGGTGTAGCTGCAGCATAAAGGCACTAACTGGGCGCATGCTGTGCTTTCATCAAGACAAACAACCCGCAATCTCGAAATCGTATTTCAGGTCAATGTTACTAACCATAGGTCAGGTCAATTTCAATGTTTTGTTGTCGCATCGACTAAGGAAAAATGAAGTTAGATATTTGTTCAGGGTGCGAATCATAAGATCATGCAACGAAGATTCACGTTTAAAATATGTGTCAAAGATCCATGACATGAGGTCAGGTCAAGTTTCTACAGATTTTCTACACAATAACATCGCATGTATAGTATATTAGTTATTCCTCGTGAAGCCATATCTGATTTCGGCTTCAGCGTCGCCCTAAATCGAGCGACATGGCACTGGGCGGCCAACCAACGACCTGAGACGACCTGGCTTCGTGTGATTTCACCATATTTTACCTGATTTGACCCATTGAAGTACTTTTTCAAGCGGTGTACATTTAGGCGATGGATGAAGTGTTCATTTTATCAATATATGCATGTCACAATTGTACTTGATGTCAGGTCACGAAATCAAAATCTGTACAGTTTACAAAGATGTTTCAGTATCATATCAGTTATTTTGGGACTTACAAATTTCATACTTCAGAAGCGATGTACTGAGGGTATTCAAGCTTTTTCCACATCAATTTGGCAAGTTGTGTCAAAATTTTGAAGTCAGGTCGTCTAGGGTCAACGAGTTAGTCAAGGTCAAGTGCGGTCATCTCCAAAAAAGTTCAAACAGTCGTCACGCTTTAACGGATACATATATTTTAGTGAAACTTTCAGCGTTTGCTTATCTTTAGGGATGCAACAAAACGTACGAGTGGATTTTTTTTTGTCTATGACTACTTAAATATTTTGCATATTTGCGAATTGTTCAAATAGAAGATTCTGGCTAAAGTAAGCATTTTTTTATTGGGGGAAGTTTACTGCCAAGAACGTTTCTCGGTCTGCTCTACCCATTGGAAAAGGAAAATTAAGGAACACTTGAAAACTCAAAATGTTTAAATTTCACAAAAATAAAATATGTATTCTTTTTTTTTGGGGGGGGGGAGCAAACAATGGTACGGCCCTTGTCGATTTCGCTGTCCTTTTCCGGTTCCAAATACATTTTGTTTTCGTTTTGTTCAAATTAAAACTTACAATTTTGAAATAAAAAAAAGAAATTTGGTGGGGGGGGGGGGGCAACAAACTTTATAACAAACTTTATTAACTGGTCGATTTCGCTGTCCTTTTCTAATTCCGAATCATTTTTTATTTTTCATATATGCCCCGAAATGAACACCCCAGAGCCAAAAACATAATGTAAGTCGTGAAAAGTCTTAAAAATATATCCCCCTTGGTGACGTCACTTTTGGGGAAAATTGTTTTGGGGATGGTTCCGGACCCTACTCGTTGAGCGCGTTCCTCTTTCGTTTTCGTGCGACACTTAGTTTGGATTTTAGAGGGAGGTTACTATTCGACCGCTCCCCCGAGACCCTCCGGTGAGGATCTGACCGGAGAGACGGCGCGGGTTTAGTTGAGATCCGCGTAGTGGCTTAGTATGACCTCTGGTGACCTCACTATTGCACAAGATGCAAGTATAAGGCAGTCTTTAAATCCTCGACTATCCGAGTTTTTTTTAATGGCATCTGCATTGCATTCCAGCTTACGTAAATATGAACCTATAGAGCGGGCAGTTTCAAAACCTCTCACCATTCGGCCCGAAGAACCTCAACTAATCGTCACCTATATTGTAGCATAGTTTACGTTAAATACCGCTTTGGCTGCCAAATTTACATGATTGCGCAGCCCGTAATGATGCACCCCGTAAGTCAGCCGGCCTACCTCCCCGCAACTGTGACGCGCCTAGTACCTGTTTTATCGGCCGCCCGATTTGTCGAATGCGTAGTGAGCGTTCTGAGACTGTGATCCCGCGACGGCTGATGTCAACGATGCAGTACCTGATGTCAAGCTAGCCGGGTCCCCAGATAACTACCCCTGATGTCTCAGAGCTTCCTGGACTGTTGAGCTGCGCAGGCATGTCGTGGTTGGTCGCATCATAAATTTACATAACTGTCTTTCGGCCTGTAAATTCAGAGCCTATAACCATCGATGTCTGCTGTCTCCTTGGAACATCATGCAAACTTTATTTCTGAAGCGCATAATTGCCGTTTCTTTACCTTAACCACTGCACAATGCATTAAGTGCGCCGTCATTTAAATTTTGGGAGTAGTTGCAAGGAGCAGTCCTTCTAGTCCATCACGAGACTGCGAGACGACCGCGCTACAATATCATCAACATCAATGCAAAATTGTTGCGCTCCGCTCCAATCACATTTGCATTAGGAATGCTTATGCTAAGACACACTTGTCATGTTGAGATGTTGAAGAGCGCATCACCATTGTCAATAAGCAGCATATGATGCACGGGATCACAAGCGCTTTCTCAAGCGATGTATTTTCAGTCTTACTGTGTATTCTTCTACTGCATTACGAAAACGTTTTCCATGTAAATGCAATGCATACCAGATGAGAAATATTGCTACGAAAGAAAAGCATTACTGCGCATTAACCCGTCCCGTCTCGGGGGGGTCTTCAACTGCCCCCCCCCCCCTCAGGTTTTTCGCGGATAGCGGATGAACGGCGCGCGGTAGCGCGTCCATATTTTGGCATACATTATCCCACATCAATTTGACATGCTGATTCAAAATTATTAGGGCAGGTCATTTTGGGTCAACGAGCTAGTCAAGGTCAAGTGAGATCACTTCCAAAAAAGTTGAACCAGTCGTCACGCGATTTTTTATTCGTTTTTGACTACATATAAATTTGGCGTATTTGCCATATTGCAGTTCAAACACAGGATTCTGGTTAAAGTAAGCATTTTTTATTAGAGCAAGTTGACTTCCAACAACATTTCTCGTTCTGCTCTACCCATTGGAGAAGGAAAATTAAAGAAAACTTGAAAACTCAAAATTTTGACATTAAAAAAAAAAATTAGGGGCAAAAAAATGATAGGCCTGGTCGATTTCGCTGTACTTTTCTCATTCCAAATACATTTTGTTTTTTCATATATCCCCAAAATGAACTCCCCAGAGTAAAAAACATAATGAAAGTCGTGAAATGTCGTGAAAATTTAACCCCCTGGTGACGTCACTTTTGGTATAATTTTTTTTGGAGGAGGGGGGGGGGATGGACCCGGACCCTACTCGTCGAGCGCTTTCCGATGACACCTCTTTCGTTTTCGTGCGATGCTTAGTTTGGATTTTAGAGGTGGGGGTCTTCAACCGCTCACCCCCGAGACGGGGTGGGAGGATTTGACATGAAAGACGGCGCGGGATAACTAATCCCGTCATTCTGGTCAGATCCACACCCCCCCCCCTCTCTGGGCGTGTGGAGGGGGAAGGGAGGTGGTCATGATACGCTCCCCTTTAATCTAAACTAAGCGTCGTATGAAAATGAAAGAGTGCCATCGAAAAGCTCTCGACGAGTAGGGCCAGAACCCACCACCAAAATATTATCCACTCAAGAAGTGAGGCCATTAAGGGCTTTTTGTGGTCACGATTGGTGTCATGTTCTTCGTTCTTGGGAGTTCATATTGGAGAAGATTTTGAAAACAAACGTATTTAGAATCGGAAAAGTAAGCCAAAGTGGACCATGGCCCCAAAATATTTGTAAGTTATGAAAACCAAACACTTAAAAAATCCTCTAGAAGGTGTTGTTGCGCCCCTAAAGATAA
This sequence comes from Imbricaverruca yamaguchii, assembly GCA_034440575.1. NCBI lineage: Eukaryota > Metazoa > Arthropoda > Thecostraca > Neoverrucidae > Imbricaverruca > Imbricaverruca yamaguchii. The sequence continues at coordinate 1,400,538 of JAOTOL010001505.1, read as the reverse complement.
GTAAACGCTGAAGGTTTCTTTAAAATATCTTTACCCGTTTGGGTATGACGATGGGTTGAACGTCTTTGGAAGTGACATCACTTGCTCTTAATCAACACCATGAGCGTGGATGACTTGACTTCAAAGTTTTCACTTGGGCTGTGAAATTGATATGGCAAAAAATATGCAAAAGAACGGCGAGCTGCCGAGCGCTGTTCTTTCCCAATCTGCTGAGGACCTTAGCGGGCGTAAGACTCCCGAAACAGTGCGGATGAACAATGCACTTAACTTGGGGGTAAAATCATCACTAAGAAAAAAGTCATAAGGGCGTGTAGTTCATCCGGTGTCAAACAAGGCGTTCTGAGTCCATGTTCGAGAAGCTTATGCTCACGTGATTGAGGTGGGATGAGAGAACATTTGGCCCTCTTTATCCAACATCCGCGAATCGCTAAGCCTGTTATCAGCGCAGCATTATGGCCTCCTTATGTAAATCGCAGGTTATTCATCACGCATCACATCCATCGTCTCTGTTAACACGCGCCCTGGAGGGCCTCTGAAAATAACGCGCACTGGAGGGGGGCGTATTCCGCCCCCCCTGAGATCTCAGCTCCTATGAAGGCCAGAGCAACGAAATTCACAGGGTGAATGGGCACGATAGTGAACTCTATTGTGTGCAAAGTTCATGACCTTCGGTCAATATCTTCAAAGTCAAATGAGGTCAAAATAGCAAAATTTTCTGGTTTTGCGTGGCTTGGCGTGCCATTGTTATGGATCGCTGTGGTTGTGTCTAAATGCTCCAAAATTGGCATTAATGATGTTTTGGACATTACTAATGATGCAATACAGATGTCAGATCTGCCATTTGACCTCAGGTCACCTATATAGGAGCACTTTATTAGGTCATTACCTGCTCCAGTTACGGGAACCGGGCTCCCATCCCGGCTGCTCCGTTGGGCGGCTCGGCACAATCGGCTTCGCAAATAAAGGAGTGAAATACATGAATAAAGTATGGAAATGCTTAGGCACACAATGACAAACAGTATATTTCGGGATGTATAGGGAGTAACATGTAAAGTGACATCAATCGCATGACAGTCATTTGCATTTATGACACATTCCAGTTGACCAAGTTTGGTTCCATTAGCCTATCATGAACTTGACTTGACCTGACCTCGGCGACCTAACATGACTTTTAAATTATATAGCATAAAAATATGCATCAAACAAGTCGCTAGTGCTGTCAAGAACACTTCCTTATTGCCAATATACGGGAGGCGCATCAGCGCCGATTTGTGTGGTCTGGCGCTGCGAATTGTTTTTACTTTAACGGCCCCTAACTTGAAAACATCTCGGCCGATTTCCACTTTTCTTACTTTAAACAATGCGCCGGTCATTTCTAAGCAGGTACGCGAAAAATTAGGCATATATTGTCCGGTACAATATGGAGTTATGTACGAAAAATCGGAAGGATTGGCCGATTTCGCCATACCCCCTCTAGGGCGTGTGTTAACCTGTTATGAACTTGACCTGACTTGACCTCGGTGACTTGACATGACTCTGGAACAATTTAGCATGACAATGTACATCAAACAAGTCGATAGTTTTGCCAAGATCACTTCCTTTTTGCTAATATACGGGAAGCGCATCAGCGACGATATTTGTGATCTGGCGTTGATAAATGATTTTACTTCAGCGACCCCTAACTCGAAAAATTTTCGTTGAATTTTCATTTTTCTTACTTCAAACAACGCGCCGATCATTTATTGGCAGGTACACAAACAATGGCGCATATCCGCCGGTAAAATCTGGAGTTATCTACGAAAAACCGGAGGGGTGGGCGGATTTAACCCCCCCCCCCCCAGCAGGGCGCGTGTTAAGAGACCACACTGCGGTAGCCAACGCAGTAAAGTGCAGGAGGGTTTGCCAGCAGTCAGGAACAAAAGTGTTGTTTGCTCCTGTGTAGGCTTGGTGAGGAAAAATTAGAGAGAAACAAATGTGGCGCCAGAGTTCTTATCTAAAATGTACTCAGCATACTTCTGCTCATCGATTGTTCACCCATTCCTAATACGTCAGACGCAATACTATCACCTAGCGGCAAGATCGCGATTTCAATATGTTTGAGCCGAAAGGAGGAAACTAGAACGTATGTTGAATCCTACATGATATATAAGTAGACTAGTAGATACTTCATTCATATTTGAGCAGCTCATATATCTTTTCAATTTACACATAAATATCGTCTTACGCAAGGCTATATAGTGAGATAGTATACGTAAGCAATGAAGCAATCACCGACACCGGCAATGCATTGCTATGCGCAATACAAGCATACGGTCGCGTACATATGTACGGGTGTCAGTGGGTTGGTCTGGTTTGCACACTTTTTGCCAAAATCGATAGCAGCTCCCCCTCATTTTATACATTTTGGACCGCTGAACACGATGGAAGCATCAGGAATGAAAATTTTTCGCATCTTTTGATGGCCCCTGCTACTTGAAGATTTTGGCTGGGACCAAATTTTTGACATTTTTACATCTCATAAGCGGAATGATGGGAAAATGAGTCCGCTTGAGCATTACATTGTCGAGGCAATTCATTTTAGATCATTTGGCACCGTTTCCAAGATTCTAGCTGACTTATTACCTCAGATTTAATCTTCTAAAGTATGGAAGGTTCGAGCGGTTCCCTGGGTTCCCAACAGATGGCAGCCCTAGCGATCCCGGCTGCCTTCCATATGCCTTATGACGAACGCGTTTGTGTTTTCCACCAAGCATAGTTTGGCGTCTTGATGCACTGGTGACACGACGCAGCAGCACTTCGACGATCGGTACATCCGAATACAAACAGGCACAGTCATGGGGAATTTTTCTGACTCAAAGTGAAGTACCTCTTTCGGAGCATACGAGGATCAACCTCTTGTGTTTGAGTCTGGCGCAGATAAGTTGAAGCTGCTCCTCCTCGCCAGTCACCAGCGTAGAGGTACCTGTACTTACTTTGACGGCCTGCTCTACGGCCTGAGTGAGCACGGGCCCGCCCGCAGAGTTCTTACGATACCGCGGAATTCAGAACCGTTCAGAGCAGAGCCGACGAGCCGTTGGAGTGGTGGCGCTACTGCCAGCTCCTTCACCGAGCCAAAACCTTGCAATAACGAAGGACCGAAAAGTCTACAGCTGGTAGTTGGAAGGAAAACACCTCGACCTGCCGATGGTATGCGATTCGCTGTACGGCCTCAGCTCTAACATCCGCGTCAAAGCTGACATCCGCGTCAGAGCTGACATCCGGGTCAGAGCTAACATTTGGGTCAAAGTTGACATCCGGGTCAGAGCCGACATCCGTTGCACATCATGTTCAGCAGTACGGCCTCCGAGTGGCGCCAGCAGCCGTTACGTTGTATCGCAGGTCTGATACATTCCGCACGTGGACGGGAAGGAACCTCAGGAACTCCAGGTTGTGGAGCGTGCCTTGAGAATCGTCCGCGCATGCACTGTTCTGTTTGATGTAGAACCGCTTTGGTCCATGATGGCACACCGGATATTGAACCAAAACCGTTGAGATGATGACTGGGCATGCGCTAGAGACTTAAACACATAGGTTGGCAGCAGGCTAGCAACCAGAGTCAGCTGCCTGACATTTGCAAAGTTGCATCACCATTTATGAAGATTAAATTGAGGGATGCATCGGTCTATATACTTCCCGGTGTGAGCACGAGGCTGGCAAATATGACCTGTCAGCAAGTGGGACACTAATCATGCAAAGGCTTCCGAATATTCGCTTAACTGACCTTGGCTTTAATTTAATGCTGCCAATGTCACATTCGTACTGTACTTGACAGAAGTTGTTTTATGGGCAGCGTTAGACGAACTAAGTGCAGATTGCTATCTCATTTCGCTTTGCATGGTTGAGAAGCCTAATTGTCCGCTTTGCGACCTGCGGCGGAACTGTGCCTAATTGTCCGCTTTGCGACCTGCGGCGGAACTGTGTCGCATTGTCCGCTTTGCGACCTCCGGCGGAACTGTGCCGCATTGTCCGCTTTGCGACCTGCGGCGGAACTGTGCCGCATTGTCCGCTTTGCGACCTGCGGCGGAACTGCGCCGCATTGTCCGCTGCCGGCCAGGTCGTAAAGTCGTGAAGGATTTCCTAGTCTGAGCTCAGATCAGCTGTCGCCTAGGTCGACATGTCGGCGACGTTACCATTGGTCGCGTCAACCTCCACTGCCGGTAGTTCGCACACCGCTCCCGCACCCGCTGTACCCAGTGGACCGGCGAAGGATCTTGGCTCTATAGATATTCCACCGAGTTCTGAGAACGTCAGTCGCAGGCTCAGCTCAATGTCATAAACCTGGTAGATGAACTAGTAACAGGTCTGTTCTCCATCAGCTCACACAAGCGGCAAATACCACCCGATGTCCCACGTGTTGGCCGCTGCGCCACCACGGCCCAGTGCAGCTACGTCCCGTCCACACTCAAAGGCTATTGCCAAACGTTGTTGAAATTGGTCAATGACTTTGGCAGACCGTGGGTCGCAGTAGGTTATTGCTCTTTTGGTGTCGAAGCAATTTCGCACTCTCTTGGTCACAATGCTTCATGACACAATCGGGATGCCTTCACTTCGCCACATGTCTGTCACTTCTTCACTTACCGGTCGGGGTATGAGAGCAAACAAATCTTTACTGGACGGATCGATTTCGTAGAAACAGTGTCGTTGATCAGCAATTTGGCGTAGTTTGTCACGTTGCCGTTCGTCTACGGCTTACTTGTTGGCAGACGACATGGTCGCCCCAAGGCACAACGCGCACTTTTGATTTTCGGCGCAGTAATTGCTCACAATTAACAAAATAGCCGGTATTTTCTACTAAACACAGAACACTTCTCGCGGCTGGTACCCAATGCGGAGAGCACCAGCAGACGTTTCAAGTTCTCAAGAATGTTTTCCCTAAAAATACAACTTATTTTGTAAATTTGCCATTTATGGTGCTTCTATATTTTGTTCATTTTTCTTCAGAATACCATGCTTATGAAGGTGACTAAGATGATGGGACCACTCATTTTGTGTGCAAATGCGTACCTTTCATGCTGTGAGCAAAATTATGTCAAAAAGGGCTTCGAGTTAGGTAATATAGCATGAAAAAGAAAGTGTAAAATCTAGGCAAACCTGCATTCTGATAAAAACAATAAAAATAATAAAATGCAAGAATGCAAGAAGGCAATAGGCAGGACCAGATTGACTGGGGAACACACTCTATGGGCTCCCATGCTAGGGCTTGAAATCATTGGCGGGGGCAAAGCCAACATTGATGTGGCATTGTCCCCTCGAAAGTATATATAACAACACCCCTGCCTGAGCGTCAACCTATGCCCTGCATGATGGTCGTGCGGATTCAGGGATGGCCGGCTGATTCAGGGATATGTCATGGAGCCTACGTCCCCCCGGGAAGACTCAAGTTTTCCCCTTCATATTTCTCAACCAGAAGCATCCTTCAGTATGCTCAAGTGCATGTCCGTCTCTGCTAAGCGGATTTTCTTTTATCCCCTTCAGGTATTTTTGCAGGCTGCACCTCCTAAGAACTGGCGCCCCCAGACATATACCCCTCTCCCATGACAATTGCTGGAACCCACCCTGATTAGGATATAGGGTACACACGCAGTACACGTACGCTGTCAATCACAAACATTCCCAGCGTTACTTCGCAAGAATTTATGGGAATCTATCCATAACCTTTAAACCTACAACATTTCATTCCAGGGCCGAAATGCACGGGAGTGGGCGGCGCACTCAATCTTTTGCCCATATGTCGCTGCTCCAGCCGGGATCGGCCGGAATAGGACGTGGAACGTGCGGCGAGTCGGCCGTCTAGTTATATATGACGTCATCAAGGCTTCCAGGAAAACTGTGATGCACCTTCTAATGTAATGGTATATTTGGTGGCATTTGATGCACGCTGCCAGACATTGGTCCATGGCTGTGCATAGACTAGTACCTACCTATTGCTTTCTTGAGGAATATGAATTGTAACAGTGTCCATGCAGCTTCTTCCGACCTTTTTCTTTCATATTATCATAAGCTGGCAGACTGGCTGAGATGTGGCTCTCGTTGGTTCAGTTTGAGGTACCTAGGTAATATCTCATTGGGCATGTACCTAGGTAGGTACCTACCTACCTAGGTAAATATCAAGCTGATATGGTGATCAGTAGGCTGCTGCATATTACTATAGTTTGCATATCCACAATCTCAATGATGAATGTGATTGTTTTCACTGCATTGGATTGCATGAAGTTTGATGACTGGAAATTGAGAAGGGAATGAATCCTGTTCAAGCTGCATATGCATGTGGTGTTGCCCTTGGTGGTGTGTACAAACATCAGTATGACAATGCAATTGTTGTTTAGTGGCTTAGCAGATTTGCCAGACAACCTGGTTGAAAGTGCATCCATCAGCATCAGCCAATCTCAACATTTTGTGATGTAGGTAAGATGTCCTTCCACTATTCATAGAAATCCAGCTATTTCAGATTTGTTTGCACAATTTTCAAGTTTACAGCAAAAGGTGGAGAGACAGCCTACTATCCAATCCAAATCTGTTTCTTTTCAGTGCAAAATGTGTACGAATTAATTTTTCCATTTCGCATGATGTTTTTTTTAACTTTTTTCCTTTGGCTTTCTTATCAGCATAAAAATAGCATAGGTTATTGGGGGCCCAAATGAACATTGGGGACCAAGATGAACGTTAGTGGGGCCATGGCCCCCACAAAAAGATACAAATCGACGCCCCTGGGTTTTTCCGACATATCTGTTGTGGGATAGAGGAGGCCAAGAGCGCCGCGTGAAAATAACGGGCAAAGAAGTTGCGTTCCAACGGAACTTGCTTTCAGAGTAAGTCCTTGGAGCTCCCGGCGTCTCCTTAATGCCTGGGCAGGTGAACATCATACCCAGGCATATATCCAAGGGACTGTTGTCTGCGAGTGACGTAGTGAATATGCAAACGGCAAAGATATTTGATGCAAAGGCATGTCAGCTTTTGTGCTACGTTTTTTTTAAATGCCTTCGGCATATAAACAAAGTGCTCACAATTCCTCTTCATTGACTTCCTTAACCATCGCCAGGACATCATCCTCTGAGGCAGCGATGACCGGCATGTGTGGCAGATGACGCAAGCGATGAGTATGCAGCACAATCGTAAATTAATTCGCGCTATCTCCGGGGGGGGGGGTCTTCAAGCGCCCTTCAGGTTTTTGGCGGATACTGAGGAAAAACGTCGCGAGGCAGCGCGCTGAAAGTTGGTATACCTTTTCCTACATCAATTTGGCATGTTGTGTCAAACTTTTAAAGTCAGGTCATCTAGGGTCAACGAATTAGTTTAGGCTAAGTGAGATCATCTCCAAAAAAGTTCAACCAGTCATCACGCTTCAACAGATACAGATATTTTAATGAAACTTTCAGCGTTGTCTTACCCTTAGGGATGCAACAAAACGTATGAGAGGATTTTTTCCGTTTTTTGCTACTTATTAGTTTTGCATATTTGCATATTATAGTTCAAATGGAAGATTCTGGCTAAATTAAGCATCATTTAATGAGAGCAAGTGGACTTCGAACAACGTTTTTCGGTCGGATCTATCCATGAGAAAAGGAAAATTAAAGAAACCTGAAAACTCAAAATTTGAAAATTCAAAAAAATATTATTTTTGATTTTTGGGTGGCCAAGAAGTATTGTATGGTCTTGGTCGATTTCGCTGTCCCTTTCTGATTCCAAATCCATTTTGTTCGTTTTTCAAATATCCCCCAAAATGAACTCCCCAGGGCCAAAAACATATTGCAAGTCGTGAAAATCTAGGCCCCCAGTGACGTCACTTTTGAGGGAACTTTTATGGGTGGTGTCGGGCCGTACTCGTCGGGCGCATTCCGATATCACCTCTTTCGTTTTCGTGCGACGCTCAGTTTGGATATTAGAGGGGTTCCTATCACCCCCCCCCGCCGTCCCCGAGACGGAGTATGAGGATCTGACCGGAGAGACTGGGTTAAGAACATGTCATGCGAAACTGGGAAAAAAAACAGTTTGTAGTTGACCTGCAATATAGTATCTGACTATCAGCATATATATTGATAATGTGGAAATACGAATGGAAACCGAATCTCAATATATCGCTATACAAATCTGTCAGAAATACTGCCCTACGAACTTATATTCAGTACTCGTAAATCAGCAGCTGCGAAACATTCCGTTTACTGACAATCTTGGCGTTCTTCTGGACCGAAAGCTAAAGTAGTTTTACCAGATTACATTCATGGCATCGAAAGGAAGTAAAACATTTACCTTGCAATGGAACTTCCTAATTGAGTCATGCCGTTTCTGCCTAGCAAACAGACACTGCACAATGCTTATGAAATAAACAACCCTGCAATACTAGTCTAAAAACTGGTACGAAGCACCCAAAAATCACCTCAGTTGGATTCCGGATATGCAGCACAGGTTGCACATCTTGCTAACGCAAAGCACAGCACAAAATCCATCCAGTTGCTTGACCGCGAACCATTATTCAAGCCTTTGTTTATTTAATATCCAGTTCTTGCACGCAAGTTGTTTGATGTCCGATCTTGTATTGATATACGATGTGACCTTATAGGTTCTTTCCGCATTTTGTTATTTTTTAAGCTGTGCGACTTGTGCGACTTTGTTTCTAAGGTCATTTGGCAGCGTACCAAGGCGGCTTTCTGTCGAGTGAGTACTCCTGCATGTGTTTCTAGGCGAACTCCTCGTACGTTCAGCGCGTTTTACCCTCTCCAAGAAAGTCTTCAACCTCTCGACCATCTTCTCTCTTTAGAGAGATGGTATCTTCCAGAATTACATCGGTACTCTGGTACGCTGTTCTCAGGACACCTGATGGTACGCTATTTCAACAACCAACCGTGTCAACGTCGTGTACACATAGTGTATTAATTGTCAACGTGCACTTTTAGCAGCCTAATGATTCATGAGCCCACGCCTAACGAAAGCTTTTCACCACCTTCCCCTGTCGAGGGAAGGGAAAACAAACTCAGCGTAACGTGAAGCACACGTTCGATCTAATGACACGCAACGCAAGCTCATGAGGTGAACTGTTGAATCCCTAGGTCAGGTAAAAGAAAAGATTAAAAAATTTATTGAACAATTTTCGGCTAAAGCACGCTATCGAGTTGAGAGAAATTCGCAAATGCGCGAAAATTCGTGCACGTTTATAGTTGGATATGACCTTTCGGTTAGTATCGTCAACATCATAATCGGACCCTCGAATAGTAACGGGTCAGGTCAAGGGTATCCCTGACCACATATTTTAAACATTACGTGAAGTGTGACCAGACGACGATTCAGATGGCTTAGTGTTGCACGTGGATGCTGATCTCAAGTTCCTGGTGGTAGGAGTCACCCCATATAATGATAGGGAGGAGGTCCCCCGAGTCGCTCGTATACGCTATGTTTGAAACACGCCAGCGAACATGTATTAGCACAGCATGTGAGTGCAGGGTGTTTACTTCACCTCAAGCCGTCGCGGAGAGCAGAACAACCCCCTCTTTACCGCAGTTTAGCCACGGCAATGCTGAGATGCAGCGGATTTGCGCATTAACTGTGCAGTGAACGTGTGTGTCTCACCTATACCGTTCGTCGCCACAACATTTCGTCTAAAAAAGAATAAACATACTACGAGCACTTTCTGGCACACACTGGGGATCCGATATAAATGCACTACTGACACTATATAAAGCAATCATTCGGAAAATCATGGAATATGGTTCCCCACTATTCTAAAATGCAGCCTACACAAATCTCACAATTCTAGACACACTTCAACACCAATGCCTCAAAATAGTCACCGGAGCATTCATCACATCACCCTATCTTGCCCTTCATATATATATATATATATATATATATATACATATAACCACTTCCTAGAACTCAACACAGACCCACGGAAGCACTACTTAGGTACCACTACAAGACACAAATCACTAAACAACACCAATGCACCCAGGTACTAAAACTCCACACAGCACTCGTACTCATGAAATCAACACCACTAAAAACTACAATAGGCTGTCGCACACAACGACACGCAAACACTCTAGATATAACACTCCCCATAACACCACTCCCGCAACTCATCGCGTGGTGGAAACAACTTACACCCAACACACTTCCTAATTGACAGACAGAGAAAAAAACACATATACACACGTATAAATACAACTATTCTTTTTGGCATATTGCACCATCTACAACACCAAAATTGAACACAACATCATAGGCACAGACGCACAATCAGCACTACAGAGCATAACACCCTACACCAAATACAAATACCCGCTCATTTCCAAAATACTACACATCCACAAAAAACTAACCATACGCCAACGCCGACTACTTATTTGGATCTAAAGTCGCATAAACATCCATGGCAACGAACACGCAGACTCAGAAGCAAACATAGCCACAACGCTACAGCAAACCACACAATGTCCCTATTCCCAATCCGACCACTATTCCACAATACGACAGGCCATCAACGAACACAACAAACATGGGATGCAGCCACACGAAATACGCCCCAGACACGAATACTGGCACCCATCAACCAAAACACCAGACTCAAAGAACGGATACTAACACAACTACGCATAGGACACACAGCACTCACACTCCTACCTCCTACTAAATCAACAACGACCACAATGCACCACATGCCATTACACTCACAACTAAATACATACTCATATACTGCACCAAATACAACAAACAATGACAACATATCACGAACTACTGCAAAACACACAACATCCCACTGTACCTAACCACGCTCCTCAACGACGACCATCCACCATTACACGAACACTTCTTCCACTTTCTCAATACTACACGTATAATGGAACAATTGTGGGGAAAAAAACTGGAAAGAAGAGAGGAAAAAAATAGGAAAAGATACGTTAGAAAACGAAAGAAAAGATGAACAAAAACCAGGTAAACGAAAAAAGACAAAGAAACGTTCCAAAAAGACATTAAAAACATCATCTTGCAATGTTAAACAAATGGCGTTGACCCCACCCCACGCCCGCTACACCCCATGCCCCAATGTGGCACCGATCGGACCGACACCTCCTCTCGACTACATCATCTCCGGCTGTCAAACAACTCTACTGTACCATCTCCACATCTTCAAGTGATCCGGGGACCAACTCAACTCTACTCTTCAAGACTACTTCAATTCTGCTTCAACATCGTTCGACAGATCAACTAACCCTTCCCACTCTGTTATATCCTCCTACCCTACGTTGCTCACTCTCTAACACCTCTTCCCAGCAACGGGAACCAGCCGACATCACCACACAGTGGCAGGCTGGCAAATTTCACCCTCACACACACACGTGTGTGTGTGTGTGTGTGTGTGTGTGTGTGTGTGAGTGTCAGTGTGTGTGCGTGCGTGCGTGCGTGCGTGCGTGCGTGCGTGCGTGCGTGTGTGCGTGCGTGCGTGCGTGCGTGCGTGCGTGCGTGCGTGCGTGTGCATGCTGTTTCCACAGCCATCCAACGGATCCGACGATCATGAAGAAAAACAACCCAGGCGCCGGCTAGAGTCTACGTGAATATGCTAGTCATTACACAAGGTATGCCGTTATCGTAGGCAGTCGAAATAACGAACAGCCGCAGCTCCTTTAATCATAATGAAGGCTTCAACGCGCGCACACCCGGGAAGATATGTGCGGTTTTTCGTACGCACGCACGCACGCACGCACCTGCCACCTGCGGTTTTTAATAATTTGCCGCCATACTAATCGGGTTATCAAGGTCAAACCTCGTATGGCTGCTGATTAGTCTTTTGCGCGCATTCTAAGAGATTTTTACCCTAGGTCATCTTAAGTCAGGTCACCAAGTTTTAGGAAGTGACGCAACATCCTTCGGAGTTCTTGGTGGCATCACTTCCATAATAATTGGGCGATTTATTTCAAACTTATAACACGTCATGATCTCATCAGGGACTATGATGATTTGTTTTCGTAGCATTGACCTGAGGTCATGTCGCAGCCATGGCTTCCCCCATTATAGGCCTATGGTAAAATATACAAATGTTGTCTGGAGGCATATCTGCTCTCGAAATGACCTCACAACGGTTATAGAGTGTAGCTTGAGTCTATTCAAAAGCCAAGAGTGTCGATTTATACATTACATAACCTACCTAGGCTACCTCATGACCTTGACCTGAGGTCATAGTTTCGGAGTATAAAGTATTCCTGCTTCGGTACGTAGTCGGCCTTGATTGTCCTCGGCAAATATCCTGCACTTTGAGGTCCTTTGTGAATGTGCGGGGCAATCATTTACTCTATGACCTCTGCAAGGTCATCTTAGGTCATCGCACATAACCGCAAATTATTTCTCACAGTATTGGACTGGAGCGATCAAACCAACGCCAATCTGCTTGTCCCCTCAGTGCGCCGAAATAGGTGTCGATTGATCCTAGACCACTTAGTACCCTCGATCTTAGGTCACATGCCTAATATTTATCGTGGTCAGGTGAGGTCAAGTAGAATGTGGTAAATTGTCTAACACTTACATAGTTACCTTAATTTGCCTTGCATTGAAATTGTTAGGCGGGAATGCAATGACTGACTACATAATTAATGAAATACATATGGGACAATTTTGCTACAGAGATAATGTGGTCCAATGTCAAGAGATCGGACAGATTTCCAGCGCGTTGCCAGCGTGGGAAGCGCGCGTACTTTGTTGGCAGGTGCCACGCGATAGCCTTACGGCATTGTTTGTGGTGTCACGTTTCAAATCACAGTTGCGGCGATTGGTGTAAGAGAAATGTGATCCGAGCGTGCGAACAAATGGGTTCTGAGCGTGTAATCTGCAGTTCACATAGAGTGACGAGTTATCAGCGAAGCCTCGGGTGTTGCTCTATATGAGCATGTAACTCATATATTGTTTGTTGTAATGGAATGCGTCGTTCCCGCACCTATCCGCTACAAGATAGACCCGGTCTTGAATGTCGTGCCTTCTTATCATGTCTCTTGCGAATCGTCTCGGAATATTCGGAAATGCAACAGTACCGGACGCGGAGCATATATCACAAACATTTGTGCGACCATTTTCACAAACTCGACCGTGTATTATCCCGCAGAAAATTAAATAGCGAACATCAATGTGGTATAAAACCAAATGTTATACAAAATTATAACGCCAGCGAAATGTTCTCGTTTAGACATTTTGAATGATATGCGACATGACCAACCGAGTCCATAAGACGGTCTTGACCTCGGGTCAATCGAGGTCAATGTCAAACATCGACCTAACTATCAAATGCCATCGGAAGCGTCTTTCGTCATATAAAGCAAAATCACCTTCCCATCACCATGCTGCCAAGAAATTTGTACCGGAAAATTACGATGCATTTTACCCAAATTCGGTGACCCTGGTGACCTATCTGTTGGCACGACCTTAAATCACACCGCGTACTGTCGATAGCACATTTCAATGACTGTCGAATAGCTTTCTCCATTTGTTTCTATCTGTTACAGGTCCTGAGATATGTGTGAATATTTGAGAATCCCATCCGATCTGGTCGAATTTGACATATGACGTCCCAGTGATCTGAATATTGACCTGAGCGAAAAATGAGCGAAATACTTTCGATAGAGCCTGTCACCAGCTATTCAACGCCGTTTTCCGTTTGTCGCTAGCTAGCATAGTCCTGGAGATTTTATGGGGCAAACATCTGCCATCCCCAGGACCGGCGAAGTTTGCGCAGATCGCCGGACCTGCGCATGTTAAATGCGCGACTAAGTTGAATTATTTGTCGTGTCAGCTTCGGCTAAGACATCTATCAGGTAAATTTTTCATTGACCCAAACGCCAACGGCTTTACATACGTAGAAGCCTTGAGACCTACACGTTTATCTGGGGCTGAGTGTCTCGGTAATAAATGTAATGCTACTTATCCCAGGTGTGCACGCGCCACATGATACCTAAAACGATTGTTGGGAGAAATTGGAGCTGCGAGAGAACATAGTGGGGAAAGTACTGGCCAACGGTGTGCGGAAAAAAGTCTTCAATTTATTTTCCTTATACCAACTCTCTAGAAAAAGCAGCGGCATGCTTTTAGCCGGAGGGCCAGCGAATAAATAAGCATTACCAAGTGGAGGAAGCCAGACCAACGACGTAAACGTGGCGCATAAATATGCCGAAATAACAGCCTATCTTAGCATTCTCGAGGAGTTGGCGTGCGCCACACAAGCTGAAGCTTCGGATGTCCAACGCGAATCACTGATCAGAGCCATCATCGAGTCTGTGATGATGCCGGTCACCTGCACCGACAGCTCATCTGATGTAAACTGGACTCCGGTGAGGTACTCACCTGATGTGAACTGGTCACCGGCAACTTTTCCACATAATGTTTACTGAACTTCGGTGACGTACTCACCTGACGTGAACTAGATTCCGGTTACGTACTCCCCTGATGTGAAGTAGAGTCCGGTGATGTACTCACCTGATGTGAACTGGACTCCGGTGACGTACTGCGTGACCAGGTTGACCAGGCGCCGGTACAGTGAGCGCGGCTGCCGACCCGAGCGCGGCTTGCTGGCGAAGTGCTTGCTGGAGCCCGCCGAGTGCCCGCTCACGGAGGCGTACATGACGTCTGGCTGTCCTCGGTGGCGTGCGACTGGGCTCGGGCGGTCTTGAACGATGCCCTCTAATGCATGGTCGCGCCATCCCTGGCGATTCGGACGTCGCAGAAGCCTTCGGTGCTGGGAAGGCTCCCCATCTGCGAACAGAGTTCCGCTCGGCTAAGTCGAGCTACCGTCCAAAGCCATCAGCGAAGAAGATGCACGCGCCATCCTGTCGGGGCGACGTCCGTCGGCGATCTTAATCCGTGACGGCATAAGTTTCACTTTCGCTCCTTTGTTGCCCGTGGCATCCAGCACCGAAGGTAAGCCATTGACAAGTTGAACTGCTGGAAGGAGAAAATCGACACTTTAACCGTGTGGATGATAGGTTACAAGTTTCATGAATCGGTGGTGATTGTTGGACGTTCTCACTGTGCTAGCAAAAGCCTCTAATTCGCCCGCCGCGGTAGCCCAGTTGGTGGCGTGCTCGCTTGTTCTCTTCTCCGGCCTGGAATAATGGAGTCCCGGTCGCTTCATTCGCTTGCATTTGGCCCCTGGTTGGGAGGACCCGTTGGCGACAAGCCCGATAATTAAGGCTGAGGACGAGCTACCAAGGCGGCCATGTTCATACATTGGAGGCACGTCAAACTTTTGGCTAAAAATGTTGCAGTTGAACTGGAATTGACGGATCGGGTCATGCGATAAGAGTTCACGCAACATGCTTGGCTTAGGAATAGGACCATGGTGAATTAAGCGACCCCAGCAAGAATTCGAAATAAATGTATTAAAAAGTAGTTCGCCAGATACACCACAGTATCAATGTCGTTAGCTTGACATGATGGGAAACAGCTCCACCTCCTCATACCCGGGCAAATATTGTGTAAGGCACATGTTTCCTTTCGCACACTTAATTCTGGTCGGTGCAGGGTTAATCATGCAATGCCGAAAGACTTGCTCCTCGACTACGGAGAAACGGCGTGGCTTGGCGCGTCGCCAACTGATACAACTGATGGGTAATCTTTGCCGACATTGTGGGGTGAAAAGGTCGTGCTAGCTTACTGAAATGTGACGTTATAACTGGTGACACTCATTGAGCGAACTTCATCTCATATGATTTTTGTTTTTGCCTATGAATTGCCAGGATTAATGTTGGTCCTGAAACCGAATTTTGCGCGTGATGTTTTGCTCCGGGATGCTTCAATATCGAGCAAAGGATTTATTGTGCACAGGACGATGAACACCTCTCCGTGCTTCCAGACATGGCGGTCGAGTATTCAAATCCGTCCGGAAATGCTTGTCTGTCGTGTGTCAGCGAGTTTGCGTGCACGCGCCGCTCCGACGCATCAAGTGCCGAAATAGTCGGCGGTGGTATTCAGCGATCGACAAGCCAAACATTGCTTACCCACGCACGGGCTGCAGTGCGAGTACCAATTATTTCTCACATATATTGGCATGTAAATAAACAAGCAAATATTATCCTAAGTATTCTTCCCTTTCGGCCTAACCCATCGTTTTCTTCTCAAAATGAATCCGAGGACGATAAACACATGGCTGCAGCTTGTTTTTGCGCTTTCGGCTGAACATCCATTGAATGGGTGGGATGCACTCGATCACACTAAATGGGTGCCTTTTCCTTTCAAGATGGCGGCTATTTATCTCTAAGGTGCGCCTCAGGCTGAAACACACGTTGATGGTATGGGGGAGGACGAAGGATGCGCGATCAAACATTTCCGGAGGGACACCACCTTCCATGGGGAGCGGACACCTGCCCCCAGAACTCCTGTCCTGTATCCGCGCCTGTCCTGTAATTATGTCAACCGGTATTAACCTGAATTGACATTTCGTTACATTTTTTGTTATTTGAGTTTTAGGGCGCATCGACAAGATTTCGTGAGCTAGTAGTGAAGTAAAATGACAACACAATTGCTCATGGTTATTGGGGTATTTGCTAAAATATAATATTAAAAATATAATATATATATTTTCAATATTTATGACGTATTGGATTTTCTCACCCAAACGAGAAGCCGGAGCGAAGTAACTGGTGCAACCGCGGAGTGCAGAATCAACGTTTGAGTATTTAACAGATGTCATGAAGCATGAGCTATGGTCAGCCTGAAATCAATCGAGTGATGTCACTTTGAACGGGAAATATTGGCCTTCCAGGTAGCGAAAACCAATGGCACCAACATAAAATAGTTTGAATTAAAATGCATTTCATCACCATACCTCATCGACAGTGACCATCTATCAACATAGCGGGATAAGTTCATGAACCTGAAACAGCGCGATGCTTTGCTCTCGAGGGGAAAACCCCGTTGATGTGAAGAAAGTGTGTGGTCAGTGATGATACTAGGAGGTTTGGGCTTGGTGTAGGCGCAGCTATCTCCTCGTTATCTTTCCAAATTGGCGAGTTATTTTCAGTTCCACCGAAATTGTATGCACTAGACCCTGTCTTTCCAACCTCCCTAACTATGAAAAGTAACTAGATTACCAGTTTCCTTCCAGAATTGGTGTACGGGATTCACAGGCGTGAAGTATTTGAAAGAAAGCTTGCTATATGAATTTAACAATTTAACCAAATTTAACCCTCTTGGGGGTTCTTCAACCCCCCCCTCAGATATTTTTTGCAGATGGTGGACGAACGGCGCACGGTAGCGCGTCAAAGTTTGGCATACCTTTTTCCACATCAATTTGACATGCTTTTTCAAAATTTCGAAGTCAGGTCATCTAGGGTCAACGAGTTAGTCAAGGTCAAGTGAGGTCACCTCCAAAAAAGTTAAACCTGTCGTCACGCTTTAACGGATAAAGATATTTTAAGGAAATTTTCAGCGTTTGCTTATCTTTAGGGATGCAACAAGACGCACGAGTGAAGTTTTTCATTGTTTCCGTTTTTGACTACATATAAATTTTGCATATTTGCAAATTGCAGTTCAAATGGAAGGTTCTGGCTAAAATAAGCATTTCTTATTACGGAAAGTTGACCTCCAACAACGTTTCTCGGTCTGCTCTACACATTAGAAAAGGAAAATTAAGGAACACTTGAAAACTCAAAATGTTTAAATTTCACAAAAATAAAATATGTATTCTTTTTTTTTGGGGGGGGGGAGCAAACAATGGTACGGCCCTTGTCGATTTCGCTGTCCTTTTCCGGTTCCAAATACATTTTGTTTTCGTTTTGTTCAAATATCCCCCAAAATTAACTCCCCAGAGCCAAAAACATTGAAAAGTCGTGAAAATCTAGCTCCCCTGGTGATGTCACTTTTTGGGGGAAATTGCTTTGGAGGTGGATCGGGACACTACTCGTCGAGCGACTTCCGATGACACCTCTTTCGTTTTCGTGAGACACTTCGTTTGGATTTTAAAGGGGGGTTACTATCCCCCCGCGAGACTGGATGTGAGGTTTTGACCGGAGAGACGGCGCGGGTTAACATGAATACAATTAAGGCAATGACAGAAACATCCTGACGTATTCTTGATGAAATATGTAACTACGTCATGCAACAAAGCATGTGTAGTTATGAGTTGGTTAGTTTTCTATGTATTGACCGGTAGGAGCATGTAGTAATAGCGAAATATTTCGCCTTCACTGGTGAGACTGCACTTTCGTCATGTAGTAGTATTGCATTTCTCATATGCTGAGGAATCTCTAATGCATTATCACAAGCGTTTAAGAAATTAGCTTGTGCCGCTGGGAGCCATGTTACTGTATCTGGGAAACGATTTAGCCCGAGGTCATTTTTAATTTCCCATGAGCATGAACAAGACACGATTTTCAGAAAGGTGTCTTAAGACCTGATGACATAATTCTTAGTCCCGTGTTTCTTCGCTGGCTATACTTAATCTCATTAAACCAACACAAACTGCATTATATGCACTGTGCCTTAATAGCTTAGGCGTGACACAGAAGCCGTATATAAACACTACAGAAAAACGTGGACCATAACCAAAGTGAAAGTAGGCACGATGGCTGTGAAGCCCATGCTGAACTTCTTACTGCCGTGTTCGTCACCTCTGGACGAAGTGGAAGTTCCCACAAGCTTGTCGTGTTCACGACTACTGATGCGTGAGATGACGTCTTCACTGTGCTCGACATACCCAGCTGAGCCTATGCTGAGTCTACATACCAAGCCTTTAAGGACGATGAGTGCCTGTGAGGACGCTGATTGCATGTCAGGAAACTGAGTGCCTGTGAGGACGCTGATTGCCTGTGAGGACGCTGATTGCCTGTGAGGACGCTGATTGTCTGTGAGGACGCTGAGTGCCTGTGAGGACGCTGAGTGCCTGTGAGGACGCTGATTGCCTGTGAGGACGCTGATTGCCTGTGAGGACGCTGATTGCCTGTGAGGACGCTGAGTGCCTGTGAGGACGCTGATTGCCTGTGAGGACGCTGAGTGCCTGTGAGGACGCTGATTGCCTGTGAGGACGCTGAGTGCCTGCGTGGACGCTGAGTGCCTGTGAGGACGCTGAGTGCCTGCGTGGACGCTGAGTGCCTGTGAGGACGCTGAGTGCCTGCGTGGACGCTGAGTGCCTGTGAGGACGCTGATTGCCTGCGTGGACGCTGAGTGCCTGTGAGGACGCTCGCAAACGCAGGCGCATGCGTACAAGTTTTCTGCCGTCAGAATTTCAAGGTCCTGAAGTATCCTGCTGTGAATCTTTCAAGTGCGTATCTGTTATCAGTGCTATTCAGATACATACAGAGGAAGGTTACCCGACCTACCCCCTAGCCTGTTGTGAACTTGTGACCTTGTAACCCCCTTGCTTAAACTGTATGCTCACCTAGGAAGTAATCCAATAACCTTAAAAACAAAACAAGAATCAGGCTCCAATCGCAAGGCGGTGTAACATGGAACACGCTAATTTTTATTTCATGTCTCCAGTACTAGCGTTTGGGAGCGCTAGGACAGTTGCAACGATTTCTCTGCCCTGGGAAATGTGGAAAATGGCGTGCACCAGCGAGAGCTAACCTCTCACCCTCCCCTCCCCTTCCCTCCATAATTTCCTCTCTCATCTTCAATGCGGAGACGTATCATGACCTCCACAGGTCGTAACCTCCACAGGTCACAACCTCCACAGGTCACAACCTCCACAAATTCAACACATCGCAGCGGTCGTAACCTCCACAGGTCATAACCTCCACAAATCCGCAGCGGTCATAACCTCCACAGGTCGTAACCTCCACAGGTCGTAACCTCCACAACTCCGAAGCAGTCATAACCTCCACAGGTCATAACCTCGACAGGTCGTAATCCCCACAGGTTGCCTCAACCTCCACAAGTACGGAGCGGTCATAACCTCCACAGGTCATAACCTCCACAACTCCGAAGCCGTCGTAACCTCCACAGATTCAAGAACTACATAATTTTATAGAAGCATCATTTCTGATAGTTTTCGCTAGGTAGCAGCACGGTCTAGGTATTATAGCAACGGATATTGAATGAATGTCATGCGATTGAACATAGCATATAGCATAGATAGATAACATAGCATAGAGCATAGTCAAACATAGATAACAATATTTCTCACTAGATGGCAGGATGTGTCGTTGAACACGCTTTTTCTGTGTGCGCACATTGTTCACTTTTCAGACGTCGGGAACCTGCCGTCGCCCCGTGGGAAGCTGATATGCGGCGCAGTGGCGGATGCAGAGTACGAACACCCTGCTCAGACCTGTTTGTATCAGATTTGATGGCTACCTAAAATGTTGAATACATTGTGATTCTCGCGCAATATTTGCATTGTCCGCCCTGAATATGCCGACTAGTCGTACCCTGGTGACGCCATTGATCAGCTGTCTTGGGAAGGAACGGAGAAAGCGCAGCGTCTGTGGCGCGAAAGTGGACGGTTCGCGTCGCGAACCAGTCACGGTGTCGCTGATGAAAAGTTAGGGAAGCCTAAGTGGGTGATTAGGAGTCGACTTGGCGCTTTTTCCCGGAGTGGGTGATTGTGAGTTTGGTTTGGAAAATCGCTGACCGATTTTTTTTTGGCTGAATATGGGATGAGGAGTCGTGGGCCACTTAGGAATTCTCACAGTTTTGGGAATTCTTCCCAATTTTTTTTTCTTCCAAAAATTGTGATTTCTGCTGAGTCGGTGAAGTAGGGTGATTTGACGGTATTTTCTTACCTTCTGAGTGGTTGCGATGCCCATTATAATACCATAAGCATGTAATTAAAGCCGGTGATTTGGAGTTCGCGTCTCGGAAACAACATTTTGCCATAGCAAATATTGATATTAATATCCAGATATCCAAAAATACCGGCGGAGAAAGCCCCCATGTAGCATCTTTTGTGCAACTTTTGAAACTTTTTGTTGAAAACTTTTCTTTCAGATTAACAATTATATTCAAATAACGTAGGTAATTGTAGAGTGTACTGGACGAATGTAGATCATTCAAAAGTACATATTTTCTTCATTTTTGATTATGGGATGCACAGCTCCCGTGGCAACACATTTTGTCTAAATGGAAACTTCATCTTGAGTACAAACCTATCAACTGTAGTGTTTCCGCTATAATTGTATGTTTCTGTGGGTGTTTTGCTTTAAAATCCGCTGGCAGCGGAATGTTTGTTGGACCAGAATTTCCTCCGATAAAGCATTTGTTTCTTTCGATTAAAATCCGATGATTGTTCGCATCGCGAAACCGTCACGGTGTCGCTGGTGAAAATGTGCATTAACCTGCGAGAACGGGTTACCCATAGTTCATTATAGCCTCCTGCCTCTTGTGCACTCGAGGTGCATTACGAGTTGGCTCTCTTTTCCTTGCACGGTTTTGGAATTTTTTTATGTCGTAATAGCGTTTGCTTGACGAAGCAACTGCTTTTTGTAGGTAAGCGACCACCATGCTAGACCACCGTTAGAAATCCTCAAGGAAATAATTACTCATGTATTACTCATCATGTACGATTGTATCTGCGTACATCTAAAGCGCCTCGGCTTAATCAGTTAAACGGCGGTAAAGTTCTACAGAATGCACCGACACTGTATATCTTGTTAAAATTTATGCGTTGAAGTGAAAAGCTCCGGGCTATTTTTTATAGCATCATTTGATTTTGCGGTTGGAAATTGCAGCTGAATTTAAGATTTCTCCTGTCTTAATCTTGTCTTATAGTTATGTTATCGGAACATACGTGTGTGATTTGGTAAGAATTTGGCTAATTCCTTCTGTGTTTTCTAGCTCTTCCAAACAGCTACTGTTCCGTTAAGAAGCAGAATGGAAGAATCCAACCATCACATAATTGGTCGGTATGCGTTGTATCGGTAAGTGTGTGCAAGTTTTGTAGCACCTGGCATGTGTTCGCAGACTTCATTTTGTTTCAACCGACCTCTGGCGATTCTATTCCCGTTCAAGAAATAAAACATCACAGCGTCCGATGCGCAGTCAATTATGCGAAAAATGCAGACTTCCTAAATCGGTTACTTCGAATTTGTGTCCATCAATTCCAACGACTTCCGAATGGCCATAGAATACTCCCGAATGTAATGATAAGAAAATACATATTCACTAAATCATTGAAATAGATCTCAATCCCCCCCAAAAAGATGACGGTGTGCATAATCGTGATATGCCGTACCATTGGTTAACATGACCTCCCAGCAAGCTATGAAACGGGACTGTCTAGGCCCAATGCGCCCTCATGTAGTATCCATCCCCGGCGTGTGACATATGAAATGTCCGCTAAGCTTTAGATTGTTATATCTTGCAAACGTAAGAGAATCGGGCCCTCTGGATCGGCCAATCGAGCTAAAAACTCCATGACGTGCAACAGTGCCTGACCAGATTCTCATTTTTGGAAAGCTGAATGTTTTCAGCTTCATGTTTTCACACCCAGAAACAGAGATCACGGACCCAGCAGACAGCATTTATTTCCAACCTTCCCACCACTCCTGGGATCTCCGGCAGTGCACTGAACTGCACATTGTATACTGATGAATGCACGGAACACTCGGGGGGACGGGACAAGAACAGGAGAAAGCTACTCTGTAGACGTCTCTGGGTACAGCAACAGAGATGGGATAATGTCGACTACTTTAGCAGTTCTATGCTAACTCCACTGTCATAGAACGTCTTTTATGCGAGGGATTCGAAAACTGTTTGCTGGGCGCGAGATAGGCTGTGTTATGCAAGCCAGGGTTTTATGTTGTTAACTGTACAGAACATGCCTAGGAAATCTATCGTCCCTCTTCTCCCAAAACAACTTTCGACTTCCCAATCATAGACAGGCCTAGGAAAAGGAAAAAAGGAGACATTCGCCCCCCACCCCAGGTTGTGAGGGCCAATAAAGCGTTATATTATGAAGGTGGCAGGCCGATATCATGTGTATGCGCAGGAATGATTGTGTCTGACCCCGTATTGGTAGGGATTTGTCATCTCTTCCCTGCTGAGTGTTTGTTTTTGTTGTTGTTTCGACACTCATGTTCCCAAGCACCGAGTGTTGTACATGCACTGCGAGTCACCTGATGATCCCGGAAAGTGCGCCCGGCCGAATCAGTTTGTGTGAATGTGCTGTATTTCATTGGCTTCGCGTACTTTGACGTATACGCATGCCAATTGTGCGCACACTCAAGTCTACGTAAGCACGAAAGCACACATGCGCAAATGTATGGAGGCCAAAGTTGCGCATATGAATATAGGTCAGCGCAAATGTACGTGAATATGCGGAAATATACATACACAGATGCAAGGGAACTTACCCATGTTTGCATGCACAAGCGTACTTCGGAGTAGCTGCACGTAAGTAACCGTACGTTAGAGCACAGGCGTGCTCAGAATATTGTTAAAATGTAGTTGTATTAAGAAGACCAGAGGTGTCTGTGGATTTATTACATTTACTAAAGTGGGGCTCGTTTAGGCCTGAATCTATGGGGTGGATCCCCCCCCCCCATCTATCCCCTCCATCTCGAAGTCCATTGGACACATATCGAAACTGGACAGCTCAGGTTCGTCTAATATATACTTTAAGAATGTCGAAATGTCAATCTTCCCAGTGGAGAGCTCAGGAGGTAAAACGATTGGTGGATTGATAAAGGCTATTTGGGCTTACGTTTAAATCTTACGTCGACAAAATTGTCCTAGCTCGGAACAAATGATTTTTAATGGTGTAAAGCACTGTTTTGTGTCAGTGTGTGTCCATACATGCACATGCAAAACATCCAATGGTGCAGTCAGAAGCCTGAGGAAGGGAAGGTATCATTCGTTCCTTGCTGCTGATCTTCACAGTCAGTGCCACAAACTTGGACGTAGCTAAGAGGGTGACTGGATCGGTCACCCCATTCTTGGGATTCTACGGGTCCATGACACGGCCCGAGGGCCATGCTAGTGACCCATTCGCACTCCTCTACGCTATTGTCTTGGAGGAGACAGAAAATTCAACATAACTTTTTTAGTTAGTTATTAGGGCTTTAGGGCGCATCGACTACATTGGTCATGTAGCGCCCAAACATAACTTTTTTTAGGTGTTGTTTGGATCCTAAGAACGCCTCCAACCCCTTGCAAATAATAACGGGCCCTTTGAGATGTCTACGATGTACACAAGTGGTGGGGAAGGAGGTAGATTGGGACGCTGGAATCCCTCCCACACATCTATGAGTATCTACAATTAGTTGTGGGAACATGAATAGGGCAAAATTAAGGAATCAGCAACACATCCCTGACATCGAAACTATTCCTTTTATAAGCAACTGTATTCGTGATCCATGCTTCTGCAACAGTATTTTGGCCAGTTAGCCAACAGTTGGACTTCTCATACTCGCACAAAAAAAAACAATGAAATCAAAACATAAATAAACCCAAATGTAAACCTAGACGAGATCATTGTTTTCGAACAAAGTCCCTTGTCGAAACCCAGCGTATTCAGATACAATCGCTTCAGTCAATATGGAAGATGGCTCATAAAATGGCCATACAAGAGATATCGAACGAGAGCCATGCGGGGAGCAGCAGCATCGTGGAGGCGGCTGACAGCTTCAGTGTGTACTGACATTCGGTTGTGAACACATAGCAAATATTCATCAGCAAATATACATGGCTTTGTATTATCGGGGATCGATATGGCATGTACATTATAGCACCAACCCTGCCGGTCGGGTTCAGTGTGACCCGGCGAAGTAGCTGATGACTAGCGATTGCAATAGAATCCCACAACTTGTGGTCGACCACGAGTCGCTAAAGTCACGGCACCAGCCTACCCCAAGGCTCCGTGCGTAGTTAAACAATGTAGCTTTTGAATGTACTGTCCCAAAAGATTGAGGGCGAGGAGGACATTAATACCTTGCGGGGTGATAGTACGTGTCATCCCTTTCCCAAAATATGCACCACACGACTGCTAATCGACAAGAACGTAGCTTATAAACGTCTATGAAACCTAAAGTGATCTGCCCTAAACTTTACTTCAATGACTCCTAGTTCCTCAGTTGAACACGGGTCATGTTTGCGTTTGTAGACGCACACCAGCAGATGTTACGCCACACGTTCAGCAATGAAACCAACATTGGAGGGCCCTGAGCCTTAAGCCCTCAGTCGGTGCGATTTTTGGTCAGGTGCATCGATTTGTAAGCCTCAATGCAATTTGTTTTAAACTCTATTCGATATTTTGAAGGTCCCTTGTTTTTTATATAAACTGAACCATTCCAGAACCATGTGGAAGCTTTCAGGCCACGGTGCACTTTTTCAAGATCTATCTCGATTTTGTTTCTCGGGAGGATGGAGTCCAACGATTTTGTGGACTCTGATACGATTTTCTTAGGCCGCGGCGCGATTGGTATGGAGCCCAGCAAGGTTTGTTTGAGCACTATCGCCGTTGTAGTGTATGGCGATATTTTTTAGAGTTATATCCAGCGGCTTTGTTTTGAGATGAATGGCTCACTCAATCTAACTACAAGATACCGTCACAGTCTCCGTAACACCGAGCCCTACACCCAGCCGTTTTTATCTTTTATCACAATATTTTGCAATGTCCTTTATGCAGCGTTTTGGGAGCAAATATGATGCCTATGATTATGTAAGCACCGATGTCAGAGGATCCAAATGGCACAGTCCAGGTAACAGCTTGCGAGGTTGCCATGCAAACACATTAAATAGCTGTGAAAAATAGTAGTATGGAGACCGGGTCTAGTTGATACACGGGATGGTTAATACAACAGCATTTTCTCCAAAAGCATGAAGCCGGTTGCCATGGCTACTGTTGCACATGTTGCTACTGACACCCTCTTCTCACGGAAAAATCAAGCCCAAGTACTTTTGACCCGAGACTACAGAATGGTAAAGATGTGACACATTTTTGGACCGAAAGTCCCTTTGCTTTGCCATACATTTCTAATATGTCGCCCACTTGCTAACTTTTTAAGTGTCAGCTCATTACCATGTTCTCTCAACGTTGCGATTGTGAAATGTGTTTAAATTTGTGCTTAACATACAGCCTGTTCCAACGTGTTATGGATTGGAAATGGAACAAAATAACCATACAATTGCCTACTTTTATTAAGGCGTCTGCTAAAACTGTATCAAGATATCTATGGAATGAACGTTTCAGCATTCCATAAATGGCATAAACCATTAGCTATGGTTAGTCAAGACTCACAACAGTATTGTTACTGTAAGCGTGAAATATGAACCTTTCAAAAGGAGCGAACTAGTACCATCTATATTCATAACATAGTTTGCTTAACCTACATTATATCAACTTAACTCATCATCAGCAACAATTTAACCCTATTGCGGGGTAAGTTGATGAACCGATACTTGCGCCATGATTTGCTCTCTGGTGGAAAGCCCAGAGGACGCCACGAAAACAAAATATCGTGATGATACCAGGTTTAGGCTTGGCGTAGGTGCAGCAATCTCCTCGCTACCCCTCCAAAGTGATGAGTTATATTGAGTTTCGCAAATATTGTATGAACTAGGCAAGGTTTCCCCTATCCAATGCTTGCAACAATGACGTCATTAAGGTTTGCTTCACCTCAGGCCCATCCATTGTTATGAAGACTGTAGCGAGACAGAGGAACATGAGCTTATCACACGAAGTCACCAGATAGGCACAGTAGATGTTTTGCCAAAGTACGCCCACACATCCAAAAATCAACCAGACTTCGGCCGCTTTGTTGTAGGCATCGGGTATGTTTGAAACATTTTTACCAGCTGTAAAAATCAAGCATGTATTTGGAAGTTGATGGACCCCTGCCATCCCAGCTTTTAAGTTGGAGAGGCAGTTTCCCATACTGGCATCACAGTATCTACAATGATGATGTCTTTCACCTCATTAAACTTAAAAATACAATAAGTAGTACTGATGCCATATTACATCCTAAGCGATCACTACAGCTTGAAGGCATTCATTTTTGCTATATTTGTGGTTAATAAGATGGAATTCAATGTTTAAATATACCTAATTGTTCTAGTTTTTTCTGATTATGGGGGAACCATTCAAATTGTCATGCTCGAACAACTTCGAATTACGCTTTCAATACGAACTAACGTGTACATTGCTATGCCTGTTACCGACGGTAGCACGAAATAATTGGTGATTTCGTACCAGCCCCAGCATCACTTGAACTTCACCTTCCCTCGAAGCATTTTCATTGCCCACAGTGAAGTAGATTAAAATACTTTGCTTTTGTCTAACGCGACACGGATATGAGTCACGTTTTTGTTTTCATCGTAAATCTAACCTAAATCCGTTCCCATTGTTAGTCGGTTGGTCATTGGTTTTTACGACAAATCGACCGTTGAGTCATGTAGCGTCGCCAATCTCTGAGTCATGTAGCGTCGCCAATCTCTCACGCCGATTGGTCGCGGGCGAAGAGTAGCGACAGGTGAGACTCGAACCCACAACCTTTCGATTGTGAGACGAGCAACTTACCCCTCAGCTGCTCGTCCCCGTGTTCCCATTGCTAAAATCCTTTGGTGGGGGGTGGGGCAGGAGAGCCCGCGCTGAATTCGAAGTTATTAACGTATGACAAACGTTTTCATGGGACAACAAATGCGACTCTGCGCTGTTTAACACGCGCCCTGGAGGGGGGGGGGGGCGAAATCCGCCCACCCCTCCGGTTTTCGTAGATAACTCCAGATGTTACCGGCCGATATGCGTCATTGTTTGTGTACCTACCAAAAATGACCGGCGCGTTGTTTGGAGTAAGAAAAATGAAAATCGACCGAACATTTTTCGAGTTATGGGTCGCTAAATCAAAAAAAGTTTTTTCAGCGCCAGATCACAAATATCGTCGCTGATGCGCTTCCCGTATATTAGCAAAAAAGCAAAAGTGTTCTTGGCAAAACTAGCGACTTGTTTTATGTACATTGTCATGCTACATTCTTCCAGAGTCATGTCAAGTCACCGAGGTCAAGTCAGGTGAAATTCATAACAGGTTAACACACGCCCTAGAGGGGCTATGGCGAAATCCGCCAATCCTTCCGATTTTTCGTACATAACTCCATATTGTACCGGCCGATATATGCCAATTTTTTTTCCGTACCTGCTTCGAAATGACCGGCGCATTGTTTAAAGCAAGAAATATCGAAATCGGCGGAGAAGTTTTTCAAGTTAGGGGCCGTTAAAGTAAAAACAATTCGCAGCGCCAGACCACAAAAATCGGCACTGATGCGCCTCCCGTATATTGGCAATAGGGAAGTGTTCTTGACAATACTAGCGACTTATTTGATGCATATTGTTATGCTATATAATTTAAAAGTCATGTTAGGTCGCCGAGGTCAAGTCAGGTCAGGTCAAGTTCATGATAGGCTAATGGAACCAAACTTCGTCAACTGGAATGTGTCATAAATGCAAATGACTGTCATGCGATTGATGTCACTTTACATGTTACTCCCTATACATCCGGAAATCTACTGTTTGTCATTGTGTGGCTAAGCATTTCCATACTTGATTCATGTATTTCACTCCTTTATTTGCGAAGCCGATTGTGCCGAGCCGCCCAACGGAGCAGTCGAGATGGGAGCCCGGTTCCGGTAACTTGAGCAGGTAATGACCTAATAAAGTGCTCATATATAGGTGACCTGAGTTCAAATGGCGCATCTGACATCTGTATTGCATCATTAGTAATGTCCAAAAGATCATTAATGCTAATTTTGGAGCATTTAAACACATCCACAGCGATCCATAACAATGCCAAGCCAAGCCACGCAAAATCAGAAAATTTTGTTATTTTGACCTCATTTGACCTTGAAGATAGTGACCTAAGGTCATGAACGTTGCACACAATAGAGTTCACTATCGTGCCCATCCACCCTGTGAATTTCGTTGCTCTAGCCTTCATAGGAGCTGAGATCTTAGGGGGGGAGCGGAATCCGCCCCCCCCCCCTCCAGTGCGCGTTATTTTCAGAGGCCCTCCAGGGCGCGTGTTAAGGTAGACATTCGAATTACCCCGGCACATGCAAACTGAGTAACTGATTTTATTAATTGGCTTACATGTTCTCCTAGCTGGGTCGATGGTCGGCCCATGGCCATCCTCGACCCTTGAGAGGTGGAAACTGAGGTCACCCGTCGGACACAAGCTCCCCTACACGCACGCCATCTAAAATCTAGGGAGCTCTTGATCCAGGCCTGCGACACCACGGACGCACACATCTTAGAGTAGATCACACACCTCTTAAACACACAGGTCACCATAACACCAGACACACACCATAACACATCTCAGGGGATAATACACGCATGGGAGTTGGAATGGATGCCTGAGGAGAGACTGGCTCACATTCTCCATTCTCATTCTCCACCAAACACTCACATTCTCATCCTGACTTTCACATCCAAACAACAACCCGCACATGTCACAGCTGGTTACATCACATACAAAGTAACATCACGTGCACCCCTCCCTCGTCGCTGTTCCTTTTGTCAAGGATATGGCCGCACGAGGGGGGCTGCAAACACACAAACCCCACATGTGGCCTCTGTGCCGAACCACACTACACTATCGAGTGCACTAGTGAGGTTAGGAAATGCGTGGGCTGCGGCGGGAACCACTCCTCCCGGGACGGGGCTTGCCCTCGGTGGAGGAAGGAGAAGGTCATCCTCCGACTCATCCACATCGAGGGCGTGGCCCCGTCGCGGGCACGGGAGTGGGGTGACGAGCAGTACCCGATGCTCACCGCCCGGCCCACGCAGACACACACTCACCCTGCAGCCACCCCTCAGGAAACCCAGACGGACCCTACAATTGTCATTCGGCCAGAACCCACAACAAAACTTACGGCACAAGCACAGGCACCTCCCTCTTACCACACCGCGAAGCATACAATCCACCACGCCTATCACTCCCCCCAGACCCACCCCAAGCACGCAAGGGGGAGTTTTTCAGACTCCCCCTTCACCACAGACCACCCACAAACTCAGAGGAAGAAGACGTTAGGTCAGATAGCGCAGGAACCACTCTACAAACCACCCAAGCACCGACAACACGAGCAACCAACAAACCAAGCACTACATCCACGAACAAACCAACCACAACACCCATGAAAACCAGAACACGTAATAAACCTACTCGACACTAGACAGCATAGGAACAAACATCCGAACAACTCCTCAACCCAGTCTCTCCCAACTCTGCCCATGACATGCGTTTATATTTTTTTTAATCGAAAGAAGCTGGTGCCAGACCGACATCAGAACCTCAAACAAACGTAAAAAGGAATTGGGGAAAAAACAGAGAAAAAAAGAAAGAAAAAAACTAAAACAAACAAACAAAAGGAAAGGGAAAAAAGTACAAAAAGAACCGAAAAAACGCAACAAAGAACTAGATAAAAGACCAAAAAAAAGCAATGTAAGAGACAACTAACAGTGTATGACCATGTATGTTTGTAATGTTAATACCAAAGGCGATGACCCCCAACCCCCTCCACCAACTACTACCAGGCACCGTCCGGACCACCACCTCCAACCGACTTCAAAGTCGTAAACAGCCGAAATCACCACACGGTGGCAGGCTGTTATAATTCACTCACACACACACACACACTCCTAGCTGGATGCTGCATGCGAGCAGAATGATTTCAAGGTTAAAAAGCCATACATTTGACATATCGTTCAACACCTTGCACTATGCATATGTGTATCGACCTTAAACCAGTCAACCACGTCGGCCATTGAATAAGCCAGACCGTCCGCTGGTGTCAGTTCCCTGTAGCCCAGTCCCAGGCCTGCGTTGGAAAACCACGCATCAACTATCCCTCCCCTCCCCCCAGACGAGCTCACGATATAGTGCCTCACCCTCGCCGTATCCAGTGACATGTGCAAGTTGCCAGTGGCGTCTTCAGCTTGATCTCCAAGGATACCTCCACATGACTGACAGGGAAAAGATGATACGCCAACCTGCTGAATAGTTCAACAACTGTGTCCGCCACTGCAGTCGTCCGATTCCCAGCCCTCGTGGCTGGGCGCTCGACGCAGCAGCCCGGCTCGTATTTCCCAGAAGAGGCGAGCTGGCCGCGATCTGAACGGCCAGCCTGCTTCTAAAGCAGAGCTGATCTAGAAACGGCTGACTAATGGCGATCTTGCAATTTCTAATGGAGCACTGAATCGGTACAAAGTAAATGAGAGTACTCCATATAGGCTCACAATTACCTCTGGTATTCTCTTCCTCAATCAACAAACATAGAGATGTGTCATTTGTGAAGGTATTACTGAAGAAAAAAACACTAGGTGGTCATGAATATTGCGGAGGATCGAGGAGGGACGCTCTGACTTATTTATGTCTCCTGGTAGATCTAGAGAACCAGGGGATAAGCAGCATATTTTGTGCCGTCGCAACAGACTAGATGACAGCCTGCCCCAGCTCTGCTGTTAACGGACCAATAGGTGACTGAGCCACAGCCGAGCTCGGCACCTAGTAATATGCAGCGTGAGTGTAAATGTGTGTGTGTATGTGTGTGTGTAGGTATGTGTGTATGTATGTGTGTGTGTATATTTGTGTGTATGTGCATTTGTGTGTTTGTGGCAGGAGGTGGCTTGATCACTAGAAGTCACTATGATCACTAGCTATCCGCTCTTCGGCGAGGGGTGACGTCGCGAAACACGAGTCTCTGGGATGGCTGCCGGGCGTCCAGCGCTGAAACAAACGCTTGCGAGTCCTGCAAAACTATCGTGAATTTTACGTCGGCGAACACAAGGCACAAGAACAACTAAAGGCGCGGCATATACCTAATCTATATATCTATATCTAAATACAGATCCATGTCTTCATCTACAGATATATCTATATATATATATATATATATATATATATATATATATATATATATATATATATATATATATATATATATATCATAAGGAGTCACTCCTGATGATGGCCCTGGCCGAAACGTTGAGTATTATAGCATAATCCCTAACGCTACTTTTGATGTTCAGTAAACTCAGCACCTCCTGGTATATTGAGGGTCGTACATTTCGTCTCACGCAATATATATATATATATATATATATATATATATATATATATATATATATATATATATATATATGCACACATACATTTATATCTATATCCATATATTCCTCTCCCTCTCTCCCTTCTCCATCACTCTTTTCATCTCTTGATCTTGGTATCTCTTGATCTTTGTATCTCTTGATCTTTGTATCTCTTGATCTTTGTATCTCTTGATCTTTGTATCTCTTGATCTTTGTATCTCTTGATCTCTATATCTCTTGATCTCTATATCTCTTGATCTCTATATCTCTTGATCTCTATATCTCTTGATCTCTATATCTCTTGATCTCTATATCTCTTGATCTCTATATCTCTTGATCCCTGTATCTCTTGATCCCTGTATCTCTTGATCCCTGTATCCCTTGATCTCTGCACATCTGTATCTCTGCATACATATTTGTATCTTAGCCTCTCTGCATCTCTGCATCTCTGCATCTCTGCATCTCTGCATCTCTCTTTCTATCTCTCTATCTCTCTATCTCTCTATCTCTCTATCTCTCTATCTCTCTATCTCTCTATCTCTCTATCTCTCTATCTCTCTATCTCTCTATCTCTCTATCTCTCTATCTCTCTATCTCTCTATCTCTCTATCTCTCTATCTCTCTATCTCTCTATCTCTCTATCTCTCTATCTCTCTATCTCTCTATCTCTCTATCTCTCTATCTCTCTATCTCTCCATCTCTCCATCTCTCCATCTCTCCATCTCTCCATCTCTCCATCTCTCCATCTCTCCATCTCTCCATCTCTCCATCTCTCCATCTCTCCATCTCTCCATCTCTCCATCTCTCCATCTCTCCATCTCCATCTCTCCATCTCTCCATCTCTCCATCTCTCCATCTCTCTCTCTCTATCTCTCTATCTCTCTATCTCTCTATCTCTCTATCTCTCTATCTCTCTATCTACCTATCTATCTACCTATCTACCTATCTACCTATCTACCTATCTACCTATCTACCTATCTACCTATCTACCTATCTACCTATCTACCTATCTATCTATCTATCTATCTATCTATCTATCTATCTATCTATCTATCTATCTATCTATCTATCTATCTATCTATCTATCTATCTATCTATCTATCTATCTATCTATCTATCTATCTATCTATCTATCTATCTATCTATCTATCTATCTATCTATCTATCTATCTATCTATCTATCTATCTATCTATCTATCTATCTATCTATCTATCTATCTATCTATCTATCTATCTATCTATCTATCTATCTATCTATCTATCTATCTATCTATCTATCTATCTATCTATCTATCTATCTATCTATCTATCTATCTATCTATCTATCTATCTATCTATCTATCTATCTATCTATCTATCTATCTATCTATCTATCTATCTATCTATCTATCTATCTATCTATCTATCTATCTATCTATCTATCTATCTATCTATCTATCTATCTATCTATCTATCTATCTATCTATCTATCTATCTATCTATCTATCTATCTATCTATCTATCTATCTATCTATCTATCTATCTATCTATCTATCTATCTATCTATCTATCTATCTATCTATCTATCTATCTATCTATCTATCTATCTATCTATCTATCTATCTATCTATCTATCTATCTATCTATCTATCTATCTATCTATCTATCTATCTATCTATCTATCTATCTATCTATCTATCTATCTATCTATCTATCTATCTATCTATCTATCTATCTATCTATCTATCTATCTATCTATCTATCTATCTATCTATCTATCTATCTATCTATCTATCTATCTATCTATCTATCTATCTATCTATCTATCTATCCATCCATCTATCCATCCATCTATCTATCTATCTATCTATCTATCTATCTATCTATCTATCTATCTATCTATCTATCTCTCTCTCTCTCTCTCTCTCTCTCTCTCTCTCTCTCTCTCTCTCTCTCTCTCTCTCTCTCTCTCTCTCTCTCTCTCTCTCTCTCTCTCTCTCTCTCTCTCTCTCTCTCTCTCTCTCTCTCTCTCTCTCTCTCTCTCTTTCTGCATTTTCGAAGTGGTGTCCTTCGGACATGGGCACCGTGTGACACAATTTCTGTGTCTGCACCTGGCCAAAATAGAATGCAATTCTTAAAAAGTTAATTTCATACTATGCACTATTTCATTCAGTGATTCAATATTGCTATTCGTGGCAGCATCGTGACTAGGGACTGTCTAAAGTAGAAGAGCGGGCATCTGAAGTCGAAGAAGTGGTAGGTTATAAAGGGTTCATCTAAGGTCAGAGTGACGATCTAGCGGTGCCATCGGACGTAAATGAGCCGACTTAATTTGAACACGGTCACCCAGAGGTACCATGAACGAACTATGAAGCATCATGCGAACCTCAACACATCTCCGCATTATATCACCTCGAAGCCAATAGACGGCACGCTACTAAGTATGACTAACCTTGGGTGTAGCCCATAAAATACTTATTTCCATAATGTATTATGGTAGCATAGTTACACTAATGAAGTCTACACCTTACTACATCAACTTCAATTACGGGAATGCCACACAAATTGCGTCAAAGACCCGAAACAGGTGTCGGGCCACGGAAGGAAGTGCATTGGAGCACGGAAAAGGATGCACCAGGAGCCCGAAGAATCGCACCGGGGCTCACAAATATCGCGCAGGAGGCTTACAAAAATAGAAGTCGATCCCAATAAATCACAAAGGGATTCTATCGAGTTCACCCGAGCACCGGACAATTCAGAAGAGGTCACGAAAGGAAATTATCCTGAGGGCCTTTCTACTCTGAATGGTGCCATCCGCTGGAGAAAAAATAACTCGTTGAGCAGCCGCAGTGGCATGCTAAAGAGGAAAATCTCCCTCCGTCCTAGCAAGGCGGGCTCCGAAGAACCCAAGAATCGCGCCGGGGTCCACGAAAAAGGTTCTAGGGCAAGATACATTCGCTTCGGGCCCCCATAATTAAGGGTTTTAAATAAATACAGCGGACACCAAAAAACTTGCTTCGGGCTCTAACATTTGCGCCGGGGAACGTTAAAATTAGTCTGGGCCTGGGGTCGGATTAGCACAACGCGACCTGTGAACTGGCGCCAACACCCCCCACCCCCCAAATGTCGCGCATGGGACCTAAAATTCCCGCCGGTAGTCGCGTAAGTTCTCGCCGAGGCATAAATAATTCCCTCGGGGCTCACAAAAATTGGCGTTCATGTCCCCAAATAAGCATAGCGTGGTCCCAAAGTCGTAACGAAACCCGACAAGAATCAAGCCAGAACCCTAAAAAAATAAAGGGAGGTACCGAAAAATAAATGTTCCGACCAGAAAATAACCCCTTAGTCCAAACATACTACGAGATGCCTTAACAAATCGCATACGACACCGAAAAACATTCCGGAGCTCGACAAATCCCGGCGGGACATAAAAATACGGAAATGTCGCCGAGGGCCTGAAAAATCAGGCCTTGGCTGGGACTTTACATAATTCAGAATCAGTCACTAAAAACTGTCACGCCCAGAAAAGTGACGTCGGATCCTCCCGGAACCACGCGACTGGGCCAGAAACGTCGAGACCGGATCCAAAGAAATTATACCGGGCCCTTAATATTGTGCTGAAGTCCCACAAACATGAGGAAAAAAACACATCGGGACTCAAAGAGCATAACTGGAGGATGAAAATGCACCGAGCGCTTCAAAGCTTTCAGAGTCTGGAAAAAAAGCGGCATTGCCTTAAGACATTCTGCTGCTCTAAGTATACACACCGGAGCTAAAAATCAAGACACAACGGTCCCTCAAAGGACAGCGGAGTTTGATACAGCATGGGGCCTCAAAAACAGGCTAGGTCCCTAAAAAATCGACATGGTCCTAGAAAAGGAATGAAAAGACAGTGCACTAAATGAACACTGCGGGGCCTACGAAAACGCACCGATGCTTACAAATTATCGTCGGTACACAAAAATAAGTAACAAAAAAATTACTTTTGTTTAAAAAGCCGGTATCGCATACACGTGTCGGGCCCCAAGCAAAAAATTGCTGGTGCCTTAAAACACATCCGAAGACAAAGAAAATCGGAAAGGTTAAAATGAACACCTAACTGGAGTCTCAGTTCGGTACCCAATCTGGAAGCGTTGTTATTTAATCAAAAATGAGGTGCGTCAAAGCTAAGCGGTTATCCGGATTTCTTAGCCACTAGAAAACGTGGGAAGGAGAGAGCTAGTCATCGAAGTGAATTCAGGATGGGCCCTTGCGGCCCGAAGTCTGAACACGTTATGACTTTATGAGGTGTCGTGTGTTGTCACCTATCAGCTGTTTTGCACTGCTTTGTTGGTCCTCAACATATGCGCTTTCATTCCGTTTCAGCCGGGTGTTACGTGATGCAGTTGTAGTATTTCCTTTCAAGTGGCAAATATTATAAAGTGCACGATGTGCACTACACAAATGTTTGAGGTGACTGATGAGGCCCTGAGGACGAACACAATACCATATGTTATTATTTATAGAGCTTTTCTTTTCCCCATTCTGTTAGCTTGCCAATCATGGCCTCCCACAAACCGGATCAAAGCATCTTCAACCAGCGATCACCCGTCTTTCCTTTTCTCATCATCTCCAACAATAATCAAGATAATTTCTTCATCGGCCAGCAAGTAGGCTTCGTTCTTACTAACAGCCAGTGCAAACTTGTAAGGTGAACACTGCCTTAGAAACGTCTGTGGGCCAATAAGTACTAAGTATGGCTATATCTGGCAATCTTAATAAAATCAAACCCTTTCTCACCTTCACATTCAAGTAACCTGCCATGAAAATATGAACGTGTGAAGAATGTCTAAGGGGAAAAACTCAACTCAATGAACAACATCTGAATTGTGCAAAAGCATAGATCGGTGAACTCATGATGACCCCCTGCAGCTTTTGGCCATTTCAAAATGTTCGTTTACGGGATAATTTGGCCTGGCGTTCTGTTCTTTCTCCCCATGAACATCGGTGAACAACGGATGTTCTTTAGCGGTCCCCATCTTAGTGCTAAAAGTTGTGTGTTTACAATAAAAATTATCGGGTTATCAACCCAAAAGTGCTCAACCATGGTATTTTGCGAAATTCCTTGATGCTTCCCTGCTGTTCACCCTGGCCCACTAACTTTTGGGGACGTTCCTACGCCTGACCAGGCCATGAAAAGGCATCGTTGCATTTCATGGCCTGGTCATTGCATGGCATATTGCAGACGTATAACATGGAAATGTCTTGCCATCATCGGCCACTGCGCAACGCATTACTTTCACACGCGTCGATGCGCGGGCTACCGAGCTCTCGAACACTAGGACAGCTGCACGCAAAGAGCACGTACTCAATAGGCAAGATAAAGCAACAAGGGGTCACTCCGTAGCAGGGACATCATATGCCCAGGTGGTCGCAGGCCACCAGGTAGCTGAGGCTTCCCCGACTGTGGAGGTGGCTGGGATCTCTCGAGAGGGGAGTGTTAATAGTGAACAGAGGAGGGGTAGTTCTGGTAGGTCACAGGAGGGGAAGTGGCATGAGGTCAGGGGTGGAGGATTTGGAGACGCGAACCTAAGGAAAGGGTCAGTGAGTGACAGGTGGCAGGTGGTAGGAGCGGGAGAAAGTCTAGCCGACCGGCCCAGCGGGCAGGCATATTAACAACAAATATGTTCCAGGCATTGGATGACTGCCCCCAGGATAGTAGTAGTAAGGAGTCAGTGCTGGTCATAGGAGACTCTCGTGTGCGACATTTAGAGCGGGTATTTTGTAAAGGTAGGAGGGACAGGAGGTGCATCACCAGGCCTGGTGCCAAGGTGAAGGACCTGGTACCTGCGGTGGCACAGGTCACCAGTGATCACCAGTTTAACACAGTCATAGTGCATGTAGGGGTAAATAACATAGGTCCGCTAGGCTAGGAGCTTCTACGGAAATAAGGGCCCTTCTGGCCAATCAAACATTACCAATCACTATAATGACTATGTTCAAATACTCATCACCAAGTAACTTGAGGCATGCTGCACATTTCCATGCACCTTTTTCATCAAAAACCTATAGACTTCATTCCATACCATTTATAGACCAAGAACTTGAATACTATCATTGGTACAAAGTTTCCCTCCTGTAATCATGTACCAATAAGAGAGAAGATATAAAAATAGTTTTCAGAACATATTTTATTGACTTATACATCTCAAGCTAAATGGTTTGTAAAATGAACAACTTCGCATTACAAAAGGAGAAGCTATATGTAGGTTGATATGTATGAAACGTATGTAGAGTAAAGCTGGACAAACAAGTAAATGCATATGCGATGATGCATTTGTACCTATATGATTAATTGCATGGATTTCAGCTGTGTGCTACTGTGTGCATGTTTGTGCATGGGCGTGCATGGATGCATATCAGTGTATACTTATGGTCGTATTTGGTCTTATTTTTTTAATTACTTATTTCATCGTAGGAGACTCTCGTGTGCGACATTTAGAGCGAGTATTTTGTAAAGGTAGGAGGGACAGGAGGTGCATCACCAGGCCTGGTGCCAAGGTGAAGGACCTGGTACCTGTGGTGGCACAGGTCACCAGTGATCACCAGTTTAGCACAGTCATAGTGCATGTAGGGTAAATAACATAGGTCCTGCTAGGAGTGAGGAGCTTCTGTGGGAATACAGGGCCCTTCTGGCCACCCTGAAGGGTACCAATAGAGTCATTGTAACAGGAATTTTGCCTAGGGCTAGAGCCTCCCGAGTGGAGCTCTAGGGCACTGGCACTAACGCCAGGGTCGGTAAGCTCTGCCATGAGCTAGGTTTTACATTTGTAGACGAGTGGAGCAGGTTTTATGCATCGTGGGACCTCTATCAGAGGGATGGCCTGCACTTCTCGAGAAGGGGGTCCATGTGTTAGGCAAAGTGTACGAGCATGTCCTTCAGGGAAACTAGAAATGGGGTGGGAGGGATGAAATTGTATTGCCAACTCAGGAATATTCCAATAGTGTCACCCAAGGCAATAGAACCTCAAAGTCTGCACATAGGGACAGCAGTAGTTCAAGGGACAGAGTGATAGTTCATCTAGTGATAAAATAACTCCTCAGTATGAAAAAGCCAAAGGTGGTTATGGAGCATTTGTTAAGTGTAGGATGTTTAATGCTCAGAGTATCCGTTCCACATTTGATGAGTTCAAGTGTTATGTTGCGAGGAGGAACCAGATTTTGTTTGCATTACGAAGGCATGGGACAGTGAAGGGAATTTTGGAGATAACTTGCAGGACTATAAGATCCAGGGATACAATATGTTTTCGTGCAATAAGGGTCCAGCAACGAAAGGGGGTGGTGTAATGCCTATATGAATAGCTTATTCAGTTCTCAAAAGTAGCAGGTGGGGATAAAAATGTGTCTGTGGAGTCCATTTGGCTTGATGTCACTGTGGGAAAAGGCAACAGCAATACTCTTAGGATAGGAGCTTTCTACCGATCAGGAACCCTGCCACATTCTCAGCAACTGGAGCTTGACAATGTGATTTGTGAGGAAATCAGTAGAAACGCAAAGAGGAAGTGCCTTATTCTTGGTGACTTTAATCTAAAGGGATATGAAAATGCTGGTGTTGGCTAGAGACACTGTCAAGCAAAAAACCAGAGCAGCAAAGCGAGCAAAAAACTGGATTTAGCTAGAAACTGTAATGGGGACAGTAAAAAGTTCTTTAGTTTCTACAAGCTGAGTAAAGTTTCTAGCACAATTGGTCCACTGAAAGTACACGGACTACATTTGGTGAGGATAGTGAGATGGTTGAGGAGCTGAGCAAGCAGTTTAAATCAGTGTTTACATTGGAAGATATGACCAATCTGCCGACCGTACACCATAGTTCAGTGACATGGGATCTGACAAATGATGTTGATTTCATTGATGTTGTTTACAATCATATCAGGAAAATAAAGCCAAACAAGGCAGCAGGACCTGATGATATTTATGCTAGGGTGTTGCGGGAAACCGAAGAGGAGCTGGCATTTCCACTTAGTATAATATTTTGTAGATCAGTTTCACAAAACTAAATTCCAACCGATTGAAAAAGGGCAAATGTAGTTCCTATTTTCAAGAAAGGAAAAGAGGGAAAGTTGAAAACAATAGGCCAGTAAGTCTCACATCCCTAGTCTGCAAGGTGGCCTAAGCAGTAAAGTTGTGAAATTTGCGGATGATTTTAAGGTCTTTAGGGCAATAACAGGTCAAGATGAGCATATCTCGCTGCAAAAGACTTAGACGAACTTGTCAAGTGGTCCGAAGAATGGCAAATGAAATTTAATTTGATAAGTGCAAAATCATACATGTACGTAAGCAGCATATGCAGGCTCCATACATGATGGGTCGTCAAGTGCTATCAGTGACTCAACAGGAGAAGGATTTAGGTGTTATTCTAAACACAAAACTGGGGGCATCAGAACAGACCAAGGAAGCCAGGAAGAAGGCACTGAGAATGCTGGGAAATAAATAGGAATGTATTATACAGAAGTAGGAAGTGATCAGTAAGCTTTACTGTGCATATGTCAGGCCACATTTGGAATACTTCATCCAAGCTTGGGCGCCTAGCTATGAAAAAGATTGTTGGCTTTTAGAGAGAGTACAAAAGAGGGCTCTCTCTAAAAGCCATGGTTAATGGCATAAGCAACGTGGCATATGAGGAAAGATTGAAGAAATTGAATATGTTTTAAGTTAGATATAGAAGGCTGAGAGGAGATCTCATCGAGGTCTTTAAATTTGTTCATGGTCTGGAGAGGGGATATCTTAGGGAGATGTTTGAATTGAACAGAAATGATGCAATCAGAGGTCATAAATTCAAAATTAAAGTTAACCACAGCAGAAGAAGGTTAAGGCAGACTTTCTTCACCAACAGGGTAGTATAACACTGGAACCAGCTGCCAGAAAACATTGTCAGTAGCAGCACATTGAACATGTTTAAAAACATCATAGACAATCATTATAAGAATAGAGGACTTGCTTTCCAGTATTACAGGGAGGGCTGATTGACAGATTTGGTTCAGTGTACAGAGTGCAATCAAGAGGGGCCCTTGTGGCTCATAGTTGCACTGATCTTTTATGTCTTGATGTATTTACATGCTAGTATATGTGCATATATATATATATATATGTATAGATTTGAATGTATGTGTGAGTGCATGTATTTATGTATGTGAAGTAAGTTTAGGTGTACATGTGTCATGTGTGTGAATATGCTGAGACACTGTCACACAGATTTGTGTGATAGTGCACATGTATGTACACTTTTCCTCTCATAACACTTTTCACTTTGTGGCCCCAGGAGTTCCTTGGCGTTACTAGCTTGCTACCTAGCTGAGGTGCTCCTGGGGTTACTTTTACTAATAACTGGTGGTGGCCTATCTGCAAAAAAAGACAAATAAAAAGATGCAAATAGTTATAGTGAACTGTAGGTATGGAGAGCAGAGGAAAAAAAAGCAAACTGTGGTCACCGACGGACCTATGTAGACCAATCTGGTCGCCGGAGAAAAAGGTGCATTTTTATGGACGAGGACACGTTTTCGACGGCTCAACAGTGGCGAGGAAGTATCATAACTAGAACCTTTTTGTTTGGTCACCAGCCAAACTTGACCGACCGCAACGAGCGCCGTATGGAACCCACCATTTGCCTCGCAGGCCAACATTTTATCTCGTCGCTGCATGAGAGAGACATAAATATATTCCACAAAAAAAGTTCACAGCAGATTCACAGGGCATCTGACTCACCACACAATAAACATGTCAGGCAGCAGATCCGCCAGGCTACACGTCAGGCAGCAGATCCGCTAGGTAGTACATGCCAGGCAGCAGACCCACGTGGTAACACATGTTTTCTTTTGTAACACAGCAGGCTCGTCAGGCAGTAACACGAAGCGCGATTTTTAATTGCAGTACAGATAGTCCTGGGGCTTTTTTGTTCCCTTGTGCCTGGCGATAACTGTTCCCTCAAGTGTTGACTTGAGGCTCAAAGTGCGCCTACTGAAGTTAAATCGGTGCTTGGCTTGCACCTTTCAGATCAGCCAATCGGAGTGGCACATGTCGGGACCATTCCATCGGATGATCAGCTCTTTTGCTGCGTTTTGGTGGTCTAGCTGCCGATGAATGCCAAAGACGGCCTTGACTGAGCTGCCCATGCTCTCTACTACGCCCTCGGGCGGGCTCATCAGCCAGAGCCTGATGACTACATTGAGGTAGGGTTGGAGAGCGACATTGCTTTGAGCACGCTGCCAGAGGAGCTTGAGGAGTTTCTGATTTGAGTCTGCGCAGCTCCAACTCATCGTGACATACGCCTCCTTGACGGCAGCTGGTGGGACAACGTCCGGGATGAGCCGGCGACCTCTGAGGGGTCAATAGCACATGCTATGTCCCCAACGATACTAGAAGTTGGAGACCGTTGGAGGCTTGCCAAGTTGGCCACCAACTCGATGTTGCCATGGTCTGCAAGAGCTTGCCATCGTGACAGCCCTTACTGTCGCCCTTGGCATCGACACCAGCCTCGCGCCGCTCAGTGCCGGCACAAGATATGCAGACAATCTGATATTTCGGCTACCTGCTTTGCCGTCAAATTTCCACTAAATGCCGCCATGTTTTGCCAGCAGATTGCTATCTCCTCCGGGTTTCCCTCTTCTAAAGCGGCATGGATACCTGCAGTATCCAGCGGCGCACTTCCTGCCCTGATGCTGTCACGTGGCAACACAGCCGCCATCGCACCAAGCTGCTGCATCTTCTCTCTGAAAATCTCCTGGCGCTCCCATGGAAGCCTTTGGACGTCCTGCAGTGCACTGCTGAGCTGTGCCACTACTGCATAGACATCAAGCAGTGCTGAGACACGAACCCTGAAGGTGGAGTCGCGCCCTCTCAGGAGCTTGAGCTCCTCCTCGATCTCCTCCAGGACATTTGCCTTCGCCTTGGAGTTCTGCAGACGGTTTTCGAGGGCACGAGTAGTAGCCGGCAGATTGGTGATAAACGCCTTGAACACTTTAGCAGCATGTGGGGCGAACCGTGCGTCTGACCAGAGGAGTGGTTTGTGCGTGGCCAACCCCATGCTCTCCCCACAAGCAACCAGCTCCTCATATCCCTTGCCATGGGTGAAACGTTTGGTCATGCGAGAGACCATGGTGATGGTGTCGTTTACCCATCTGCAGGTTGGGGCTGACTTGGCATTACCATCTGCTAAGTTGAGTAGGTGCGCACCATCCCAAAAGCATGGCACGCAGAGCGGCTTTGAGCGGACTGCAAGGTCTTTGTCGCTGTTGGCCAACTTCCTCAGAAACTGGACTGGCACACCTAGCTGATGGTACTGACCATCTGTACATATTGCCGCCAGCTGCTCCACGCGCTTGATGCCTACACAGGCGGTTGTCGCCAGCCACTCCTCTGCGAGTGAAGCATCGTCGTGGTTCTTCACGATAGGAGCGCCGACGATGAAAGCCTGGACCATTGCATCATTAGGCGCCTGGGGAACGATGGTTATGACAGCGGTAATGTCTATGGTGCGGTGATTCAGGGTCACCTTGTCTGCCACAAGCGCAACACACGGCGAAGACTCAACGTGACGGGTCACGGTGCTGAGAATTTCATCAGCGAAGGCATCGCGGAATCGTGCCATTTGAACAGATGAGTGGCAGATGTTGCCCACATCAGCACCACTGAGCTTCAGCAACACGATTAGCTTTTCAAATTCAGTCTGCGGCAGTGACTCCTCCAGCACGTGATAGGCCACACGCAG
The DNA here is from genome assembly GCA_034440575.1 of Imbricaverruca yamaguchii. Taxonomy (NCBI): domain Eukaryota; kingdom Metazoa; phylum Arthropoda; class Thecostraca; family Neoverrucidae; genus Imbricaverruca; species Imbricaverruca yamaguchii. The sequence continues at coordinate 1,356,793 of JAOTOL010001505.1, read as the reverse complement.
GACTCGCTTGCTGACATCTGCTGCCTCCTTGCCCTCCTTCGTCTTTCTGGTGCTCTTATCTTCATCTGCTCGCATATACTCCTTGTGCTTGGTGGATGTCAGGTGGCATTTCAATGACGCTTTGAGCAGCACGAACGACCGAGGAAGTGTCATGGGCTTTGGAAAGGACGTCCCGAGAGAGAAGTCATATCGGCAGACGCCAGCGACGTTGGTGGATTTTATGTCAGGAAGCTGGTTAGGACTGAAATCCGGGTTGCAGACGTCACAGTAGATGACACCGAGGTCTGGAACACACTTGAGGTGATGGGATGAGGCACGGATAAAAGATTCGAGGTCCCGTGCAAATGTTAGGGCCTCGAGCTCATCCTCATCACTCACTTCATGCATGACGGTATCACCATGGATGCGAGGCCCTTCCATCAGCTGACAGAGGCGGGAGACTGTTGACTCCAGCTTCCCTATCTTGGCCGTGCACGCACACACTTCGACCGCACGATGAGACGTTCCGGCCGCACCCTGCCCAGGAACCGCGCCGCCGGGTGCGTTTTGGCCTGGATCTGAATCCACGGGTGACTCCTGTCCGGGAGCTGCATCACCTGGTGCGTCTCGCACGGTAGCTGCATCACCTGGTGCGTCTCGCCCGGGAGCTGCATCGCCTGGTGCGTCCCGCCTGGGAGCTGCATCGCCTGGTGCGTCCCGCCCGGGAGCTGCATCGCCGGGTGCGTCCCGCCTGGGAGCTGCATCGCCTGGTGCGTCCCTCCTGGGAGCTGCATCACCTGATGTGTCCCGTCCGGGAGCTGGGTCGCCTGGTGCATCCCGCCTTGGAGCTGGGTCGCTGGACGCGTCTCGCCCGGGAGCTGCATCGCCTGGTGCGTCCCGCCTGGGAGCTGCATCGCTGGGTGCGTCCAATCCAGGAGCTACGCCAAAATTAACACATATCAGTGCAGGTATCAATACATTGCCAAATGACAAATGTCAATAAATGACAAATGTTTCCCATTATTCTAAAAGATGCTCAGAGCACTTCCACTAACAATGAAGTTAGGTAGCTACTTCCAATATTCAACTATTCTGTTGGTGAAGAAAGGCTCTCTCAGCTATGTCCTGCTATGGCTAACTTTCATTTTGAATTGATGACTTCTAATTGTATCATTTCTGTTAAATTTGACAAATTGCTTGCAGTATCACTGTATATCTCCCCTCAGCTTTCTATAACTGAGAGAAAATATTGAATTCTTCAAACCTTCCCTTGTGTGCTAGGTTGTTTACACATTAACAAGACATTAACCATTTTTGTTGCCCTCTTTTACACTCTCTTGAAGAGCAAACAATCTTTCCCATAACCAGGTACCCCAAACCTGAACATGGTATTCCAAAGGCAGCCTGACATGTGCACAGTAAAGCTTTCTGATAACTACTTCACTTTTGTATGATACATTCCAATTTATTGCCCCAAGCATTTGTACTTTCTTTCTGGCTGTACATTTTCAATGCTATTGTGGTGTTGTATCGTGTTCTAATGTATGTCTGCCTATGTACGTGTGAGCCGAGCTGGTGAGCCGGTGAAGGGGAGGGGGAAGGGGGCCGCCGATCGGCGCCGGTCTGTCGCGCGGGGTTCCGGCGAGTGACTCATGCGATGAGTCACGATCACGCGCCGTTTCAGAACCTGAAACCCCTCTGATTCAGCCGACGTGTTGAGATGGCCCCCGGTCGAGCCGGGGGCAGTCTGCTGCCAGGTCTGGCAATATACGGGTGCGGATGGCTCCACGTTTTTCCTAAAGTTTACTACAACTATCTACAAATATAGTGAACAATGGTGATCCCAGTAATGACCACTGGCTGACTCCTGTAAGAACATCTTCCACAAGACTTTTTGTCATTCAGCATAATTAGCTGCTGTTGATCTTAAAACTATAACACTATTTCCACATTAGGTTTGTAGAAAAATAAAAAAGTCCAAGAGATTTGTCAGACATGATCAATCATTCTTAAAATCATGTTGAATATCACAAATCAATATGTTTCTTTCCAGAAAACTACCATGCTATCCTCAGCAACTGCTTCAATTACCTTGCAGACCAGGAATGCGAGACTTGCATACTGGTCTACAATTTGCAACTTTCCCTGTCATGGATTCTTTAAAATAGGAACTACATTTGCCCTTTTCCAATGTGCTGGAATTTCTTCTTGTTAAAATTACCTACAAGGGGCGGGGATGACCGAGTGGTTAAGGTGTCGGGCTATGGGTACCAAACGTCCCGGGTTCGACACTAGCACCACTCAGGACATTTACCAATCCCGCGGCCCACCGGCGAAGCAGTGTGGGCGGCGCCATTAGCCGTGAATGTGCATAAAGTGTGTCGTGAACCAAGCAATAAACAAATAAACAAATGACCTACAAAATATGATACCAAGTGGAATCTCCAATTATTTTTCAGCTTCATGCAATGCCCTAGTACACCTTTCATGAGAGCCTGCTGCCTCATGTGACTTTATTTTAAGACATAAAAGCAGAGACATAAAGAATAAATGCACCTACGAGCCACAGAAATCCTTCTGAGTTGGATTTTGTGAACACCAGGGACTGGTTGGGCACCAGAATTGTCAAATGTGAATTAACTATCCCTAGAATGCTAGAAAATAACCCCTCTCTCCTAGTAATATTTGCATATGCTATTTATAAGGATGTTAATGGAGTCTGTTAGCTGGTTCCAATGACCAACTTCCCTGTTGGTGAAGAAAGATTGTCTAAGACATAAAGACATAAAGACATAAAAGATTAGTGCAACTATGAGCCACAAGGGCCCTTCTTGGTTGCACTCTGTACACTGAACCAGTTGCCCACCAAATCTGTCAATCAGCCCTCCCTGTAATACTGAAAAGCAAGCCCTTTATTCTTATAATGATTGTCTATGCTGTTTTTAAAGATGTTCAATGTGCTGCTACTGACGATGTTTTATGGCAGCTGGTTCCAGTGTTCTACTACCCTGTTGGTGAAGAAAGTTTGCCTTAACCTTGTTCTGCTGTGGTTAACTTTAATTTTGAATTTATGACCTCTAATTGCATCATTTCTGTTAATTTCAAACATTTCCCCAAGGTATCCCCTCTCCAGACCATGGACAAATTTAAAGACCTCGATGAGATCTCCTCTCAGCCTTCTATATCTAAGTGAAAACATATTCAATTTCTTCAATCTTTCCTCACATGCCAGGTTGCTTATGCCATTAACCATTTTTGTAGCCCTCTTTTGTACTCTCCCTAAAAACCAAGAATCTTTTTCATAGCTAGGAGACCAAGCTTGGATGCAGTATTCCAAATGTGGCCTGACGTATGAACAGTAAAGCTTCCTGATCACTTCCTCACTTCTGTATGATACATTCCTATTTATTGCCCAGAGCATTCTCAGTGCCTTCTTCCTGGCTTCCTTGGTCTGTTTTGATGCACCCAGTTTTGTGTTTAGAATAACACCTAAATCCTCCTCCTGTGTTGAGTCACTGATAGCACTTGGCCTCCCATCAAGTATGGAGCCTTCATATGCTGCTTACCTACATGCATGATTTTGCACTTATCAAAATTAAATTTCACTTGCCATTCTTCAGACCACTTCACAAGTTTGTCTAAGTCTTTTTGCAGCGAGATATGCTCATCTTGACCTGTTATTGCCCTAAAGACCTTCAAATAATCCACAAATTTTCAAACTTTACTGCTTAGGCCACTTTCAATGTTTTTTGCAAATATAATGAACAGTAGTGGCCCCAGTACTGACCCCTTGCTTCCTTACTCTTAGCCTTATACTACTATGATTCATCTTGATTTGGAATCATTGGCCTCTAATTACACCATATCTGTTAAATTCAAGCATTTCCCTTGCCTATCCTTTCTGCTGACCATGGACCAAGGCTGCTTAAATCATTAACCATATATGTTGCCCTCTTTTCTATCTTTAAAAGCCAACAATCTGTCATAACTAGGTTATCAGGCTTTAATGCAATTTCCAAATGTGGCCCGACATATGCATAGTAGCTTCCTGATAAATTATTCACCTCATATGACACATATATACTTATAGCCCAAACATACCGAATGTTTTATTTCTGGCTTACATGCTGCATACCAGCATGCATAACATTACACTTGTCAAAGTAAAATTTCTTGCAACAATTTCGTCTGACCGCTTTACAAACATATAGAAGTCTTTCAATAGAAACATGCTCACAATGACCTCAATATGCACTCAGTTATGGTGGATCTCATTAATATGCATGTCGCATACTCAGTTATAGTGGATCTCATTAATTCACACACTATGATAAAAGCTATGACAATTTTTTATGGTTTTAAGGTGTAGCAACAGGTCATTTTGCACCCAATAAAAGCTCCGATTTCAACATGCTAAAAACAAGCATGATGTAAGCACTGGTGTGAAACAGGTGAAGCCTAGTATATTTGCCTACTGTCCAGGAAGACTTACCGCTCTGTAGCCATCCATCCAATGGGCCTGTCTTCTTTTCCTTTGCGGGCATGCCTGGATGTTTACACCTTGTATGCTTGGGAAAGTTTTGAGATGACCCATAGAAGTCACAATATGTGCAAAATACGTTGCGCCTAGCTCGCTTCTTCGGCCCCTCCAGTTTGCTACCTTCACTCTTGACCATCGCGATAAAGATGATATTAACAGGTGCACTGTAATGTCGCACAGCAGCCTGGTTTTGAGTACACAAAACAAGGCTTAGCGCAGTAAACAAAACAAAAATATATTTCAGAGCCGTCAATTAACCGTCATCACATTCGAGCAACACGAACCAGAAGTTCAAATCGAAAGTCAATGGTAATGCTGGCTTGTGATTGGTTTATTCCGCCAGCGACAGCGGTTCTCGTCGCACCGAACAGGACAATGTGCTGGCGGTTTTGGCGACAGCGAAGCGGCCACGGTGGCGACCAGATCGTCGCTAGCAGTCAGGCGTTTTCCCCAATGATTTTGTACAGTGGTCGCCGACCGGTCGCCGATGAAAACGACGCTCCGGTCCAGCGCGGTGCTTTTGCGAGCAGATTTCTGTTCGCATTCTTGACATGTGCTTGAGGATATGAAATCCATCCAATTGCTGAATGAAAAACTAGAAGTAGCTTATAAAGTCACAGGGATGGCTAGAAACTGTTGCCAACGTGCTTTTGTTCCAAATGGGCAAACCTCATGCATACTTATTTTAGCAAATTATATTTTGTCAGAGTATAACTATTTCAGGAAATATAATTTACGAAAGCAGTCACTCCAGAAGACTTAATTGTCCAGCTCTTGACATTGCCAAGCTATTTAGGTAATTTTGGTCGCCAAAATTGCTGATAGTTATAACCACTTGGGCGCCGACTCCATCTACCATATCGGAGGTTTTTTTTAGCTCTGATGGAGAGTAATGACATGTATATTGGCATCCTGAGGCATTCCTAAGCTGGCTGTCCTAACTTTTGAATAGTTGGCGATGGGAATGCCCAATAGCAATCGAGCCTGTAACAGTGCGTGTAGCCAAATAGGATAGGTTACTGCATACGAAACAGGAGCCGACATTAGAAAAAAAAAGTTGCATATCAGGTACAGCTTCATGTTATTTGCATGATGGGTTCTCACAACTGTGCATTTTTTTTCAGGTCGCGCTTATTGCTTCCCTCGCTTACTTTGCATATCTTTCTCGTATTTTCTCACGAGTACTTTCGGGTTCATTGCATTTTCACGGTTTCATCTATCAACTGGATTACCTGCGACTGTTTGCCACAATGTGTCACTATTGAGCCACGCTATTCTGACGTTATGCATCATTATAAAGAACATTGCAATGATTTGCAAAAAGTCCATACTGCATACTTTGTGCAGATATATCATATTACAACCGAAGATATATCACGCCGTCTAGTTAAAAAATACATTGAGAATTAGACCAGATGATGGAGGGAACCGCCAACAATTGAATCTGTGCCAGGCCTAGGTTTAAGACCTTGAAGAGTGTGTTGACCATGGTTCTTTCGAGTTTCCGGTTTTCGGAATTTCAATGTTTTTCTGAAGGTGCTGTGAGAACAGGTGGTAGGATAATCATATTATGCCGAAGCGGAAGAGAGTTGGGGAGAAGCTTTCCCCCTCTGAACAGAAAGTGCGCTGTGGGTATCCGGGATGTACCTTTAATGGCAGGCCCGACAGCTTTAGGATACACAACAAGAGGTCACACTTAGGATACACATGGAGGTCTTCAAAACGCCAGAGTAAAAAATTATGGCTTTGAACCGGGAGCGGGGTTTGCAATCTATGCTTCTGTAGAACAGGTAAGTCATAGGACAGTATGCCAGTGCAACTGGATGGAATATGATAAGAAATGTTTTCCAGGAAGCAAATGACAGTAATTGTTGAATGTTCTCCTCAGGCTTTTCTGATGCCAACCATTTGTGCCAGCTGACGGCTAGCTAGCCAGCCAGTGTGGGAAAAGTGGTTCGCTGACCTGGAGTCGGAGAATAAAAGGTATTCCTGACCATAGAGTCTGATAATAAAAACATGGCCTCGGACCCCCCCCCCCTCCAAAAAAAAGGAAGAATATTTTCCCTAAAAAATGTTGGAGAACAAAAAGCTACTGATTTCGGAACCAAAAAAGTTCATGGATAAAAACATACAAGCTGGAGGATACACATCGGTGTTGTGGAAATCGGAGTATGGTGTTAAAGCTTAATCACTTTTTAAAAGCATGCCAAATTCGGCCAAAACAGGGCAAAAGGACCCAATTATCAGCACGAAAAAAAATGTATATAGCTACCAAGTGCACTTAATTGTGGGCAAATGATGATATTCACAGATGAACAGCAAACTCATCCTGCTGTCACAAAACTAACTCTGGGTATCATAGTTTCAACATTTAGTTAACTCACACATGCAAAATAAATAATTTGCTTCGAAGTGTGCGATCAGTCTGCATAGTGCACACTGCACCGTGCAAATGTCGGTGTAAATACATCCATAATATATTAAAGAATATTTGTATAATAAAAGCCATAAGTAAAAATAAGATTATATTCAGCATTTCTCAGCTGAGCGTCACAATGCACACAAGGTGTTTAAGCTAAAATAGGTACCTCTTTTCCATGCAATTCACATGACAGAAAGAGTATTTACTCTAGTCATCTCCTCTAAAAAAAAACATGGCTGCAGCCAAAGTATGATCCATCATCTTGCCTGGAGGAAAAATGTCAGTGCTTTTAGTAGAGTGAAAGGGTCTCAACATTTAAGCTGTAGCATTCAGCATTTGTCAGCATTGAGCCAGCAAAAATATTTAGATCACTGATCCACAAAGGTTATGGTGTTCCATGCTTCCTTATTGGAATCATCTTAATATTGTCTTAAATCATCGTTATTCCATGGAGGACTAACTAATGGATAACTGTTACACTGTGCAACCAAGAAGGGGATAAATAATAGAAACAAATACCTGCAATACTACTGCAAAACATGGAACTAGAGCGGGCTAAAACAAAAGTCTTCACGGGACACAATCTTTAGAGTGGTGGCAAATTTCGTTGGTGGAATTTGCGACCATTTTTCACCTATGTGTGGCAGCCTAGCCTCGAAGTCCAAAGAATTCAATTTTTTTATAGGAGGATACAAGTCCTGTGGGTGATAATCTACTACTTTTAATAAACTACTTTGGTTGACCGCTCAGTTAGGATGAAAGAATGAAAAATATCGATGACTAGTCATCGGGTCCTCGCCGTAGTCTTAGCAAATGTGGTTTTCTGCTCTTCTTCATTGCAAACTGAACACATAGGCTGGTACAAGGACGGAAGTATGTGAATCTCGCTGAAGAGGCAAGACTTAGTGAAAGGAAGCGTGGGATGAAACGTTGAAGTCAGCGTATCCGAAACAGATGGTGCTCAGAAAACGATGATGGATAACAGGAACTAGAAACCAAATGTTGTCTCCCTCTCTAACAACTTTTTGATAAAAATCCAGGCATTTACTGGAGTGTTTGCAAGTGCGGGCTCCGGGGCCATCTCGGCCATACCTCCGCCCTCCAACTGCGGTTATGGAGAGACCAAATATGTCGTTGCCCCCTCACGAAGCACATGGCCATAGAAGAAGAGCCTGAAGTCGCTGGACAGAGCAGAACAAGAGTGATTTCCAGCGGTCTCGGGACAACAGATTTTAGCTGAATGAACGCAACATTAGATATGCAATGAATCATTCAACGCGAATGCTTATGAATATGGCGCAGCTGAATAATGGTCAAGTTGAAGTCACTTCTCTATCATTTGACTGGAGAATGATAGAGCAAAAAGGAAAATTTAGCTCAAGTGCATCATCTGGCTACCAGTAACAACTGCTGGAGGCCAGCCAATCACATGTGTATATTGTTGGCAAAATGTGTGTTAGCCAACGGCCTCATTCTATTTAACTTGAGCCAGCTGTCAAACCAGCAACTGGGAGGTGGGCATAACGTAGTAGATCATTTCTGCAAAGCATTTCATGCTGTTGAGAAGGTTGAGACCGTCGTATTCCCGTGATTTTTGCATATATCATAGGTGTGAACATTTCTGGATAGCCCGGCGTATGAATTTATCGTTAATTTGAATTGTCTTTGGAGGAACCTGTTCATATTCTAGTAGCCTGAGATAGGATTACCAAGTGGCGCACCGTCATGGGTTGGTACACATATGGACGCTGCTTTCCATGCTTCGGGGCCCCGGGCATCTCAGTGTTGCTGAACTTGCAACTCAGCTTGTCCCAGCCGCGTTGGCCGCAGGTCTCACCACGCAGCCGATAATGTGGATCGGACCGAAATGTGCCTTATGTTTGACATGTGTACATAGGTCTCGCGACCCCAGCCAAGACTGGCCGGTCGCGCCCCAACCGACCCGGATGGCCAACACAATCGGCACAGGAAGGCGCCAAAATGCATGCCAAGATTAGCGGCTGCAATTTAAGGGAGAGGAACATGTCCTTAGACTAACACCGACACCAAGACTTTCTCCAGTATGTCAGAGAATAATGATGTGAAATATTATCAAGCTTCGGAGGTGTGAATAGTAGGTAAATGGGTACGTACAAAATAGACACTTTTTATCGCTTTCATAAGTCTAGGCAATTAGCGGCTGCAGCACACCGGTTGTGATTGTTAAAATCCGCAAGAAAAGTTCGAGTCAGCCGATCAAGTGACGTTTTCTTTACAATTACATATTAGCTGTGTGCTAGAGGTCAGGCATTGTTCACTGATCAATAGAATCTGACCACCAGTCAAAGTGCTGTGGTGATGCCGCTATGTTCCGGCTGATGTCGAACCTAAAGTCGGATTAATATTGTCCGGCCGCAACTCAGAACATTTCATGACAAATGAGCCATAACCAATGTCAATTTTGCATGAATTTGTTGGCATGTTAGAGCTTACCAGTTCAAATATCGACACCACTTCCACACGGGTTGATATGGAATTACATGAACGATAATTTTCTGGACATGGCGCAACACATCTGACCTAAAATGTTTGCATCGCAAGCAGAAATTATTGTTATATAATTATTATTAGTAGAGGTTAAAGAGGATTGAGCTTTGGTAGAATCATAACTTATGAACATTGGATTGCTTAAAAAAAATAGTTTGGTAGCTTGATCATGATTAACCCGTAGTCACCTTACCTGAAAGTGTTCACCTGGATGTAGCTGAACTGCACTTTATTTCAATTGACCTTTGGTGGATACAACGCCGCACCATGCTCCTTGACCCCTTGTTTAGCCTATTTGATCCGAACATTTTGAATTCTTGATGAGGATGGGAATTGATGTTGGGGAGGGGTGTTCTACTTTCTAATGTCTTCTACAGATTGACTGGATTGAAGTGACATTCACTGGACACGTTGAACTCCATGCAGGTGACATGTCGCACCGAAATGCTTTGGTAGTAGCATCCATTACTTTCGTTGAACCAATTCATAAATGGTCTGGTGATGCGCTGAAAATGCCACTGGGCTTGACCGCTGTCTGCTCATCAGGTTAGCAATCAGTGTGGATACTATTTATACCGCTGCTTCCGTGTCCAAGTTCATGCAATCTGGCAGAAATCATCCCAGTAGGATACACACTCGCTGAAGTCGAGAAGATTTGGACGGAAATTCTTCGAAATTAGGCATGGTCAACCGAAAGCAATCTGGCTTAATCATGTATTTCGCTTACTGGCGGACCGATTTACATCTGTTGGTGGAAACCGCTCGTACATAGAAGGTCCGAATTAGTCAGCAGACACCTGACACGTTTCCTTCATAGTAGCATTGAAGGACAGCGTATCATAACCTCCACAGTTCATAACCTCCACAGGTCACAACCTCCACAAATTCAACACATCGCAGCGGTCGTAACCTCACAGGTCATAACCTCCACAGGTCACAGCCTCCACAAGTATGCAGCGGTCATAACCTCCACAGGTCGTAACCTCCACAAGTCCGCAGCGGTCATAACCTCCACAGGTCATAACCTCTACAGGTCATAATCCCCACAGGTTGCAACCTCCACAAGTACGAAGCGGTCATAACCTCCACAATTCAGCAGCGGTCGTAACCTCCACAGGTTGCAACCTCCACAGATTCAAGAACTTTTTTAATTTTCTAGAAGCATCACTTCAGATAGCTATCGCTAGGTAGCAGCACGGTCTACGTATTACACTAATGAGATTGAATGCTGAATCATAGGTAACAATATTTCTCGCCAGATGGCAGGATGATACAATTAAAGACATAAAAGATTAGTGCAACTATGAGCCACAAGGGCCCTTCTTGGTTGCACTCTGTACACTCAACCAGTTGCCCACCAAATCTGTCAATCAGCCCTCCCTGTAATACTGAAAAGCAAGCCCTTTATTCTTATAATGATAGTCTATGCTGTTTTTAAAGATGTTCAATGTGCTGCTACTGACAATGTTTTCTGGCAGCTGGTTCCTGTGTTCTACTACCCTGTTGGTGACCAAAATCTGCCTTAACCTTGTTCTGCTGTGGTTAAATTTAATTTTGAATTTATGACCTCTAATTGCATCATTTCTGTTAAATTCAAACATTTCCCCAATATATCCCCTTTCCAGACCATGAACAAATTTAAAAACTTCGATGAGATCTCCTCTCAGCCTTCTATATCTAAGTGAAAACATATTCAATCTCTTCAATCTTTCCTCATATGCCAGGTTGCTTATGCCATTAACCATTTTTGTAGACCTCTTTTGTACTCTCTCTAAAAGCCAACAATCTTTTTCATAGCTAGGAGACCAAGCTTGGATGCAGTATTCCAAATGTGGCCTGACGTATGCACAATAGAGCTTTCTGATCACTTCCTCACTTCTGTGTGATACATTCCTATTTATTGCCCCGAGCATTCTCAGTGCTTTCTTCCTGGCTTCCTTGGTCTGTTCTGATGCCCCCAGTTTTGTGTTTAGGAATAACACCTAAATCCTCCTCCTGTTGAGTCACTGATAGCACTTGGCCACCCATCAAGTATGGAGCCTTCATATGCTGCTTACCTACATACATGATTTTGCACTTATCAAAATTAAATTTCATTTGCCATTCTTCGGACCACTTCACAAGTTGGTCTAAGTCTTTTTGCAGCGAGATATGCTCATCCTGACCTGTTATTGCCCTAAAGACCTTCAAATCATCCGCAAATTTCAAAACTTTACTGCTTAGCCCACTTTCAATGTTATTTACAAATATAAGCCTCCAACGGTCTCCAACTTCTAGTATCGTTGGGGACATAGCATGTGCTATTGACCCCTCAGAGGTCGCCGGCTCATCCCGGACGTTGTCCCACCAGCTGCCGTCAAGGAGGCGTATGTCACGATGAGTTGGAGCTCCGCAGACTCAAATCAGAAACTCCTCAAGCTCCTCTGGCAGCGTGCTCAAAGCAATGTCGCTCTCCAACCCTACCTGAATGTAGTCATCAGGCTCTGGCTGATGAGCCCGCCCGAGGGCGTAGTAGAGAGCATGGGCAGCTCAGTCAAGGCCGTCTTTGGCATTCATCGGCAGCTAGACCACCAAAACGCGGCCAAAGAGCTGATCATCCGATGGAATGGTCCCGACATGTGCCACTCCGATTGGCTGATCTGAAAGGTGCAAGCCAAGCACCGATTTAACTTCAGTAGGCGCACTTTGAGCCTCAAGTCAACACTTGAGGGAACAGTTATCGCCAGGCACAAGGGAACAAAAAAGCCCCAGGACTATCTGTACTGCAATTAAAAATCGCGCTTCGTGTTACTGCCTGACGAGCCTGCTGTGTTACAAAAGAAAACATGTGTTACCACGCGGGTCTGCTGCCTGGCATGTACTACCTAGCGGATCTGCTGCCTGACGTGTAGCCTGGCGGATCTGCTGCCTGACATGTTTATTGTGTGGTGAGTCAGATGCCCTGTGAATCTGCTGTGAACTTTTTTTGTGGAATATATTTATGTCTCTCTCATGCAGCGACGAGATAAAATGTTGGCCTGCGAGGCAAATGGTGGGTTCCATACGGCGCTCGTTGCGGTCGGTCAAGTTTGGCTGGTGACCAAACAAAAAGGTTCTAGTTATGATACTTCCTCGCCACTGTTGAGCCGTCGAAAACGTGTCCTCGTCCATAAAAATGCACCTTTTTCTCCGGCGACCAGATTGGTCTACATAGGTCCGTCGGTGACCACAGTTTGCTTTTTTTGACCTCTGCTCTCCATACCTACAGTTCACTATAACTATTTGCATCTTTTTATTTGTCTTTTTTTTGCAGATAGGCCACCACCAGTTATTAGTAGAAGTAACCCCAGGAGCACCTCAACTAGGTAGCAAGCTAGTAACGCCAAGGAACTCCTGGGGCCACAAGGTGAAAAGTGTTATGAGAGGAAAAGTGTACATACATGTGCACTATCACACAAATCTGTGTGACAGTGTCTCAGCATATTCACACACATGACACATGTATACCTAAACTTACTTCACATACATAAATACATGCACTCACACATACATTCAAATCTATACATATATATATATATATATATATATATATATACACATATACTAGCATGTAAATACATCAAGACATAAAAGATCAGTGCAACTATGAGCCACAAGGGCCCCTCTTGATTGCACTCTGTACACTGAACCAAATCTGTCAATCAGCCCTCCCTGTAATACTGGAAAGCAAGTCCTCTATTCTTATAATGATTGTCTATGATGTTTTTAAACATGTTCAATGTGCTGCTACTGACAATGTTTTCTGGCAGCTGGTTCCAGTGTTATACTACCCTGTTGGTGAAGAAAGTCTGCCTTAACCTTCTTCTGCTGTGGTTAACTTTAATTTTGAATTTATGACCTCTGATTGCATCATTTCTGTTCAATTCAAACATCTCCCTAAGATATCCCCTCTCCAGACCATGAACAAATTTAAAGACCTCGATGAGATCTCCTCTCAGCCTTCTATATCTAACTTAAAACATATTCAATTTCTTCAATCTTTCCTCATATGCCACGTTGCTTATGCCATTAACCATGGCTTTTAGAGAGAGCCCTCTTTTGTACTCTCTCTAAAAGCCAACAATCTTTTTCATAGCTAGGCGCCCAAGCTTGGATGCAGTATTCCAAATGTGGCCTGACATATGCACAGTAAAGCTTACTGATCACTTCCTCACTTCTGTATAATACATTCCTATTTATTTCCCCAAGCATTCTCAGTGCCTTCTTCCTGGCTTCCTTGGTCTGTTCTGATGCCCCCAGTTTTGTGTTTAGAATAACACCTAAATCCTTCTCCTGTTGAGTCACTGATAGCACTTGACGACCCATCATGTATGGAGCCTGCATATGCTGCTTACGTACATGTATGATTTTGCACTTATCAAAATTAAATTTCATTTGCCATTCTTCGGACCACTTGACAAGTTCGTCTAAGTCTTTTTGCAGCGAGATATGCTCATCTTGACCTGTTATTGCCCTAAAGACCTTAAAATCATCCGCAAATTTCACAACTTTACTGCTTAGGCCACCTTGCAGACTAGGGATGTGAGACTTACTGGCCTATTGTTTTCAACTTTCCCTCTTTCTCCTTTCTTGAAAATAGGAACTACATTTGCCCTTTTCCAATCGGTTGGAATTTAGTTTTGTGAAACTGATCTACAAAATATTATACTAAGTGGAAATGCCAGCTCCTCTTCAGTTTCCCGCAACACCCTAGCATAAATATCATCAGGTCCTGCTGCCTTGTTTGGCTTTATTTTCCTGATATGATTGTAAACAACATCAATGAAATCAACATCATTTGTCAGATCCCATGTCACTGAACTATGGTGTACGGTCGGCAGATTGGTCATATCTTCCAATGTAAACACTGATTTAAACTGCTTGCTCAGCTCCTCAACCATCTCACTATCCTCACCAAATGTAGTCCCGTGTACTTTCAGTGGACCAATTGTGCTAGAAACTTTACTCAGCTTGTAGAAACTAAAGAACTTTTTACTGTCCCCATTACACTTTCTAGCTAAATCCAGTTCTTTTGCTCGCTTTGCTGCTCTGGTTTTTTGCTTGACAGTGTCTCTAGCCAACACCAGCATTTTCATATCCCTTTAGATTAAAGTCACCAAGAATAAGGCACTTCCTCTTTACGTTTCTACTAATTTCCTCACAAATCACCTTGTCAAGCTCCAGTTGCTGAGAATGTGGCAGGGTTCCTGATCGGTAGAAAGCTCCTATCCTAAGAGTATTGCTGTTGCCTTTTCCCACAGTGACATCAAGCCAAATGGACTCCACAGACACATTTTTATCCCCACCTGCTACTTTTTGAGAACTGAATAAGCTATTCATATAGAGCATTACACCACCCCCTTTCGTTGCTGGACCCTTATTGCACGAAAACATATTGTATCCCTGGATCTTATAGTCCTGCAAGTTATCTCCAAAATTCCCTTCACTGTCCCATGCCTTCGTAATGCAAACAAAATCTGGTTCCTCCTCAGCAACATAACACTTGAACTCATCAAATGTGGAACGGATACTCTGAGCATTAAACATCCTACACTTAACAAATGCTCCATAACCACCTTTGGCTTTTTCATACTGAGGAGTTATTTTATCACTAGATGAACTATCACTCTGTCTCCTTGAACTACTGCTGTCCCTATGTGCAGACTTTGAGGTTCTATTGCCTTGGGTGACACTATTGGAATATTCCTGAGTTGGCAATACAATTTCATCCCTCCCCACCCCATTTCCTAGTTTCCCTGAAGGACATGCTCGTACACTTTGCCTAACACATGGACCCCCTTCTCAGAGAAGTGCAGGCCATCCCTCTGATAGAGGTCCCACGATGCATAAAACCTGCTCCACTCGTCTACAAATGTAAAACCTAGCTCATGGCAGAGCTTACCGACCCTGGCGTTAGCTGCCAGTGCCCTAGAGCTCCACTCAGGGGAGGCTCTAGCCCTAGGCAAAATTCCTGTTACAATGACTCTATTGGTACCCTTCAGGGTGGCCAGAAGGGCCCTGTATTCCCACAGAAGCTCCTCACTCCTAGCAGGACCTATGTTATTTACCCCTACCTGCACTATGACTGTGCTAAGCTGGTGATCACTGGTGACCTGTGCAACCACAGGTACCAGGTCCTTCACCTTGGCACCAGGCCTGGTGATGCACCTCCTGTTCCTCCTACCTTTACAAAATACCCGCTCTAAATGTCGCACACGAGAGTCTCCTACGATGAAATAAGTAATTAAAAAAATAAGACCAAATACGACCATAAGTATACACTGATATGCACCCATGCACGCCCATGCACAAACATGCACACAGTAGCACACAGCTGAAATCACATGCAATTAATCATATAGGTACAAATGCATCATCGCATATGCATTTACTTGTTTGTCCAGCTTTACTCATACATACGTTTCATACATATCAACCTACATATAGCTTCTCCTTTTTGTAATGCGAAGTTGTTCATTTTACAAACCATTTAGCTTGAGATGTATAAGTCAATAAAATATGTTCTGAAAACTATTTTTATATCTTCTCTCTTATTGGTACATGATTACAGGTGGGAAACTTTGTACCAATGATAGTATTCCAAGTTCTTGGTCTATAAATGGTATGGAATGAAGTCTATAGGTTTTTGATGAAAAAGGTGCATGGAAATGTGCAGCATGCCTCAAGTTACTTGGTGATGAGTATTTGAACATAGTCATTATAGTGATTGGTAATGTTTGATTGGCCAGAAGGGCCCTGTATTTCCGTAGAAGCTCCTCACGCCTAGCAGGACCTATGTTATTTACCCCTACATGCACTATGACTGTGTTAAACTGGTGATCACTGGTGACCTGTGCCACCGCAGGTACCAGGTCCTTCACCTTGGCACCAGGCCTGGTGATGCACCTCCTGTCCCTCCTACCTTTACAAAATACCCGCTCTAAATGTCGCACACGAGAGTCTCCTATGACCAGCACTGACTCCTTACTACTACTATCCTGGGGGCAGTCATCCAATGCCTGGAACATATTTGTTGTTAATATGCCTGCCCGCTGGGCCGGTCGGCTAGACTTTCTCCCGCTCCTACCACCTGCCACCTGTCACTCACTGACCCTTTCCTTAGGTTCGCGTCTCCAAATCCTCCACCCCTGACCTCATGCCACTTCCCCTCCTGTGACCTACCAGAACTACCCCTCCTCTGTTCACTATTAACACTCCCCTCTCGAGAGATCCCAGCCACCTCCACAGTCGGGGAAGCCTCAGCTACCTGGTGGCCTGCGACCACCTGGGCATATGATATCCCTGCTACGGAGTGACCCCTTGTTGCTTTATCTTGCCTATTGAGTACGTGCTCTTTGCGTGCAGCTGTCCTATTGTTCGAGAGCTCGGTAGCCCGCGCATCGACGCGTGTGAAAGTAATGCGTTGCGCAGTGGCCGATGATGGCAAGACATTTCCATGTTATACGTCTGCAATATGCCATGCAATGACCAGGCCATGAAATGCAACGATGCCTTTTCATGGCCTGGTCAGGCGTAGGAACGTCCCCAAAAGTTAGTGGGCCAGGGTGAACAGCAGGGAAGCATCAAGGAATTTCGCAAAATACCATGGTTGAGCACTTTTGGGTTGATAACCCGATAATTTTTATTGTAAACACACAACTTTTAGCACTAAGATGGGGACCGCTAAAGAACATCCGTTGTTCACCGATGTTCATGGGGAGAAAGAACAGAACGCCAGTCCAAATTATCCCGTAAACGAACATTTTAAAATGGCCAAAAGCTGCAGGGGGTCATCATGAGTTCACCGATCTATGCTTTTGCACAATTCAGATTGTTGTTCATTGAGTTGAGTTTTTCCCCTTCCCCTTAGAAGTTACTTGGTGATGAGTATTTTAACATATTCATTACAGTGATTGGTAATGTTTGATTAAGAAATCTGTGAAATAGTAGTATGTTCTGTTCTTGTACAATATGAGAGAACTTCAATATGCTATATTAACAGCCATGCATTCATTCTTCGTATTTGTATCATATCTCGCCCACCGTCGTTGGCAGTGCTTCGCCTTTACATTTTTAAAGTTATGGCTTCAAACAAATTAATTGCGAATGGAAATGTCGGTTTCACGACTTGCCAAAAACGTAAAAAATCATGTGCATCCGGCCGGCACACAGTTTTGAATTTCTAGCGTCTGTGTATCGGTTAAAAGCCTTCCTACCAAATTCCAGCACAGGCTATTTCCGGTGGAAAGTTGTCGCTGCCGAAGATTTTTGGTACGACGTTAAGGACCTTTACATGCAAATAAAAACTTCATGCGTGTCTTGGGGGAAATCGGATGGATGGGGAGCAAATTGCAATTTATTTTGAAATTTTCGAGAAATCGTAAATAATATTTGTTTCCGAAGCTCGAATCAAACCAGCAGTTTGTTTGTTCCTAGTCTCCGGGGATCAGTTTCCACCAAGGAGGAATGGCCCGCAATGGTAAATTTCCACCGTCGTAAGTTGCCGTGTTTATACCTCAGCTGCCACACCGCGATGATTAGCCTAGGTCGTAGGTCCCAGGACCTTGATCATTTGAAGCCAACTTCCATTATACTGCTCAACAGATATGTGGTGACACATCAGAGTTTAAGACAATGAAGTACAGCTCCAGCCTCACGAGATCAGTCATCGTTGGCAACGCACTTATCCTGCCACGACGTGCATCTATGGCAGTCTTGCGATTCGTCTTCGGGAAGCCTTGGAACTCGACGACACTTGGCCGACTGTTGACTTGGACTTGTTCCCGTTGCGGATTGTGTCAACGTCCAGTGGGGTGAGCGAGCAGGGCCGGATGACCCCCAGCTGCTGGCGCCAGTCGACGCTGTCACCAGCTCTCCTCGCTCTCAAGCACCACCGGCCGCGCAGATGCGCTATCTCACGGTGCTAATCAAGATCCGTTCAGCTGTTGCCGCGCTCGACGTCCCGCCATTTATCGGTGTAATGGCATCGGACCTCGTTCCATTACCCGTACCGCCCAGCCGGATTTGAGGGGCGGGACAGTGCTTCCCATTGGCTGGTGTCTGGAGTTTTTCATCTCTATCTCCACATGATACTGCACCAGCAAAGAACCACCATGCTGTCGTCTGGCAGGGTCAAATGTCCATTGAGAAACAGACCGCTTCAGCCGTATTTGACCCATCGTGGCTCATTTGGGGAAGTAGACGGCTGCATTGGTTATGTCGACCGCTATACAAATGGCGGAAACATTCGGCTTTCTTTTGTTATTTACATGAATATTTCCTTTAATTTAATATTGTCATTTGTATGGCTGTAAGACAACTTAAATATGCAAAATTATTTAATTAGGTATCCACTAGCCCGCATCGATTTTCTTCGATGCATAGCGAAAGCCACGTCAGTTGTCTGCAGGATGAGATTACACATCAGGCGAGGTGTGCCGTTGGTAGTTGTAGACGTCTAAAACAATTTGGATGCTTTGTGTGAACGTGGTTGAGCTTGCAGCATATTGTCCTTTTAAAAATTACGAAAAATATCCGAACACGATGATATCAAGCCATTTAAGTTTTAGAGTAACACCGGTAGAGGTCAGTATAAAACCGCTTGAACCATAAACGTTTTTGCGAATGACCTCAACTCCATTTCTGGAAGGTGGTTGTATGGCTCAGATAACGCCGTCTGCACACAATACACATATATGCCGATGCTTTTGAGCAAAGGATAGGTAGGTGAAGTGTATGTTTCCGAGATGAGGCTGAAGCCTCATCTCGGAAACATACTCTCCTTTGCACGATATTTTGACTACGAGCTCCAATTACACGTGGCCTCGTTTATCTGTGCCATAGTCACCAAAAGTAACCGGATGCGTAATCTATGATTTAACCCGCCCCTTCTCGGGAGTCTTTTAGCCACCACCCCATAATTGCTTTCCGTGAAAAAGAAAACGGCGGTGAGCAACGCCACCGAATATGTATATTTTTAGGGATCACAGGCATGAAAGCAGACTGGAATAAAACCCATTACATCATTACAAATTTGCAGAGCTTACCGCACGTATGCCTTCGACCACTGCTTGAGGTCGAGTCAGTGACCTTAGGTGACCACCACTTTTGGTCCATGATGGACCAATGTGACCATTTTTGTAGCATTGGCTGTGTAATTAACTCTCAAATGACGTGATATTACAACAATCTATGAGTCTCTACTAAGAGTGGAAATCAGAAATGTCGTTGAATAGTCATGTTTTTTTCTTAAGAAGAAAAAAACGTTATTTTAAAGCTCAAAAGTATTGTAAGGCACAACAAGAGACCATATTTTGGCCTACTAATCGAGGGCGTTCCATTGGCATCTAGTTCGCGTTTACGCACTATGTAGTTCAGAAGTTAGCGGCAGTCTTTATCACCCCCCCCCGCCTCCAAACACACACAGACGGAGTGTGAGGATATGATGGAGGAGACCGGAGGGATTTAAATCCTCCCAGCAACGAAAACGAGAAGAAAGTCGCGTTGGCATGTGAAATGAACTATCCAGTGGAAATCTAATTATATTTTGCCCTTTTGATAAGCTAAGAGGCACGCATCAATTCATTGGTGTGCAAGTGTAGTCTACTATCGCGAAATTATAATCGGCTAAATTATGGATGTTCAATGAGGTGCGAGGGAAGCTGGATCTCGCAGGCAGATGAAGATTTTTGAGCTGAATAACGCTAATTCATTTTTTTGCGATTACTGTGTCTAGTAGAGTCTCAAGATCGGCACTTCGGTCCAGTTAAAGTGAATTTCTAGGCATTGCTTAAGCAAAGGGCATGGTGTGTCCTAAAGCATGAATTCTTTGGACGGAAACGGACCGCGGTTAGCGGTGAAATGCTTTCAGGAAAGTTATAATGTCCAGTTAAAAGAAAAACTAATACCAGAAATGAATGCACGATTCCTGGAGGAAGATAAGATACCAGTTCATCTCACTCAACGGCTTAGTAGGGATTTTACCTCTCGAATAATGACAACTAGTGAATCTGCACAAGACATTCGTTTCCCTATGGTGGCCGGGCCCCGTTGGGCCGCCATGCGCCTCTGTTATTCTCCAAATGAGCCACCATGTGAACTCATAACAATCTGGGTTATCGGCTGAGCGTCGTTCACCTACGTAGCTAAAATTGGTATGCACTACGCCGAATTGTTGAATCAGCAGAAGTGTTGGCTGTGTACCGGTCCTTTTGTGTTACAGCCTTTTCGTTTAGTCCTGCCCGCAACCGGTTAACACAGTACCCTCCGTCGGACTGGCATAAGCCACACAGTCGCCCTGCTTCGAGACGGGTAGATCACGTGTCATGACGAGTAACTGCGTGACCGGCAGCTGAAAACATGCGGCTGCCTGTGCCACAAGGACACGAGGCGCTCAGCCGCCAAACAATTTCATTGGGCAAACGTTGTGAGTACGTCAGGGGATATATTGCGATGAAGACTGGTGAATAGTCAAACTAAATTAGCCCGTCCATTACTGAATGAAATAATTATATGACGATGCAACATTGCAAAGAAGACACACATATGCACGTTTCGGACCGTTGCGTTACTAGCACCAAGCCAGCAGGCAAGAGAGGCTGGCAGTGTGGCCGGTGTGACCAGGTCGACAGGCCAGAGTAGCCGGCGGGTCGGCTCTCTGTCGCGCACCGCTGCAGCCGTGTGGTCGGAGAGGCGGCAGCTGACCGACTCTCGGCGGTCAGCTCGGCGCAGCTGACCGACTCTCGGCGGTCAGCTCGGCGCAGCTGACTGACTCTCGGCGGTCAGCTGCCGCCCGCCGGCTGGCTGATGCGCGTTGCGGCGAGCTCGTTAGCCAGGATCAACCATCTGTTGCTGGCCGAGTCGCTTGAGGGGCGGAGCAGAGGACGGACGACTACAAACGCCCCCCCCGCATCCTGAGGTACGCGCACCCCGTCGACAGCGATCTAATGAGATATGCTAAAAGGCCTGTTTTGAAGGTAATAGAAACAAATGTACGTAACGCACATGTACGTAAGTAAATGTACGTAAACGCAGATGTACATATGGTAATTGTAAGTAAGCGCAGATGTAGGTATGGCTAATGTACGTAAGCGCAAATGTACGTACGCGCAAATGTACGTACGTGCAAAAGTGCGTAAGCGCAAAAGTACGTCAGCGCATTTGTACGTACGCGCAAAAGCACGTCAGCGCAAATGTAAGTATGTGCAAATGTTCGTACGACATATGCATATAACCAAATGTGCTTAAACGCAAAGACATGCATGCATAAATGTGCGTACATCGGCTCATACGTACACTTGCTCTTGCATTATTTTATATTTTATATTATTGCTCTTGCGTACTGTTGCGTTTACGTACATTTGCGCTTAAGTACTTTTGCGCTCACGTACATTTGCGCTTATGTGCATTTGAGCATACGTACTTTAGCGCTCAGGCACATTTCCATATACGTACTTTTGCGCTTACGTACATTTCCGCATACATTCTTTTGCGCTTACGTACATTTGCGTTTACGTACTTTTGCACCTGCATACATTTGCGGTATGGGGACGAGTGGTCTAGGTGTAAGTTGCTCGTCTCACAATCGAAACGTTGTGGATTTGAGTCTCGCCTGTCGCTACTCTCCGCCCGCGACCAATCGGCGTGAGAGATTGGCGACGCTACATGATTCAACGGTCGATGTGTCGTAGAACCAATAACCAACCAACCAACCATACATTTGCGGTTACGTACATTTGCGCTTACGGACACTTGGGCATGCTTACATTTACGTTTTCGTATATTTGTGCTTTCGTAAATTTGTGCATACGCACATTTGCGCTTTCGCATTTTTGCGCATACGTATATTGGCGCGTACATACATTTGCCATACGTATACTTCTACCTACGTACATTAGCCACACATGCATCTGCGCTTACGTACAATTACCATGCGTACATCTGTGCTAAGTGCATTTGCTTACGTACATCTGCCATACGTACATTTATCCTTACGCACGTTTGCCCTTACGTACATTTGTACTAGAATCGCTTTAAGGCATCCTGCGCATCAAGACATGTACATCATGCAATGAGTCAGAGCATAAGTGAGTACTTTGAAAGTAAGAGTAGGAATATAATAATTTATCGGGTGGCAAGTACAACGGTATCGAAGATGGCAAAATACGGAACAATGACATTTCAATAGTCTCAACTTTATGGTAGGCACCGATAGCCAACAGTAACTACACAAGTTCAGTTGCGAGCACTTGAAAACACCACTGCTGTAGAAAAGACCAAACACACGAAGCTCGACCCAAACACATTGGAATAAAATACCACAGAACACCAACAAAGAAGGAGTATTGACGTACATTTCCACATACGTACATTTCCACATACAGACGTACATTTCCACAGACGTACATTTGTGACTCCGAAAGTGTGGTACAACAGTGTGACTCCGAAAGAATGGTAGGTATCAGACTGAAACACCTCGATGAACCGTAAAATATAGATTGATAGAGATATAGAGAGATAGAGAGGTAGAGAGATAGAAATATAAAGATATAGAGAGATATATAGAGAGATAGATGAATATACAGATATAGTGATACAGAGATAGAGAGGTAGAGAGGTAGAGAGATGGAGAGATAGAGAGATAGAGAGATGGAGAGATAGAGAGATGGAGAGATAGAGAGATAAATGGATAGATGGATAGATATATAGAGAGAAAGAGAGAAAGAGCGAACGAGAGAACGAGAGAACGAGAGAACGAGAGAACGAGAAAACGAGAGAATGAGAGAAAGAGATAATAATATAATGAGAGAATGAGTGAATGAGAGAAAGAGGGAATGAGAGATAGAGGGAATGAGAGAAGAGGGAATGAGGGAATGGGGGAATGGGGGAACGAGAGAATGAGGGAATGAGGGAATGAGATAATGAGGGAATGAGTGAATGAGGGAATGGAGGAATGGGGAATGTGGGAATGTGGAATGAGGGACTGAAGGAATTGGAAATAATGTAATGATGTAAAGATGTATTGATATAATGATGCAATGGTGTAATGGTGTAATGGTGTAATGTAATGTAATAATGTAATGATGTAAAGATGTATTGATATAATGATGCAATGGTGTAATGGTGTAATGGTGATAATGTGATAATGTGATAATGTGATAATGTGATGATGTGATAATGTGATGATGTGATAATGTGATAATGTGATAATGGTATAATTGTATAATGGTATAATGGTATAATGGTATAATGGCATAATGGTATAATGGCATAATGGTATAATGGTATAATGGTATCATGGTAAAATGGTATAATGGTAAAATGGTATAATGGTAAAATGGTATAATGGTAAAATGGTATAATGGTAAAATGGTATAATGATTTAATGGTATAATGCCATAAGGGTACAATGGTACGATGGGATGATGGGATGATGGGATGATGGGATGATGGGATGATGGGATGATGGGATAATGGGATAATGGGATAATGGGATAATGGGATAATGGGATAATGGGAGAATGGGATAATGGGATAATGAAGAAAAAAATGGGAGAATGGGAGGATGGGAGGACGGGAGGATGGGAGGATTGGAGGATGGGAGGATGGGAGGATGGGAGGATGGGAGGATGGGAGGATGGGAGGATGGGAGGATGGGAGGATGGGAGGATGGGAGGATGGGAGGATGGGAGGATGGGAGGATGGGAGAATGGAATAATGGAATAATGTGAAAATGGGAGAATGGGATAATGGAAGAATGGAAGAATGGAAGAATGGAAGAATGGAAGAATGGAAGAATGGAAGAATGGAATAATGGGAGAATTGGAACATTGGAAAATGGGAAAATGGGAGAATGTGAGATATAATGGGAGAATGGGAGAATGTGAGAATGTGAGAATGGGATAATGGGATAATGGGATAATGGGATAATGGTATAATGGGATAATGGTATAATGGGATAATGGTATAATGGGATAATGGGATAATGGGATAATGGGATAATGGGATAATGGGATAATGGGAGAAATGGAGAATGGCAGAATGGCAGAATGGGAGGATGGGAGGATAGGATGGGAGGTTGGGAGGATGGGAGAATGGAAGAATGTGAAAATGGGAGAATGGGAGAATGGAAGAATGGAAGAATGGAAGAATGGAAGAATGGAAGAATGGAAGAATGGAAGAATGGAAGAATGGAAGAATGAAAGAATGAAAAAATTAAAGAATGAAAGAATGAAAGAATGAAAGAATGGAAGAATGGAAGAATGGAAGAATGGGAAAATTGGAAAATTGGAAAATTGGAAAATTGGAAAATTGGAAAATTGGAAATTTGGAAATTTGGAAAATTTGAAAATTTGAAAATTTGAAAATTTGAAAATTTGAAAATTTGAAAATTGGAGAATGGGAAAATGGGATAATGTGAGAATGTGAGAATGTGAGAATATGAGAATATGAGAATATGAGAATGTGAGAATGTGAGAATGTGAGAATGTGAGAATGTGAGAATGTGAGAATGTGAGAATGTGAGAATGTGAGAATGTGAGAATGTGAGAATGTGAGAATGTGAGAATGGGATAATGGGATAATGGGATAATGGGATAATGGGATAATGGGATAATGGGATAATGGGATAATGGGATAATGGGATAATGGGATAATGGGAGAAAGGGAGAGAAGAGAGAGAAAAGAGAGAAAAAAAAAAAAAAAAAAAAAAAAAAAAAAAAAAAAAAAAAAAAAAAAAAAAAAAAAAAAAAAAAAAAAAAAAAAAAAAAAAAAAAAGAGAGAGAGAGAGAGAGAGAGAGAGAGAGAGAGAGAGAGAGAGAGAGAGAGAGAGAGAGAGAGAGAGAGAGAGAGAGAGAGAGAGAGAGAGAGAGAGAGAGAGAGAGAGAGAGAGAGTGGCAGCGGCTGGTCGACAGGTGTCCTGTCCTGGTATGGCTCACGATCCGGTGCTCGCGGCCACCAGAGGCCCGTGGCGTGCTTCTCGGCGTCGCTCGTCCGGCGCACGGAACGACGACGCGCATCGGTGCACAGCCAACTTGGGTATGCCCAAGGTTTTTTCCCACCTCACTAACAGCATTTTCACAATATGACTGGACTCCAGTCAGAGAAGCGCTGGTGTTCCTTCTGCGCAACCCCTCGCTCGTGGAACTGACGGTGACAGGAGATGGGCGATTTACGTCGCCATCTCATCTATCGCGTCAGTCGGCGCCGGATTAGCGGTGCAGTTTAGTGCCGCACAGAAAAACAGAGCGGACGGCCGCACAGACAGACAGAGCGGATGGCGGAGCGGACGGCGGCGCGGACGGCGGCACAGACAAACAGAGCGGACGGCGGCACAGACAGACAGAGCGGACGGCGGAGCGGACGGCGGAGCGGGTCGATTTCGCTCTGTTCGCCGCACCCCGCCGCATGCTATCAAAACATTACAGCTCGCAAAACAATACAGCTCCAAAAACAGTACAGCTCCCAAAACAGTACAGCTTACAAAGCAGTACAGCTCCCAAAACAGTACATATCGAAAACAGTACAGCTCCCAAAACAGTACAGCCCGCAAAACAGTGCAGCTCCCAAAACAGTACAGCCCGCAAAACTGTACAACTCTCAAAACAGTATATCGATCGTCGCAGAATGTCTCGTGAGACTCCATTTGTTGGGTGATGGGAACAATTCCGCAGAGCTTCCAATGCTTCGAGCACACATGGCACACAGAGCCTCGTGAAATCGTCTGTGATGGTCAATCTCCTCGGTTCTAAAGACAACATTTCGGTCCTGGGTCGACAGTGCGGTGGCGTCAAATTCAACCTTTGGTGATCACCTTATCTGAGATTGTTGGCCAACCGGGAGGTCGGTGACCCGAATTGGAGTGTTTCTGGCTTGAGCATCAAGCAATATTGTCCGAATGTTGAGAATACACGGGGTGACAACATCGAGGACAGAATTACAGATATTTCTGCGATTATAGGGCAAATGTATGTATGGCAGATGTACGTAAGAAAATATACTTAAACAAATGTACATAACCAAATGTACGTAAGAAAATGTACGTAAGCGCAAAAGTGCGCATGATAAATGTTCGCATGATAAATTTACGTTTGTGCACGTAAGTACACAGACATACATTTATCTACAATGCACTTAAGCGTAAATGTACTTAAGCGAAAATGTACATGAGTGCAAACGTACGTTAGCGCAAATTTACGTAAGTGCGAAAGTATGGAGGAACATCATAAAAAAGTTCGTCAGCTCACGATTTCATGAAGGGTAAAAAAGCATGTGATACAGTGTGCCTACGGCATTCCTCAAAGCCACAATGTACACAAGCTAGCATGGCCTTCTATTTTTTACATATCACATTGGAAAAAGCTTGGGAATATGTCACTCCCTATTGAACATACTGATTTCGGTTCATGCGCTATAACGCGTACCAACTTGACCAGAGGTGAAATTTCTTCAAAGCTATTTGTGTCATGTGGGGATCTCGTCGCCATCCTTTCAACACAACGTCCAAATATCCTACGTTAAATGCCAGCAGCCTGGGCCAGGACATTGGCCACCAAAAGTATCAGAAGTTCCTCATGAACGTCGCAATTATAGCTATAAAGATTAAAACGAGCATGCTCTATTTTGTCTTTCTACAGGAGATAGTGATGGCTAATATTCGCACCTTAAAGCTGCATTGTTGGAGAAGCTACATGGCCGTCGTCCCGGTTAATGCGGATTCTCGGTAAGTATGATAGTTGAGACGGTTTTGCTGACCGCGAGCAAGACTGAAGCCCGAACGGATCCAGTGTTCAACTTCCAGTGTTCAACTTCGGCGGCCTGAGTCGGCCCGGCTCGGCCCGTCCCCGCCGACCGCCTGCCGCCTCTCTCTGATCACTTAGCACTCCGCAACGCACCGTCGTAGAGCAGTGAAACTTGCGCAGCGAGGCAGTCCATTGTCTAAAATCCTGTTGTCTCTATGAGGAGCAAAGCCCGAGGGGATGTAGCCCTTTACATCCCTGCACTTGTTGTCTGGGTGCTTCTAGTAGCTATGACAATTCCGCTTCGTTGAGTTCAATGTGTCGGACTATTATGTTGCCACTGACAAGTCTGCCGTGTGTGAGTGACCACGATGCGCGATTTCCACTCCGGTCAAGTTGTTTTTACAATGACTTAAAAACTGCGGAGTGCGTTTATTTCTGTACTGTGGATCGTAGAGACTTAGCCAAGAAATGTCCAAAGATGGGGTAGATATTGTGAAGAGCGCCCAGACTATTCCCACACGGTTTAAAGTTCCCAGACTTTGTCCGCTTTATTGGAAGAATGGCCCGTTTCATTCCTTGCAAAATGAAGTGTTTTTAATCATCATTGGGGATTCCAATCATTAGATGAACTCCATCCTCAAATTATAAGCAAACATGGCACTGTGGTTAAGCATGGCATAGCGGTCCTAAATCACAAACGCACACCGCATAAAGATGCATGTTATAGATGCAGATTGTGAAAACGTCATTGGGAAATACGTCAATTTAGTATTCGAGCTCACCCGTCCTTGGGTCACATGTGACGTCACCACGCCTTTGGGTGACGTCACACCTCCCAATGACGTCACACACGGGACGTCGCCACTCGCCGCCGTCGACCTGCTGGGACTCAGCCGACAGGAATGTATTCCTCTCACCAGCCGTCACTGCACATCAGCGGCAGCCCGGCCCGCACTGAACACGTGGAGAGCGGCGGCCCGGCACGTACTGGACACGTGGCGGGCGGCGGTCCGGCACGTACTGGACACGTGGCGGGCGGCCGACACGTGCTGGACGATGTAGCGCTGCCACACAGATGCCGAGAGCGCGCTCGCTCGTGTTTACCCCGGTACCGCGGCCACGCTCGACAACAACGTCGACAGGCGGTGCCGCCAAAAACAAACGCCTTTTACGTGTCACCATCGCCGGCCGCCGGCGCCGGTCGACAAACACATTATGCGGCCGTCCCGCATAAACAGCGGTGGCACGCTGCCGGTGTGGACGGACATGGACACAAAAACACTCACCTGCCGGCCAGCTCTCAGCGGACGCTTTTCCTTGATATTGGTAAGGCCGTCTTCCAGGCAGCTGCAATTGCTTGCAAACTTTACAATTGATTAGGTGGGGGATTTGATGAATAAGGTGCTTGAAGTAAAATACACGAAGCAAATACATATAGGGATGGACCCTTTACTTTCAACCTGCATACGCACGCCACAGAGAACGAATCTAGTTTCTTCCACCGGGCCATAATTTTGCACAATTTCACAGAAAATTTGAGATTGATAGCGGTCCGATTCGTGTAAATTCATCCTTTAATACTGATAGTACATTGTACAATATTCAAAGTAACATACCACCCCGAATTTGTTTTCCTATAATACGGAGAAAAACTTCAGCGCACTAATAAATTCCATTGCAAACTTAATTGCCTTCAGCCTTTCTTCTTTTTAGCTGATGTGCAGTATGAACTGCAATTTCAACACTTCATTTCAACGAGGAACATGGTTAAAGCAGCTTTATAATTTAAGTCATAAACCATTTCTCCACGAACGGCTTCGGAAAAGGGAAATGTGCTGGTTTCCATGATTTACAATCACTGGACGATTTCACTTAAAAAATGATTAACTTGGAACGACGTGTTGATATGGTGACCTATCAATTAACCATTGACTAGCCCTCCCTGTCTTTCCGGTCATATCCTCACATCCCGTCTCGGGGGGGGTGATAAGGATCTCCTCTAATCTCCGAACTAAGCGACGCACGAAAACAAAATGGGTGTCATCGGAAAGCACTCGACGAGTAGGGCCAGACGCCATCCCCAAATTCCCCTCCCGAAAAAGTGACGTCACTAGGAACATGTTTTTCCACGACTTAAATCATATTTTTGGCTCTGGGGAGTTCATTTTGGGGGAGATGTCCATAAGAAAGCTTCCAAGCTTTCTTTAATATTCCTTTTCTAATGGGTAAAGCGGACTGAGACACGTTGTTCGAAGTTAATTTACTCCAATAAAACATGCTTGCTTTAGCCAGAATCTTCTATTTTAACTCCAATGGGCAAATATGCAAAAATGATATGAAACCAAAAACTGGGAAAATGATCTGTGTGAGACGAAATGTACGACCCTCAATATACCAGGAGGTGCTGGGTTTACTCAACATCAAAAGTAGCGTTAGGGATCATGCTATATTGCTCAACGTTTCGGCCAGGGGCCATCATCAGGAGTGATGATGGCCCCTATTTGAGGGGTAACTCCTGATGATGGCCCCTGGCCGAAACGTTGAGTAATGTAGCATGATCCCTAACGCTACTTTTGATGTTGAGTAAACCCAGCACCTCCTGGTATATTGAGGGTCGTACATTTCGTCTCACGCAATGTCTAAAACCCAGGAGCATCTAAGAGCCATTCTTCGTTGTATTAAAAAATTATCTGTGGTGCGTTTCATTACGTCCCTAAAGATAAGCAAACGCTGAAAGTTACATTAAAATATCTGTAATTGTGACAAGAAAGGGAAGAATTCCTCCCCTACCATGATCGAAAGCAAAATCGAAAGTAAAGTACCATGACCTCTCTCTCTCTCTCTCTCTCTCTCTCTCTCTCTCTCTCTCTCTCTCTCTCTCTCTCTCTCTCTCTCTCTCTCTCTCTCTCTCTCTCTCTCTCTCTCTCTCTCTCTCTATGAAGAATGGATCCAGACACAGGGATACTAGAGGTGAACAAGAAGAGGAGAGATAGAGAGAGATAGGGGAAGATATATATATATATATATATATATAGAGAGAGAGAGAGAGAGAGGGAGAGGGGAGAGGGAGCGTCAGTGTGGTAAGATTTGACGGGTAAAGGACGAAAGAGTGACGGGGGCAGCGATTGCAGGAAATGTGTGAAATCCGTGTGATATATGATGTTGGAAAGTTTGCATACCGTGTATGTTGATCTTAGTACGCGTATGCCCGGGGTGAAGCTATCTGCCCCCTTGCGGTTTTCCTGATTTGGTGCCATACTAATCGGGTTAGCAGGGCCAAACCCTACATGGCTGCTCACTAGTCTTTTCCGCATATCCTCAGATATGTTTGACCTGGGTCATCTCAAGTCAGGTCACCATATCCGGCGAAGTGACCCAACATCCCTCGGAGTTCTAAGTGACCTCACTTGCACAATAATTGGGCGATTTATTTGAAACTGATAACACGCCATGATTTCCTCAGGGACTAAAATATATATCTCCGTTTTCTTTCGTAGCATTGACCTAAGGTCAGGTCGCGGCCAAGGCTTCTTCCATTATAGGCTTATGGTAAACAATACAAATGTTTCCTGGCTACATATTTGCCCTCAGAATGACCTCACAACGGTTATGGCGTGTAGTTGGAAGACATTCTCAATGTTACCGCTGAATTTTTTTCTCAGTGATCTCACGGAGGTCATCTCAGGTCACCCGAGATCATTAGCACATTTCTGCGCATTATATCGCATGCATTGAGCTAGAAGGCTGAAATTACCGTCTTTGTGCTTGTATTGCCAAGAGTGTCGATTGATACATTACATAACCTTCCTAGACTACCTCATGACCTTGACCTGAGGTCATAGTTTCGGAGTAAAAAGTATTCCTGCTTGGGTACGTAGTTGGCCTCGATTGTTCTATGCAAATCGCATGGCACTTTGATGTCGTTTACAAATATGCAAGTCAATCTATACTCTATGACCTTCGCAAGGTCATCTTAGGTCATTACATGTAACTGCAAATTATTTCTCACAGTATTGGACTGGAACGATCAAACCAACGCCGATCGGTTTGTCCCATCAATGCGCCGAAATAGGTGTCGAAAATCCTAGGTCACTTAGTACCCTCGGTCTAAGGCCACATACCCAACATTTTACCTTGTCAGGTCAGGTCAAGTAAAATGTGGTAAACTGTCCAACACTTTTATATAGCTACTTGATTTTGCCTTGCATTGAAATTGTTCGCGGGAATGCAATGACTGACTATGTAAAAAATAAATTCACATAATACAATTTTGATTACTTTGGTTCGAGGTCAAGAGATTGAACAGATATCCAGCGCGTTGCCAGCGTGGAAAGCGTGTGTACTTTGTTGGCGGGAGCCTCGCGGTAGCCTTACGGCCTTGTTAGTGGTGTCACGTTTGAAATCGCCGCTGCGGCGATTGGTATAAGGGAAATGTGATCCGAGCGTGCGAACAAAAGGGTAATTTGCAAAAGTGTAATCTGAGCGTGTAATCTGCAGTTCAATAACACACAAAGTGAGGAGTTATCAGCGAAGCCTCGGGTAAGATGGTTGAAGAGCTGAACAAGCAGTTTAAATCAGTGTCTACATTGGAAGATATGACCAATCTGCCGACCATACACCATAGTTCAATGACATGTGATCTGATAAATGATGTTGATTTCATTGATAGTGATGTTGTTTACAATCACATCAGGAAAATAAAGCCAAACAAGGCAGCAGGACCTGATGAAATTTATGTTAGGCTATTGCGGGAAGCTGAAAAGGAACTGACATTTCCACTTAATCAATAGTCTGCAAGGTACTCGAATCAATTATCAAGGATAGAATAGTTAGTTATCTGGAAGGAAACAAATTGATTCAAGATACTCAACATGGGTTTAGACAAGGACGATCGTGTCTCGCAAATCTTTTGGACTTTTTTAACTTCGCCACAGAACAATTTGATCAGGGAAATCAGGTTGATGTAGCATATCTTAATTTTAGTAAGGCATTTGACAAGGTACCCCATGAGCGGTTAATGATACAGCTTCAGGCCCCTGGCATTGCAGGTAGCATCTTAAAATGGATAGAGTTGTGGCTTTCAGGTAGAGTCCCCCAGGAGTCAGTACTGGGGCCACTACTGTTCATTATATTTGTAAATAACATTGAAAGTGGCCTAAGCAGTAAAGTTTTGAAATTTGCGGATGATTTGAATGTATTTAGGGCAATAACAGGTCAAAATGAGCATATCTCGCTGCAAAAAGACTTAGACGAACTTGTCAAGTGGTCCGAAGAATGGTAAATTAAAGTAAATTTTGATGAATGCCAAATCATGCATGTATGTAAGCAGCATATGAAGGCTCCATACTTGATGGGTGGCCAAGTGTTATCAGTGACTCAACAGGAGAAGGATTTAGGTGTTATTCTAAACACAAAATTGGGGACATCAGAACAGACCAAGGAAGCCAGGAAGAAGGCACTGAGAATGATTGGGGCAATCAATAGGAATGTATCATACAGAAGTGAGGAAGTCATCAGGAAGCTTTATTGTGCATATGTCAGGCCACATTTGGAATACTGCATCCAAGCTTGGTCTCCTAGCTATGAAAAAGATTGTTGGATTTTAGAGAGAGTACAAAGGAGGGCTACAAAAATGGTTAATGGTATAAGCAACCTGGCATATGAGGAAAGATTGAAGAAATTGAATATGTTTTTACTTAGATATAGAAGGCTGAGAGAAGATCTCATCGAGATCTTGAAATTTGTCCATGGTCTGGAGAGTGGATATATTGGGGAAATGTCTGAATTTAACAGAAATGATGCAATTAGAGGTAATAAACTCAAAATGAATGTTAACCACAGCAGAACAAGGTTAAGACAGACTTTCTTCACCAACAGGGTAGTAGAACACTGGAACCAGCTGCCAGAAACCATTGTCAGCAGCAGCACATTGAGAATCTTTAAAAAACAGTATAGACAATCATTATAAGAATAGTGGGCTTGCTTTTCAGTATTACAGGGAGGGCTGATTGACAGATTTGGTGGGCAACTGGTTGAGTGTACAGAGTGCAACCAAGAAGGGCCATTGTGGCTCACAGTTGGGTTAATCTGTTATGTCTTTATGTCTTTATGAGTGTTGTTCTATATGAGCATTGAACACGCACACACACACACACACACACACACACACACATATATATATATATATATATATATATATATATATATATATATATATATATATATATGTATCGTTTGTTGCAATGGAATGCGTCGTTCCCGTACCTATCCACTACAATAAAGCTCCGGTCTTGAATATCGTTCCTTTCTATCATGTCCCTTACGAATCGTTTCGGAATATTCGGAAATGTATTAGTGCTGGACGCGGCGCACATATCACAAACATATGTGGGACCATTTTCACTAACGCAGCCATGCATCATCTCGCAGTAAATTGTATAGTTATTAAAGATGGATAGTGAAATATGATGTCTTGACATTTATTACATTGAATTAGCAACATCTCTGTTTTGGCATTCCTGATTTTGGGTCCCCAAGAACAGGCTCTTGTCTGCGGTTAGTTGGCGACGTGAGGCGAGGGCTAGTGCAAGGTGTTAGGTATCGACATGGATATATTTCACATTGAAGCGAACGAACCGAAAATACTTGGAAGACGAGCTTGGAGATGATTTCTCAGATCATGAACATATTATAACTCATCATAACTACACATTTCTAAACTCTTAGTATGGAATGGCGAGTGGAATTTTGTATAATACATATGAATGCTGGATCCATAAAGAATGTATTTGATGATATACAAGTTTTTCTAGCTGCCACTGGCATGAAATGGTCAGTGATATGCATATCTGAAACATGGCTGAAGAAGGATGCTGAAAAATACGTTGAAATGGACAATTACATAATGTTTCCATTTAGTCGATGTTACTGGAAGGGTGGGGGTCGGCAATTTATGTGTGCAATTCCCATGCAACAAAAAGTATTAATGTCATTGAAAGCAAGCTCACTGAAGCATCATTTATTGAAGAGTAAACCTTGGAATTGTAAACAAAAAGAAATCCATGATAAGTTGCCAGATATACCGTCCCCCATGTTCCTCCCATAGTGATTTCCATAGCATATTGGATGAATTATTAGACAGCCTTGAAAGCAAAGGAAAACTTATTGTCATAACAAGAGACCTCAACTATAACTTACTGAATATCATAAATGACAGAAATAGTAAAGCATTTCTAAACTTGCTCACGTCGTATGGTTTTTGACCTACCATAGCAAAGGCCACTCGTGTACATAGTGTTGGAATGGCATTGCTCGACAATATATTTATAAATGATCTCTCCTATATTTGTTCTTCTGGGATATTGCTTGAGGATTTATCAGATCATCTTAAAATTTTTGTGGCTAACTTTTGATAAAAGTTGAACTTCAAGAAAAGGTAATAGGAGAGCATTTGATTACATTCATGTGGGTAAGCTAAATTATTATTGAGTATTGGCACTGCAAAATTTTGGCAACAACGCTGATGCAAACATTGCATGCTCTCAGCTGATTGACGCATATATACATAATACGAAGCTTTGTGCTAAAATATTTACCCACAGTAGGAGTGGCCTTATAAAACTATGGATTACCGCAGGAATATTGTGTTCCGTAATAAAAATTGTACAAGATGTACATAAAATAATAGCATACAAATTAATTAGAATAGAAACAATATATACACATTTAAGTTCATATTTTGAGAGATATAAAAAACTGTATTATGAAATATGACTCCATCACAACCAGCAGGATGGACGAAAACGTGGAAAAACCTAAACGAACTGAAAACTATGAAAGTTAGATTACAACTTACTGATGCATTAGTAGAAGATGGCAATGAATACGACAGGAATTGTGCATTTAATAATTTCTATGTCTCTGGTGGAGAAAGGCGAGAACAAAACGTAGCTTTGATAAAAAAAAATCCAGCTGAATATATAGCTGAACCTACCTATGCAAGGTTTTCTGATAATACAGGTAATAATGAAACTCAAGTAGAATCAATTATTAAGAACTTGAAATCTGTTGGAAGTGGCATGTATTGAATGAACACAAATTGTAATGCTCTCATAGAAAAGTATATTGAAGCAGATTACCCATCTACTTAATCTTTGTCTACATAGTGGAATATTTCCTGAGGATTTTAAGAAAGCAGTTGTTTTGTCCATTTTTGAGACAGGAAAACATCATAAATTCACAACTTATAGACCTATGTCTTTACTCCCTATCTTTTCTAAAATTTTGGAAAAAATGTTACATGCCTATCTTTCAGCATATTTGGAGCATAATATATACCTTTTTGCTGATGACACAGCTATTCTTGACAGGACGGAAGTATAGATGAATTACAGAATGAAATGAATTGCATTGTTCCAGAGCGAACAAAATGGTTTCAAGCAACTAGGATGTCACTGAATGTAGCGAAGACAAATTACCAAATATATTCTGGAACTTCCAGAATAGATTCTGGAATAGATAGATAGATATAATATAGATAGATATATAGAATATAGATAGATAGATATATCAATAGATAGATAGATAGATCAAGAGATATAAATTCATCAATACATAATTATAAATTCTGTTTAAGTGAAAAGAAAGGAACAAATCAAGTACCTTGTCATAGTAGTGTTGGATGCAAAACAGGCTTGGTAGGGGCACATTGATTATGTTACAGCTATCATTAGTAGAAACTTGGATATTATGGGAAGGACAAAATATTTCATAAGAAGTCGGGAAATGAAGTATTTATACAACTCTTTAATCCTTCCCTATTTAAATTACTGCGCTCTGATTTGCGGTAACAATTATCCCATTAGATTAGACCTAATAATGAAATCCCAGAAACGTGCATTGCGAATTATTAATTACAGATGTTATGCATACACTACAATGATTTATTCATCAAGTGCAACATTTTGATGTTCACCGATATGGTGCAGGAACAAGACATATTAATTCTGCACAAATTTGGCCATGACACATTACCACATGCTACGGCTGACTTTTTTCCATATACAACACCTACTAATACAAGAATCTTTCAGCATTTCTCTATACCATTTACTTATCGGCAATATAGGCTGTATGCTATTGCATAATCTGCACTAAATTCTAGAACAATGTAATTTGCTAAATATTTCCCAGTATTGAGCAGGTGCTAAAGAAAAAAGATGTGCTAAAGAAATGCATTAGACGTCACTATATGGAATTATACAAATCAAATGAATACCGAAGTCAGAATATAGCTCATGTAATTCACAAAGATAACTGTAAAAGTTGTACCTTGTCAGAGTTGGTATCAGTGTTTATGATACATGAAAGCGAACAAAGTTGTGTGTTTCAATGTACGTTTTTGTGTTCCTTTCTGTGTTAGAGGATATTGGTAGGCTGGTCCACACCCATGTTATTCTGCATGAATCCTCTCCATATGAATCTGTTTTCAACATTTCTGTACTCACCGTAATATTTTCATCTTGTGACCATGGAAACTCTGTAGGTGTTACTAGCTTGCTACCATTTCCCGATTTCCCCGGGTCACATTTCCTTTCTACTAATTGGTGGTGGCCTAACTGCAAAATGAAAAGAAAAACAGAAGGGATGCAAATTGTATTGGTATAATCACATCGTATTGTATTTCTTGTTTGCATCCCCATGCACCCTTGTGTTGGCTGTTCTGATCAACGGGCAGCTCACCAAGGAATGCCCCAAGTTGAAAGACTCAATGAAGGTGCATACAGCCAAAGGAGATATGCTTCTGCCGCGCCTGGTATGGTGGGACGACAATTATATTAGAAAAATATAGTGAACATCAAGGTGGTATAAAATCAAATGTTATGAAAAATTATATCACCGGCGAAATGCTCTCGTGGAGACGTTTTGAATGGTATGCGACATGTCGAACCTAGGCCAGAAAACGGTCTTGACCTCGTGTCAACCGAGGTGAAGATCAAATATTGACCTAACTATTAAATGTCATCGGAAGCGTCTTTCGTTATATAAAGCAAAATCAGCTTCCCATCGTCATGCTATCAAACAGTTTGGACCATAAAATTACAATACATTTTACCCAAAATCGGTGACCTCTGGTGACTTTTGACTGTTGACCCGACCTTAAATCACACAGCATATCGTCGATAACACATTTCAAGGGCTGTCGAATAGCATTCGCCGTTTGTTTCCATCTGTTACAGGTCCTGAGATATATGTCAATATCTGAGAGTCCCACCCGATCTGGTCGAATTTGACCTATGATGACCCAGTGACATAAATATTGACCTGAGCGGAAAAAATGGCAGACATATTTTCGATAGAGCTTGTTACCAGATATCCAACACCGTTTTCCGTTTGTTGCTATCCAGCATAGTTCTTGAAATCTTAGGAGGGTAGTCATCTGCTTCCCCCCGGACTGGCGAAGTTTGCGCGGACCGCCGGACGTGCGCATGTTAGTGCATGTGAGATGTGAAAGTGCTTTCTTCTTGAGGCGACAAAATACGCGAATGTGCTATTCGAATTCGGAACGTGATTTCATCGTATGATTTTTGTCATGGACTGAACATGAAAATGAACATGAACATGAGTTTTTGTGTACGAAACATTCCTACTCTTGAAAATGATCCACGGTCTAAAAGTTTGAGCCCTCAATGTATCAAATTTTGTATTGAAAGCGCAGCATTCCTTGTCAATGTGGGTCAAAATGTTTCATCTTATTTTACTTTCAATTAAAATATTTTTATCCGTTAAAGAGTGACGGCTGATTTCATTTCTTTGGAGGTGACCTCACTTGACCTTGACTAACCCGTTGACCCTGAATGACCTGAATTCAAAATTGTTACACACCATGCCCAATTGACACGGGAAAAGGTATGTCAAATTTTGGCGCGCTACTGTGCGCCATTCATTCACTATCCGCGGAAGATGTTATAGAGGGGGCCATAACAAGCCCCGGACGGCGCGGGATAGCTGAATGTGGCTATTTTGGCATAGTAAAAAAATCACCAATCTTTGAATAATAGCAGAAAATTTCCAGCATCTCATAAATAAAAATGTGCTTTCTTGTTTATTCGCTACACACCTGAGGTATCCTTGTCTGTGCCGCATTTCCGACTTCCCGTCACTGTTAGACCATGC
Source organism: Imbricaverruca yamaguchii (assembly GCA_034440575.1). Lineage (NCBI taxonomy): Eukaryota > Metazoa > Arthropoda > Thecostraca > Neoverrucidae > Imbricaverruca > Imbricaverruca yamaguchii. The sequence goes on along the minus strand of JAOTOL010001505.1, from coordinate 1,318,395 downwards.
GTTGTAGGTTCATCTACACACGTTGACGCATGTGTTAACACGCGTCCTGGAGGGGGGGGGGGCGAAATCCGCCCACCCCTCCGGTTTTTCGCAGATAACTCCAGATTTTACCGGCCGATATGCGCCATTATTTGTGTACCTACTAATAAATGAACGGCGCGTTGTTTAAAGTAAGAAAAATGAAAATCGACCGAAACGTTTTCGAGTTAGGGGTCGGCAAAGTAAAAATAAATATCAGCGCCAGTCTACAAATATCGGCGCTGATGCGCTTCCCGTATTTTCCCGAAAACTTCCCAAAAAGGAAGTTTTCTTGGCAACACTAGCGACTTGTTTGATGTATATTGTTATGCTACATTGTTTCAAAGTCATGTCAGGTGACCGAGGTCAAGTCAGGTCAAGTTCATGACAAGTTAACACACGCCCTGGAGGGATGGAGGGCGAAATCCGCCCACCCCTCCGATATTTCGTACACAACTCTATATTGTACCGGCCAATATACGCCATGTTTCCCGTACCTACTTAGAAATGACCGGCGCATTGTTTAAAGCAAGAAAAATGAAAATCGGCCAACCCGTTTCTAAGTTATGGGCCGTTAAAAAAAAAAATTAATCGAACGGCCAGACCACAATAATCGGCGCTGATGCGCTTCCCGTATATTGGCAAAAGGGAAGTGCTCTTGACAGCACTAGCTACTTGTTTGATGCATATTGTTATGCTATGTAATTTAAGAGTCATGTTAGGTCGCCGAGGTCATCGTGACAGGCTAATGGAACCAAACTTGGTCAACTGGAATGTTACCACAAATGGAAATGACTGGCATGCGATTGATGTCACTTTGCATGTTACTCCCTACACATCCGGAGACCTACTGTTTGTCATTGTGTGCCTAAGCGTTTCTATACTTTATTCATGTATTTCACTCCTTTCTTTGCTAAATCGATTGTTCGAGCCGCCCAAAGGAGCAGTCAGGTGGGCAGCCCGGTTCCGGTAACTGGAGCATGTAACGACCTGATAAAGTGCTCCTATACAGGTGACCTGAGGTCAAATGGCGGATCTGGCGTATGCATTCCATCATTAGTAATGTCCAAAACATCATTAATGTCAATTCTTGGGCATTTAAATACAATCACAGCGATCCATAACAATGGTAAGCCAAGCTACGCAAAACCAGAAAATTTTGTTATTTTGACCTCATTTGACCTTGAAGATATTGACCTAAGGTCAAGACCTTTGCACACAATAGAGTTAACTGTCGTTTCCATCCACCCTGTAAATTTCGTTGCTCTGGCCTTAATGGGAGCCGAGATCTTAGGGGGGGGGGAAATCCGCACCCCCTCCAGTGCGCGTAAGTTTCAGAGGCCCTCCAGGGCGCGTGTTAACTCGCGCCGTCTCGAGGGGTTCGTTGATGATACCTCTCTCAAGTTTTCCGCAGATAGCGAAAGAACGACGCGCCGGAGCGCGGCCAATTTGGCACATCAATTTGGCACGTTGTGTCAATGTGTGGAAGTCAGGTCATCTAGGGTCAAGGAGTTAGTCAAGGTCAAGTGAAGTCACCTCCGAAAACGTTCAACCACTCGTCACACTTAAACGGATAAAGATATTTTAAAGAAAATTTCACCATTTGCTTATCTTTAGAGATGCAACAAAATGCACCAGAATACTTTTCTCTTTTTTGGTTTTTGATTACTTATTAGTTTTGCATATTTGCCAGTTGGAGCTAAAATGAAATATTCTGTCTAAGGTAAGCATTTTTATTGGCGCAAGTTGACTTCGAAAACATTTTTCGGTTCACTCTAACCATTAGAAAAGGAAAATTATAGGAAACGTGGAAACCCAAAATGTTTAAACTTCAAAAAGCACGTTCCATTTTTGGGTGGATAAAAATGTATGACCCTGGTCGATTTCGCTTTGCTTTTCTGATTCAAAATATTTTTTGCATTTTCGAATCTCCCTCAAAATAAACACCCAGAGCCACAATCATAATGTAAGTCCATAGTTCACGAAGAGAAAACTTTGACGCCAGGACCGTGTATTCCTCAGCGGTTGGCGGTAACCAGACTGGCCCCCGCACAGCCCACACCCTCTCAGGTGAACTCGACACCGCTCCCGCGTTTCCGACACCCCCGGTTGCTGATTTGTCCGTCCCGTACACGCCACACCACGCCACGTATCCGGCCGGCCCTGTCCGGTCACGAGGTCGTCGCACTGGATGACTCATCTGCCGGCATCCTGGGGCTAGAACCAGTGCCACCTCACATGCAGTCTCACTACAAAGTCGTGAAACTCTTCGGCCCACAATGACGTCACTTTTTTGGGGGGATTTTTGGTGGTGATGTCTGGCCTTACTCGTCGAGCACTTTCCGGTGACACATATTTCGTTTTCGTGCGACGCTTAGTTTGGGGATTATAGTGGGTTCTCTATTACCCCCCCCGAAGTGGAATATGAGGATCTGACAGGAGAGACGGGGTGGGTTAATTGTTGTCATATGTTGCTTCTTTCAACGGAATCGTTCCCCGGTTTAGTGCCACACACCGCTGACTGGCGCACCTCCCCGGCTTGGTGCCACACACCGCTGACTGGCGCAGCTCCCCGGCTTGGTGCCATACGCCGCTGACTGGCGCAGCTCCCCGGCTTGGTGCCACACACCGCTGACTGGCGCACCTCCCCGGCTTGGTGCCACACACCGCTGACTGGCGCAGCTCCCCGGCTTGGTGCGACACACCGCTGACCGGCGCCGCTCCCCAGCCACGTGTGCCGAAAACCTTCACCGACCTCATTCTCTGGCTGTCTCCTGGTCCCGAGCGCCGATCCTACTCCCCAATCTACTCCCTGGACTTGCTCCGTGTTCTCGTTCTCCGCTCCAGTTTCGCGTCCAACCCTTTCATCTTACGGGCTCATTCCCTAGTCCGGCTGTCCGGTCCCGTTACTGTTTCCCGGGCGAGGTTGTCTCATTGTGTTGCCGTTTTCTGATCTCGTTTCACGGTGTATTTATTCGCTCTTCGCTTCTGAGTCTCGTTTCGTGGCCCTGTTTGCACGGCTTCCTAGTGGCATGCGCTTAGCGTGACATAGTCACACGGCAGGTAGGATAGTAGCTACCTTTAGACGTTAGAGCTATATCAAATCACGGCACTCCATAAGCTATTCAAACATTTGTTCACCATCTGCCAGAGCTATGCTCTATGAAGTCGTATATTCCAATGCCGATCACTGCTGACCTGTTCTCTCCGCTCTCTCCAACGCGCATCAACATCCAGTGCAGCGTGGGCCTACAAACGCGTGCACTCCCTCCATACCCCCGCCACTAGCTCTTCGCAGTATGGGCCTGCAGACGCTGCTCGTCCCGCCTTGGACTCCCTGCCTGTGACCCTCCGTCTCTGCCTCCCCCGCCGCTAACTCCACCGTTTGTGACCCACTGTTTCTGTCCCTCTCACTGCGCCTCTGGCCCCACCGTCTGTGCGCTCCGTCTCCCCCTCCCCGCGCTTCTGACTCCCCGTCTGTGGTCCTTCGTCTCCGTCCTCCTTCCCCCCGCCTCTGGCTCCACCGTCTGTGGCCTTCTGTCTCCGTCTCTGTCTCCGTGGCCCTTCGTGTCTGTCCCGCCTCACCCCATGCCTCTGGCTCCACCGTCTGCGCGCTCCGCGAGCTGTTGTGTTGGTCAGCCCATACAGTCGGCCGCCGCCGCTCAGACGCCACCGACTGGCGCCACATTTGCATCCACTCAGGTACGGTGCACTATTATATTTGCTACTATACAATGTCCGCCTTGTGAAAACTGTTCTGCTTAATCCTGCCGATAAAAAATAGGCGCGTTGTCTTTACAAGCACGAAAACAGCACCATCTTATTAACTGAATCAGGAAATGTTCGATTTCGCCAATAAAGCTTGATGAACATTTACTTTTTATTTTCACATTTTGTTTGGGAATGCCTCCAATTTTCCGTTCCCATGGCAACCATCTTATATTTCTGAGCTGTAGTTTTTCGGTTACACACCTCATGTGTGGTGTAATTTAACGTTGTTAATAAGTATTCAAAATATAAACACCATGGATTGCATGGTTCCGTCTAGTTTATTTCTATCGTTGGATTTGCGATTTCATAATTGCATTCCTAACTGAACACGCAGTCGGGTTGTGATAATCATTGCATAGGCTGATATTAACATTTGAGCCACACCATTTGCCATTTCCCATTGTCTAAGTCTAAAGTGTGTAGCTACATTTGACAGCGTCCGATCGAACATGATCAAGTCATTCTTCACCAAAGATCCGCCAAGAATGTGTAATCATTTTGCACTGTTTATTATTTTGTCGTATTTGTAAGAAGACAGCTTGGGGGCGTCAGCCCTTCTCCTCCCCGTGCGGGTGATTCAGCCGCATGCCTGATACTACATCGCAAATCCAGCGGATGACTAGTGGCGCACCTGGCGCCATTGTTATATGGTACAAGTGACTTAGTCAAGTCTAACGCAATAACCCACAGCGTTGCCCGCACCAAGCACGGCAACCACAGACTCCATTTGCCAGAGACATACTTGGATGGGGCGGCTCTACCTGATGGCGGCTCTGACCGTTTCCACGATCGACGGATACCCGTCAACCGTGGTGTCGGTGTCGGTGTCGGTGTCGGTGTCGGTGTTGATGGCGGTTTCTGTGCCTCAGTTGTCCACCCGGCGGTGGAGTGTCACATTGATGGATTATCTGTACTAAAGGGCGCGCCATCAACAAGGTCATTTAGTGCCCGTAACAATTAATTGTGTAAACCGTTGCTTTAAGACGTCCTATATTGTATGTGCTATACAGCCAACCATTCCTATGTGGTCTGTGCTACACGCATCCTTCCTAGTGTATTTTTACATTAGCGCCCTGTGTGAATAGCACAATATATAACAGTAGATAGGAATGAGGAAATCTTTCCGGGTTTAACGACCTGTGATTGATCACCTGGAACTGCGAAGAGGGAGTTACCCTGGTCATTCCCGAAATAACGTCGACGCTCCAGGCAAAGCGTGAGGCATGAAATGAGAACGTGGCGAACTGTTATCACTGTACACAATCTAAGACAGTGATATATTATCAGCGTTGAATAAGTAAGCGTGGGTGAGATAAGTACGTCCTATACGTAGACGGCACAGCGTCACCTCGTCCAGGTTTGTCCTACGCGAACACGAAAACCACTGGCCGAGAAATTACTTTATTGTCTGTAATTGGTTCGACGAAGTTAGTCCCAGCTCGGTTGCCGCTTACTTGCCAGAAAAACAAAGATTCTTGGGCGTCCCTAGATGGAATTGGGAATGCTTTGCGGGAGGGAGCCTGTGCTGCACGTCTAGCAGCGCTGTCCGATTGCTCTTTTTCGCGATATCTACGTGGCTATGAATCCAGCAGAAGTTGACGACTTGTCCTGACTGGTCTAGTAAAGTCAAGTGACGTAAGATATCATCCATTAAAGCGTCTCTGGGATTAAAACTCTTGAGTTTCAAAAGCCTGTTTAACAAGTCGGATAAAATTATATGATCTTCCTCATCCCGACTTCTATGAAAGCCAACGCTTTATAAATTGCCATTGGTAACGTGGACGATCTGGTGACATTCTGCCTCAATATACATACATGCATACATATATATATATGCATACATATATAGTTACTATTACATTATTATGATTAGTATTTCTGTAAATCAACACAGCATACCTTGCTTTAATACACTTTTTCGTACATGCTTCCAACTCCCGGATTTTGTGTCTTTGTTCTTCATTTAGGTCGCAAAATATTCGTCCGATATCCTTCATTTATTCTTAAAGTTTCGGTATACTTTCACCATCTTCGAAACGTTATTTCGGCATTCATCTAGATATCACAGTTCACACTAATGTGTAATACAAAATGGTCAGAAGTAAGTCATTTTAGAGTTGAAGATCACTAGAGTTAAGGATATCTGATCATTTTGCATTACACATTAGTATGAACTGTAATAGCTATATAAATGCCGAGATAATCATTTGAAAATGGTGAAGTACACCGAAACGTTAAGACTAAAATAATGCTATCGGACGAATACTTTGCGATCTAAACGAAGAGCAGAAACGAACAATCCGGGAGTTCACAAGATGTACGAAAAAGCTCATCAAAGCAAGATATGCAGTGGTCTTTAACAATACATGCTCACTTGATAAAAATACTCCCCCAATATTCCAATATATATTTATTTATTTATTTATTTTAACAGATCATGGATTCAGCTCGGTGGCGGCGACGCTTCGGCACATCTCCAGTCCGGTCGGGACCTGCGCACGGACCGAGCCTGCCAGCCGGCAGCAGACCACAGCCCGCTCGACCGCCGCAGGCGACGGCGCGCTTTCGCCGAATTAACCCGGTCGTTGCCGGCTGATCTAGGGTCTGTGTGGCACTCATGAAGCCGCTGATGGCTTGCATAAATGGTTCCCGGAACGAATTAGTCGGCATCCGTGCAGCGACACAAATCATGTCGCAGTGACGCAAGCCATGTCGCAGCGATGGAAACCATATCATCGGGGGCGTTTGACTGGCATGGATGGCATCCGTGCAACGACACAAACCATGTCGCGGCGACACATACCATGTCGTAGCGACACAAATCATGTTACATACCATGTCGGGCCGTCTGACTGGTGGACAGAGCTCAGGCTAAGCCAAGTGTAACCCACGCTGCAGAAAGTGTCTGGCTCCTAAGCACCGCCATCTTGATCTGACGGCGTGCCCTGCATCAGACCCTGTTTTACTGCCATTTTTGCTTTGGACATGATCTGTTTAGTTATCTGATGCAAATGCCGATTTGATTGATTGGTGCTCGTGTTTTCAGTGCTTGAATGCGTTTTGGAAGCATGTTTGATCGTTTGATCGTTTGATCATTCGTTTGTTTGTCACCTTGTGAGCGAAACAAGAATGCAGAAATGCGTGTTCCAATCAATAGGAATGCAGAAATGCCTGCTCTGATGGACAGGAATGCAGGAATGCGTGTTCCCATCAACAGGCATGCAGGGATGGGTGCTCTGATCAGCAGCTATCCAGAAATATGTGTTCTGATCCACAGAAATGCAGTAATGCGTGTTCTGAGCGACAGGAATGCAGGAATGCGCGCTTTGATGGATGGGAAGAATCCGCAGGAGCGGAACGGCCGAACGTAAGCTGTTGATTGTCACACCTCACAATAATATGCTTGTGTTTTCAGTTGATTGTCACATAGCACAGGAATCAATATTTTCAACGTCTACCGATCGCTTTTAAACGGACAATGAATTGGAGGGCGAATGAAGTGAAAATGTTAGGCTTCGTGATGCACGCATCCCTTCCCACATTCTCTCAGTTTCTATGAAAATTATCCCAAGCAGGGTAGATCATTGCGTTCCATTTATTTTAAGGTGTAGTTGTTTTGATGCTGTCAAGAAGCTGAGTAGCATGTTCATCACCAAATGAGCCTGCTGTCATCTCCAATGTGCTTTCAATGTGCTCCAATGTCATCTCGCAAGGCGCTTTGTGTAGCGCTACGGCAAATGGACCGCGATTTTAAGTGGATTAAGGATTAGAAAGTGTGTCAAAATTGGGGCCCATTGCGTGGAAATTCCAACAGCATCGACTGTGTGTGTGCGTGTGTGTGTTGTATGGTGATAGGAAGCTACCGCTTTGTGCTTTGCACTAATGATCCGGAATATCGCAAGGACAATGGGCAAAGCGTGGCCAAGGTGCGATGAGCCAGGGTAGTATTGGATGGAGCTTGAGGTATGTTGTCTAAATGGAGCTTGAGGTATGTTGTTACACACGTAAAGCACCGAAGAACACCCTGATACAACCGAGGGTGTATGAATAGGAAGCAATAATCTCCTGCAGAATAGGAAGTGTCTGCGGTAATTTGCAAATTTCGATTTTTTTGCGAGAAGCTGACATTTGATCTGATCTGAAGGGTCATCTATACAACCCCAGATATACCGCAGATATACAAATCTGATGCCAATGGCGGGATCTCAATCCACCAGATACGCCCGTTTTCGTTTCGTCTCTCTAGCACGTTTCTTTTTGAAACGACAGGCCCTTGCACCCCCCCCCCCCATCACCACCCCTCCTCGTCCAATGATAAAGAAAAAACTGGCAATAATAACAGTGGTCAGTGTGCAAATAGCATAGCCGTGTAATTAGTGTTTAGGTCCCCATTCGCAAGGACTGCCTATAGTATGACAACAATTATCATACCAGATCACATCTTCCGGAGTTTCATGAACACAGTACGATCAATACTACAATAAGTAAATGGTTATTCACCAAATGTCACTTCAGCGATGGCCCAATAAACTTTGCAACGCACACATCACCGTGAATACGCACTGACCTTGGCGAGGTGACCTGCCGTGACCCAATCCGACCTGACCCGTGGCACCTGTGCACGCTGTACGGTCGGAGCACGTGCGCACCACGCACCTCCCGGCGCCGCCATCAGACCCAGACTGGCGTCTGGTCGGCGGCTGAGCCGGAGCCGCCGCCGCCGCCCCGGCCCGACCCATCCCCGACCCTGCAGAGTGCGGCGGCGGCCGTCGGCACACTGTACAGGCCAGGCTCGGCCACCGTCAGTCAATGGTGTCGAAAACACGCGGAAAATGCACCGACCGAAAGCCCGTTGAGAAAGCCCGGTCAGAAAGCCCGGTCAGGACCGACCGGCTGTTTGACCGGTCTGTGAAATGTATGCCGGTCTTCTCACCGGTCTGAGAGTTGATTAAAAAAAATATCAACGTGGACTTCATATAAAAGAAACAAATGATGATAACCATCGTTCCGTCTGTGAGGCACAACATCTCAGCGAGTAAGCTTGTCATATGTGTGGAACAAACTGATGATACAACCTTAAATATTTATAAGATTGCTGGTATCCTAATTGCTGAAGACAGCAAATTATGAAGTATATTGTTTGATGGGCGAAACATATTTATGCTATGTAGCCTTCAACAGTAAGTCTTGCACTTGGTGTAAAGCACTACAAAGTGCCAGCTGTTTTCACCAGATACCAAGTAGTAGAATATGACCGGAAGCAGACTAAAATAGCCAACACATGACACCAGACTAGCATGGCGATAGGGATGATCCGCCCATTGAGGCACATGGGCAGTGCTTCTGAGTTTGCCATTGAAAGTATTTTTACATATTATTTTCATGCAAAACGATGATGCAATACACTGGAAATGTTCAGGTTGAAAATCTGGAGAAAAAAGTGCACTGGCGACTCGCAATTATAGAGAAAGTGTAGGTTCACACTTAAAGAAAGTGTGAAGTAATGAACAGAGCAAATGATGCATGAATACAACTGTACTTAGTCCATGTGCGATAACATATTCCCTTCACAGATAGGACCACGTGACTCTTACTAAGTCTAAACACTCAATGACTATACGATTGATGACTGTATATGTCAATCAAAACGTGACGTCATGAGATAAAGGGACAGAAAAGGCATTTCTACCAAGTTCAACGTAACTTGCCAGAGCTATAATAAAAAGTAAATGGGCTAAAACCGTGCATCATGGCCAAATTACTTCCAGCCATGTACAAACAGCCGCATCCCATAGCAAGAATGTCCACGGGATTCCCGGCCCATAATTGCATTGCGTCACTATCTGACGACTCATTATCGTAGCTGTTGTTATGCCACCTTCTTCTCAGCTAGCCTTGCTTAGTTTCATAGGATAGTAGTAGGATTCATAGGATAGTATGATTCATAGGATAGTAGTAGTAGGATTCATAGGATAGTAGTAGCCTTGTTTCATAGGATGGGGGGTAACAAACGAAGATGTCAAAACTCCTGATGACATTGAGCCCATTGGTCATGTGACAGGAATAAGTGGAGGAAAAAGATGACAATGACAGATAAGCATGTCTCGGCTGGCACGATTTCAATTGCACAGATACCAGGAAACAAGCATGATGAAAACAGTAAATCAATGCCCAGTTGACGGGCTTCAGTTCATTTTGACCCGACCACAAGTGGTCTTGGCCACATCACAGCGACCGGCCCCGGTTTTCGTTCTCAGAATATTCAGTATTTGCCAGCTCTGGTGTCGACTCGGTGCATTCGACCACAACACTGGCATCAGCAGCGCAACACCGGCATCAATAGCGCAACACGGGCATCAGTAGCACGTTACCGGCATATGTAGCATAGCATCGACATCAGTAGCACAACATCGGCATCAACAACACAGCATCGGCATCAGTAGCACAACACTGGCATCAGTTACACAACATCGGTGTCAGTAGCACAGCATCGGCAGCAGTAACACAACATCGACACCAGTAGCACAGCACTGACATCAGTAGCGCAACGCCGGCATCAGTAGCACAACACCGGCATCAGTAGCACAACACTGGCATCAGAAGCACAACACTGGCATAATAAGCATAGCACCAGCATCAGTAGCACAACACTTGCATCAGAAGCACAACATCGACATCAGTAGTGTGTGTGTGTGATTGTGGTTTTAGGGCGCATCGACCATGGTTGGTCATTTAGCGCCCATTTAGACATCAGTAGCACAGCACTGAAATCAGAAGCGCAACACCGGCATCAGAAGCACAACATCAGGATTAGTGGCACAACATCGGCATCAATGGCACAGCATCTGCATCAGAAGCACAACATCGGCATCAATGGCACAGCATCTGCATCAATAGCACAGCATCTGCATCAGAAGCACAACATCGGCATCAGAAGCACAACATCGGCATCAGAAGCACAACATCGGCATCAGTGGCACGACATCGGCATCAGAAGCACAACATCGGCATCAGTGGCACGACATCGGGATCAGTGGCACGACATCGGTATCAGAAGCACAACATCGGGATTAGTGGCACAACATCGGCATCAGAAGCACAACATCGGCATCAGTAGCACAACATCGGCATCAGTGGCACGACATCGGCATCAGAAGCACAACATCGGCATCAGTAGCACAACATCGGTATCAGAAGCACAACATCGGCATCAGTGGCACGACATCGGCATCAGAAGCACAACATCGGGATCAGTGGCACGACATCGGCATCAGAAGCACAACATCGGCATCAGTAGCACAACATCGGTATCAGAAGCACAACATCGGCATCAGAAGCACAACATCGGCATCAGTGGCACGACATCGGCATCAGAAGCACAACATCGGCATCAGTAGCACAACATCGGTATCAGAAGCACAACATCGGTATCAGAAGCACAACATCGGCATCAGTAGCACAACATCGGCATCAGTGGCACAACATCGGTATCAGAAGCACAACATCGGCATCAGTGGCACGACATCGGCATCAGAAGCACAACATCGGCATCAGTGGCACAACATCGGTATCAGAAGCACAACATCGGCATCAGAAGCACAACATCGGCATCAGTGGCACGACATCGGCATCAGAAGCACAACATCGGCATCAGTGGCACAACATCGGTATCAGTGGCACAGCATCTGCATCAGTAGGAGAACACGGGCATCAATGGCACAAAGCCGGCATTAATAGCACGACAACGGCATCAGTAGTAGTGCACCATTGTCATCAGAGGATCATTAATACATCAGTATTTGCATCAGTAGCATCACAGCTATCCCTCAAAAGTACTACAATCCCATAAATTGCAATAGTGTATCTTGATCAGTGTTCGCATGTGAAGAAGCGTGAGAATCATAGACTTACAGTTTATTTCCATCGATTTCCGCCAAGATATTCAGCTGCTCAACATATTTCCTTCAATCAGACAAATGGACAAACCGGGCAGCTCTGTTCAACTATTTTGCATTTACCCAACTACCTGGGCACGTAATCAAATCAGGTAGCTAAGCTGCATGTGGTATCATTGACAACGTTGCCACTAGAACTATTGGCCTCGTGCTCAACGTTACTGAAGAAGTCGGACTACTTATCAATAGTAACACTTTTGACAGACTGAACACTTTTGATATATTGAATATCAATGGAAACACTTTTGATAAACAATCCGACTTATTCAGGTATTTTGAGCACGAGATCTATTGAGCCCAAAGACACGCCATCGAAATATGCAGCTAAATTTTGGCCTAATTTATAGCTTTGAGCTATAATGAGCATGCCGTCATGAGTTATACGAGCAATATTCTTAACAATGTTCGGTGTAGAGCTGTAAAGTCGTCAGTGACAATGAACACAGCAAACAAAGGTTAAGACGGGCGAGCACGTGCACCCGTATGCATCTCCAGTCACCAAATGGCAAAGACTAGCCATTGATTGTTACATTTTAAAAATGATGATGAACACACAAAACAACAGTAAAAGCCAACACACGGCACAAATAAAGGAAACCGACTGAGTTGCTTTGATTTTCATACCTGAATTATGATTCGCTCACCGTTCGCTAATTACGATTCAAACACCATGGTGCCACAGGCTAGCACATTGTGATCATATTAGATAAAGCTAAGGATAGCTCTCGCTTCAGCCTCGCTGGTCAGTGGAAAGTACAATAATTTTGCACATGTCGCTCAGTCCCGTAGCACACAGGATAGTTGTTTTCCACCGTGCTAAGAGAAAGTAGTAAGTATTCCGAATAAGGGTGAAGTAGCGACAATGTGGCCGTTGGTTGGAAATGCCGATTCGGATGGGAAAGCATGTCTCACGCGAAATGGGAGAGGGTTAAATGATAAACACTGCTATGCAAGCTACTCTTGCGAAGCTTTCTCATAGTGGTGGACAAGACAACAAATTTAGAGAGATTCGCAGAGCATTACCAATTGTAATAGCGGGGATGAATCCGAATCGCCACCATTAACCCGCTCTGTCTCTCCCGTCAGATCCTGTCAGATCACAGGGCGGAACCAGCCAGGCGACGGCTCACAGTATAAAGGGCAATTTCACCTGGGACTCATCAATGCCCAATCTATCAAACGTAAGCTACTTGAGCTACAACACGACCTTCTCTCTTACTCTCTAGACCTAGCTGTGGTGACTGAGACCTGGCTGCGACCTAGCACCCCCACGCGTGTCATTAACCCGCGCCGTCTTTCCGGTCAAATCCTCACACCCCGTCTCTGGGGGGGCGGTTGAAGACCCCTCTAAAATCCAAACTAAGCATCGCCCGAAAACGAAAGAGGTGTCATCATAAAGCGCCCGACAAATAGGGTCCGGGTCCATCTCCCAAAACAATTCCCCCTAAAAGTGATGTCACCAGGGGGATAAATTTCCACGACTTTTCACGACTTACATTATGTTTTTGGCTCTGGGGAGTTCATTGAGGGATATATGAGAAAACGAAATTTATTTGGAGTGAGAAAAGGGCAGCGAAATCGACCAAGGCTTTAATTTGTTTTGCCCCCCCCACATTTTTTTTAATTTCAAAATTTTAAGTTTTCAAATTCTCTAAAATGTTCCTTTTCCAATGGGTAGAGCGCACCGGGAAACGTTGTTAGAAGTCAACTTGCCCTAATAAAGAATGCTTACTTTAACCAGAATCCTGTATTTTAACTGCAATTTGGCAAATACGCAAGTTATATGTAGTCAAAAAGGAGAAGAAGAAAAATGAAAAATTCCACTCGTACGTTTTGTTCCATCCGTAAAGATAAGCAAACGCTGAAAGTTTCATTAAAATATCTGTATCCGTTAAAGCGTGACGACTGGTTGAACTTTTCGGAGGTGACCTCACTTGACCTTGACTAATCCGTTGACCCTAGACAACCTGACCTAAAATTTTGAATCAGTATGTCAAATTGATGTGGAAAGAGGTATGCCAAATGTGGGTGCGCTACCGCGCGCTGTTCGTCCGCTATCCCTGAAAAATCTGAGGGAGGGCGGTTGAAGACCCCCACCGAGACTGGACGGGTTAATCATATGTTCAATTAAAGTAAACAGATCTACCTCAGTTAACACCATGATAAAGTCACGTTCTTTCGGGCAAGTGGACACTTCGGAACTGACCCTTGACCTTGGTGAGATCGTCTGGGTCCAGGTCACTGGTCGCATCTCAGTAACAGATAAATGGGACACCCTGCTGAGATTGCTGACACCTATTCGCGACGAGCACCTGCCACTCAGAAACATCAAAATTCGGAACTCAACAGCATCACATGTTAGCGAAGTCACCAAACAACTCATGCATCGGCGAAATGTAGCCTTGCACTTGCAAGCTAGAAACACATACAAAGCACTTCACCGACAAGTTCGATCAGCTATTAGAGCTGACTGTAGGGAAGAGGTTAGCGGGAAGATAGCTCAGAAAGGCTCATCAGCTGCGTGGCGTGCTATCAAGTCCATTATCGACACAAAAAAGGATATCACAGAGTTCAACCTCAGGTCCTGCCTGAGCATTTAAAGCAATATTCTGTTCGTGTCGAGCCAAACGTATCAGCAAAGGTCAAATGTCAGGCAAAGATGCCTGAACACAAACCTCCCAGTTTCCGCCTATCGCGCGTCTCTACCAGCTCCTATAAAGCATCACACACATCTCTTGAACAGCTAGCCAAAATCGTCATAGACATGAGAAGTACAGGTGCTTGAAGACGGGATCTGACGGGATCTGTAGTAAGGTTATCAAATTTATATTCTTTCTATCGGCGAAGTGCTGTTCGACATTATAAACACATGCCTGACTATAGCTGATATCCCCTCCACTTGTAAACGGTCAATAGTAGCTCCCATTCACAAACCAGGAGAGCCTTCGGATCCCTCTAATTTTAGATCAATCTCATTGCATAGAGCTTTCTGGTTTTTCACGTCTGCACAAGGTCACGACTGGTGAATTGCCTTAGTACCGAAGCACGCGCGCTTGTTTCCGGACGAGGACGGAGAGGAGGAGGACGACGCCAGCTGCGGCCACAGTGCGGACAGGGACCGAAAGAAGACGGCAGACGCCACCTGCCACCAGCCAACCGCCACCTGCCACCAGCCACCAGCCACCAGCCAACTGCCACCAGCCGCTAACACAGCCCCAGAACACACTCATACACACCGGACACAAACCTGACATCGCATCCCCACTCCTTGCACACAAACACTACCTTCCCGCCCATTTAACGCACCTTCAGCACCTCAAAACCAGCCCCGTCAAGCTCAGATAAACTCTACCCTCTGCATCTGCCTCTACGCTCTACATCTTCTTCAGCACTTCAAGTTCAGCTCGAGTCTCTACATCTGCCTATTCGATCTACATCTTCTACACCGCCAGGAACAACTATAATCGGTATCTACTTGATGAGGTCAGTCCAGCGGTGCTACCATCCCCTCCCACCCCAGGCTCCCTCCAAACCCCCACCCGACATTCCCCTCTAGTGCCCTCTGCACGATCTTTATCTGATATCTCCATCCGTGCTCTCCTCAAGCACAGTTTCTGATTTCTTTGTGTATTCTTCAACTTTATCCGCCCCCACTATTACGCCTGTCGGGCTCTCCTCACGCCCTTCTTTATCCTCCGCCGAATTTGTAAAGTGTATTGTGTGCCACTCACCTGCCATCTACACTCTGTACTCAACATCACAGAACAACAGAACCCGACCTTCATACACACTAACATGACCATCACCGAGCCACCACCCACGGGATATTTCTTTATTACTCGCACGTCCGGCGGTCCGCGCCAACTTCGCACGTCCGGGGGGAGGGGGGCAGTTGTCTGCCCCACTACGATCTCTGGAACTATGCTAGCTAGCGACAAACGGAAACCGGCGTTGGATAGCTGGTGACTGCCTCTATCGAAAGTGTGTCGATCATTTTTTTCGCTTAGGTCAACATTCAGGTCACTGGGCCATCATAGATCAAATTCGACTAGATGAGGTGGGACTGAGATATTGACACATATCTCAGGACCTGTAACAGATAGAAACAAATGGCGAACGCTATTCGGCAGTCCTTGAAAAGTGCTACCGACAATAGGCGGTGTAGTTTAAGGTCAGGTAAACCGAAACTCAGGTCAACATCATGAAGTCATGACCGCAGGTCAAGGCCTAGGGAGGCTATGTAAGGTGTCAATCGACACATCTTGACGATACAAGCACAATGGCGGTAATTTCAGCCTTCTAGCTCAATGCAGTGCGATATAATGCGCATGAATGTGTAATGATCTCAGGTGACCTCAGAGACCTTGGTGAGGTCACTGAGGAAAAATGTCAGCGATAACATTGAGCATAGCTTCCATCTGCATGCCACAAACGTTGTGAGATCATTCCGAGCGCAAATATGTGACTAGGAAACATTTGTATATTTTACCATAGCCCTATAATGGGGAAGCCATAGCAGCGACCTGACCTAAGGTCAATGAGACGAAAGAACCCTGATATACATATTATGGTCCCTGATGAGATCATGACATGCTATAAGTTTGAAATCAATCGCCCAATTATTGTGGAAGTTATGCCACCTAGAACTCCGAGTGTAGTTGGGTCACTTCGCCTGACCCGGCGACCTGACCTGAGATGACCCAGGAGTAAAAATGTAGGAAGATATGCGGAAAAGACCAAGGAACAGCTATGCAAGGTTTGGCCTTGCTAACCCTATTAGTTTGGCGGCAAATGAGGAAAAACCGGAGGGGCAGATACCGGCCTCCCCGGACTTGCGCAGGTTATCTGCCGCCGGGGTGACGGGGAGCCAATGGGCACCCTGGACCCCTAGCTGGTAGATGGAGAAATCTCCCACTACATAGGGGCACCCCTGCACGCCAAACCTCTAAGATCCGGGGCGCTCCTCATACAAGCAAACAACAAAACCGACGCATACCTACTCACCAAAATTAAACACATAAATGGCACCCAAATCACCATCACACCGGCAACTAACCTCAACACCAGCCAAGGGACGATCATGGCCCGGGAGCTGGTCGGAATATCGGAGGAGACACTGGTCCGCAAGCTTGGGGATCAGGGCGTCTCCGCCGTTTACCGGCCGCCCCCGGAACCGCAGACCACGAGCCCACATTAAAGCCGGATACCTCAGATACTCGGTCACACCACGCGCACCCCTCCCGCGACGTTGCAAGACTTGTCACTTGCGGTTCATGCGCACGATCACACCCCACGGAGACTTGCACCGGCGGCGAGCTGTGATGCGCCGCCTGCGGGGGGGGAGGGGGACCACGCGGCCTCGGATGGGTCCTGCCCTCGATGGATAGCGGAACGGGAGGTGCTTCGCCGGATCCATCTCGAGGGCATGGACCCGTACCAGGCCAGGGCGTCGGTCCTGGACCCGCCGGCGGCGTGGCCGGCTCGTCGCACAGAGCCGGGCACACAGAAACAGAAACCACCACCACTCACAAACGCACACTGCCCGGCTCTGACAACACTCTCCAAACATGTACAGAACACAAACACCAACGCAGAACAACCACAACCCCAGGACATCCGAACACCACCTAATACAAACACCCGCAAAACCAGACCATCAACACCAGGACCTTCAAACCACCGTCAAGCACACTCAAACCTATCCAATCCAACCTACCACTAACCACCGCCACCTGAATACCAACCAGCATCCGCAGCATTACCACACACCAGACACACACTGGACAGATCGCCTACACCACACTCACACACAGATCGGGACACAGACGACTCGGAGGAGCAGACGGAACGAGAACACATCACAACTGACTCAGACGCCACGAACTCCCCAAACGCGACACCACCATCTACTGATCCACGCAGGCCAACCAAGTGCAGAACCAAAAAAACAGCCATCACCTAAACGCCCACACACCCGCGCTAGCACATACAAACAATGAACCCACTCATACAATGGAACACACACGGACTTTTAATTGAATACATAGTGCTATAGGGTTTGTTTGTAGTTCATAATGTTTCAATTCGGGCCAGTGTCTGGTAAGTCCGTGTGTGTTCCATGGTATGATTGTGTTCATTGTTTGTATATGTTAGCGCGGGTGTGTGGGCGTTTAGGTGATGGTTGTTGTTTTCCCTAAACGCCCACACACTCGCGCTAACATATACAAGCAATGAACACAATCATACAATGGAACACACACGGACTTACCAGATACTGGCCCGAATTGAAACATTATGCACTACAAACAAACCCTATAGCACTATGTATTCAAGAAACGCACTTCAAACCCCACGACCCATATCACTTTCACATCCCTCACTACACAATACACAGACATGACACACACAACCCACACAGATCAGGCGGTGTATGCACATACAATAGGAACACGACCCCTCATCGCCTGATACATTTCGACACCACGGCAGACATACTACTAACTGAAATTCATGTACACAATCTAGCTTACACACTAATCAACATTTACGATCCACCCTCGCGAAACACAGAAACACTCTCGGAATTAAATAAAGCACTTGACCAAATTCGCACACCTGTCATTCTCACTGGATATTTCAACTCACATCACCCCATATGGGACACCCGCACAACACAACCTGATCACAGAGCACACACACTCATTGCAATAGCCACACAGCATAATCTCACAATACTCCACATCGGCTCACCAACCTACCTAGTGCCAATCAGATCCCTCCTCCCTACTACCGTAGATGTCACACTTGCTTCCTCACGCATAGCCCTCACCCTATCCTGGATATCTGACCCCGACCCACACTTCAGCGACCACGCACCCATTACCATTGCCTTCACCCAAATCCCTACCTCCGCCCCCCCCTCCCCCAATCCCTAGCCTGGACGGTGGAACCTCAAAAAAGCCTCCTGGAACCCTTTCTCAGAATTCTTAGCAGTCCAAACAGCCCACAGCCCCCAACTATCACCAGAACAATTCGCAGACATACTCATCACAACAGCACACCAACACATACCACAAACAAAACCACGACGGCAACACAAACCTCGCGCGGCTCCCTGGTGCAGTGATGACTGGCACCGGG
Organism: Imbricaverruca yamaguchii; assembly: GCA_034440575.1. NCBI lineage: Eukaryota > Metazoa > Arthropoda > Thecostraca > Neoverrucidae > Imbricaverruca > Imbricaverruca yamaguchii. The sequence continues at coordinate 1,299,511 of JAOTOL010001505.1, read as the reverse complement.
CGATCCGCGCGAGGAACCACGCAAGCTATAGATATGAAAGACACCGCACACCAGAAACACTAACAATATATAAACAACTCAGAACACAATGAACACAACTCACACACAACAGAACACAACTCACACAAAGATCATCATTAAAAACGCAATGAAAGACTTCTTGGAACACATTCAGCACCCACTTTAGCAGATTTAGATCTCTAGGCGAAATTTGGACACTTCTGAAAACATTCCAACACTGACAACGACCCCCAATCAAAGCCATCACATGGGCGCTGTATAACCACTGCAGTTGATGCGCCCTAAAACCCAAATAACTAACTAAAGCCATCACACTTAGACACAACAACATCACGTCAGACTCAGACCCACAAACAATAGCAAACATATTCGCAGACCACTACCACCTTAGATCATCTACACTTCCACGAAACCCCCCACCTCCAATCCGACATACACGCACACACCTCTACAACACTAGATTTACACTTAAAGAACTACAATTAGCAATCGCACAGACAGGTAGCACATGTGTAGGATCGGACAACATTTCCTATTCTTTCTTCAAACACCTACCAGCATTAGCACAGCACACACTACTCAACACTTATAACACCGCATGGACCACACATACATACCCACAATCTTGGCTACACGCTTCTCTCCTACACATACCTAAATCAAACACAGATTCAACTCTTTGCACCTTCTATCGTCCTATTGCTCTCACTGGCTGATTTCACAAACTATTCGAACGTCTTGTCAAAAAACGCCTCCTCTATGTCATTCCATCCCAACACTAATATCTCCTATTCAATCAGGCTTCCTTCCCAATCGATCATGTCTAGACAACCTCACTTACCTCATCACAAACATCCAGGAAGCGGCGGCCAGCAGACGTTCCACGACCGACGTCTTCCTGGATCTAAAACAAGCATGTGACACCATCAACATAACAGCACTACTACAACACTTACACAACATCGACATACAACGCAGACTGATGCACTACCTACATTTCTATCTACTGAACAGATCTTTTCAAGTAAAAATTGGGCCCCACACCTCTGATTCCAAATTCCCACCACCTGCTTAATGCAAGGCTCAGTTCTCAGTCCCCTACTCTTCATTTTAGCCCTAAATTCGGCCATCACCGACACCTTTTCTACCAAAATTCCAATCTACGCCGACGACATAGTATTATGAACATCAACAGAAGCACCAGCACACGCACTAGCAGTACTACAACACGCAATAACAGAATTCCACATCAAACTTGCCACACTAAACCTTCAAATAGCACCACACAAATCCAAATGCATGATAACAACACAGACACAATCCTACAGCCCCCAAACATAAACAACTCACCCATTCCCTTTGTCACCACAATACAATTTCTAGGTATTCCATTAGACCAACGACTAACCTTTCGGCCACACCTCCTAAACTTACAAAAAGGCGCCTCAAAAAGAATCAACATACTACGAGCACTTTCTGGCACACACTGAGGATTCGACCGAGACACACTTCTAACCCTTTACAAATAACTCATTCAGCCAATTATGGAATACGGATCCCCACTTTTCGAAAACGCACCTAAATCAAACCTCAAAATTATAGATTCTATTCAACGACAATGCCTACAAATAGTCACAGGAGCTTACACCAACACACCTTCTCACGCTCTTCCCATATACAACCACATTCCAAAGGTACAGCACAGACGTACAGAAGCACTACGTAGATACCACCACAAAACACAACTCACGAAACAACACCCATGCACACAGGCACTAAAACTACGCACAACACGCAGACACCGACTCATTAATTCCTCACGACTACAGACCACAATAGGCTGCCGCATACACAGACACGCCAACACACTTGATATAACACTCGGAACGACAACACCACTCCCACAACCCATCACATGGTGGAAACAGCCGACACCCAACACACACTTCCTGATTGACAAACCGAAAGACACATACACACACCAAATACAACTATTCCTACAATTCACAGAAAAACACAGAAATACAACAATTATTCCTACAATTCACAGCACAGTACGCCAACTACAACATCATATATACAGACGGCTCCAAATCACATACACAGCAGACGGGCACAGCGGCGGTGCTGTACCCCAACGCAGCGCCGCCGCGGGTCATCCTACGTGCCCGTCTGCACGACACAGCATCCACATACACAGCATAATTATTCGCAATATTCTCGGCATACTGTACCATCTACAACACCAAAATTGAACACATCATAGCCACAGACGCAAAATCAGCATTACAGAGCATAACACCCCACACCAAATACAAACACCCCTTCATACCAAAAATACTACACACCCACAAACAACTCACTATATCACAACGACCAACACTTCTCTGGATCCCAAGTCACACAAACATACACGGCAACGAACACGCAGACACAGAAGCAAACATAGCCACAACACTACAACAAATCACACAATGCCCATACTCACAATCTGATTACTACCCCACAATACGACAGGCCATCAACAAACACGTACAACAAACATGGGCTACAGTAACAACACAACTACACGAAATACACCCCAAACACGAACACTGGCACTCCATCAACCAAAACACCAGACTCAGAGAAGGACACTAACACTACTACGCATAGGACACACAGCACTCACACACTCATACCTCCTACGCAATCAACCACGACCACAATGTACTACCTGCCGCCACACACTCACAGGCTCATATACTGCACCGAATACAACAACCAAAGACAACATATCACAAGCTACTGCACAACGAACAACATCCCACTGAACCTCACCACGCTCCTCAACGACGACCATCCAGCATTACACGAACACCTCTTCTACTTTCTCAAGACTACACGCATTATGGAACAATGGTGAAAAAAAGAAAGAAGTGAAAAAGAAGAAAAAAGACATGTTAAAAAAACGAATGAGAAAATGAACAAAACCAGGGAAACCGAAAATGTCAAAGATACGTTACAAAAAGAAAAGAGAGAAAAAAAATATGTTCTTGCAATGTTCGCTTCTGGCGATGATCCCCCCACTGCATCTCATACCCCAATGTGGCACCGACCGGACTAACCCTCTCTCTTGACTTCATCATCTCCGGCTCTCAAACATCTCTATCGGACTCATCCTCCTACCCTACGCTGCTTACTCCCTTACACATCTTCTATTCAACCGGAACCAGCCGATATCACCACTCGGTGGCAGGCTGGCAAAATTCACCCACTTACACACACACATCTCATTGGTTCCAGTTATCGCCAAGATCACTGAGAGTGTAGTGCAGAAACAACTGCACTACACTCACTACACAGCAAACAAATAATATCACTATCTAAGCTGTAGCTAACCACCTACTGGCCCAACCTCAGCACGGCTTCAGACCACACCACTCTACGGAAACCGCACTTATATCAGTCACGGACAAAACACTCGGAGCAATGGACTGTTTGGAAGTAGCCTCTTTGAAGTCTGGACCTCAGTAAATGCTTCGACGTAATGGACCACACCAAACTGCTCACTAAACTATAACTACATTGAATCGATGCCGACTGGTTTAGGGCATATATGGGAGGTCACACGCGGGCTGTTCGCATCTCAGATCAACACGGAAACAGGCATATCTCCTCCTTTCCCCCAAACAACTTAGGTGTCCTTCAAAGCTCATCATTAGGTCCACTCCTCTAATGCATCTTTTAGAACGATCTCAGTTAGCCCGTCCCGGTAGCACACGTCACCCAGTTGGCAGACGACACCCAGGTCCTCATCTCCGGTCGCAAATCTGATATCCCAAATCTGGTAAGTCAGATGGAGACATCTCTGAACCAACTCTACGTCTACTTCCTGGATAACGGTTTGAAGGTGAGCCCGACCAAAACTCAGCTTCTTACGTTCGGATCGCATCAAAACCGTCGTAAAATTATTCCGATACGAGTGTGCTTTGGGGACGCCGTGATAGATGAGAGCCATTCGTGTAAGAACCTTGGGATGACATTTGATCACCACATGTGGGATTCCCATGTAGCTGTTGTGGTCCGCAAGTGCACTGGGTTCTTTCTGGCGCTGAGCCATCTGCGTCACCATCTGCCGACCAATACCCTCTTTACTATAGTCAATAGCCTAGTTATATCAAATATCCACTACTACATATCTGTTTACAGGAACGGGTCCTTAGCAAACATCTACAGACTAGACAAGACCATTAACTTCGCTACTAGAGTCGTGTCAGGTCTACGGAAATTTGATAATATTTCTGATGCCCGTCACGAGTTGGGTCTCCTCACCGCAACTGCTCTGTATGTATTTCACAATCTCAGTTTGTTCCACAAGATTATTCTGACAGGTGAGCCCACGCACATTGCCGGGCGAATAACTGCAAACTCCACCCTGCGAAACCGTCACACACGTGCAGACGACCACCTGCACCTGCCAGCCATACACATAGATACTGGCCGCAGGAGGTTTCTCTACTCGTCTGTCTTCCACTATAAAAAAACTCCCTACTGAAACAAAAACATTGAGACTGTCTAACTTCAAGAAACATGCACCAGCGTATGTCCACGAACAACACTAGTCACACAAAAAAAAACTTACACGATGGATGTGTATACTATGAAGTCACCTTTAGGCTATCACTTCCCTATCACTTCTACAAACCACTCGTTTATAGCTTGTGTTGCAAGCACGGTGTGTGTAATACAGAGAGTGATATGGGTATTGTATTATGTTGGTGCACGAATGTTTGTTGCCCATCTGCTCCACCTATTGACCACAAATCTATCCTTTCTTTGCAAATATCTGTGAGTTATACCCAGATTGTCCATAATAGGCACTGCACGTGGAGGGCTTGTATTGTGAAATGCATAAATAAATAAATAAATATGCCAAATTTTGGCGCGCTGTCGCGCGCCGTTCTTTCACTATCCGCGAAAAACCCTGCGGGGGCGGGGGGGGCGGTTGAAGACACCCCCGAGACGGTGCGGATTAATTGCTTTTAGCTGAACTGACCAGAGTCGGGCTACTACTTTGGATACGGTATCCACACACATCAATCCCAAATGTATCAGTACCTCTGGATAGATGGAGCAATGGCTTCAAACGGCACGCTATTCACAGTGCTCAAAAAGATAGATATCGGTTCATCTTCTACATGGTGTATTTTACCGTTGGGATGAAGTCATTGGCTGTCCATAGGACATCATGCCAATGTCTGCAGATCTACAATGACATGAATCGTGGATCAAAGTAGTCATAGGACGAAGTTGTCCCTACCCAGTGACCTAAGGGGTACGTGTGGATACTAAAACATTCAGCAGTATGATTTACCATGTGCTTACGCATACATCGACATGCACAATAATATCTTGGCATCTAATACACCAGATAGCATCAATATTGCTGAGGCTATTCGTTCCAAACGCTAGCTCAGCCTATTGCATTCCAGACGCATCCCTCGCGCGTCAGGGGTAGGGGGAGGGGGAAGGGGTTGATGAAACCTCGCGTGAAGTTCCTCCGTGATCGCGATAAGACGGAGCTTAGTGCAAAATATGTCGATCTTGGGATATTGCAAAAGAAAGTGGTATGTCATGTCACGGTGATGTGATGTCATCAACGGGAGGATATCAGACGGTTTTGTTTTGTCGAATTATCGGCAATTCAATTCACGTCGCCACCAGACTGTTAATACTGGATGCGGTACGGTGGTGAATCACTCATATGACGTGCGTATGTGGCTCATCAACCTGTCCAAGGTCATCCGAGGTTATTTGCATAACCTGTGACATTGATTAATGTATCTGTAAACTCGTGATACTGACCCATAGTTTAAAAGGCCATGGAATGGATACTGTACGAAGTGCATGGTGATGATTGGGAATACAGTAAGCATTGAAAGGTAAGCATTGTAAGCATTGAAAATTTTTTATTTTGGCAAGCTTAAGGCTTAAGCTGGCACGGAAGGTCAACCGGTGACCTGAAGTGTGCAGATTGGTCAGGTCCTATACCCCAGCTCGAACAACGCGCTGCCGTAGCGTTCCACGTCGCTAGCACTCTCCCTGTGGAAATGGCGGAGGGATTGTAACGCTCGGCACGTGCTTATGATTGATGCACAGTATGCGTGCGGTTCAGTACAGCAGCGAGTAACCACACAGGAAATGAGAAAGGGCGTACATTCCCCTCACGTGTTCATAATCAAAGCAAGATTTATGTGTAGCGCACAGTTTCATATTAGCACCGCGGAACTCTCCACCAAATCAACTTATCAAATTCGGGTCACAGCACCAGGAAAGCATGGTGCAACGCTTTTTACTGTACGATAAACAACAAGAACGTTCACCTATGAGGAGACAGCTGAACAACATAGTAAATATTTGAGGAGCACAAAAGAGCAGAGGCTGCTTCTGTTCGTACATACTTTGTACTCCACCGATGGGGAGAATATTGGTGGCTGACTTTCACCTGATATGCGACTCGTTGGCACGTGCGCTGTACCGGTAGTGAAGTAGTCGCCTCATACACGACTCGTCGGCACAATGTGCTGTACCAGTAGGGAAGTAGTCGCCTCATACACGACTCGTCGGCACAATGTGCTGTACCAGTAGGGAAGTAGTCGCCTCATACACGACTCGTCGGCACAATGTGCTGTACCAGTAGTGAAGTAGTCGCCTCATACACGACTCGTCGGCACAATGTGCTGTACCAGTAGGGAAGTAGTCGCCTCATACACGACTCGTCGGCACAATGTGCTGTACCAGTAGGGAAGTAGTCGCCTGATACATGACTCGCTGTTGGCACAGCACGCAGTACCAATCGGGAAGTGGAAAAGTTCCACGACCCGATGAGGATATGTCTACTTAACATTGCAGCGGTGTGGCCAGCAACAGGCGGCGCCATGTCCCAGGTCATGCTCCCATCTGGCGGGGGCGGCTATTTCCACTCAGCCGGTCGGCCTTCCACACACTCCCTGAGGAGACAAACGGCTGCAAAGGTCAACGCAGGTCCCATATGGCAGCGATCAGCGAGATTGTAGTCGTCTTACCCGACATGAATGACAACGACAGTGCGCAGCATGGAAAATCGAGATACCAAATGTGGAGAATTTTTGGACCGAAGCTCGGGACCGCCCAGTCTGATGTGACCAAGCCCGGTTGGGAATCGATGAAAATCACCTGAAATCCGGTCTAAAGACCAATTTTATTATATTGTTTTCGCATCTAAAGTAGAACCATCAGCTTTATTTTCTATTAAGCCCAAGGGGCAGTTCACATGCCATTATAATGTCTTGTTCACTTTCAGAGCATGGATTAAAAATAAACCTCTTATCAAAATTACCGTCTTGAATTGATCAACATTGGTAGTAAGAACATGATAGCCACAAAGCAATCGCCAAATCATAGGCTTTTGATAATTTAAATGCTGGTTCTCTCTACGCACACACACACACACACACACACACACACACACACACACACGCACACGCACACGCACACGCACACGCACACGCACACGCACACGCACACGCACACGCACACGCACACGCACACGCACACGCACACGCACACGCACACGCACACGCACACGCACACACACACACGCACACACACACACACACACACACACACTAGATCGGCTTCTATTTTTTGGTGATTCTCCTGCATATATATTTTTTCACTTTATAAAGGTCTACGTACAATTTTGCGGCGATCATACCCAGGTAGCTGAGGCTTGGGGGGACGCGAAAGAAATCTGAAGGGACAAATCGCCACTTTTCAGAAATTGGGGGACATTTCCCCGCCAGCCCCCCCCCCCCTCCCAATGGTTACGCCCGTGTCTGCATTCGTGTTTCGTTAGATATCCATCTGCCTCGTCACTACATTACTCTGCCTCGTCATCATATCTCCCCACCAGTGTCTCGTAAAATCGTCATCTTCCTAATCACCACACCTGCTCATTCGTGTCTCGTCAGACCACCATCTTATTATTTAAAAAATAAATAAATTTATTCCGAGTTGTTGCTGGGATGGTTTCAGGAGCCAGGGTTCTATTGCTAAGCAGAGCTTGTTGCGTGAACCCTGGCCCCACCACCCGATCCATGAACTCCAGTTCAACGGCAGAATTTAGACCGAAAGTCAACGTGCTGCCAATGCACCGACACGGCCGCCCTCGTGTCGCCCGTCAACGCTCGTCCTCGGCCTTATCTGGTCAGCTGCCAACTGACACTCCCGGCCGGGGGCTAAATCCGAGCGCGCGAAGCGACTCGAAGTCTGTGTTGCCAGTACAAGGGAGACCAGTGCAGGCCACCGCTCCAACCAACTGAACTCCCGGGGCGGGTTTTCTTCTTCATCATCACACCTCCTCATCCGTACATCGCCAGATCGGCATCTTGCCATCCGCCTTGTGCAGGCACAGTTCGTACGAGTGCCGATTGTGATCGGCACTCCATTTGTAACCTCTTTAGCTTTGGGGCGAAAAATATTCGCAGTTGGCAGCATTCCAGCTTCTAGGTATTCGGCTCCAACGAGACAAATCGACTGACGACACTGGTTGAGCATTCCAGCTTCTAGGCATTCGGCTCCAACGAGACAAATCGACTGACGACACTGGTTGATGTTGCCTCAGTGAGGCCTAAAACTCCAGGTCACGCCGTCAACCCGGTGGCATTTCCCTCTTGTTTGTGCGATTCGGTCAAGAAAGCTTGAAAGGTATGAAACCTAACTAAAAAAAAGAAGGAGAAGGTGAGTCATCCGCTTCCAACGCCGAATAGCTCCGGGGTATCCGGAACAAATCTGCTGAAGGAAGCCGACTTTAGGAAGCTTTAAAAGCTGGCGTTCTCTCCTCAGGTTCAAGATATCGGAAACCGTGACTGGGCTTCGGTCGTTGTTTCCAGCAGTCAGAAAAATGACTAACCATTTTCAGCGTACTTTTCTTGGGAAATCATGTGCATGCCTTGGAGCATCAGGTGAAATTTCCCAAAACCAGCTGATTTTTGCACACGGAGTGCCACCATGAGGTTACTGGCAGCTTATACTGTATCCTATTTGACTACCGTTGGAGCCTGGGTCCGCTCTCACCGTTCGTTGTTGCTTTACAGTCGCAGCGCGACTTTTCCATGCTATCCATGCGGTATTGTTGCTTTCCGCCGTGCCACTTAACCCTCGCCAGTATTCGGCATTTTACCATCGGTCGCATAGGGGGGGGGGGGGATACGACCCCCCTAGCGATTCGAAACCGTGCATGTTACGAAAACGAACCAAAGACCAAAGTTATAGATCTGGCCGAGATCTCGCGACTGGAATTCAGTATGGCCTTCTAAGGTCGAAGGTTGACCTTCCAGGTCAGGTCAAAGGTCTAAAATTGATTTTTTTCCTAAGAAAATCGTCAGTTACATCGACTCTAGTGTCTAGATATGCACGAAATGCCCGGAAATATGTTTATTTGGACCTTGCAAATATAACGACATGCAACATGATGTGATCGGAACGACATATCATGCACCAAATGAGGTCAGAGCCAGGACCCCAAATATCCAACTTTTCGAAAGTTGGATATTTGGTTCGACTTTCAATTTCGAAGTTTAAAGTTCTCTAGGGTAAAAATAGGTGCGGAATTCGAATCAAGAACGAAAAATTACCGTAGGTCAGCTAAAAAAGGTCGCAAGGTCAACGAGGTTAACCGAGGTAAACCGAGGTCACCGATTCTTGGAACATTATTTTTCTATGGGAACCATCTGGGCATATGTATTTTTCATTATTTGCCCATAATTACGCTAAGTACGTAAAAATACGTGCGATAATCAAGTCTTTGTTGAAAACTGGTCGGATGTGCTCCCCTTAATGACCTCATAACTACGTGACCTGAAATGACCTCCAAAAACAAATTCACCAAAAGTCGTCAAAAGGTTGCCCCAGGGGGTACTGAAAATCTCAAAGCGATCTGTTCATGGGTTTGGAAGGAATACACAAAAACCTGAGGGGGTTGCACCAACACCCCCCTATACGGGCGAGGGTTAACACTCGCCCTGGAGGGTCTCTGGAAATTACGCTCACTGGAGGGGGCGGATTCCGCCCCCTAAGATCTCGGCTCCTCTCAAAACTGAAGCAACGAAATTCGCAGGGTGGATGGGTATGGTAGTGAATTCTATTTTTTGCAAATTTCATGACCGTAGGTCAATACCGTCGAGGTCAAATGAGGTCAAAATAAAAAAAAATGCTCTGGTTTTGCGTCGCTTCGCTTGTCATTGCTATGTGTCGCTGTGATTGTGTTTAAATGCTCCAAAATGGACACCAATGATGTTTTGGACATTACTAATGATGCAATACAGATGTTGGACTAGGCATTTGTCCTCAGGTCACCTCTATAACAGCACTTTATCAGGTCATTACCTGTTCCAGTTAAAATTGTACCTGTATACCTAGATTAGTTACGGAGATATGATCAATGCACCGTTGTCCGGAGCTTTAGTGGACTGGTGGTATGTAAAATTTTCGCCAGGTCCTACCAGTATCCAGGCCTGGCTCTAGGTCCATACGGCCCACACGGAACAATTCCAACACTTCCGTGATCCGCTAGGTAATCGTTCAAATGCTCAAGACGTCATATGCATTCATAAGCTCAGGATGGCGCTGCATAATTGCACCTTAAATTGGTTTCCGTACTACCTGTCTGATGAACGTTAAAGGTCATTGTGAACGTCAAGGTGAACACTTGGAGGTCGATGCCTTCTGAATTTCTTGAAATATCCCTTCTACCGTTGCCTTCTGATTTTTTTTTTAAAGAAACGAGCCTTCACACGAAATTTAATCTGGCTGCCTTCTTTGTCGTGATTATGCTACAATTTATCGCAAAAATACTTCCACAGCTGCTATGTTTCTATTGCAGCACAATTTCAATTGTCTGCAGGCTTCATGCATCCAGTTCAGACCATCTCTATTTTCGACGAGATGCAAGCCGTTCATGACCTGGAGAAGCACGCCCAGCCAGACATTTATCGCATAGATACAGCTGAGCTAGAAAGGGTTCCAGAAATACATTACCTGGTTGTCATCACTGCCATCAAGCTCACATTATCTTGTCGTGTCCGGAACACCACGAGTCGTGCTAACAAAGCGCTTGGCAGGGTTATCAGATCGATTCAAGTCAATTATAGGAGGCCAAAATTTCGCCAGAAACGTCTTTGGTGGTTGCATATTTTGCTAATGCAAGGTCCATTTCGGAGTCCGGCAGCGTAATTAGGTCGCGGTGTCTACACCGCAAGCCATGGCGGTCAGTCAAGTGTGTGTGTGTGTGTGTGTGTGTGTGTGTGTGTGTGTGTGTGTGTGTGTGTGTGTGTGTGTGTGTGTGTGTGTGTGTGTGCGTGCGTGTGTGTGTGTGTGTGTTAGTGGGTTTGATCAGCCTGCCACCGTCAGGTGATATCAGCTGTTCAGGCGAGTGAGAGATGAGTTGTTAGAGGTGGTCCGGACGGTGCCATTGGGGTGTAGAGGTATGGTCGGATCATGGCCGTTTTATGAGCATTGCAAGAATATATGATTTACACTGCTTTGGGCCTATATTTTATTTGTCTTTTGCTAAGTGCTTGTTTGTAGTCTGAGTGTTTCAAATTTGAAGCGTAGGTTTTTGCGTACTGCGTATGGTGTTAGTATTGGTTCTGATGGGCCTGGTACTGGTGATGGGTCGCGTGATCCGCGTTATGGTACTGGGGGTGGTTCTTGTGTTGAGTGGGTGTGTAAGTGATGTAGACGTTTGTTTTGTTTTGTTGCTTTGGGATGCGGCCTGATTATGATTGCTAGATCTGTCCGTGTTTCGTTGGTTGATAGTAAGATTGTGTGGGACGTTTGTGTTTGTGTAGAGTGCGTGGACGCGTTGTGGTGTTGTATGGGCTGCATCGGCTGCTGGTTGTTGACCCACGACCTCGCCTGCGGCAGGGCCCAGCCCTCTAGGTGGACGAGACGGAGAATCTCCTTCCTCGCCCACCGAGTGCAGGCCCTGTCTCGGGAGGTATGGTCTCTGCCGCAGCCGACGCAGCGTTGTGTGCTGGTGGTGCACGTGCTTACGTCGTGTGGTGCGGCGCAATTTGCGCAGGTGGGTGCTGTGTCGTGGCACCCCTCCTCCACCACCCTTCAAGTGTCCGCATTGCTGACAGTACTGGCAGCCTCGAGGGAGGGGTGCTCGTGGCATGATCTGATACCTAATGCAGCCGGCTCTGACATGTATGTGTGGTTGTCTCGTGTTGAAGGTCGGTATGAGGGTGTGTGAGTCTTGTTTGTGTGCTGGGGATGGTGGCCTGTAGGCGGAAGAGATCCCCTGGCTCCTAAACTTGATGGCTAGTTTCTCCTCCGTCATCCAGGCCACCTCCCGAGCGTATATCATGCCTTGCGATCTGTTGAGGTTTGCGTCTGGCATTATAGTGATAGGTATGCCAGTGATGTCTGTGATGTGTGTCAGTATGTCTACGTCGTGGGAGTTGTATGATTGGATGAGAAGTGGCCCTGATCGTATTTGGCGTATCCGACGGCTGATCTCCCCCATCGTCCAGGGGTCAAGGGAGTCCATGGCCCCCCATCATCTCGGCGGCAGAGGAAGAAGTCACCCATCGGTGTGTCCAGTGTAGTGTCTGTGTCCATGTTTGGTGCTTGTAGAGGGTCGTGGGCTTGGCGTTGGGTTTAGGAGAGATAGGTGTAAACGTGCCACAAATATCGGCGGTATGGGAGCGGGACGGTTGGCAGCACCGTCCAACCAACCTACAGTCGAGTGGAAGATGTAGAGCAGGCTAGAAGTCGGAAGTGTAGAGCAGAGCCAGAACTCAGTAGTGAAGAGGTAGGCGAGTTGGTGGCAGGCTGGTCGGGCGAATTGCTGCCGAGTTCGTTGCGTGTTCTCGGTGTCCTTAGAACTGGACAGCTGGCGTTGGCGCGGCTTTACTTGCACGCCTTCGACGCAACCCGGCTTTTTCTGTTGCCGCGTTGCTTACGTACGATGGCAATTCGTTGTTCTGTTGCGCCTGTGGTGCCGAAACCTCTTTGGTGGCGTTTCGGCTTCGCGGCGTGCTGTAGCTAGCTGTCCGTTCTTTTGTTCTTGAGAGAGGGCGGAAGAGCTTCGGTTATCTTTGCTTGGTTGCTTGATTGCTCGCTTGGTGGCTTGCTTGCGATCACGTGCTGTCAGCTCCTAATTTGGCTGCCGCTTCACGCTAGTGGCTTCTCCCCATGTCTGTCCTATGATCATCTATTTCGTCATTCAAACTGGCTTGCTCACTCTCACGAAGAGTGCAGCGTGGTCTCCTCTGTCGGAGAAGTGCACTCTCTACAAAACTTGGCTCCCATTTCTTACTCGGCTGCTTCGTTTTGCATGTGCCGCCTCGACCGACCCGCACTCATCGGTGTGTCGAGCCGCGGGCACCAGTTGCTACCGAGAGTTCGGGGCTTGTTTGTCGACTGCCTCGGGAAATGAGCATGCTTCGCCGAGTCGGTATGTATGCGTCGATGTAATCAAGGATGCAATTGCCACTTTTGTTGGGAGCTTTATCATAGATTATCCTGACCGACTGTGGTCTAAGTATAACCTCGAAGATGGGCAGAATATTTTGTTTCATTCCCCGTTTTCATTCCTCGGGAGGTACCCTTCGGTCCCGCTGGGTTATGCCTCTTAGGTTCAGTTTTCTCCTCACTACGTGCCTGATTACCGGACAACCTTGTCCGTGATGTTCATCTCTTCTGAGTGCACTTGTTGAATCGATCACGTCCATGCGACAATGTTTCCTTGAAATGGAATTTTCCTGTTGGCGTTTATATGAATATATAAATAAATAACTTATATATGAATTAATCAGACGGGCATCAACAATGCGATAGATATAGAGCTAAAGCTACAGCATAAGTGTAGTGAAGGTCGTTCTTGTAGGCTTGTGATAGTCTAGGGTCTCGACCTCGCGTACGAATCACTCCGATTCCAAAAATAACATGTTCTCTGCACGATATATTGTGTAGAAAGCAAAATGAATATATGGTGACGTTGGAACACAGAAAGGACGCACGCAATAATGTTCCAGTCAAGTCCAGACAGGTCTGCGTCAGCGGGGGTCTGGCCACCACCCTGGCTCTCGGCGACCGCCAGGTGTCCTTTCCCCACCCCGCGGGCGACCGCCGGCCATTGGACTTTAACCCCACGTCCGGCCGTCGCCGCGGCGCGGCCGCCGGCAAGCCACCGGCCGGCTCCAGTTCAGGAGTTGCCCGTCGGCTGGCTTACGGGGTCAATGTATTACAGTTACGGCCCAGCACTACGGCACTATGCTAGTATGCACATTTCACGGCTCAAACAGTACATTTTTAGCAACTTTGTTACATAAGTAGCAACATGTGATAGCATGTATGTTATGAAGATGCCATGATTGCATGTTACTCAGAGATCGGTATGCACGATCTTGATGACTCGAGCACATATCTCCCTTCCTTCAACTTTCCCTGTGAGCCACTGGATGCATGTGACTTTTCCTTTGATTTACCTTCAGAAGAGGCGGAACTGGTGCCGCTTATGAGCCTAAACTTTGGATGCCTTCAATTGAAGAACTAGATTAACGTATTATATGAAAGCTGAGTCCAAGGTCATTACAGGTCAGGTAAGTAAAGCGTCAAAACATAATGTATAGCTGCTCAAATTCCGACACTAGTTCTCTGATTAACCCCGCCTCTCCGATCAGATCTTCACACCCCGTCTCTCTGGTCAGATCCTCACACCCCGTCTCTCCGGTCCGATCCTCACACCCCGTCTCTCCAGTCAGATCCTCACACCCCGCCTCTCCGGTCAGATCCTCACACCCCGTCTCTCCGGTCAGATCCTCACACCCCGTCTCTCCGGTCAGATCCTCACACCCCGTCTCTCCGGTCAGATCCTCACACCCCGTCTCTCCGGTCAGATCCTCACATCCCGTCTCGGAGGGGGGATAGTAACCCCCTCTAAAATCCGAACTAAGCGTCGCATGAAAACGAAAGATGTGTCATCGGAAAGCGCTCGACGAATAAGGCCCGGGTCCACCTCCAAAACAATTTCCCAAAAAAGTGACGTCAATAAGGGGGCTAGATTCTCACGACTTTTTACGACTTATATAATGCTTTTGGGTCTGGGGAGTTCATTTTGGGGGGATATTTGAGAGCAAAAAAAAAACGGAAAAGGACAGCGAAATTGACAAAGGCCATCAAATTTGTTTGCCCCCCCCGGTACGGCGCGGGTTAATTAAATGTTAAAATGAATGAATGCACGCGACTGAGAACGCATTTGATATGACTGTCATGCCGCCAGACGTGTTAGATCAATATCTCCATCCTATGGCTTGATTCAAGGTTATGCTAAGCCATGAGTGTGCAAGCTTTGTATGCGTGATTTTATCGTGTTCCGTAAGTGTGTCGGTGTACTATCAAGTGTTTATTTGTGGATCCTACACTTGCTAGTGGTCTGGTACTTACGTGAGCAAATATCGTACGCAACCGAGGCAGCCCAGGTGGGTTCAGTCGAATGGGATCAGCGTCAAACTAGCATGTCTCTCCCCCTCTCTCTCTCTCTCTTTCTCTCTCTCTCTCATTCTCTCGCCCAGCACCATTGTGAAACACTCGTCTACGAAAATCGAATAAAGCGACTGCGTTCCGAACAAAGTGCATTACCGGTGGAAGTTGGGCCACAACCACATCAGCCGGCGGCGAATGTGTGTGATGTCCGCGTCTTTGTATGGTCCGACTGAGGAGTGCTGAGGTGTCGGCAGGTCCGGCTCTGACCTCGACGCCTCCGCCCTGCCAGACCTCGGTGTCTGACCTCTGACCTCTGACCACTCCGTCAGGCCTGTTCCGACCTCGGTGTCTAACCTCCGACCTCTGACAACTTTGTCAGACTCGCTCTGACCTCTGGTGGCCCTGTCAGACACGCTCTGAGCTCGGCATACGGTGCCGACCAGACACCAGACCAGGCCAGACAGCTGGTGGCGCTGTCTGGTCTGGACACCCCCACTGCCTGCCGCAGATATGTGTTACGATTCCAGCTGGCCAACATCGTAATACACATCATAATTTGGAAATATCGAATCGTAAACTACTAAATGCGCGCACAATGTTGAATCCCAATTTATTGAAAGCAGAAAAATCGAATTACAATGCAACACAACAACACAACTCGGTGTTATGCGTCATTCCCCACTGTTTTCCGATCCCACTCCATTGCTTGCTTGTAACTAAATAAAGTGTAATGCAAACAGCAGGCCGAGCCAACGTTGTGGGAAGGTTTGATAACGTGGCGTTGTGTTTGGTTCTTCCATCACTGCAGGGCATTCATTGCCCGCCATTAGTCAGGAATACGCCATGCCTGCACGCCAAGCGGTCGCCACAGACTTATAAATGGGTGAAGGAAAACCGTGTTCCGCAGGCGGCGCAAATGACCTTTGTAGTCCGACATGCCCCCCCCCCCCGCCTGCGTCACACCGGAGGTACGAATAAAGCTGGATAAACTGGTGCAGAACCCATGTGTGCATAAGAGGATCTAACTGAAGTGATTTCCTGATGCTGATCAGGTTATTTCCAGTGCCACCTATTGGACTGACCACGGGGAGAGCAACATCAGTAATGTGTGGTGGTTTGAATCTAGCTACATGCATTGCCGACCACAAGAAAAATATGCAAACACACATGTACCCGCATGTAAGTATTGGTGTAGTGCAAATGACAGCATTAATAGACAAATTATTTGATGATTTGATGGCATTCGACATTACTCCGATGTATAATAGGTGTTCATGGGTAGTAGGTCATCACAGGAATAATCGACACGATTGACACCGCATTCTAAGCGAAGAGTGCTTCCGAAGGCTACGTGATTGCTGGCTTGGTAGGCTATGAAGCTACCTAGCATAATCTGCGGCACACTACGGTACCATCAGCCATGAACCGTCAGCCTCGTGCTCCCGCTCCCGGTACCGACCTCAGGCAATCGTGAGCGCCAGGGAGCATAGCGGCACTGCAATGTCGGGTGCAATCTTGCAGCTTCCAAATGAGCTGTGAGAGCAATTAAACTTGAGCGGTTGCGTGACACGGAGCAGCTTCGCTGCCGCCGTCTGATGCAATTACAGGCGGGTGAAGCCGGCCCGGCCAAGTGGTGTCCGTAAAGCCAGGCAGGTCCGGCACAATACACCGGCCGGGCCCCCTAGTGTCCGCCCGGCACAAGACACCGGCCGGGCCCCCTAGTGTCCGCCCGGCACAAGACACCGGCCGGGCCCCCTAGTGTCCGCCCGGCACAAGACACCGGCCGGGCCCTCTAGTGTCCGCCCGGCACAAGACACCGGCCGGGCCCCCTAGTGTCCGCCTGGCACAAGACACCGACCGGGCCCCCTAGTGTCCGCCCGGCACAAGACACCGGCCGGGCCCCCTAGTGTCCGCCTGGCACAAGACACCGGCCGGGCCCCCTAGTGTCCGTCCGGCACAAGACACCTGCCGGGCCCCCTAGTGTCCGCCCGACAAAAGACACCGGACGGGCCCCCTGGTGTCCGCCCGGCACAAGACACCGGCCGGGCCCCTGGTGTCCGCCCGGCACAAGACACCGGCCGGGCCCCCTAGTGTCCGCCTGGCACAAGACACCGGCCGGGCCCCCTAGTGTCCGCCCGACACAAGACACCTCCCGGGCCCCCTAGTGTCCGCCCGACACAAGACACCGACCGGGCCCCCTAGTGTCCGCCCGACACAAGACACCGGCCGGGCCCCCTAGTGTCCGTCCGGCACAAGACACCTCCCGGGCCCCCTAGTGTCCGCCCGACACAAGACACCGGCCGGGCCCCCTGGTGTCCGCCCGGCACAATACACCGGCCGGGCCCCTGGTGTCCGCCCGGCACAAGACACCGGCCGGGCCCCCTAGTGTCCGCCTGGCACAAGACACCGGCCGGGCCCCCTAGTGTCCGCCCGACACAAGACACCGGCCGGGCCCCTAGTGTCCGCCCGACACAAGACACCGGCCGGGCCCCCTAGTGTCCGCCCGACACAAGACACCGGCCGGGCCCCCCTAGTGTCCGCCCGGCACAAGACACCGGCCGAGCCCCCTAGTGTCCGCCCGGAACAAGACACCGGCCGGGCCCCCTAGTGTCCGCCCGGCACAAGACACCGGCCGGGCCCCCTAGTGTCCGCCCGGCACAAGACACCGGCCGGGCCCCCTAGTGTCCGCCTGGCACAAGACACCGGCCGGGCCCCCTAGTGTCCGCCCGGCACAAGACACCGGCCGGGCCCCCTGGTGTCCGCCCGGCACAAGACACTGGCCGGGCCCCCTAGTGTCCGCCCGGCACAAGACACCTGCCGGGCCCCCTAGTGTCCGCCCGGCACAAGACACCGGCCGGGCTCCCTAGTGTCCGCCCGGCACAAGACACCGGCCGGGCCCCCTAGTGTCCGCCCGGCACAAGACACCGGCCGGGCCCCCTAGTGTCCGCCCGGCACAATACACCGGCCGGGCCCCCTAGTGTCCGCCCGGCACAAGACACCGGCCGGGCCCCCTAGTGTCCGCCCGGCACAAGACACCGGCCGGGCCCCCTAGTGTCCGCCCGGCACAAGACACCGGCCGGGCCCCCTAGTGTCCGCCCGGCACAAGACACCGACCGGGCCCCCTGGTGTCCGCCCGGCACAAGACACCGGCCGGGCCCCCTAGTGTCCGCCCGGCACAAGACACCGGCCGGGCCCCCTAGTGTCCGCCCGGCACAAGACACCGGCCGGGCCCCTTAGTGTCCGCCTGGTACAAGACACCGGCGGCACAAGACACCTGCCGGGCCCCCTAGTGTCCGCCCGGCACAAGACACTGGCCGGGCCCCCTGGTGTCCGCCCGGCACAAGACACCGGCCGGGCCCCCTAGTGTCCGCCCGGCACAATACACCGGCCGGGCCCCCTGGTGTCCGCCCGGCACAAGACACTGGCCGGGCCCCCTAGTGTCCACCCGGCACAAGACACCTGCCGGGCCCCCTAGTGTCCGCCCGACACAAGACACCGGCTGGGCCCCCTAGTGTCCGCCCGGCACAAGACACCGGCCGGGCCCCCTAGTGTCCGCCCGGCACAAGACACCGGCCGGGCCCCCTAGTGTCCGCCCGGCACAAGACACCGGCCGGGCCCCCTAGTGTCCGCCCGGCACAAGACACCTGCCGGGCCCCCTAGTGTCCGCCTGGCACAAGACACCGGCCGGGCCCCCTAGTGTCCGCCCGGCACAAGACACCGGCCGGGCCCCCTAGTGTCCGCCCGGCACAAGACACCTGCCGGGCCCCCTAGTGTCCGCCCGGCATAAGACACGCCGGCCGGTCACGCTGCATGCATATGACGTTGGCCGGTCACGCTGCATACATATGACGTTGGCCGGTCACGCTGCATGCATATGACGTTGGCCGGTCACGCTGCATACATACGACGTTGGCCGGTCACGCTGCATGCATATGACGCTACGTGACATATGACGTCGGCTGGTCACCGCAGCGTGGGCGAGCGACTCGACGGCGCCCCGACAGACGCGTCTGAGCCCGCTGTGTTGACGTCACCGTCAGTCGGTCACGTGACCCGAGTAGGCGGCGGCGGCGGCGGCGGCGGCGAGGGACGATTCGCCTTTGGCGGGTGCCGCTCCGCCACCTCGCTTGTTGGCTGTCGTGGCGGCTGCTTTGTGATACTTCCGAAGGGTACTTGAGGGCTGCTCGGGCACTAAAATGTCAGCATCGACACGATGGATGAGATAATGGAAGTCAAGCTGGGCGCAGAGGAAGAAGGTCGAATGATGAACGAGGACTTCGGTTGGGGATATGACGTGCCGAGGCTGGCTGGGCTGGACGACCTACATGTGTCTAATTACCAGGATATTTTCCGACTCGTTACTTCGGCCATTTCATAATTTATGATGCGATATTCTGCGCATTCGATATTTTGCGGTCCGTTATTTTGCGCGTTCCGTAACTAGCACGCTCCTTATTTTGCGAAATGCACGCGACTGTGTATGTGTGTGTGTGTGTGTGTGTGTGTGTGTGTGTGTGTGTGTGTGTGTGTGTGTGTGTGTGTATATATATATATATATGTGTGTGTGTGTGTGTGTATGTGTGTGTGTGTGTGTGTGTGTGTGTATATATATGTGTGTGTGTGTGTGTGTGTGTGTGTGTGTGTGTGTGTGTGTGTGTGTGTGTGTGTGTGTGTGTGTGTGTGTGTGTGTGTGTGTGTGTGTGTGTGTGTGTGTGTGTGTGTGTGTGTGTGTGTGTGTGTGTGTGTGTGGGTGTGTGTGTATGTGAGATTGCATTTTTCCAGCCTGCCACCGTATGGTGATGTGGGCTGGTTACCGGTTGCTGGGGGGGGTGAGAGAGTGAGCAGCTTAGGGTAGGAGGATTAGATGTAGGGAGGATGGGTTCATTGATTTGTTGAACGATGTTGAAGTAGAGTTGGGGGCATCTTGAAGAGTAGGGTTGAGTTGGTCCGGATCGCTTGAAGATGTAGAGATGGCGTAGCAGAGCTGTTTGAGAGCCGGAGATGATGTAGTCGAGCAGAGATGTCAGTCCGGTCGGTATCACATTGGGGCATGGGGTATAGTGTAGTAGTGGGTGAGGTCGGGTCATCGCCATATAGTTAACATGGCAAGAATGTATGTTGTAAGGATAATGGATCGATTTTTTTATTTTCTTGGAGCTTATCTGATATATTTTTGGTTCTATTTTTCTATGTTTTGTTCATTTTTTCTTTCCTTTTCAACGTATCTTTTTCTCTTTCTTTACTTTTACCATTTTCCCGATCCTTTTTTCTTTTCCTTCTTCACAATTGTTCGGTTACGCGTTTCATATCAATATGCACTTTCTCAATTGAGAAAGTGGAATATGTTCCTTTCGGACTTCGCACGCCAACGCCGCCGACTTGTCCTGCTTTGCCGATCGCGCAAGATTGGTCCGCAAGAGGAGAAGGAAGCCGCCAAGTCACGGCCTACAGTCCTGGGACCGAAGGAGGAATACGCCGCCTGCCACCTGCCACCTGCCACCAATGCATATACATCAACATACACACACCACACACAGGCCTCCCCAATCCGCCCTTCGCATACGACCATTACTTCCCCGCCCCGCTAGCCTATCTTGAAATTCACGACTTCAAGACCGACTTTCCAGCATCTTCAAGTTCAATTCTGCCACCTCCTTTCTACATCTGCATCTACATGCTTCTACATCTGCCTCTACGTGCTTCTGTATCTGCCTCTACATATTCAAGACCTACTCTCCTGTGGCACAGTGAAACGCTTTTTCTTCACTTCACCCTCATCTACACCTACCAGGCCACCTCTACTTAACTACCAGGTCAGTCCTGCGGTACTGCCACTCCCTCCCATCACGGGCTCCCCCAAACCCCACCCGACCTTCCCTCTAGTGCCTTCTGCGCGATCTTTGATGTGTCTTTTCGTGGTTTCTTCACGCACAGTTTCTGACTTCTTTGCATACTCTTCGACTTTATCTGCCCCCATTTTTATACCTGTCGGCTTTCCTTCACGGCCTTCTGAACCCTCCGCCAAAACTTGTTACTACTACAAAACTTGTGCACTGTTCACTGTCCCACACACCTGTCATATCACCTTTTGATCAACACCACCTACAAACCAAACTCGTACAACAGCGCAAAATAGAACATCACGAACATGAACACCACACTCCGCACAACTGGCGAGTTCTTCCTCTGCCGCCGGGGGGACGGGGAGCCCATGGGCTCCCTCGACCCCTGGCTGGTGGAGGAGGAGATCGCCAGATACACAGGGGTGCCTCTGATTGCTAAACAACTTAGATCGGGGGCGCTTCTCATACAAACACACACTGACATAGACGGTATGATACTCCCAACAATACGCAAAATCCACGACACAACCATCTCATCACCCCAGCCACAAAACTCAACATATCCCAAGGCACAATGCATGCACGGGAGCTGGCCGGTATCGCGGTGGGGACCCTGGTCTCCAGGCTGGAGAAACAGGGCGTCTCTGCCGTATACAGGCCAGCTCCAAGACCAGGGCGGCCACCATCACACATCATCATCACATTGACATTCCACACCCCGACCCCACCGAAATAACTCAAAGCAGAATACCTACGCTACACAGTCACACCACGCGCACCCTTCCCGCGGCGCTGTAAAAAGTACTAACGTTACGGCCACCCCGCGGGGGTGCCACTCCAACACCTACACATGCGGACGATGCGCTCAACAACATAGCACTGTCACCTGCCAAAGCGGCGAGGCCTGCTGCGCCGACTGCGGGGGGTGGGCACGAGGCTGGGGACAGGACCTGCCCCTAGTGGATGGCGCTGAAGGAAATTCTCCGCCTGGTCCACCTGGAGGGTATGGAGCTGTCCCTGGCCAGGAGGGCAGTGTCCAACCCGCTGGCAGCGTGGCCGACCCGCCGGGCAGAGCCGGGACAGTACAGACAGCCACTACCACCACGAGACTACACAGAATACCCGGCTCTGCAAACACCCGTAACCACACGACACAAACACACCACAGATACCTACCCAAAAGCAAACCCAACATAAACTCCCACCAACAGCACACGTAGAACGCGAGCACCAACACCAGCATTCATTTCAGGACAGCGAACGGTACACCAAGCACCACCACCACCACCACCACGAACCCGTCAACCGACACCCTCCCCACCCTCCCAACCCTCACCGTCACCACCTCAGCAGCGAACAGCCTCTCCCCGCCCACAAACCTCACCCTCAACAGACGAGTCACCAACAAACTCAATCCGCACTACACAGATCGGGACACAGACATAGAGGAACACACTGACGTCGGACACTTATCAACAGACACAGAACGGACAATCTCCCCACACCAAATACCACCCCCCCCGTCCACCAACAGCCACCCCTCACTCACCAACAACGAAGGCTAGGGAAAAACACGAAAAGACACCATCACCTAGAAGATCACACACGCGCGCCAACACCCAAAAATAATGAACACAATCGTACAATGGAACACACACGGACTCATTAGACACTGGCCTGAATTCAAACAGTATGCACTACAAACAAATCACATAGCACTATGCATTCAAGAAACACACTTCAAACCTAACGACCCACATCAATTCAACATCCTTCACTACATACTACACAGACAAGACATACACAACACACACAGATCAGGTGGTGAATGCACATACATTAGGAACACGACCCCTCACCGCCTGATACAATTCAACACCACACCAGAAATACTGCTAACTGAAATTAATGTACACAACGTAGCTTACACACTCATCAACATCTACGACCCCCTCGTGAAACACAGAAACCCTCTCGGAATTAATTACAGCACTTGACGAAATTCGCACAAATGGTATACTCACACGGAGACTTCAATTCGCACCACCCCTTGTGGGACAGCCGCGCAACACAGCCCGATCACAGAGCTCACACACTCATCACAGTAGCCACACAATATAATCTCACAATACTCAACACCGGCTCACCAAATACTCAACACCGGCTCACCAACCGAACTATCTCATACTAATCAGCTCCAGCCTCCCCACGCCCCCAGACGTTACACTCGCTTCCTCGCGTATAGCCCTCACCCTGTCCTGGACATCCGACTCCGTCCCACACTTCAGCGACCACGCACCCATCACCATTACCTTTCACCAAATCCCGACCACTGGCCCACCAAACCCCCAGACAGGCCGGTGGAACCTCAAAAAAGCATCCTGGGTCCTCTTTTCAGAATCCTTCGCCGCACAAACAGCACACAATCGACAACTCACACCAGAACATTCTGCAGACACACTCCTCACCACAGCTCACGAGCACATACCATGAACAAAGCCAAGGCATCAACACAAACCTCGCGCGGCTCCCTGGTGGAGCGAAGAGTGTCACCGAGCGATATACGAGAGACACCGCACACCGGAAACACTCACTGCATACAAACGACAAAGAACATTATGGAAAGGCACCATCAGGCAAGCTAAAAGGATTTACTGGAATACATTTTCCACCCAATTCAATAGTTTCACTCTTCTTGGCGAAATTTGGATACTGCTTGGAACCTTTCGACACAGACAAAGACCACCAATTAAAGCAATCGCACTTAGACACAACAACAACACTGTCCCAGATCCATAAACAATAGCAAACATATTTGCACACCACTACCATCTTAGATCATCTACACTTCCACGACCCCCCCCCCACCCCACCTCCAATCAGACACACACGCACAAACCTTTACAACACTAGCTTCACATTCACATAACCACAATTAGCAATCGCAAAGAAAGGTAACACAAGTGTAGGACCGGACAACATTCACTATTCCTTCTTCAAACACCTACCAACAACAGCACTGCACACTGTTACTCGACACTTACAATACCACGTGGACCACACACACATACCAACAATCCTGGTTACATGCCTTTCTCATAACTATACCTAAACCAAACACGGACTCAACTCTCTGCACCTCCCATTGCCCTATTGCCCTCACTAGCTGCTTCCACAAACTACTGGAACGCCTTGTCAAAATAGCCTTCTCTACTTCATCCAAACACAAAACTAAGAGCTCCTATTCAATCAGGCTTCCTTCCTAATCGATTATGTTTAGACAACCTTACTTACCTTATCGCACACATCCAGGAAACGGCGGCAGCGAAACGCTCCACCGTCACCGTCTTCCTGGACTTTCAACAAGCCTACTACATCATGAACATAACAGCACTACTGCAGCACGTACACAACATAGATATACATGGCAGACTACTACACCATCTTCATTTCTATCTTCTAAACCGCTCATTTCAATTCAAAATTGGACCCCATACTTCAGACACAAAATTCCCCATAACCGGCTTAATGCAAGGATCCGTCCTCAGTCCCCTTCTCTTTATTTTAGCTCTAAATTCAGTTATCACCGACAACCTTCCGGCTACATTTGCAATATACGCAGATGACATAGTCATAGAGACATCACACGAAGCACAAAACGGCCACTAGGAATACTACAAACCACATTAATACAACTACACAACAAACTCGCCTCCATAAACCTACACATTGCACCACCCAAGTCGAAATGCATCATCTTCGGCTACCACAAATACACAGACTTGCCACCACTACAAATACTCCACACACCCATCCTATTCGTTACCACAACAAAACTTCTAGGCATCACTTTGGACCCAAAACTCACGTTTCGGCTACACAGACATTCGAAAACGCGCATAAAAAGAATAAACATCCTTGGAGCTAGATCCCATCCTAGATTCTCTTCATCGCCAATGTTTACAAATAGCCACAGGAGCCTACATCACCTCAGCTTCTTTTGCTCTTCACATATACAACCACATACCAGAACTACAGCATAGACGCACAGAAACATTATTAAGATATCACTACAAAACACAACTCATCACACAACACCCATGCACACTCAGGCATACAACTTCGCACCAAACGCGTACACCAACTAATGAACACAACACGACTCAAAACTACAATAGACTGTCGCATTCACGAACACGCAAATAGACTACACATCACACTCCCCATCGCAAAACCACTCCCACCGCTCACTGCATGATGGAAACGCCAATCACCCAAAACACATCTCATAGACAAACCAAAGCAAACATTCACAGACGCAGAAATACAACTATTCCTCCGATTCAAATCACAATATCCGAATTACATCATTTACACAGACGGTTCAAAATCACATACACAGCAGATTGGCACAGCGGCGGTGCTGTACCCCAACGCAGCACCGCCGCGGGTCATCCTTCGTGCCCGTCTGCACGACACAGCAATTACCTACACAACGGAACTCTTCGCATTTTTTTCAGCATATTCCACTATTTACAACACATAAACCGAACACAACATTATAGCCACTGACGCAAAATCAGTACTAGAAAGCATAACACCCTTCACCAAAACCAAACACCCACTCATCCACAAAATACTATACATTCACAAACAACTCAACGCCGGGCAACGCCCACTTCTCTTATGGATTCGAAGCCACACAAACATTCCGGGCAACGAACACGCAGACACCGAAGCCAACATAGCCGCAACACTACAACACCATGGCCACTCTCACAATCTAACTACTACCCCACAATGCACCAGGCAATCAACAAACACATTCAACGAATATGGGACACACCAATTACGCAACTACACGAAATACACCCCAATCACGAACTCTAGCACACTATCAACCAAAACACCAGATAAAATGAACGCACACTAACACGATTACGCCTTGGACACACTGCACTTACGCACTCCTACCTCTTACAGCAACGCCCACGACCACAATGCACAACATGTCAACGAACACTCACAATTAAACACACACTCATCTACTGCACTAAATACAACACCGAAAGACAACCTATCGCAAACTACTGCAACATGAACAACATCGCACTAAACATCACTACTCTCCTCAACAACGACCATCCAACACTACACGAACACCTCTACCAATTTCTCGCTATCACACACCTACTCCATGAACTATGAAAAATATCCAAAGATATGCTAAAAAAGAAAAACAGAATCGACAAAAGCTGGAAAAAAGCACTTACCTCACGTCAAAGTAACTGAAACTAACGTTCTTGCAATGTCTCAAACACTGGCGATGACCCGACCAAACCCCCAACTACACCCCACCCCATGGCACCGTCCGGACTGGCAAATCTTCTCTTCCGCACCAGCTTCAGCCTCGACCAGAATCACCATCTCATCTGTCTACAAGTCGGCTCAACTTTACTCATTTCTACGCTTCAAACTTCAAGACGTCTCAACTCTACCCAGACTCACCTCAACAAGCCAACTTTATTCTTCTTCGCTCCCTCTTATCCTCACCACGATACTCCTAGTACCTGTTCACCCGCACCAAAAACCAGCACAAATCACTGACACCACAAACGCACACCCGGAAACAGCCGACATCTCCACACGATGGCACGCTAGTAAACAGATAGACGCACACGAAGATGTTCGTGTAATGCTGGATGGTCGTCGTTGAGAAGCGTGGTGGGGTTCGGTGGGATGTTGTGCGTGTTCCGATAGTTTGCTATATGCTGTCCTTGGTTGTTGTATTTGGTGCAGTATATGAGTATGTGTTTGATTGTGAGGGCTCGATGGCATGTTGGTCATTGTGGTCGTTGGCTACTTAGTGGGAGGTAAGAGTGCGTGAGTGCTGTGTGTCCGATGTGTGGTCGTGTTAGTGTCCGTTCTTTGAGCCTGGTATTTTGGTTAATGGAGTTGTAGCTCTGGCAGCTCTGCCATCAGTGGGGTGTCGGGGGTGGTGGCGGGTGTGGGTGCGGGGTGTTGTGGGGGTGTGGCTGTGCGGGGGTGAGTGGTATGTGGGAGTGTGTAAGGTCAGTGGTATGGTGTGTGAAAGGTATTCTAAGCTAGGCTAAACTCGACTGAGTGGTATGGGTGTAGTGACCTCAGATGACCTTGGTAAGGTCACTGAGTAAAAATGTCAGCGGGAACATTGAGCATAGCTTCCAACTACACGCTACAACCGTTGTGAGATCATTCCGAGAGCAAATATGTAACCAGGAAAAATTTGCATATTTTACCGTAGACCTATAATGGGGAAGCCATGGCCGCGACCTGAACTCAGGTCAATGGTACGAAAAAAAACCGATATCTATGATGGTCCCTGATGAGATCATGACGTGTTATATGTTTGAAATAAATCGGCCAATTATTGTGGAAGTTATGCCACCTAGAGCTCCGAGTGTAGTTAGGTCACTTCGCCCTACCTGGTGACCTTACCTAAGATGACCCATGGTTAAAAATGTGTGAGGATTTGCGGAAACGACGTGTGAGGAGCCATGCGAGGTTTGGCCTTGCTAAGTCGATTGATATGGCAGAGAATTAGGAAAAAGCACAGGGGGCAGATATCTCTATAATATTAATGCTGTTATATATATGATCTGCATCTAGATGATGTCTAATTGCGAGAGGGTGCGATGAACGGACACTTCGGGGGCATTAATTCACCTGCTCTGGATCTTTGACCGCAAAATCCCGCTGGCCTCTGCGACCCAGGGGCGCAGATGAGGGGGCAAGTATAGTATGCACGTGGGAGGGGCCGATAAAGGGGCCACCACATTGCGTTCGCCGGAAGTTTTGCGCCGGACTATAGGGTATTGCAAAACACTGCACGGTTGTGAGTCCGCCACGCCCGCTGTGCGCTTGGGCATGGATTGGTATCAGTAGTTCGGTGGGCGTTCGGACTGGTTCGACGTGCCGGAAGCCCCGAGGCTAAAGTTGTAGGGCCGGCTAAGTAATATAGATGACCAGGGACGCGCCCAACGAGGTAGGGATCCGTGCTCGCCCATGGACGGACGAGTTGACCTGGTCACAAGTGTACGACGAATAAGGCCCAGCGAGGCATCGATCGAATTTAAGGCTAGTGTGACAACCCGTGTGGCCCGCTGTGCTGAGGCTGCTGATGATGAGCCGTCGATCCTGAAGCAGTTGATCGGTGGCCACGATCGTCCATCGAAACACAGCCCTTTAGTTGGGGACCTCGCGTTGTAATTTAACTTCAAGACAGTCCTCGAGCACGAACGAGACACAACGAATTGTCTACGAGATTCCCACAACAACGATGCGAATTGTCCACGAGGTTTGCACAACAAACGATGCGAATCGTCCACGAGATTCGCACACCAAACGATGCGAACTATACCTCGATTCTTGTCCGCGGCGCCCGGTCCGTCCATAGCCAGGTCAGGTGCAGTGGAGGTAGAGTGTTGGCCGGCCTGGTGTTGTGCGGTGGCAGCGATGAGCGTAGCTCGGTGTCTGGTGATGGTCTGCACCCCTGAGGGTTCCGTGCCGTGGTATTTATATTGGTATCTTTATATAGTTGTGGAAAACTACTGTGGTCTGACCTCCCCCTGACCTCCTGTTTGGTGCTCGGTGCAGAGGTGGGTAGCTTCCGTGTGGGCGACGCACAAGTCTAAGATATTATCCCGGAGCCTGTGTGTGTATGTAGATTGAAAAGGACCAGCGGACGTCTGGTTTATGTTGGTATCAGTTGTTGGCTTCTCTGATGTACAGATTGTGTGGCGTGTGCATGTAGCGTTTGACGGATGTTCAAGTTACTAGCTGGTCTAAGCGTGTCTATACATTCCAGGCTGGCGTTCTGGCGGCAAAGCGGGCGTGTGAGGAATTGCTGTTGCAATGCGTGTGCCGTAATGTATACTTGACGTCGGTGCAGTGCTACGCCTGGGCCGGCGCGTGCGGAATGCTAATGCAATGCGAGGTCGTTCGCAATGTGTATGCAAACCGGCGCCCGACTGTCGGTAGCCTCGGTGGCCGGCCGCGCGTGCGTGGCGGGGTGGTTGATGCAATAGGCGCGGGGTGCGGGGTCAGTGGTGCTCTTTCTGGCTTCGGTAGGGAGTATAGTACACTAGGTATGTCGATGAAAGACACCAGAGCACTTGTATATGCCCTCGGAGCCAGTACGATGAGCCCCCTCGTTGCAATTAAGACTTTGTCCACGCGAGGAACGCTGCCAATAAAGGCTAGGCCAGCCATGATTGGCAGTGAAAGGTCTACTTGTTTGGCCATCTTTATGTGTCTGTAAATCTATGTGTTTGTGGAGCTGAGAGGGAGCTAAATGTGGGGACCAATCAATTAATTAATTAATAAGGAGAGCATGAATGGGGAGAGCGAATGTGAAGTGAATGAGAAGAATGAATGTAAGTAGGTAGCGTTAACCCGCGCCGTCTCTTCGGTCAGATCCCACACCCCCGTCTCGGGGGGGGGGGAGGGATAGTAACCCTCTCTAAAATTCAAACCAAGCGTTGCACAAAAACGAAAGGGATGTCATCGGAAAGCGCTCGAGGAGTAGGGTCCGGATCCATCCCCAAAACAATTTCCACACAAAAGTGACGTCACTAGGGGGATATATATTCACGACTTTTCATGACTTACATTATGTTTTTGGCTCTAGGAGTTAATTTTGGGGATACTTGAAAAATGATTTGGAATCAGTCAAGGACGGCGAAATCGACCAGGGCCATACACATTTTTTGCCCCCATCCAAATACAATTTGTGTTCTTGTTAAATTTCAAAATTTTGGGTTTTCAAGTTTTCTTAAATTTTTGTTTCTCGAATGGGTAGAGCAGATCGAGTAACATCCTTGGAAGTCAACTTTCCCTAATACAAAATGTATACTTTAGCGAGAATGTTCAATTTGAACTGCAGTAGGCGAATATGCAAAATTTATAGGTAGCCAAAAACGGAAAATTAAAATATTCCTCTCGTACGTTTTGTTGCATCCCTAAAGATAAGGAAACGCTGAAAATTTCATTAAAATATATGTATCCGTTAAAGCGTGACTACTGGTTAAACGTTTTTTGGAAGTGACCTCACTTGACCTTGACTAACTCGTTGACGTTAGATGACCTGACTTCAACATTTTGAAACGGCATGCCAAATTGATGTGGGAAAACGTATGCCAGATTTTGGCGCGTTGCCCCGCGCCGTTCGTTCACTATCCGCGAAAAAAAACTTGAGGGGGGAGGGCGGTTGAAGTCCCACCCCCCGAGATGGGACGGGTCAAGGATCAGCGGAAGCCGTTTTGGGCGTTAACCTGCGCCGTCTCTTCGGCCAGATCCTCACACCCCGTTCCAGACAGCTATTTCGTGCGGAACATTGCACAAAATTGTACTACTACTTGCGTCCAAAAGTCCCAACACGGGACATGTCATTCAAACCAAAAGGCAACTTCCATTCTCATCAATTCTCTAATACAACGTATTAATTATAATCTGACCAAAGACACTCACTTAGCCATATGTTGTTCCCAAAACTTTGAACTCGCACATATATAAATTCGTGTAAGGGACGGTAGCTTAAACCAACATCAAGTCGGCTGGTGTTTGAGGAATGTGTGGTGGAGGTGGCGAGGAAACAACACAATACACCACTGACATTGGCACAATCAGCAAAGGAGTTATTTAGGTCAATCCCTCAATAAGTTCAAGTAGTTTCAGTCGAGGTTGGCAATATCTAGAATACCTTTCACAAACCCATACCACTCATTCAAGTTTAGGCTAGGTTAGAATACCTTTCACCTTACACACTCCCACATACCACTCACCCCCGCACAACCACACCCCCACAACACCCCGCACCCACACCCGCCACCACCCCCGACACTCCACTGATGGCAGAGCCGCAACCCCAAGAGAGTGCCAGTATTCGTGTTTGGGGTGTATTTCGTGTAGTTGTGTTAGTGCAGTGTGCCATGTTTGCTGCATGTGTTTGTCGAGAAACTGACGTATTGTGG
Source organism: Imbricaverruca yamaguchii (assembly GCA_034440575.1). Taxonomy (NCBI): domain Eukaryota; kingdom Metazoa; phylum Arthropoda; class Thecostraca; family Neoverrucidae; genus Imbricaverruca; species Imbricaverruca yamaguchii. Next base: position 1,268,121 of record JAOTOL010001505.1, on the reverse strand, counting down.
GGTAGTAGTCGGATTGTGAAGAGGGGCATTGCGTGGTTTGTTGCAATGTTGTAGTTTGTTGCAATGTTTGCACAATGTATGCTTATGTGTCTGCGTGTACGTTGCCATACGTTTTTGTGTGCCTTGGGATCCAGAAAAGTAATGGGCGTTGTTGAATGTTGAATGTATGTGTAGTATTTCGGGGATGAGGTGGTGTTTGTATTTGGGGTGTTATGCTCTGCAGTGCTGGTTATGTGCCTGTGGCTATGATCTTGTGTTCCATTTTTTGTGTGTTGTAGATGGTGCAGTAGGCCTAACAGATTGCGTATAATTCTGCGCTGTGTATGTGAATGCGGTGTCATGCAGGCGGGGACGTAATATGGCACGAGCGATGTTGTATTGGGATACAGCACCGCCGCTGTGCCCGTCTGCTGTGTATGTGTTAGATTTTGATCCGTCTGTGTAGATGATGTTGTGGTCAGCGTATTGTTCTGTGAATTGTAGGAAAAGTTGTAGCATTTCTATTTGTGTATATGTGTTGTTCGGTTTGTCAATTAGAAAGTGTGTCATGGGTGTTTGTTGTTTCTCCCATGCAATGGGTGGTGGGAATGGCATCGAGGTGGAAAGTCTAAAGTGTTTGCGAGTTGGTGCATGCGGTAGCCAATTGTAATTTTTAGTGGTGTTTTTATCATGAGTTGGTGTATGCATGCGGTGCGAAGTTTTAGTGCCTGGGTGCATGGGTGTTGTTTAGTGAGCTGCGTCTTGTTGTGATATCTAAGCAGCGCTTCTGTGCGTCTGCGTTTTAGTTCTGAGGCACGTGCTTGCCATTCGGTACATCGGTGACGCATGCGCAGTGGCGCCGAAATGCTCTGACCAGTACTGCAGTCAGGATTTTCTTAAGGAGTCCTCTTCTCATACTGACATTCAAGCCACCACCCCACATCAAAGCCGGATACCTCAGGTATAAGGTCACACCACGCGCACCCCTCCCGCGGCGCTGTAAGAGATGTCAGCGGTACGGCCACTCCGCGGGGGGGGGAGGGTGCCGCGCCAACACTCACACATGCGGCCATTGCGCCCAACATCACAGCACAGAGACATGTGACAGCGGCGAGCTGTGTTGCGCCGCCTGCGGAGGGACCACACGGCCTCGGATGGGTCCTGGATGGCGGAGCGCGAGGTGCTCCGCCGGATCCATCTCGAGGTCATGGACCCGTACCGGGTCAGGGCGTCGGTCCTGGACCCGCCGGCGGCGTGGCCGGCTCGTCGCACAGAGCCGGGCACACAGAAACAGCAACCACCACCACGCACAAACGAACATTGCCCGGCTATGACAACACGCTCCCAACCTGAACAGAACACAAACACCAACGCAGAATAACCACAACCCCAGGACATCCGAACACCACCTAATACAAACACCCGCAAAACCAGACCACCAACACCTGGACCTTGAAACCACCGTCAAGCACACTCAAACCTATCTACTCCAACCTACCACCCACCACCGCCACCAGAATACCAACCAGCATCCGCAGCATCCCCACACACCACACACACACACTGGACAGACCACCTACACCACACGCACACACAGATCAGGACACAGACCGGGAGGAGCAGACGGAACGAGAACACAGAACAACCGACTCAGACACCACAACCCCCCCCCCCCCAAACGCGACATCACCAGTTACTCAGCCACACAGGCCAACCAAGAACATAACCAAAAGACAACCATTACCTAAAAGCCCACACACCCGCGCTGACACATACAAACAATGAACAAAATCATACAATGGAACACACACGGACTTATCGGACACTGGACTGAATTTAAACATTATGCACTACAAACAAACTCTATAGCACTATGTATTCAAGAAACACACTTCAAACCCCACGACCCATATCACTTTCACATCCCTCACTACACAATACACAGACACGACACACACAACCCACACAGATCAGGCGGTGTATGCACATACATTAGGAACACGACCCTTCATCGCCTGATACATTTCGACACCACGGCAGACATACTACTAACTTAATTTCATGTACACAACCTAGTTTACACACTCATCGACATCTAGGATCCACCCTCGCGAAACACAGAAACACTTTCGGAATTAAAGAAAGCACTTGACCAAATTCGCACACCTATCATTCTCGCCGGAGATTTCAACTCACACCACCCCCTATGGGACACCCGCACAACACAGCCTGATCACAGAGCACATACACTCATCACAATATCCACAGAGCATAATCTCACAATACTTAACACCGGCTCACCAACCTACCTAGTACCAAACAGATCCCTCCTCCCTACGACCCCAGATGTCACACTTGCCTCCTCACGCATAGCCCTCACCCTATCCTGGACATCCGACCCCTACCCACACTTCAGCGACCACGCACCCATTACCATTATCTTCACCAAAATCCCTACCACCGCCCCCCCCAATCCCCAGCCTGCCCGGTGGAACCTCAAAAAAGCCTCCTGGAACCCTTTCTCAGAATCCTTAGCAGTCCAAACACCCCAAAGGCCCCAACTATCACCAGAAAAATTTGTGGACATACTCACCACCACAGCACACCAACACATACCACAAATCAAAAGCACGACGCCAAAACAAACCTCGAGCGGCTCCCTGGTGGAGTGATGACTGCCACCGGGCGATCCGCGCGAGGAACCACGCACGCCATAGATATGAAAGACACCGCACACCAGAAACAGTAGCAATATACAAACAACTCAGAACAGAATGTAAGACCATCATTCAAGATGCAAAAAAGACTTCTTGGGACACATGCAGCACCCAATTTAACAGATTTACACCTCTAGGCGAACTTTGGACACTTCTGAAGACATTCCAACACCGACAACGACCCCAATCAAAGCTATCACACTTAGACACAACAACAACATCACAACAGACCCACAAACAATAGCAAACATATTCGCAGACCACTACCATCTTCGCTCATATACACTTCAACGGAACCCCCCACCACCAATCAAACACACACGCACACACCTCTACAACACTAGATTTACACTTACATAACTACAATTAGCAATCGCAGAGACAGGTAACACATGTGTAGGACCGGACAACATTCACTATTCTTTCTTCAAACACATACCAACATCAGCACTGCACACACTACTCAACACCTACAACACCGCATGGACCACACATACATACCCACAATCCTGGCTGCACGCTTCTCTCCTACCCATACCTAAACCAAACACAGAGTCACCACTTTGCACCTCCTATCGCCCTATTGCCCTCACTAGCTGCTTCCACAAACTATTCGAACGTCTTGTCAAAAAGCGCCTCCTCTATATTATTCAAACACAGCACTTAATCTCTCCTATTCAATCAGGCTTCCTTCCCAATCGATCATGTCTAGACAACCTCACTTACCTCATCACAAACATCCAGGAAGCGGCGGCCAGGAGACGTTCTACGGCCGCCGTCTTCCTGGATCTAAAACAAGCATATGACACCATCAACATGGCAGCACTACTACAACACTTACACAACATTGACATACAGGGCAGACTGATGCACTACCTCCATTTCTACCTATCTACCTACTCAACAGATCTTTTCAAGTAAAAATTGGGCCCCACACCTCAGACGCCAAATTCCCCACCACCGGTTTAAAGCAAGGCTCAGTTCTCAGTCCACTATTTTTCATTTTAGCTCTAAATTCAGCCATCACAGACACCTTTTGACCAAAATTGCAATCTACGCCGACGACATAGTATTACGGACATCAACAGAAGCACCAGCACACGCACTAACAGTACTACAACACGCACTAACAGAACTCAACAACAAACTCGCCACACTAACACTTCATATAGCACAACTCAAATCCAAATGCATGATTTTCGGCTACAATAGAGACACAAAACTACAATCCCTAAAATAAACAACTAACTCATTCCCTTGTCACCACAACAAAATTTATAGGTATCACATTAGACCAACGACTAACTTTTCGGCCACACCTCCTAAACATACAACAACGCGCCTCAAAAAGAATCAACATACTACGAACACTTTCTGGCACACACCGGGGATCCGACCAAAACACACTTCTAACCCTTTACCAATCACTCATTCGGCCAATTGTGGAATACGGATCCCCACTCTTCGAAAACGCAGCTCAACATTCTAGATTCTATTCAACGACAATGTCTTCAAATAGTCACAGGAGCTCACTCCACCTCACCTTCTCACGCTCTTCACATATACAACCACATCCCAGAACTACAGCACAGACGTACACAAGCACTACTTAGATGCCACTACAAAATACAACTCACGAAACAACACCCATGCACACAGGCACAAAAACTCAAAAAAAATACATACACACACGCAGAAATACAACTATTCCTACAATTCACAGCACAGTACGCCAACTACAACATCATATATACAGACGGCTCCAAATCACATACACAGCAGACGGGCACAGCGGCGGTGCTGCACCCCAACGCCGCGCCGCCGCGGGTCATCCTACGTGCCCGTCTGCACGACACAGCATCCACATACACAGCAGAATTATTCCCAATCTTCTCAGCATACTGTACCATCTACAACACCAAAATTTAACACAGCATCATAGCCACAGACGCAAAATCAGCATCACAGAGCACAACACCCCACACCAATTACAAATACCCCCTCATACCCAAAATACTACGCATCCACAAACAACTCACCATACCACAACGGCCAACACTTCTCTGGATCCCAAGTCACACAAACATACACGGCAACGAACACGCAGACACAGAAGCAAACATAGCCACAACACTACAACAAATCACACAATGTCCCTACTCACAAACCGACCACTACCCCACAATACGACAGGCCATCAACAAACACATACAACAAACATGGGGTACAGTAACAACACAGCTATACGAAATACACCCCAAACACGAACACTGGTACTCCATCAACCAAAACACCAGACTCAGAGATCGGACACTAACATGACTACGCATAGGACACAGCACTCACACACTCATACCTCCTACGCAATCAACCACGACCACAATGAACTACCTGCCGCCACACACTCACATTCAAACACATGCTCATATACTGCACCAAATACAACAACCAAAGACAACATATCACAAACTACTGCACAACGAACAACATTCCACTGAACCTCACCACGCTCCTCAACGACGACCATCCAGCATTACACGAACATCTCTTCCACTCTCTGAAGACTACACGCATTATGAAACAATTGTAAAAAAAAGAAAAAAAGGGAAAATGATATGTTAAAAAACAAAATGAAAAATGAACAAAACCAAGGAAACGGAAAAAATAAGATACGTTACAAAAAGAAAAAAAAAATATGTGCTTGCAGTGTTCATTTCTGGCGATGACCCGATCCCCCCCCCCCCCACTACACCCCATATCCCAATGTGGCACCGACCGGACAAACTCTCTCTCTCTCGACTTCATCATCTCCGGCTCCCAAACAACTTTACTGCACCAGCTCTACATCATCAACCGATCCGGACTACCTCAGCTCTACTCTTCAAGACCATCTCAACGGTACTTCACCACTGCTCGCCGATTCTACTAAACCTCCACCTCGGATTCATCCTTCTACCCTCCGCTACTCACTCTCCTACACATCTTCTCTTCAACCGGAACCAGCCGATATCACCACACGGTGGCACGCTGGGAAAATTCACTCCCACACACACACACACACACAAGAAGCCCGACTCCCTCGCCAAAAAAGAGGTGATAAAATGGAAACAGCTTCCGGCACGTGAAGAACGTCGAAAATAATGATTTGCATGGCAAAAATATCAACATCTCCCGTTTCTTCCGGTGTGTTTTCGGTGCTAAGTAGGCGGAGGCGGACCCCGTGGCTGCGCCTCTGGCCTGCCGATGTGTGGCGAAGGCCGCTCCGTGCTGGGTGCAGCGATGGATCCATGTTTCCAGGTGTCCATGCGCACACTCCCACAACCTGCCAAGCGGGTATGGCTGTTGATTGGGGTTATAGGACACGGGCCCTGACCGAGAACTTCGAGTGGTGTTGTGAATGACGTGGTGGGGCGGCTGTCCCCTCCCTTGGCTGCCGCGGGCTCCTGGTGCAGCCCATAGGCCGCGACGGGGATCCGTACGTCTGATCCCCGCAATCCCCACTGATCAGGGATCAGCCTAGGGGGTTGTCATGGTGGAGATAGAACAGCCAACGTAACCTTGCATGGGCGCCCCGACTGTTGTCGGACCCCTAAGCCCTTGCGATACGAGCCCTTGCGATAGACTTCGCGTTCTTATAGATGCACACGGGGCCTTTGCAAATGTCTCCTGGTCCTTACGCACGTCCACGGGCCCCACGAACGTGTGCAGGCCCTTGCAAACGTCTGCGAGTCCTTAACCCGTCCCGTCTCGCGGGTCCTCGACCCCCCTCAGGTTTTTCGCGGGTAGCGGATGAACGGCGCGCGGCAGGGCGCCCAAATTTGGCATACCTTTTCCCACATCAATTTGACATGCTGACTCAAAATTTTTAGGTCAGGTCATCTAGGGTCAACGAGTTAGTCAAGGTCAAGTGAGGTCACCTCCCCCAAAAAATAAACCAGTCGTCACGCTTTAACGGATATATATTTTAATGAAAGTTTCAGCGTTTGCTTATCTTTGTGGATGCAACAAAGCGTACAAGTTTAATTTTTCATCTTTTTTTTTCGTTTTGAATACATATAAATTTTGCGTAATTGCCATATTGCAGTTCAAACACAGGATTCTGCCTGAAGTAAGCATCTTTTTTTAGGGAAACTTGAGTTCCAACAACATTTCTCAGTCTGCTCTACCCATTGGAGAAGGAAGATTAAAGAAAACTTGAAAACTCAAAATTTTGATATTTAAAAAAGAAATATTGGGGGGGGAATTATAGCCCTGGTCGATTTCGCTGCCCTTTTCTCATTCCAAATACATTTTATCTTTTCATATATCCCCCAAAATGAACTCCCCAGGGTAAAAAAACATAATGCAAGTCGAGAAAATCCAGCCCCCTGGCGACGTCACGTTTGTGGATTTTTTTTTTTGTGGGGGGGGGGGTGGACCCGGACCATACTCGTCGAGCGCCTTCCGATGACGCCTCTTTCGTTTTCGTGCGATGCTTAGTTTGGATTTTAGCGGGTGTTTTCAACCGCCCCCCTCCCGAAACGGGGTGGGAGGATTTGACAGGAAAGACGGCGCGGATTAAGAACTACACGGGCGAACTTCCACTACGAACTACAAACCTTCGGGCCTACGAGTTATGAAAGTCTGAGAGCCCTTACAAACGCAGAGGGGCCATTACGAACGTCTGTGGGCCCACACGAACGTATACGAGCCCTTGTGAACCTCTACGTGCTCTAACGAACGCCTATGGGCCGTGTGACCTTGACATGTTTCGGGTTGAAATGTTACTCCAGTGATCACCAAAGGCGATTGCTTGATACCAAAATTGGATAAGTTTGAGAGAAGACGAAAAAAATCGGCGATCGAAGTATCAGCTTGGCGTTTGTCCTGGACAAATACTTCGGTTGCTAGTAACTTTCTGATACTGCATAGAAAGACGAATCGAATGACGCTTCGTTGATGGAAATTGAAGCGATAGCAACCGAGCCTCGCGTTCGGTCGATATCGCATCAATATCGCCATCTAATAAATGAAGGTAACTTTTGACCTAGAAGTTTGACCTTGACATGCAACAACTTGAAATGTTGCAGTATGGTTCACCATAGGCTAATACTTGATACCAAATCTGGGCAGTTTTGGGTGAAAACGAAAAAAATAGAAGCGACCGAAGAAACTGGCCAACGTTGAACCTGCACCGTTAAAGTGGTAATGCGAGACATATGTAGTTCCTTCCAGCGTGTTCAGTGTTAATTGATTCGAACGATCATAAACCCGTCGCTGAATGCCGATGCCAATACAAATACGCTTCTGGCGAACTCGTCAGTGAATACGAAAACGAATATGACGTTAACTTGAAGAACGTGCTTAAGGATGCCCATGGCATCCCTCAGTGGTCATGAAGATACCCAGGAACTCCCAGAGTCGCGTTTGTTCAAGATATATCAACATATGAACAAAGGAATGCAACCTAAGACGGATAAAGCCTTGCGATAATGCAGATGTGTTGCCTAGCAGAGCACAATGTTTCACTCAAGCGAAAACAGATGGTCGAGGTTGATGTTACTCAAGAATGGCCTGGAAGCAGGAATTCATAACGTTCGCTGATTTGACCATTCGGGGATTTTGTGACGACAGATAGCCCGTGAAGGTCGTTTATTGCCTTTATCGGCTCTTAGTATTTTTGGTGATTCTCTTGCGTATATATTTTGGCTCTATAAATGTTTATGATATATAAATGTTTATGATATGATATAAATGTTTATTCACTAAAGCAGCTTGCTGGGAGCACTTTCAGTTGTCGCCACACACCACGCCGCCTTGCACTATGCTGGAGAGTGATGTGATCCCTGTGCATGTATCGTGCGTTCAGCTGCGGTGCACCTGCACCATTAGCAACCCTGCCCCTCCCCTGCACTGGTAACGTTGCACACACGACACACCAAATAACGTCCACCGTGAGTAAATCGCGCGTCAGATGGTAGACGAACACGCCCGATGTGGACGAGAACGGCAGTGGTCCGGCCAAACTTGTGAAACTGCGAACCGACACCACCTTTCGATCTAACGCATACATTACGCACCGCCACCGCTGCACACACATTTGGCGCGACAACTGCAACATGGTCTGCATCGTGAACAGCAGACACGGGCCGCCGGCGGCAAGCAAATCGCGGCCGCTCTGGCGCTCCTGTTTACTCGTCGGCCGAGCAAACGAGTTGGCGGAATAAATTCGTCCGCGTGGAGCAATTTTTCAGTTTCCATTTGGCCACGAGCGACTGTTTGAATTTGGCCACGCGCGCGGCTTCTGGGCGGATTAGGTCTGGCCGCGCGCGCGGCTTCTGGTCGGATTAGATCTGACCGCGCGCGCGGCTTCTGGGCGGATTAGGTCTGGCCGCGCGCGCGGCTTCTGGGCGGATTAGGTCTGGCCGCGCGCGCGGCTTCTAGGCGGATTAGGTCTGACCGCGCGCGCGGCTTCTGGGCGGATTAGGTCTGACCGCGCGCGCGGCTTCTGGGCGGATTAGGTCTGACCGCGCGCGCGGCTTCTGGGCGGATTAGGTCTGGCCGCGCGCGCGGCTTCTGGGCGGATTAGGTCTGACCGCGCGCGCGGCTTCTGGACGGATTAGGTCTGACCGCGCGCGCGGCTTCTGGGCGTATTAGGTCTGGCCGCATGCGACTGCGTCGACGGGAGCACCAGAGACGCGACGACGTCGGTAGATGAGCGGCGACAGTCCGACGGTCCGTGTCGTCCACCTTGGTGTCGTGTGGACGGCCCGTGTGGTCCACCTTGGTGTCGTGTGAACGGTACGTGTGGTCCACCTTGGTGTCGTGTGAACGGTACGTGTGGTCCACCTTGGTGTCGTGTGAACAGTACGTGTGGTCCACCTTGGTGTCGTGTGGACGGCCCGTGTGGTCCACCTTGGTGTCGTGTGAACGGTACGTGCAGGCCACACTGATGTGTGAGCGGTCCGTGTGGTCCACACTGGTGTCGCATGGACGGTCCGTGTGGTCCACCTTGGTGTGTGAACGGTCCGTGTGGTCCACAATGGTGTGTGAACGGTCTGTGTGGTCCACACTGGTGTCGCATGGACGGTCCTCCACGAATGGTGGGTTCATACGAAGCATGACGGATGGCCCGGCTACATTTGGTGCTGAAACAATATACTAAAACGAAAAGCTTTTTTGCAGAATATTTGGATATCTGTTTGAAGGCATATTTTACCAGCATATATATCTGAATATATAACTTGCAATGCAACGCACAATATATGGGATGAATAATAATGTATCATACAACACATGCCGTACGCTCAGCAACCCGTGATTCTCAATGAAACAAGTGTAATTTAATCAAGCAATTCATCGATTTGTCCATGAATCTGAATTATACAAGCAAATACCGTCTCGGGATTCGTCGCTGCGGTAGTTCAGTTCGATTGAGCGCTGTCCTGCACCGGTCCCCATGTCGTGGAAAGACGAGGTTCGCTTCACGCGCTACTTTTAGCCCCAGGCTGGGTCAGTTGGCAACTGGGACGAGAAAGTCGAAAACTAGCTTCCGGGGTGGCCGTGAAACATCAACAAAACGTGAAGCATGTTGCCAAATGTATACTGCAGAAGTGTAATTCATGGATCGAGTGATACGGTCAGAGTTCACGCAACAAGCTCTACTTAGCAATTGGATCCTGGTCCATAAAGAGACCACAGCAAAAACTACAACTAAATTTGTACTAAGTATAGAAGTTAGGAATTCTCGCATTATTTTGGGGAAGGGAATATTTCACAGACATAATAGCCCACCCCCCCTCCTTTCGCCGCACCCTTTATAAGAGCTCTATCCAGCACCTTCAGCTCGTTATGTTGCCGAAGCCTGAAATCCGCAGCGATCACATGTTGCATGTCAACAGGAGTCCAGTGGTAGACTGCTCACTGAACTGCGTATGCTGTTTCGACGACTGATCAATGCAATACGGGTACGACGTAGACCCATGTTTCTCACTGAATGGCTGCAGGGCAAATGGCCACGTGACGACCCTACGAGCGGCATTCCTATGGCTGGGCCACTGGCCCATATTGAATCTGACAGACTGTCACGCAGCGCCTAACTGCGAAGCAGCGGGCGCTGTAACCAGTAACTATTGGTGGGGCGATGCAGCACAGCATGCGTTACCAGTGACCAACCATAGCAGGTTAATCCGGCAAATTCCTCAGTGACCGATTGTACCAGTGGAACTAATGGCAGCCAGTCACCATCCGATTGGCCGGACCAGGTCACGCAGAACGCATGCGCGCGCAGGCAACTCTCGCAGCAGCTTTACCTCGGCTTTCGATAGTTAATTACCTGGGCTTTGGGGAGCACCGACCATAATGGTCATATTATCTCGCCTTTCTGTCTTCGGACCCACTTGGTACCTGGACGGGTATTACTACTGGACACTTGGACCGCAGTCGGTATGAATAAGAACAAGCCGTTGGTAGGAATCAGAGCACGCCATCGGTGGGAACCAGGAAAGATATTCGGTGGGAATCAGAACAAGCCATCAGCTAGTTAGGTATTTTGGCTTTAGGGCGCACCAACCATGTTGTTCATATAGCATCAGGAAGAATTGGAACGAAGCGTCGGCTGGTATCAGGAAAACACTGAATACGGAGGCCGTTAAGCTGGTTAGTTGTTATCCATGCTCCTGAGCACAAGGGCAGACTTCCGGACCTACGAGAGCACGCGTGGGACTCACTCTCGGGTAAGCGATTCCACGACTCTATAACTGATAACTGTTATGTTAACATAACGATAACTGGTCTATCCCGAGTAGGTACGTATTACGCAGGATACACTCTTCAATCGTATTGCATATTTACCGGAAGCCTACAAATTCACCAGTGAAGTAAAGCCAACTATTAATTGATATTAAAAGTTGTGTTACTAACTTACAGCGACTTATAACGGAGAGCGATTTTCTTGATTTCTTTCCAAACAGCATACAGTAAGCATTCACGTATTCATTGCTGCACACCGATGCTCGCTCCCAGCGAAGCACATATGATCTTGCTCCAGCATTGACAGCGACACCAGCAAGCATTGGTCAGCACGGTCCCACCGAGGGCAAACCGTTCCCACAAGGTAGGCTATATGTCGCCCGGGCCACGCCACGACCAAAAATTAACTGGGGGAGCACACTTAGCATGATCATCAGCGAGGTTAAACTGGCGTCGTTGATAACGACGCCGGCAGCTGGCTGGTTTTCTGCTGAGGTCACCACGACGCAGCCGAACACCGGTGGCTGGACTGGCGGACCAGAGGCAGAAGATATCACTCGGCACACAACGACCAACACGTCGGGCTGAAATTACGCGTCACAGCACACCGAACACTGACTTCCAACTGGAATATGTCAATGTATTCCACCCTCGAGTGCACATCTGCACGCACGATCACAATCCGCAACGCATATACATGTGAGGAACAAACGGTACAATGTTGGGAAACGTTGAACAGCAACCACAAACGATACAGTCATCGACAATAATATCCGACTTGATTCATTGGCGCTTTTCGATCAGCATGGATGTCTGATCCTTACTGCTCAATAAATATTGGGTGAGTATCACGTGCGACCCTACATGTGACCCCTGCCGCCACACAGCGAGCCTACGTATACGAAATCGAAACAAAAAGCTTAACGCCACGATAAAAGGATAAAATGAACAAAACAGTTCAGCTATGTACCCACTAGTTGGGAATGGTGGATAATACAATTGAGTAATTATCGGCAAGAGTGCAGGCAGGTCGCGCGAGTGCGGGTCGCCTTCTGTGACCACAGAACACTCGGGTCTCATACAGTTGGTTGGTTGGCTATTGGCTTTACGACACATCGACCGTTGAGTCATGCGGCGTCGCCAATATCTCACGCCGATTGGTCGCGGGCGAAGAGGAGCGACAGGTGAGACTCGAACCCACAACATTTCGATTGTGAGACGAGCGACTTACCCTTGGACTACTCGTCCCCTGGTCTCATGCAGTGACGCGGAAGGATGGCAGTGGGAGCAAGGCCGGCAATACAAGTATACAACCTTCATCTAAGGTAGCTTCAGGATGTCATCTGAGATAAACAACCTGCGCGCTGCGACCGAGTGGACTCTTCAGAGCAACAAGCTATTGCACACGGCGGAAACTCCGTCTAAGAAAACAGACCGATCAGCTCGGCCAACAAATAGCAGCTGCCGGCCGCTCAGGTGGCAGGGTGTGCAACCATCGCAGCCCCACACCAGCCACCACCGCAGCTCAAACCACACGTGGCGGGCCGCACAGGTGGCAGGGTGTGTGACCATCGCAGCCCCCACACCCGCCACCACCGCAGCCCCCACCACACGTGGCGGGCCGCACAGGTGGCAGGGTGTGTGACCATTGCAGCCCCCACACCCGCCACCACCGCAGCTCAAACCACACGTGGCGGGCCGCACAGGTGGCAGGGTGTGTGACCATCGCAGCCCAACACCAGCCACCACCGCAGCTCCAACATCACCTATTACTATCAGCACTCACTACGTCACACACGGACACCGGGCGGGAAGCTGGGCCGCCGGCAGCCGCTACGGCATGTCCAGGTTATTGATGACCGCCTGCTGGAACTCGATCGTCGTCGACTGGCCCTTCACGTCCTTGGTCCTCACCTGGCGGCACAGGCTTGCGTGTGATCGTCCGGCCGCTGCAGCCACTATCACCGCACGCACGCACACACGCACACGCCAGGCCACAGGAAGCTCAACCGGCTTTCGTACTGCTACCGACCAGCAGGATGGGGGACGGCGGAGAACGGCGCAAATTGAATCGTACGCACGACCTCGGCTATACAAGGGCTTTCCGATGGAAGCCTCATAGGAAGCTTCTGGAAAGGCAGGTCGCCAGTTCGGGCAGCATAGATGGTCGCGGTCACGGGTCACTGGGCCAGTCTCGGCACCAGCGCCGACGGGTCACCTGCTTCCGGCCGGCCGTCGCGTCACCTGCTCGAGGCCGGCGGTCAGGTCACAGTGGCCAGGCGGGTCACCTGCTTCCGGCCGACGGTCAGGTCACCGTGGCCAGGCAGGTCGCCTGCTCCCGGCCGGGGGTCGGGTCACAGTGGCCAGGCGGGTCACCTGCTTCCGGCCGACGGTCAGGTCACCGTGGCCAGGCAGGTCGCCTGCTCCCGGCCGGGGGTCGGGTCACAGTGGCCAGGCGGATCGCCTGCTCAGGCACAGGTGTACGTCACAATCCACCCCAACCGTCAGCAAGCCGACTCAGGTGGGCCACGTGTGGAGCGGAACGCCGCCGGTCCACACGACGGCCGCCGCCGCCGAGCTGCCACGACGCGGCCGGCGACAGAGACGAAGCGGACGCCGACGGCCGTGGTCACACCGTATCGGGTTCGGCAGTCATTAGCGTGATGGCCTGCCGGGCTGGCCATCGTCACTGAGCGGGCCGCTTCGCCAGCGGCGATCGAGTCGCCGTAATTGCGTGCACAATACCGAGACACGCCACCGGTACTGCGGGGTGCTCCGAATGATGGCGATTGTAATACGACGGTGAACGGTGAACGCAGAACGACGAATGGCAAATGCGTTCGCTGTGATGAAGACTATAGAATACAATGATACCTGTTTTGTAATCAATGACGTTTCGCAGAATCTGTGACAGTGCATTGATAAGCCAACAGCGTGACCACCCGACATTTCAAATCATGTGTAAGTACATTTGCATGATACAGTAGCATTCATCCATACCATTGGATGTAATGAGTGAGTGACATCAATTAAATAGTCACAAACAATTCAAGGAAATAATTCATCTAAAACTAGTGAGAATTACCCACAGCGAGATGCCAGAATCTTGTCCAGCCTCTTTTCTTGAAGCGTAAAGTACGACGCACACCTAAATACAGGGATGGAACGGAGGGTAACGGGCAAGTGATTCCACCATTTAGGATCGATTTAAAGCCAAGTTTTAGAGCATTAGTAGAATACAATATAGGAAGTTGGAACGGGAGGCGATGCGCGAAAGCTTCCAGACGCAGCCGCCAGAGAGGCGACACATGCGAGTAGGACGTGAATTGCCCGTCGCATCAACCAAGATACCTTTAACTTACACTAGCCGCGTCCATGCCGTTCGCTTATGAAGAACGGGAAATTGGAGTGTAAGAAGTTTCCTAAGATCATGGTGTTGGTGACTTTGGAGCTGAGCTCCTGTTTTCGCACATGGGAAACTTCTGCGTATGGGTAGAGCCAGTGGACTACCGAAGGAGGGGCAAATGGGACAGTGCTCTTTTGTCCCACAATCCCTGAGAGGCTGTTGGGCCCTCAAGAATATCGTATTGGTTCGGGGAAAAATTGCGTAGGACAGCGTAAAGATCCCGCTCGTTCCCAAGGATCGCACCGATGCCGATTAAAAATTACATTGGGGCCCCAAAAATCGCTTCATGGCTCAAATTTTTTTCCTGGGGTGCCAAAAAGTTGGACTGGACCCCTTAAAATACCATTGGGCCCTACAAAGCCGCGACGGGCCCATTAAGGTCACACTTGGTGTTCAGAAGTCATGCGGTGGTCATCGACAATGACGCCAGGGACCCAAAAGGACATGTTGGGCCCCTGAAATCACGCTCGGGACACAAAAAGGTCGAGCCGGGACCCTGAAAATCGTGCTAGTCCCCATAAAATCGCACCAGGGCACCTGAAAATCACGATGGGATCCTCAAAAGTTCGCGTCGGGACCCATGAAAATCACTGAGTCCCCCAAAAGTCATGCGGTTTCCTTTGAAAACCACGATGGTAAGGCCAAAGAGACGGAGTGGGGCCATGAACATCACGCTAGGGGCTTAAAAGGTCGGGGCATATCCATGTGCCATGCCCTCGCCATTTGCGCGATGAGCGGGCGTAGTACCATTGGCTTCTGGATCCGCCGCTAATGGACTTGCATGTTGTATGCTGTTATCTGAATTGTGTACCTGATATCCTCAGCGGTTGGTGCGACGTTTCGTACAAAATGCACTATATCGTTTACTGGTTGATCTTTTATTCTATTCCATCATGTATGTAGCATATATTTTTGGCTTTTCATCTGCCCTGTTTTTGTCAGGTGCTAATGCAAAGATGGAAAAGGAATATTAAGTGTCCGGAAGTAAGGCATAGCAATCTACGAAATTGTTCATGCCTGTGTGTAATTTCCCAACAAATTTATCAAATTTCATATTTCAAACTACCGTCACTGTGCATGTAGTGTGAATTTCCCAGACTTGGTTTCGGCCAGGGGATCTCAGCATTGCGCGTAGGGACAACGGAGGATCCAGGGATTTCCGTCGCGACATTCGTCTGGGGGAAGGGGGGCGGCGGCGGGGTGCGGGCGACATTTCCTCGAAGGGACCCACCGCGGAAATCATTGGAGGTGCGCATTTTCCTGAATGCATGTTCAGAGGGGACGTGTGAAATCCACCGTATTGAAAAGGGAACAGGTTACCCCCAGATCAGCATCTTTGGCTCAAAATTGAGCGAGGGGGTTGTTGCACTCTAGTATTCTCAGCTAAGTATTTTGGTCAGACGGGCGCCATACTTCCATGGGGGAGGGGGACCCCAGTGCTCTCATGGGATACCAAATTAACACGCGCCCTGGAGGGCTTCTGAAAATAACGCGCACTGGAGGGGGGGGGGGCGTATTCCGCCCCCAATATCTCAGCTAGCTCCTATGAAGGCTAGAGCAACGAAATTCACAGGGTGGATGGGCACGATAGTGAACTCCATTGTGTGCAAAGTTCATGACCCTAGGTCAATATTTTCAAGGTCAAATGAGATTAAAATAGCAAAATGTTCTAGTTTTGCGTGGCTTGGCTTGTCATTGTTATAGATCACTGTGGTTGTGTTTAAATGCTCCAAAATTGGCATTAATGGTGTTTTGGACATTACTAATGATGCAATACAGATGTCAGATCCGCCATTTGACCTCAGGTCACCTATATAGGAGCACTTTATTAGGTCATTACCTGCGCCAATTACCGGAACCGGGCTCCCATCCCGTTGAGCTGCTCCGTTGAGCGGCTCGGCACAATCGGCTTCGCAAAAAAAGGAGTGAAATACATGAATAAAGTATGGAAACGCTTAGGCACACAATGACAAACAGTAGATTTCGGGATGTATAGGGAGTAACATGTAAAGTGACATCAATCACATGACAGTCATTTGCATTTATGACACATTCCAGTTGACCAAGTTTGGTTCCATTAGCCTATCATGAACTTGACCTGACTTGACCTCGGCGACTTAACATGACTTTTAAATTATATAGCATAACAATATACATCAAACAAGTCGCTAGTGTTGTCAAGAACACTTCCCTATTGCCAATATACGGGAAGCGCATCAGCGCCGATTTTTGTGGTCTGGCGCTGCAAATTGTTTTTAATTTAACGGCCCCTAACTTGAAAACTTCTCGGCCGATTTTCATTTTTCATGGTTTAAACAATGCGCCGGTGATTTCTAAGTAGGTACGCGAAAAAATTGGTGTATATCGGCCGGTACAATATGGAGTTATGTACGAAAAATCGGAAGGATTGGCGGACTTCACCATACCACCTCTAGGGCGTGTGTTAACCTGTTATGAACTGACCTGACTTGACCTCGGTGACTTGACATGACTCGGGAGCAATGTAGCATGACAATGTACATCAAACAAGTCGCTAGTTTTGCCAAGAACATTTCCTTTTTGCTAATATACGGGAAGCGCATCAGCGCCGATATTTGTGATCTGGCGCTGAGAAAATGTTTTTACTTTAGCAACCCCTAACTCGAAAGAATTTTGGTCGATTTTCATTTTTTATACTTGAAAAAACGCGCCGGTCATTTATTGGCAGGTACACAAACAATGGCGTATATCGGCCGGTAAAATGTGGAGTCATCTACGAAAAACCGGAGGGGTGGGCGGATTTCGCCCCCTCCAGGGCGCGTGTTAAGGCCCAACATTAGAAGTTGAAATTATTTTAACTCCACATCCAACACGGGGGGGGTAAGTGCCCTCCCAGACACAGCTCCGACCGCACGACATTCAAGGTACCGGAGGAAGATCGTCGGCATTCGATGAGTAAACATTGACATTTTCATGTTTGTCTGGAAATACTCACCGTGACACTTATCAGCAATACAATCACAATTTTACCCAAATGTGCCATACATGGATTCATACACGGGAGTGCTTAGATAATCTGAAGGAGGTTTCCCTTGAATTTTTGTAATAATCCATGCCTTTTCTCGGACTTATCGGCCGGGAACTTATCCCCACCTGCTCCGCTGGATGTAGGGACATAGCAAATACCATCCCACAAAATGGTTACTGACATATTACGCACGAACTGTTAAAAACCAGCATTAACAACCCGTCAACACACTCCAAGCGTTAGCGGGCCGCAGCTTCCTGTCTTTCGTGCCACGCTCGCCTGCACTGCCATCTGGTGGCAGAAACTCCGCGATGTCTCCCATTGGAAACACAAAATTATTTCCCATCTTCGGTGAAAACGCACCTACACATACCGAGAATCAAACACAGGTATGTCACATAACGGGCTACCACCCCGACAGCTACGCAGTAGACATATGCGTCACAAAGTCGAGGATGACACAACTTAGAATTGCATATTTAATTGACTTCGATGTGTGCATTGTTGCATTCCAGTGTACCTGACGGAATGATGATGGTTTCGAAGCAGGCCAGTCTGGGACACATTCCGCAGGCAGAACTCCGCTTTGTGGAACACAAATCCACTTAATGACACGAAATTGCCCCACACTGAATGACGGGAGCTTTAACTGATTGATGCAATCATTGCGGTGATTGCGCAGGATGACGCATGTCCGATCGGTCGCTGTAAGACCCACATATCACTGCAGGACCGACAGCTCACTGCAGAACCGACAGGTCGCTGTAAGACCCACACATCACTGCATGACCGACAGCTCACTGCAGAACCGACAGGTCGCTGTAAGACCCACATTTAACTGCAGGACCGACAGGTCGCTGTAAGACCCACATTTAACTGCAGGACCGACAGGTCGCTGTAAGACCCACATATCACTGCAGAACCGACAGGTCGCCGTGGGGCTGACATGTCGCTGTCGGACCGACAGATAGATGTCGGACCGACATGTCACTGTCGGACTGACAGGTCACTGTCGAACCGACAGGTCGCTGTCGGACCCGCATGCCACTACATGACCGAGAAGAAGTGACTTTAGGACTGTCAGGTCGCCGTGGGCCTGACATGTCGCTATTGGGCAAATGGCTCCAGCCTGCAACGACTGTCATGTTACCGACTACGCATTTGCATGATAGAAACATGCTCTGGAGCGCACTCTGGCCATGCTTTCGATGGCCATGCTCTGGGGCGCACCGAACTCACGCGTTGCCTTCCACATTACAACAGCTTAGTGCGGATTGGAATATGTCCCAAACTGACGCTGGGCGAAACATGTTTTTGATCATTTCTCAAATAGGGATAATGGCCGTTGGAAGTTCGTGTGATATAATTTCCTCCTAATCCCAACGTGCTTCCCATGGTATTAGCTATGTGTACATGTGACTAGGAACAACAGTCGACAACTGCACAACCAACAAACGATGCAATTAACAACATACGGTTAGTACCTTTCATCATGCTGAGACCACCAGTGGTCAGACGCAATGCAACTAGTCACCAAAAAGTCCAGTCGCATGTAGACCCAAAACCAATCAACAAGACCTTGGGCTGAGCGTCGAGCTCCGCAGAACCAATCAACAAGACCTTGGGCTGAGCGACGGGCTCCGCAGAACCAATCAACAAGACCTTGGGCTGAGCATCGGGCTCCGCAGAACCAATCAACAAGACATTGGGCTGGGGCGTCGGGCTCCGCAGAACCAATCAACAAGACATTGGGCTGAGCGTCGGGCTCCGCAGAACCATCCCAATTGCAATTCCGCACGCTACAGGCCGGCTGACTCGGACAGGAAGTTCTCAAGCTGCTCAGACGTAGACGGGACGGCAACGTTGAAAACCACTGACCACGTTCGATCACAGATTACATTTACACAAAGACTGTATCAAAGTGTGCTGAGAGACGTGAGCACCGACACCTGAATTGGGCCACCCCGGGTTATCTTGCTAACCTTAGATTACTAGCCATCCTTGCTACTTTTGGTAACTTCTCTGCCCTCCATAGTAGATGAGCACGAAGTCTCGGACAGCCGCGAACTTCTATCTGCTCACGACTGACACAATGCGATTTGCTCTCCGAGTCTCTTCCTTATTGGTTCAGTTTGCTGTCTCTCATGAAGGATAAATTAACGTAAACTTCCGTCGGCAGTCAACACAGCAGCTGGCGCTATACTTTCATGAGAAGACAGATTTAGAAATATAAAAGAGCGAGGTAAACGATGCTGTTACAAAAGCGAATGAATGTCTCCCTCCATGGATCCAGCTCTTTGGACATGCGAATATATAGCGCATCATTCAGCACCACGATGTGCACTATATTGAACACAAAGTCGCATACTTTGACAGCAGCGCCACTCATTCTGACGTAATCACATCAGTTGTCAGTGCTTCTGAGCACTGAAAACTCTGAAAACCCTTGCGCTCAATATCTGCGGCAGCGTCATGCGGACAATTGAGGAAAAATGGCATAATGAATTGTAAGTTGAAACGCGGGCAACTCATTCGGCAGTGTCTTATTTTGGCGGCAATTAAACGAAGTTCTACCGCGGCGCATCGAACACGAATGAGCGTACTTTGAAATGGGTTGTCTTATCGAAATTATTGTTCTTGTGACGCATACGTTGTACAAGTCGTAAACTTGTACGCATCTGGCCGAAGTGATTCACCTACGTCGGCCAAGGCTATTGCTAAAATGCTTGCATCCTCATTGAAACCAGACAGAAAATGGGAACTTTGCACACTATGGTTGACAATAATGCGAAGACGGAATAAATTATCTTTCTGAAACTACATCAATGAAGATCAGATCTAAGATCATCTAAGATCTTTGCCGGCGCAAAGCCGTCTATTTCATGAGAATCTCTGAAGGCAAAATACAACGGGCACAACGAATACTTTTCGACACATAACTTTCAATCCTATCGCAATACTTCCTATATTTGAGAGCGTTAAAATGGACGCGTGGAATCCAGGATCATGGAGTTGTTAAAGTGTATCACCGCAGTGTTCAAATAATGGTTTTTCGTTAAGTGTGTGATGTGGAAACGAGCACAGTTGGATATCGAAATTTGCCACGGAATTGGTGTCATTTAAAATGTTCTCGATGTCTTTCAGACTGAAATTGGACTCACTGACATACCTAGGGCTGTAACTATCATTTGTGTTGAGATTCATAATTTAGAAATCACATTATAGGTAATCCCATTACCTGAAATTGAGTTGCGAAATGTTCCTGCATCACCATCCCATATCGAGATCATGAGTATGATACTCATAACGAGATGCTGTGAGAAAAGAGACGTACAAACCTCATAAGCACTGTATGCTGTCGTTGCTTCTTGGAGAAGGATGTCGATTAAGTGTTCAGAAAGTGGTATATCACACCTTATTTCACGAATCATTTATCACCGTATCACCAGCACAGTTCAAACTATCGGTGTCAGGCCATCCACTGCAATACTCGGCCGCATTATGGCCAGGGCCGTCCTCACACGTAGTCAGACAGGATCACTGACAAAACTGTTCATGCTCTGTTACAACTAGGGGCAAACCCCGTGCCAGCAAACGTGCACATAACACACAGGCACACCGAAACCCCAGCAACGCGACTATACCCAAACTCGGCAGCACACACACACACACACTGCAGGTTGGCTGATCATTTGGTGACCTGCGTCGGCCACCAGGTCGAGTTAGGTCACGCCAGCACCACCCGCCAGGGTGCACACACGCACACACATCAGGCGGCGGCAGTGGCGTCTCACTTGAAGTCCAGAGAGTGAATAACGCCGTTCATGAAGTCGGAGGTGGTGCACTGTCCGCCGACGTCCTTGGGCCTGGTCTAACAACATACGCACCCGCAGTTCACACTCGGCAGCAACCCAGTGACGACGGTGGACAACAACAACCAGAGCCGTTACTGCAGTGACACACACGCACACAGTCCACACAAAGCAACCATCCAGCGACCCAGTGACAATGGTGGATAGCAACCAGCACGATCACTGCAGTGACACACACACACAAGTCCACATTCAGCAGGAACACAGCAGCAACGACGGGTAACAACCGGAGCCGTCACTGCAGTGACATCACGACCCAGCCACTTGCGACACTGCGGCGGTAACCTGGAAACATTCAGCGGTGACGCCGACCATAGTCATCAATGACGTCAATGACGGAGCCTTGGCCTCGTCACATCGACGACCGGCGACCGGTTGAATTTTACGGCGGCGCCCGGTCTCTAACTCGGCTCACCACCGGCCGACTGGGGACATGTCTGACGTGACGTCACGTTGCGGCAACGTCTCCACACCAGAGTGGCCGCCGTCGGCAGCGGCGTCCCAGGTGAAGGCGCTGGCCGGACACCCACCAGCCGCCGGGATCACGCACGCACCGCGCAGCAACCAACAGCCGGACGTGTTCGCCAGCCGATGCCGACCTGGGAGTCGAAGCACAAGCTGACACGGTTCCGAAGCCGGCACAAACGCCGGCCACACAACGACGAGGCCTTGCCGCAGCGAGGACTATCGAGGACTATCGAGGACAAGCCGGCGGCGGATCTGACGACACCGGCAGTGTCGCCATTGGCCGCCTCACCGA
Source organism: Imbricaverruca yamaguchii (assembly GCA_034440575.1). NCBI lineage: Eukaryota > Metazoa > Arthropoda > Thecostraca > Neoverrucidae > Imbricaverruca > Imbricaverruca yamaguchii. The sequence continues at coordinate 1,245,650 of JAOTOL010001505.1, read as the reverse complement.
CTCTCACAACCGGTCAGCGCGTCTACGCACCCGCTGGTCCACCGGTGCCGGGACGTCCGGCGGCCGGCCGGGTGTGCACGCCCCGATGCCACTCCGCTACTCAGCGGCGTCGCGCCAGCTTGGAGATCCCGTCACGCGCGTCACACCTCGACTCCAGTCTCGCCTCCGGCGTTCGCGCCGCGCCACGTCGACGGCGGCAGTTCGCTCCCCGCAGCAAGCGCGTGTGCACGCACGTCGATGGCGGCGGTCTGGACCGTCACTCCCACTGACCACAGTGCCGGTCCGCCCGCTCCACCACGTGGCGGGCATCATCTGTGGGCGCCGCGTGCCCAAGGATGTCCCACCGCCCGTCCGCCCGAACGCGTGGCGCACATTACTTGTGGGCACCACACGTCCCCCCCCACAACCACCACGTGGCGGGTATCATTTGTGAGCACCGCACCCCCCCGAACCACCACCACGTTGCGGACATCGTTTGTGAGCGCCACGTCCCCAGAGATGCACCGCGACGTAGCGGCTGCCATTGGGCGGCGGCCAGCACCGACCTGAGAGAGCTGTCTGTCGTAATGCGCCTGACAGAGAATAACAGTCTAATTGAAGTCGCAGACGGTCGCCGGGGCAATCCACTTCCCGGGACCGGCAGGCAGGAGGCGGCCCACCGGCAATATCGGGCCTGATCATCCACTGTGATAACCTTTGGAGTTCTTAACATTAAAATTAATTCAGTCGGTTGCAGTTTCGAAAGGCAGTCAAGTTAATTTGCCCATCTGTAATTGCATTGAAAACACGGGGCGTTTCAACGAAGCAGTGCGTCCTACTTGAACACCAGACGCTCTAAACCAAGTCGATATAAGCAATATATTACAGAAGATACTTGGCAATCATTCAGAAATAACGTGATTGAGGAATTAGGGAACCCGGACTGATTGACTGCTCGACTTGCTGTATTTTATTGGTATTTGTATTCTGTGAGTTCTACCTTTTGTGCTGTGTTGTTTTATCCATTTGACGCGATGGCACAATAGCCACGAGTAAATTGTGGATGACCTCAATAAAGTCTGTCTGTCTGATCATATTTCCTCGTCAAGAATAGAGACCAATTTAAATAAAATCACAAGCTCTGAATTCACACCGAATTCGGTATGAATACACCGTTTGTGTTGTTATTTATAAAGGTGAAATTTCACCAACATTACGAGCTAAAGCACTACAAAATCCGAAGTACATCGTTTACTAATCACATACTATGGATAACTGCGTGCTGTTATTACATCGTTTGCATTTCATGAAGGTTGTTCATTGTAAATAATCATAGTAAATGCACCGAGTGTGATAAAACACAGTCCAGGTTGTATGCATTTTGCTGGAGAGCAGTGCCAGGAAATAAAAATCGACGAACTTTACATTTTTGCCGACGAAGTTCAGCCGCGGCTAGAGACCCTCAAGGAAGATCGCCAACTCCATCATTATCCGCCATAGGCGGCGAAACGGGGAATGTGAAGGCTGAAGGTGGGGTACCGCTTCTTTCCCCGCTAAAACCGGAACTTTAACCCCTCCCTGGATCCGTCATTGGGGAGGGGGCCCCACAATGGTGTCAATGGTTCCCAAATCCAACCTTTCGAGTCCCCCACCAGAATAATTTCCGAGCAATAGGAGATGAGCTCAACTGGGAGAGGGTACGGTTAGCATGTTACACGAGGCCGTCAGTGTGAGAGGACCCCCCTCTCCTTCACAAATCCCGTCGAATTATCTACCCATGGTGCCGGTGTTAGACCCCACAATATTTATGCCGTATGCATTGTATTGTATTCATGCGCCAATAAATTATGACATGGGGTATTTGCGTGCTTATTTTTTTCTTGAGATAAATTTCACCAGCTGACGCTTGTTCCCGACGCCAGTCTTCATGTGTTCACCAACGTCATGCTAATATTTGAAAGGCTGGGAAGAAATTCGGGGCTGTTCGCTTACATTCCGATCTCAGGTGATTTTCTTATGGTGGGTTTATTAAACTGAATGACATATTGTTTATAATTAAATATTATATTTCACATCCTTCGGTCTCATGCAATTCAACTGTTCCTTATGTTCTTAACTTGACAATGTTTTATCACCTCATAATTACTGGAACTACAAAACATTAGTTTGGCATATACATGTTGTATTATCGCTGCAAGGCGTCGCAAAATCACATAATTTGTAAGACAATCACAGAATCGTGTCTCAAGTCACTATTTCCCGTTAAAAACTGACACCTTTGAGAAACACAATTTTACACAGCTTATGATTTGCATCACACTGTTTCAACAAATTGCGTAAATACGAAAACAACGATGAGATTGTCGTTAGATTGTCTTCAATGCACGGTCAGCCGCCATACCAAATGTGTTGTAACTGTGCATATACAACACTTATGGTGTCCAAACTCGACAGCCACATTTGAAAACAAATGTTTTCGTTAGTGTTTCAATATCTAATTATTTCACCCAGACACATCTACCGCTTTTTTTTTTGCTATCAGATTTCATTCCTTTGAAGCACCCGGTCTCTGCTCAACGACGGAGCATTTCCGGATATGAATCTGCGCGAATTTATCGGCCGGCCATGTGGTCATGTGCCCATGACACGAGACTTGCGAGCTCCCGATGCCCGGCAACTTCGTGACTGGTGTCAGTCCGATGGAGTGTGCTGGCCGAGCGGCTGTTTGGGTCGTTAACTGGGCAGGAAGGCCGTGAGACGAAAAGAACCGTGACACACAGCAGCGCGTACGTTAATTCGACTATTCGGCATATTTGAGATAAGCACACCTTGCTCCATAGCTAATTCTGATTTGAGCAAGATTGTGTCCTGAAGAACCGCGGTTCAAGCATACGTTTTTTAAAGAAGTACATAGTGAGGCTGGACGCATTTTGCAACCTGGCTCTTCGTCTGAATGCAGGACACGCGCACCAACTTGGAACACGCTGGGCCCAATTGTCCAAATGTGCTCGACTTGTTTCTGAACCGCCAGCACCTCTGCCAACATTGAGCCCAAGAAGGCAAATGTCTTCACGGAGCACCAAGAGAACGCCGTTGCAGTTCACGAGTTGTCTCGCTGAAGGCGTGGTGACCGATCCTGCACCTGCAGCAGGGAAGCCCATAACGCTCAGCCGATGGCCCGCCTCTTACTTCGTCGTCCAGCAGACCTGACGACGCCGGGCATTACTGTACACATAATGAAAATTCGCGCGAGCGGCCGCCACGGATTCGAAACCTTTTACCCGGCACCGATCCTTCCCGACCGCCACGGATTGGAAACCTATTCTCGGCATCGGCCAGCTTTTTTGGAGAAATTTAAACCGCCCGTTGATATATGTATATTTTCAATCTCAACTGTACATCCTCTACAAGGCTCAATTTTCCGCCTGGTGAGGTGCTGCGCGGCCTTCCCAGCCACCTGGTGTCCGAGATGGCACCACAACAGACTCCGGTGACGACAGGATGCCAGTTCGTGACACCACTGGTCCATTATACTGATATATCACCTCAATACTCTCAATGTCGGTCATGATCTACGGCCGCACACGTCGCGTACCGAAACTGATTGCCATACCTAAGTGGCATCCACAGCGCAAAATGGCCATCAAGGCGAGCCGGTAGACGGCAAACGATCGCAGCGACCACAACGGCTTCAACGAAAAGGCAGTCGCTGTCGAGGAATCGATTCCATCCGCACAGACGACGGGGTCGCGGAATCGGTGCCGATTAAGTGGCCTTGCCGCAGAACGGGGACCAGTGAGATGGTCTATGTCAGGTGACCTGGCCGGTCAAACCGGCAACGTGATCTCCGGTGCCGGTGTCGACTGACCTGGCCGGGCAGGGTCGGGTCAGATCGGTAAGCCAGGCGGCGACTGATTGTGGTGGCCATTGGGACTGGTTAATCGATACCCGCAGCGCCTGCCGGAGTACACCGCCAACAGAGGCCGTCGGCTGTCTCAACGTCTGCCGGACTACACCGACAACAGAGGCCGTCGGCTGTCTCAGCGTCTGCCGGACTACACCGACAACAGAGGCCGTCGGCTGTCTCAGCGTCTGCCGGACTACACCGACAACAGAGGCCGTCGGCTGTCTCAGCGTCTGCCGGACTACACCGACAACAGAGGCCGTCAGCTGTCTCAGCGTCTGCCGGACTACACCGACAACAGAGGCCGTCGGCTGTCTCAGCGTCTGCCGGACTACACCGACAACAGAGGCCGTCGGCTGTCTCAGCGTCTGCCGGACTACACCGACAACAGAGGCCGTCGGCTGTCTCAGCGTCTGCCGGACTACACCGACAACAGAGGCCGTCGACTGTCTCAGCGTCTGCCGGACTACACCGACAACAGAGGCCGTCAGCTGTCTCAACGTCTGCCGGACTACACCGACAACAGAGGCCGTCGGCTGTCTCAGCGTCTGCCGGACTACACCGACAACAGAGGCCGTCAGCTGTCTCAGCGTCTGCCGGACTACACCGACAACAGAGGCCGTCAGCTGTCTCAACGTCTGCCGGACTACACCGACAACAGAGGCCGTCGGCTGTCTCAGCGTCTGCCGGACTACACCGACAACAGAGGCCGTCGGCTGTCTCAGCGTCTGCCGGACTACACCGACAACAGAGGCCGTCGGCTGTCTCAGCGTCTGCCGGACTACACCGACAACAGAGGCCGTCAGCTGTCTCAGCGTCTGCCGGACTACACCGACAACAGAGGCCGTCAGCTGTCTCAGCGTCTGCCGGACTACACCGACAACAGAGGCCGTCGGCTGTCTCAGCGTCTGCCGGACTACACCAACAACAGAGGCCGTCAGCTGTCTCAACGTCTGCCGGACTACACCGACAACAGAGGCCGTCGGCTGTCTCAGCGTCTGCCGGACTACACCGACAACAGAGGCCGTCGGCTGTCTCAGCGTCTGCCGGACTACACCGACAACAGAGGCCGTCAGCTGTCTCAGCGTCTGCCGGACTACACCGACAACAGAGGCCGTCAGCTGTCTCAGCGTCTGCCGGACTACACCGACAACAGAGGCCGTCGGCTGTCTCAGCGTCTGCCGGACTACACCGACAACAGAGGCCGTCAGCTGTCTCAACGTCTGCCGGACTACACCGACAACAGAGGCCGTCGGCTGTCTCAGCGTCTGCCGGACTACACCGACAACAGAGGCCGTCGGCTGTCTCAGCGTCTGCCGGACTACACCGACAACAGAGGCCGTCGGCTGTCTCAGCGTCTGCCGGACTACACCGACAACAGAGGCCGTCGGCTGTCTCAGCGTCTGCCGGACTACACCGACAACAGAGGCCGTCGGCTGTCTCAGCGTCTGCCGGACTACACCGACAACAGAGGCCGTCAGCTGTCTCAACGTCTGCCGGACTACACCGACAACAGAGGCCGTCGGCTGTCTCAGCGTCTGCCGGACTACACCGACAACAGAGGCCGTCGGCTGTCTCAGCGTCTGCCGGACTACACCGACAACAGAGGCCGTCGGCTGTCTCAGCGTCTGCCGGACTACACCGACAACAGAGGCCGTCAGCTGTCTCAGCGTCTGCCGGACTACACCGACAACAGAGGCCGTCAGCTGTCTCAGCGTCTGCCGGACTACACCGACAACAGAGGCCGTCGGCTGTCTCAGCGTCTGCCGGACTACACCAACAACAGAGGCCGTCAGCTGTCTCAACGTCTGCCGGACTACACCGACAACAGAGGCCGTCGGCTGTCTCAGCGTCTGCCGGACTACACCGACAACAGAGGCCGTCGGCTGTCTCAGCGTCTGCCGGACTACACCGACAACAGAGGCCGTCAGCTGTCTCAGCGTCTGCCGGACTACACCGACAACAGAGGCCGTCAGCTGTCTCAGCGTCTGCCGGACTACACCGACAACAGAGGCCGTCGGCTGTCTCAGCGTCTGCCGGACTACACCGACAACAGAGGCCGTCAGCTGTCTCAACGTCTGCCGGACTACACCGACAACAGAGGCCGTCGGCTGTCTCAGCGTCTGCCGGACTACACCGACAACAGAGGCCGTCGGCTGTCTCAGCGTCTGCCGGACTACACCGACAACAGAGGCCGTCGGCTGTCTCAGCGTCTGCCGGACTACACCGACAACAGAGGCCGTCGGCTGTCTCAGCGTCTGCCGGACTACACCGACAACAGAGGCCGTCGGCTGTCTCAGCGTCTGCCGGACTACACCGACAACAGAGGCCGTCAGCTGTCTCAGCGCGTTACACCACAGCAATCAGATGACGTCAGACATCAGGTGACGTCGCGACACCGGACTCCCGCCGTCACGCCACATCAGGTCCGGGACTGCACGCAGCACACCTGGGCGCTAATCAGTTGGACCGTTTCGTCACAACTGCATCAGTCTAACAGGCTAAACATAGTCAAATCGAGGCAAAACCTGCGATTTTTTTTCCGGGCGCGTCAGCGGGCCCATCAAGAACACAAAAGCGGCATTTATGGAGCGCGACAGAATGGCGTGCTCTCCGCGTCATCAGACTCGGGGCAGTTGCTGTGGCTGGAAGCAGGCAGCAGGGTGTTGGCCCTCGTGTCCTTACATGCTAGGTCATACAGCGTCCCCAACCTCTCACGCCGATTGGTCGCAGGTGGACTCGCTAAATTACGTTGGTCGTGAGATTCGAACCCACAATCTTGCTATCAAGAGTCAGACGCTCTGACGACTGAGCTACCGCGCCCCCTGGCCCCCGTGTCCGCTGACCTGTGATGGCCCCGGGCGCCGCTCGTCTCCACAGGAGCAGCACGCGTTCCGCGTCCCTACATGCCAATGCAGGGACAAAGGTCGACGCTGCCCGGGACTTGTCCGCAGATGTCCGCTGAGGTCGGCTGAGGTCGGCAGACAACAGACCCAGCATCGGAGACGGATGGCACGGGGTGGCGAGTTACGGCCGGAGCCCCGTGGACAGGCGTAGTCCCCCAGATGCCAACACATCCACTGAACATACTTGGCCCCTGAAGAGACCGAGGATTGCTCCGGATGGAGCGTTGAACGCTTAAGCAGAAATAACAGGCAGGTGGCGAAACTTGAACCCGGGTGGTATTCCTGTCGGCCCGACCAGCCGACCGCAGGCTAACATGCGCGGTGGCTGCGGTCGGCCGAAGACACGCGGGACGCAGAACAGTCCACCGTCGGCACCACACAGCGCGGCCAGCGCCGGTCAGGGACCCTGACCACGGACGGCACAGGTCGGCCGGGCCGTGACGAACGCAGCAGAGCTGACGGCGCGCCGGCGCCCACCCCTCGTGTGCCACCCGCCCACGGGCCGCGTCGCACACGCGCAAGTCATCGCCGCATAGGCTGAGACGGGCGCGGCCGCTCGGAGGCCGAGGAGCCGCGGCGGGAGCGTCACGCCGGCCGCTGGCTGTCGTGCGGCGACGGCGGCGTCACAGCCGCAGGTTCCACTGGTGCAGCGTCATCAGCCACCCTGTCCCACGGGCATCGCGTCACATCGTCCGGCGGAGACTAACAGCCTGTCGGCCGTGGCGGGGTCCACAGGGTTCCGTGGGCCGGCCGTCGCCAGCCGCTCTCCGACCGGCGACAGCCACTGGGCAGAGGCCGGCCGCCAGGGCAGGCCAAGACGGCCGCCAAGACGGCCGCCAAGACGGCCGCCAAGACGGCCGCCAAGACGCCCACCAAGATCACCGCCAAGATTACCACCAAGATTACCGCCAGCAGGTCGATCATGTGGGGACACGCGACCGATGGTCGTCACGTACGACTGACAGCCGCCGACCCAACCAGGCCACACTGACATGCACAGATGATGTGACGCATCGGTCTGGCCAGCGTCCGTTCACGGTACACGCCACCCACAGCCGGCTTAGCGACAGCCTCTGCCGACAGCCGGCGGCCCGGCCAAACGAAGCGGGTTACGCTCGATACGCTGCATAGAGTGACTACAGACGAGTGCCAATGCCAGCTGGGGTCAGCAGGAGTGAGGAGCAGGAGTGGGAAACAGGAGTGGGTAGCGGGAGTCGGAGTGAGTAGCAGTAGTGAGGAGCAGGAGTGTGTGGCGGAAGTGAGTAGCAGTAATAGGAAGCAGGCGTGTAAAGTGGGAGTGGGGAAGAGTGGGGAGGAGTGAGGAGCAGGAGTTGGAACAGTGACGGGAAGCAATAGTTGGGACAGCAGCGTGAAGCAGGAGTGAGGACAGAAGAGAAGAGTTAGAGTGAAGAAGCAGGGGTGACAGTGGGAGTCGGCAGGAGTGAGAGGCAGGGCAGAGGCAACAGGGTGACCTGGCAGCCTTGACGAATAAGGCGACCGTCACTCCGTGTCTGATCAGCGGCTCGCCCAGTCCGCTCCAGACAACATCTCGCCCCGTCACCAGCCCTGGCCGCGCCGTCACAGCACATGACCAAACTTGCGCGTACAGACGGCACCGTCAACCTGGCGCACAGGCACAGTCACGCCGGCAAGTGTATAGTCTTGTGCGTGTGCACAGCTACGTGGACAACCGTCAACGCACGCGCGTGGAGAACGTGCGCATCGCGTCGCGTCAGAGGTATTCAAGACGCGCCCAGCCGATTTCCAGGGCAGCAAGGTCACGGCCACTGCAGTCGATGTCTGATGTGGGAGGCGCCACCACTACTCATCAGAACGTCTCGTGACGTCACATCACAGCACACAGCAACACCGTACCATCTGCAGCGTACACACACCGCGGGTACAACAGTCTACACAGCACACAACACTGCACCAGCGTACTCACACCCCGAGCACAACAGTCTACACGGCACACAACACTGCACCAGCGTACACACACCGCGGGTACAACAAACCACACAACACACATCACCGTACCAGCTGCAGCGTACACACACCGCGGGTACAACAGTCTACACGGCACACAACACTGCACCAGCGTACACACACCGCGGGTACAACAAACCACACAACACACATCACCGTACCAGCTGCAGCGTACACACACCGCGGGTACAACAGTCTACACGGCACACAACACTGCACCAGCGTACACACACCGCGGGTACAACAAACCACACAACACACATCACCGTACCAGCTGCAGCGTACACACACCGCGGGTACAACAGTCTACACAGCACACAACACTGCACCAGCGTACGCACCGCGGGTACAACAAACCACACAACACACATCACCGTACCAGCTGCAGCGTACACACACCGCGGGTACAACAGCCCACACAACACACAACACCGCACCAGCTACACTGTACACACACCGCGGGTACAGCGGTCGACACAGAAAAAAAATTCAGTTCATGACGTTTGTGCTCCCAGCTTTTCAAATGCTTTTTATGCGTCACAATTCAGTAAAAAAAACACGCGAGAGGCTAACAGCAACACCTACGTATGTGGAATGAATACAGTAGATATTAGTCGATAAATATACATCAATGAAGCATCACTGTAACCCAAGTTAGGTTACATAAACCTGTAGACGTGTCCAATTTTATGAAAGAAGTGAGTTTTTTTTTTTTTGGGGGGGGGGGCGAAATATTAAGCTTTATTCAATCGCCCAGCGGAAACAGGATGATTTACATATTACAGAGATGGACAACATTCCGGATGGACGAAAGCACCCAGTGCACAACTTTTTTTAAACCATAATGCGTCAGGCCACGACCCCACACTTCCACCCCAGCACCACCACATGTCAGGACGAGTCTCCAGTCACATCCACGACCCGACACCTCCATTCTAATCTCACCAGATAACGAGACACCGTCTCTAACCTGTGTCCCCCGCCGACCGTTCCAGTCCATTTCCCACTGAGGTTACCCTTCAGCATTACAGCGGATGCCGCCTGACGAACACGTCACCAGCTATGCATCTGCATAACTCGCATCTAAGCATGTCCATGGACCATTATTGTCGCGCTTGTGTCGCCCACCAGCACACTGAAGAGCCACTGACCTTTCCCTTCCGGATGACCTTCTCGACGGCGTCCCGGATCATGTCAGCGTGGAACTGCAGATTGATGTGGTCCAACATGTTGGCAGCGCACAGCAGCATGGCGGTCGGGTTGGCCACGTTCTTACCGACGCCCTGCTGGAACGTGTGTCGCGCGCCCTGCCGATCACAGAACAAGCTATGTCACATATGTGACTAGGTCAGGTCAGATCGGGTCAGATCAGGTCGGGTCGGATAACGTACGATCAGTCTCAGACAGAGTTCACTCGGCAACGGCATGGCAAGACGTAGAAGTCAGGTCAGGTGAGGTCAGGCCACGGGGCGAGATCAGGCCGGGGTAACCCGGAAGCGTCGGCAATCCCACGAATGTGCATTGCGCATATTCGTGGGAAAGGTGTGTGCTCGCGTTGGGAGTCACCGCATCTTTTCGGAGAGCACTCTGGGCTTAATGAGCCCTGGGGGGCTGTTAAGCTTCATCTTAGCATCTGCAGCTAAGAAAATTATTTCCCTTCCGAGAAACATAGAGCAGTTTGGAGTTAGAACCGGTGTATCTGATATACATTCAAGCACCACAAATCATAACAATTGCGCTAGCCCCACTAAAACTCTGTTCCTCAACTGCGTCTGAAACACCCTTCCAGGCCAGTGGGGAACCTGCACGAAAACAAGGCACAGCCATTAGACAAACTCGGACAAAGATACCGTAGCACTGCCGACGGGCGGACGGCAGACCACAAAAACGTCCAAACGTCACAGTGTCCGGCGGCAGCCAACGTTTCGAGTCGGTTACACGGCCGGCCGGCCGGCAAGCGTCCACAACTGCCAACGTCTCGAGCCACAACTGGAAACGTCCCGAGCCACAACGGCAAACATCTCGTGCCACAACTACCAACATCTCGAGCAACAACTACCAGCATCTCGGGCCACAACTACCAGCATCTCGGGCAACAACTACCAACATCTCGAGCCATAACTACCAACATCTCGAGCCACAACTACCAACATCTCGGGCCACAACTACCAACATCTCGAGCCACAACTACCAACATCTCGAGCCACAACTACCAACATCTCGAGCCGGCTACACGGCCGGCCGGCCGGATGGCACGCGTCCACAACTGCTAATGGATGCGGTCAGTGTTCTCGGCGGACTAAGCTATCCGACTGCGCCACGCTGTCGAGGTAATGATGCGTGAAATGGCACAACGCTCAGCCCAGCAGTGACGCGACGCAGCCGACGGAGCTTCGAAGCGCACTACTCTGCAGGCGCCAGGACAAACACCAGCCATCGGGGCAACGCTAATTGTACTTGCATCCGTACAACGTATACCGATATCGATTATTGATATCGTTCATCGAATAACGTCATCGTGTATATATATATATATATATATATATATATAAATATATGTATATATATACACATACATCTATCATATATACATCGTTAATGCTACATGAAAGAAAACCACGTAAATTACACACACAAAAAAAAACAGGAAACAAGGTGCTGGGAAAAAAGCGAAATTTGCGAGAATAACTAAACTGTACTGGCAGCTTGTTCTCCCCACTGAAAATAATCACCCAATGTCTCGCTAAATTATTATACATCCCTAATGACCTGCACAACGAATCTGCAGACAACTATGATCATATATCTTTTCAAAATGCGACAGCTAGCAAGGGCATAACTAATTCGAGCCACGGCACGAACGGCACCGCCGAGGGTTGGCGTTCCATTTCTCCGACACAACGCGCGCGCTGAGGGCGTTCCCGGCTGACCGCGGCAGCGGCCCGGCGTATGAATGGCCCGGCGGTGGAGTCGACCAAATTGACTCGGTGCATCTCCGGTCCCAGAGGTGTCCGCCGGCACAATCGGACCGCACCGCTCTCGACGGCCCGCACCGTCGACGCGTCTGCGGACGCACGCCTCCGCATCAGCCAGAGTGAGGCTCTCGATGCACGGCTCGCGTCGACACCGACGGGATGGGGCCGTCTGTCGTTTTGCGGCAAGGCGGAGTCATTTTGCGGGCACCGCACAATCGTCGGGCGATCGGTTGCGGCACAATTACGCGGCGGCTCGACATCGACCCACACGGCCGTGCCGACCGCTCTCGCCACACAACACGCAGCACACGGTCAGCCGCCAACAGCGGCCCACAAACACCCAACGCGCGCTGGCCGGCCACAGCACGTGCCGCACCCAGGCGGCCCTCCTCACATGGAGAGCGTCGATCCATCCAAGATGGACGCAGCCAGACGTCACTGACGTAGTTAAGAGGTGTGGCACAGACAAACCGGGGCGAGGGAAAATCAGACGACAGCACGGCCACTTCTCGCCAGATGGATTCGCACGATCCAAGCACCTTGTCAGGCTTCTTGGGATCGATTCGCTCGATGGTCACACTTTGTCAGGCTTCTTGAGACCGATGCGCTCGACAGGACGGCGACAGGAGAGCAGTCGGCATTTGGACAGGACGTGCGGAGAAGCCGTCGATGCCGGCCCAGTCGATCCGCTCTCGATTGGCTATCGGGTCGAGGGCCGAGGCTTGCTAGGCCGGTGGACGGCCGATCAGGGTCACCGTCTCGATACCACGGTAGGCCGATCAAAGTCACCGTCTGGATACCACGGTAGACCGACCAAGGTCACCGTCTAGATACCACGATAGGTCGGTCAAGATCACTGTACCGATACCATGGTAGGCCGGTCAAGGCCACCGTCTCGATACCACGGTAGGCCGGTACTGATAAGGCAGAATGTTGAAAATACAGTCAAAGCGATTACTCACATACATTACCGCTTCGGGCGGTGTAGTCGACTGGGGCGGTACAGCGGCCGCCTGCGACATCGGCCGCAGGGCCGTCGGCGACCACGATCGGAATGGGCTTTCAATGTAGTCGTCACACCCAGGCGGTGTGAAAAACAACATGCACTGCCCGAGGCTTCAGGAAAAAACCACACGCCATACCTGCAGACACGTCTGCTCTGACAACGGTCACACCATCAGACAATACACTCTGCTCCGGTAACAGTCATCGAAGGAGCAGTTCTATGAGAAATGAGGGACGAGGAATGCTCCCTGAAACTGGACCAGTGTGGTCACCGAGCATGGCAACGCATAAAGCACACACAGTCCTCCTTCCCCACAAATTGTCACACTTGTTTGTGTCGCACCGCTGTTTATTAGCAGCTCCTTTCCATGCAACTGAGGTGACAAATTCGCCTGGAGTCAGTGAGACGCTCCCGGCCGCTTGATCGATCGTGACCTGCAAATGACTAAATGCAGACTCATCTGGCATTGCTGGGTAGATATCAACTTGGCGCCACAAGTGCGGAACAGCGTGACGTCATTCAGTGTGACATCATTGGGTGTACGTTGATCTGACGTCGCCGAGTGCGGCATCACTGGGCGGAGACACAATGACGTCACTCAGTCTGACGCCATTGGGCGTGCACTGATCTGACGTCACCGAGTGCGGGCCAGGGCGGCGTCGCTGGGCAGAGACGAGACGGCGTCCATCTTCAGGCCCGAGTTTCAGATAAGTGCTTCTCGGTTAGCTCTTGCTTTGCGAGGGGCGGGGGCGACTCTGACCGCTTGTGGTGCCGGTTTATGTGCAATTGGTGGGGGCCAGAGGGGGAGGGCAGAGGGCGGGTAGGGTCACGGACAGACGTGATACCCAAACGTTGTGAAGCTTAACACTTAGGACACTTAGGGCGTTACATAGAAAAAATGGCATCACAAAGCCATAGTGTTCTCCTATCCAGTTGGCGGCGCCGCTAATGTCTATTTCTAATTCCTGATCTGAGTAATGACGGACGCAATGCCACTTTTCACATACGCATCGACTTCAAACGTTCATGAATAGCTTCGTGCAGTAATTAGTAAGGAGACATTGTGCGGGAAATTACACAAAAGCGCATCACACATACATGCAACAGACACTATTCCGTGGTGTGGAAAAATAAGCGTGGCCATATTCATCTACGAGGCAATGCTTCTAATCAAGCCAGTATATTGCAATTATATATCACTTGCAATTACGAGAACAGAAAACTTGCACAACTTTCGCTGCATGTAACAACTACGTATGTTTACATCCAAGCGTCCATGCTCCATTCTCTCGTGTATGTTGTACACGCAGACAAGCATGTTAGATAATTTGCCTGTCTGTTGGAAGGACTCCTGTCTCGACCTGCCAAATGACCTACCGAGACGTAAGTAGGTCTTCCGGCACGTCAGACCACTGTGTCGTCTTGAGGCCTGCATCTATTCAATGAACGATGGCAATACAAACCGTGAACGTCGGTCAATTCAACTTTACCCAGACTATGCCGGACCCATCAGCATTCACACGCCATTTCCCACCAGCACACTGAACCAGCCTTGAATGTCACGCTATCGTTTACGCTACGAGCAAGCATACCGGGGATGGATGGATGGCTGCCCCCCACCCCCCGCTCCGCGATCCGCCTCCACCTCGTAAGCGACGGTGCCGCCGAAATCGCCAGTAAAACGGAGCTAAATGGATCTCCATGTGCCATCGACAACACGGCTCGGTCCACCGCACCCGCCACGACCATGCCACACCCAGCCGGCAGGGACGTGGCACGGTGCTCCAGCAGAGTCCGCTGGACCGTGACCCGACACGAGGCCTGGCCCGACCGATAGCGGCCCAATGACGCCCATCAGCGGGCGGTGGCAACACCACCACCGCGGCTCCGGATGCACAGCGACCCCGAAAACCCCCAGCACTGGCACGACAGAAACAACGCCCGCCCAGCCGTCGTCGCAAATACTCCGTGACGACGAAAAACGAGCCGAAATCGCCGCCAAGTGACAGCTCGGTCCATAACGTATGGCCAAATAAATCGCCGCGTAAGCCGACGAATTGATCGGCCACTCGCCCGCTGATCGAAAGCTGCCAATCGGTTGATGGTGCCCGCCCGAGGGCGCAGCGCCGTCTCAGGCCTCGCCATTCCGCGCCAAAGTCGGCATTGATTGATGCTCCGGCCCGACTTCCAGGTCGTCCTGGTCGCAATGTCTCAAAAACGCCTAGGCATCGCCGCCCGACGTCATGGCTCTGCGGGACGGGTCCAACTTTAGCGGCAACTCCAGTGTTGGTGGACAGCGGCGGCCGCAGCCCGGCTCGCCGCTGCGTCTGTACAGCTTGCTGGACAGCCGCAGCTGTCGAGCTGTACTGCCGGCCCATCTGCTGCTGACCGACCGTTGCAGGGCTCTGCCCGCCGTGCCCGCTCTCGACGCCTGATACTGCGGCGCGGGGTGAAGGGTCCACCACACTGCATGTTCCACGGTGTGCGACTGCTGCCGTGCATGATTGTCCGTGTATGCTGGCCTCTATGTGACCGGTCCGTGTGTGCCGGTCTCTGTGTGGCCGGTCAGTGTGTGCCGGCCTCTGTGTGGCCTGCCCATGTGTTCTGGTCTGATTGGCCGGTCCGTGTGTGCCGGTCTCTGTTGGTTTGGTTTGGTTATTTGGGCTTAGGGGCGCATCGACTGCTTCGGTCATACAGTGCCCAGTGCCAGTCTCTGTGTGGCCGGTCAGTGTGTGGCCTGTCCGTGTGTGCCGGCCTGTGTGGCCTGCCCATGTGTGCTGGCGTTTGTGGCCGGTCCGTATGTGCTGGCCTGTGTGGCCGGTCAGTGTGTCCCAGTCTGTGTGGCCTGTCCGTATGTGCCGGCCTGTGTGTGCCGGTCTCTGCACACTAACTGTGTAAGAGTCAGTGTATTTGACTGCACCTCGCTGGCCCGACACCCAGCGAGCTCCAATCACGATCCGATCAGGCCGCCGTGACTGCACGTCGCTAGCCAAACACCCAGCGAGGTTTGGTCACGGTCGGACCAGGGCCATCGTGACGCATTCAGCCGGTGCCGAAAGCTAGGCGAAAACTTGTGATCGCGGGCTGCGTGTCCACGGGTCATTCACATAATGACTGGAATGGAAGGAACTGTGACCACCATCACCTAAGAGGTGAGCGATGAGAGAAAAGGGATCAAGGAGAGCATGCATAATTAGGAGAATGCACATGCTTCTCGGCTGCTAGCACAACACAAAATGGCATACTAGCTCCCCAGGTCTCAATATATAGTGCAGTCCGCAAGCTTCCATCCGTTTTTATATTACTTCCCAGCAATTAAATGATAAATCATTCATTTAATATTCCATATTTGTGCATCGCTACATCCGCTCCACCACCAGCGCTACATCGCCACAATGGTCTCACCGCCAGCGTCACACTCCACCCCACCAGCAGGGTTGCGCCGTCATCTCCCCACCAGCAGCGTCGTGGAGGTGCGCCGACGGCGGCCAGCGCACGGCACGGGCAGCTCAACAGTCAGTTAGCTGGAAAATTCGCCCGACAGCCGCAATCAATATGCCATTGCAGCCGATCGACATTGCATCAGATGTGCGACGCCGATCATGACCATCATGATCTCACGCCTGCTCGCCGATGGAGAACGGGCCGCCGATGGTGTGTTGCGGCACACCATGTCAGAGAGCTGCTGACGGCGCGGCGTACCCAGGCGCGGCGGCGCTCGCCACGCTCGGCTCACCGGCCACTGAGCACGTATCGCCGCGCGCCGTCCACACCGGTCAACACGGCCGGACGCGTCGGACCACAGCCGGGCCACAACGTATCGCCAGTCGCGGGGTTCAGGTCGGGCTGGCGGCAGCGGGTCGGGCTTGGCCGGCTCCGCCACCGGCTCCGCCGGATCCAGTGAGCCGACTCTGCTGGCGGGGGCGTTCGCCGCAACCGTTCAGTAGATTCGTTCACGCTCAGCGCAGTTTTGCCGCCTAATTACTACGTTCAGCTCTATTTGTCGTGATTGGTTCGGCTTTGCTTGTCGCGATCAGTTCAGCTTTGTTTGCCGCGATCAGCTCAGCTTTGTTTGTCTTGATCAAGTCATATTTGTCTCTCATGACCAGTTCAGCTGTGTTTGTCGTGATCAGTCCAGCTGCGTTTACCCAGATCAGTCCAACTGTTTGCCGTGATAAGTTCAGCTCGGCCAGCCGTGCCCACAGCACGTGCGCTAGTCGTGGTTAACTTCGGCTCGGCAATACATGTCGGGTCCTCCGCGTTAGCACGGCTGAGTGGCATCACGCCAACTGCGCCTGATCTGGCCGTTTCGGACGCCCAATTCAATCTCGCTAATCATGTGAAATGGTCTCCCAGGCAGGGGTGCGAATTAGAGGAAAATTAACAAAGTTGTGCTCACCAAGCGTCGCTAATTCTCCGATGTGTCAACAGTGAATTAGGAGCATTTCAAAGAGACTAAGTCCCATCGGCTTGTCAGCACCTGAGTTCTCAGCACCCGTTAATTCCGTCCCTTCAACTGTTAGTTATTGGTTTTACGACACATCGACCGTTGTCATGTAGCGTCGCCAATCTCTCACGCCGATTGGTTGCGGGCGAAGAGTAGCGACGGGTAAGATTCGAACCCACAACCTTTCAATTGTGAGACGAGCGACTTGCCCCTAGGCTACTCGTCCCCCTCGATTGCCGAACGCCAAAGCTCGCAAGGTTAGTTGGGCCGCTGTTGGGCTCACAAAAGCCACCCTGGTGCCACATTTACCGTGCACTTGGGGTCAACGCATGCTAAGTGAAACTGCGCGGAACAATCCAGATCAGCGTCAGAAGTGACCCTTTTTTGGAACTTTTGCCATCAAAAGAATTATACACTCCTAAAAGAATACACTCCTTGCATTGCTGTATGAAGACATGCTTAACTAACAATAGACCACTAGATGACATTATACAATAGTGATGAGTTTGATGGAGAAGAAGCAGTATGCCATGGGGCCTATAACATTTGGTGATATATGGCTGATAATAAGATCCTCTTCCAGTCCTAGTAATCATTATACTGTTCAGTCATACTGGGTCCCCTTCCAGATAAACTTTCCAACATTATTGAGTAAAGTGCACATTTGATATTTCAGGTTATCTGCAGGAACATTCTAAGAGGCCTAAATGCATGAGTGGAGCCGAAAATGAGATGCCAGCCAGATTGAAAGAATACCAGCTTGTTAGCATGCAAAAGTACAACAGATGTCAACAGATGTCAAAATATGGATCACTGCAGCACACATATGACCTTAATGCCACTAAACATTCCATATTCCATAACATTCCATAGCATTCCATTTGTACATGATGTGTAACTATCTGGTGCAAGGGAAGGGGAATAAATAAACAGCCACCCATGCCTTCATGTGTGTGTTCTTCATTTGTGGAAATACAGAGTCCAGATGTGCCCAAAAGAATACATGGCTCAACACTGAGAGCCAGAGTGGCATCCACACAACTGGTAAGCCACAAAGGGTAGCATTTCAACAAAATCCCCAAAATACTGGTGGACGAGCCATGTTTTGTCGTGGCATAGGCATTTTCACGGGCATTATTAATTTTCCAAGAGACAAGTTTTACACATATTTTACATCCATGAAGCATACAAAGGTATTAGGTTTGACTAAGTTATGTTTGATTAAGTTTTTTTTCGTAAGTTAGACAATTACCAAATTTCTTTGGGATTTATTTTTTCAGGATTTTTTTTTTCAATTAAAAAATTGTCCAGGCTAGCATGAGCTAAATTAGGTTAGAATAGTTTGTTTACTTTGATTTTTTATGGGAAAAAATTGTTGAGAAATTTTCCATTAAAAAATTGCTTGCTTGCATCAACAGTTAGGCTGCATCTTTTTCCTTCAATTTGAACATTAAGTTTCATGCTATACTGAACTCCAAGAATTCATTTTTTTTAATGCAATTGCCTATCCAACTCCAAGCCACTTTTTGGGTGTCATTTTGCTACCCAACTGCAATTGCCAAAAAAGTGTGTGGTCACATCATGTAGGTACACTGTGAACATGTGCACATTCATAAGCATTGCATTCAAAAAATAAATTTAAACAATCAAATCACCTTCAACTGCAAATTTATTCTTTCAGAAAGTCAGAAAAGTTAAAAGTATAATGGTATTCAATGGAGGATAGGGACAGGATGCACCTAACAATTCCCTTAACATTTCATGAGTGGACAAATAATGTTTCAATGCATATATATATATATATATATATATATATATATATATATATATATATATATATATATATATATATATATATGTGTATATATATATATAAATATATATCTGCAGACTATGTGCACTAAAGATGCACAGCCCTCTGCTTGAAAGAAAAACATTCACCACCAAAACATGGTAAGTGATTGATTTCGCAGACAAAGGCAAAGCAATCAGCTTTGTTCATTCTTACGCTGGGGGGGCAATAAATCGCAGCAATTAATAGTCTCATTTCCTGCTCCTTAACTTATAAAAATATATCCCATCACACAACATATGCTTATGGCTTTGATCTATCCAAATCAATAACTCGAATAAGCGTGAAGTTATTTGATATAGGTAGATAGGTACCTAGTCAGGTAATACCAACTCTAATACCTCGAGCCAAACATGCAGCCAATTCCACGGGGATAGCAGCGAAGAGCTTCCGAGAAAATCCTTCGTTCAATGAACAAACAAAAAAACACTACGCTACGCTAACCAAAAAAAGGAATTCACCTTTACCAGCCCGACCGCGTAAGGTCTGATCTTGGATTTGATGGATTCCCTGCTCTCCAGTTCCCACTCCGGCCGGAGCAATGTAAACCATTGCCAAGAAAAGCCATCGATAACGCATTTCTTTTTGTTTCCTTGAATAATGATATGTTCTACATCAAATGACATGGATAAAACCGTTCATACTTCTATTATAAAGCAGTCAGAAGCGATATACCTAAAATATATGGGATAGACTTTCCCCATGAAAATTTGCCTGAGCAGTACCAAAACGTTCTTAGAACCTGCCAAGACTTTGCGCTAAGATGAAGCTCCATAGAACCAGAAATTTCACTCTCTTTTGATTTCATCACTCATATTGCTTCCAAATTTCATCAATACCAATAAGTGTAAATAGTTGTGTTAATGCCCCTCCGATCGCGAGGTTTTCCCACTCCGGACAAATTCAGATTTACGTGTGTTGTAATACACTGACAATCCTCTAAGCTTCATTCGGATCAAATTATTAATTTCTTCCCATAATCCTCATGAAGATTAATTGAGAAAAAAATCCCCATAATTCTGTTTGTGGTTTCCTCTAACACATTTTCATTTTTTGGTATTTTACAGCAATCATGGTGCGATGTTGAGCATGTGCGAAATCAGAAGCTAATTTTCGCTCAATCCATGACGATAGTCGGTTTTACAGCGGTAATCTGCTGGCCTGTCTGGTCGCTTTTGATTCTTCCAAGTCAATCCTTGCTTCAACTAAACATTCCAGACATGAACTAAAAAGTTCATCGAAATACTTTTAATATTAATAATTTATTTTAATATTTTCTCAGCTTTTTCATTGAAGAAAAAATGTTTATGGTTGTGAGAATAAGAGATTTTAGACAGATGGTTTTAATACAATTTTCCATTAAAAATGGTATATTCCGAAACCCATATCTCAATTGTCGGCAAGTAACATTTTAGACCCTCCCACATATCAGTTGGTGCACGAACGTCCTGCTCGTGAGGTGTGTTGTGAATATGTATTAGTTGTGCGATGTTGGTTGGTTATTTGGGCTTAGGGGCGCATCGACTGCTTCGGTCATACAGCGCCCATAGTTGTGCGATGTGAACATGTCAGAAGTGACAGGTATGGATGAACAACATTTGCAAACAAAACATATAAACTTGGTTGACATCAATTAAGTATACAATTGTTATCATTTTCTCTACCATTGCTCAGGAAGTTGGCTTATAAGTCATCCACATGATGTGAATGACTTCAGACGACGATGTGTGGTGACCCTCATCTGGTTGTGTTGCCGTCGGCCGCGAGATTCGAACCCACAATCTTGCGATCCAAGAGTCCGACGCTCCACCAACTAAGCTACCGAGGACCCCGGGATTATATTCATCATTCCAGGAAACATCGCTACATTTGCTTTAATGTACACTTCGTTATTTATAACATGTATACACTCCATTACTTGGTGCTTCAATATACACCCCATAATTTGGGAAACTTGAAAATTATACACTCCATTACATAGTGCTTCTCAGGATTACACACTCCATATTTTGGCAAGCCCAAAAATTATACACTGTGAATCCAAGACCGAGAAGTCAAAATCCAACACTGATCCAAATATAATTCAGCTTTCTAGTCATTTGATAGAACGAAGCCACCACAATAAGCGACACCTAGCTTACAAAGAAAATGTTGTGAATATCCTATCAAAGGGAATAGTAGGAGCTTCTATGTCCCTTTACAGCACCAAACACGACATAAAATAATTATGATTTGTTCAAGACCCATCTGATTGGGCTTGTTGTTACATATAGGAATGAGACTCCCAGCTATGAACAAAAGCCTTACCTCAGCAAAGACAGCAAGCGGAAAACAAGTATGAGAACACGAAACAACAGCAGGAGAAAGGGAAAGTGGGGTCAAGATACCACGATAGGCACCCAATTTCGATAAAATAGTAGCTAGGTTGACAACTTCTGATAATTGCACACAGAATAATTCAGGGGAGTAATCCTTCAGAATGAGAATCCGATCAGCGCCTAGCTAGGTAAATTCGACACCGGGAATACTGCACTGTTGCTCTATTGCCCGGAAGGATAATGCGGCTCTAGTGGCCTGGACCAGTGATGACAAAGCACGGACTGTGTCAGAAGACAATCTATTTCAGAAATATGTAGGACGTGTTTAGAAAAATCAGCACAGTACAAGTTAGGATGTGTGCACCGCGTTCGGGAGTGGAATCCGGTTGCGGAAATATTGCTTGAAGGATCATCCGATTTATGCGAAATTGTGGCCAAGTGATTAATGTGTAGAGTTATGGGTACCAAAGGTCCCGGGTTCAACACTCGCGCCACTCGGGACATTTTCTAATCCCGCGGCCCACCGGCGAAACAATGTGGGCGGGGCCAATAACCGTGATCGTACACAAGTGCGTTGAGAACCACCCAATAAACAAACAAAAAGCACAAAGGTGATGGGCGAGATGCTAGCACAGGGTTAAAATATTGGTTTTTCGTTAGGTATGAGATGTCGAAACGGGCACCGAAGGATGTCGAAATTTTCCATGGAATTAGTGTCAATTAAAGTGCTTTTGATGTTTTTCCGACTCACGTTTCAGCCAATGGAGTACGTACTTATGACTGTACATTTTTCAATTGCTTTGAGATTCATAATTTAGGAAGGGCTGTATTCAGGACAGGGACACAATTACATATGCTATAATTTGATACCGTACGCCATATCACATAGTTAATCCCTTTACCCAAAAATACGTTGCGATATGTCTGTGTGTCACTATTCCTTATTAGGAGCATTGACACGATACGTATAAGCGAGATACTGCTAGAAAGGAGACACGAAGACTTCAAGAGCACGCATCACGGATCAGGATGTCGATACTTCTTGGAGAAGGATGTCGATTGAGTGTCCAGAAAGTGGTATTTTCAACCCTATTTGACAAATAATTTATCACTGTGCTAGCAATTGAAGTGACAGCGGCAATGCAAACGGCCGTGTAGGCTTGGTTAGCGACTTTCCGACATTTTATATTATAGCTTACTGACTGTTGAGGTGGCACGGACCGACCAATATAACTTACGTGAAGAAGCTCTCTGACAGAGAGAGGGGAGAGGGGAGAGGGAGAGGGAGAGGGAGAGGGAGAGGGAGAGGGAGAGGGAGAGGGAGAGGGAGAGGGAGAGGGAGAGGGAGAGGGAGAGGGAGAGGGAGAGGGAGAGGGAGAGGGAGAGGGAGAGGGAGAGGGAGAGGGAGAGGGAGAGGGAGGAGAGGGAGAGGCAGTGATAAATTATTCATGAAATATGGTGGAAAATACCACTTTCTGAACACTCAATCGACATCTGTCTCCAAGAAGTATTGACATCCTACTCCTTGGTACGTGCTTATGAAGCCTTCGTATTTCCCTTCTAACTCGTATCTCGTTCCTAAGTACCATGTTAATGCTCTCGATAGGGAATGGTAATGCACGAACATTTTGCAATGCAATTTCAGCTGAAGGGATTAACTGTAACGTGATACGGCATACAGTCAGTGTATAGCATAGACATTTTTATCCCTGTCACGAACATAGCTCTTCCTATATTATGACTCTGAAAGCAAACAATAAATGAACTGTCATAAGTACTTCGACATCCTACTGTGTTCGACATCTCACACCTAACGAAAAACCCTTATTTTAACCCTGGGGAGAGGGAGAGGGAGAGACAGAGACAGAGACATAGACAGATACAGCGACAGCGACAGCGACAGAGACAGAGACAGAGACAGAGACAGAGACAGAGACAGCGACAGCGACAGCGACAGCGACAGAGACAGAGACAGAGACAGAGACAGAGACAGAGACAGAGACAGAGACAGAGAGAGAGGCAGAGAGAGAGAGAGACAGAGAGAGACAGAGACAGAGACAGAGACAGAGACAGAGACAGAGACAGAGACAGAGGCAGAGACATAGACAGAGACAGAGACAGAGATAATTTGTAGCAAGTGGCCCGGTATTGGATTGGTTATGCTCGACCGGGGGACGCCCCGCCACCCGCGGCACGTCCGGCGGGCCTCACCGGCTCGAAGACGACGGCGTCGGCGCTGTAGCTGGCGCCAGCCACAACGCCAGCGCCGCCCACCAGACCGACGGCCAGGTTGTCGATGATGTTGCCGTACAGGTTGGGCAGCACCAGCACGTCGAACTGGTGCGGGTTGGACACCATCTGCATCGTGCAATTGTCCACGATCATGTTGTTGAACTCGATGTCCGGGTACAGCTCGGATACCTGGGCGGTGAAGAGTGTGGTCATTACGGAACAGACACGTAGGTGTACCATATCGCCAGAGCATACGTCGCGCGTCTGCATGTGTTGAAAGCAGACCAATTCTCCAAATCGCAGCTTCACGCAGGCAAGTTCCAATGAGGCATACTCGACGGCAGATTGTCAAAGCAATGTTTCTTTTAAAAGTTCAGAGCCTTGAGCGCAGAGGTCACACACATCGCACCCCTTTCCACGGCCGCCGGCACCCAGCACACACCTCCTCACAGCAGCGCAGGAACAGGCCGTCGCCCAGCTTCATGATGTTCGCCTTGTGCACGGCGGTCACCTTCTTGCGGCCGTGCTTGGTGGCGTAGTCGAACGCGAACTTGGCGATGCGCAGACTCTTCTCCTGCGTGGTGATCTTCAGCGACTCGACCACGCCCTGGCGGCGGACAAGCGAACGACACGTCTGTCGGTGCGGCACGCCCCTACATCGGGCCAACGGACGGTTTGTTAGGCACAGGCCGCGACGTCCAGAGAGTACATTGTCGAAAATTATGGCGGGAAGTGACGCACTATAAGAATAGACACTGGCGATAAAAAACACCGCAGTTAAAAAAGCGTCGCAACATATCAATTCATCTATTTCGTATGCCGCAACTCCCCAACAGAAAGTAAAGAGAGCCGATTAGCTTATCATTGTCAAAGTAACGCTTATCAAAGTTCGGAAAAGGAGTATCTAAACGACGCGTGAACCCGAACTGGAGGCTACCACATCCTCCCCTCCCCAAAGGGCAGGACGGGTAATTTGACATCTGCCACACACACCACACACTGCCACTGAGTGTACAATTAAACCGATATTAGTATACTGTGCAAAGTCTAACGGGAATCTGTTTTGTGTGTAGAACTCAAATTATATAGAACTGCATAAAATACTGTGGACATCACTTTATTCCGATCAAACCCCAGAACTTTAGCAATTCGAAGTTATATATTGACAACGCACGCCAAACGAAAAGTTGAACGAGCAGGCAACGGATGACAGATATGACACCAGGATACGCATGACGACGTCTGTAAGGGCACAGGTGATGTAACAGATATGACATATGTCATCAGGAGTCACGTGGCGACACGTCTGTGTGGTATGCCAATTTGTCAGATATGTCGCATCCGCAAATAAAGCCGGAAGCGAGCAGCGAACAAAAACTCCCCACTGCAAAATGTCCGGAGGTACCGTCAACCATTCCCGCGAGCGGCCACCACGATCGACTCATTTACCGTTATTAGTGATGACCAACGCAGTCGATGCGCCGGGAAGCCCAAATCAACAACCGACCGTTATTATTTATACAAGGACCAGCATCCACAAGAATCAATAATCATGAGCTGGTCCGGGACAAGAGACACCAACTCTGCTCAAACCCCACTAGTTTGTGACGTTGGGCCATGATGGCGAAGCCTTAGCGGCACGTCAGAATCGTACCACAATCAAAAGGATGTACATCGGAGGTGGGATCGTACTTCCGTCAGAACATTAATCAAACGTCTGTAAATTTACGTGCATATAAATTTACTATAAATTTACCTGCAAGACTACTTCCCCAATTCTGAAATGATCGAAATGCGTACGCTATAAGGCATGCAAGGCAGCGTGTAAATCGCTCTTCTCTTCCACTGCGTGTTCACCACTGGAGAGGAAGTTCACCGACGCAGATTCGGCAGGAAAACCCTCACGCTGGATAAGACTAGAAAGGAGGCTGTATGGCAGAATACATATACAACACACACAAAGACCTCTAGTTAACAAAATCCGTATACAATAGCAGGGCATGCTTGAGCAGCTTTTGGTATGGTATTTTTTCAGCTCAGATGACAGGAACCTTTATACTTAATTGAAGCCGGAGCACATACTTAGGCATTGCAACAGACTTCTACAGCCGATGGTTGAAGACCTAGCACTACAATAGATACCCAACCTCGTAGTCCAGTGTTCAGTGCCAGACCTGATGACCTCGGATGCCTCCGCCGCCAAGCTCTGCTGCCCACGCACAACACACCGTCAAGAGTTACTAATCTACCTTCGTACGAGCGTGACGCCACAGCGCCCAGCTAGGCAGTAGGGTGCAGCTGAACCGCCCCCCACCACGGAGCCGCTCCACTGCACGCCGCACGGCACCCACACCGACCTTGACGCTCTCGTGCTCCAGGGCCGAGTACTCGCCCTCGGTCTGCTCGCGTATCACGACAAAGTCCAGGTTCTTGTGTCTGGTGGGTACGCCGGCGATGCTCTTGATCACCACCACGTTGGCGTACAGGTCGAGCGCGTCCCTGCCGAACATGGGGCCGCGGCCACGTGACACCGCGCTGGCACAGCAGCGTCGCCGGCGCGAGCCTCCAGCCACAAATCGCCGGCAGAAGACTCGCGCCCAGCCAAACAACGAGCATTCGTAGGAAAACGTAAACAATACTCCGGCTATAGTATTAAACACATTAAGACTCTGATACCAGACGCACTACATCGAAGGGGTGCAAATGTGCCGCACGACTCCCACCACTGAAAATGAGGTATCTCTACAATGCCGATGTTCAAGTAAGAAGTGACACTCGACAGATAGGCGTTTCCTATGGTTTGTTTAGGATTCCTGGGATTTCAGCACTCTTAATGGATTACTAGAGCCTTGGAGCACACAATCATTGAAGAAGACGTGTCACGGCCAACTTGCGAACTTCCATTTTCAACGAACGTTAGATACTTAGCTCAGTGAACAGAAGCCTGTCGTTATACTGAATCATCGACACAAGCAGAGCACAACATTGCAGCTCCAGCGCCATCATTCTGAAACACGGCTGGTGACAGAGGAGCTGCGGATCGATTGGCCGTACCAGGGGCTTGACAAATACACACGCACTCACGCCTACTCACACGCGCACACGCACGCACGCACGCACGCACGCACGCACGCACGCACGCACCATATCAGGTGGCGTGTTTGTGGGCGAGATGGGTGGCCCATCCACCACAGAATCACGCACCAATCTCACCCACCCACCCTCCACCTGATCACCCACCCACCCACCCACCACCTGATCACCCACCCACCCACCCACCACCTGATCACCTACCCACCCACCACCTGAGCACCCACCCACCCACCTCCTGATCACCCATCCATCCACCTACTGATTGCCCATCCACCCACCACCTGATCACCCATCCACCCACCACCTGATCACCCACCCACCCACCACCTGATCACCCACCCACCCACCACCTGATCACCCACCCACCCATCTACCTACTGATCACCCACCAACCACCTGATCACCCACCCACTCACCTTCTGACAACCCACCCACTCACGCAGCCATGACGGGTGAGGCGAGTGGGTGATCAGGACGTGGGTGGGTAGGTGGGGTGGGTAGATGATGAGATGGTGGGTCGGTGGGTGGTCATGAGGTGGACGGTCGTGTGATATCCGCGCCGCCGCCCCGGCCAGGAGGCTCCACTAGCGCAGCTGCCGTCCGGGTCGGTCAGACGTGTGGCATAAGTTACCGACGGCCACCAGTTCATCACGACATAGAATCATGACATTAAACATTGCTGAGCGCCGACAGGCGGCCCAACTTCGCCGGCCGCCACTGAGACGGTCAGCGGCAATACGTCGACTCTGAACAGGCGGTCGGATCGACCCAGTTGGCAGTCGACCGGCTGGGCGGCCTCAGGGGGCGCAAAGTTGGCCCCGTCTGGCCGGTCGGCCGGCCCTGTCGCCAGCTGTGATCCCAGCTGGCGGGCCGGGCCTCGCCACGCCTGATATGCGGGAGGTCGAGACGCGTGGCACCGCCTGACCTGCGGGAGGTCGAGACGCGGGACACCGCCTGACCTGCGGGAGGTCGAGACGCGGGACACCGCATGACCTGCGGGAGGTCGAGACGCGGGACACCGCCTGACCTGCGGGAGGTCGAGACGCGGGACACCGCCTGACCTGCGGGAGGTCGAGACGCGGGACACCGCCCGACCTGCGGGAGGTCGACACGCGGGACACCGCCTGACCTGCGGGAGGTCGAGACGCGGGACACCGCCTGTCCTGCGGGAGGTCGAGACGCGTGGCGCCGTGTGACCCGCTGAAGTCTAATCAGCTATGGGAGCGTTCCGAAACTCCAGCCATCCCCAGCAGGGTAGAGACCAGCCTCCCTCAGCAGGGCATAGGCTGGCCTCCCAGCATGGCAGTGATCGGCCTTCCCAATTCACAATCCGGCTAAACACAAGCTGTGAATCTGTGGTGAGCAGAGCCCGCAACAAATTCAGCCAAAATGAGCAGCAGGCAGGCATAGCATGTGCCAACTCCGGCTATAAGATGGGAAATAACTTCTACTTCTCTAAAATTGGGTGATGTTGGTCTTGCGCAACGCGCAACTGACTACCAGAAGACCACCACACCTCGAACATTCCGAAGGCGGGTGTCTGTTCGGCACGTATGTTTACTGTTATGTTCTCGCAACTCAGTGTTTGGCCCACAATTCTTCGTTGTAGGATAGTAGATTGCGTGCTCACACAGCCGTACTTGTTGCGATTCGAGGCATTGTTAAAACAAGCATGGACCCAGACTGCTACCCTCTGGGACACCATACTACACTACTGAAACCAATCAGACCGGGCGACTCTGAGCACACTAACTCTGGGATTGATCGGTCAAGTGTAACTGGAGCCAACTGAGCGCGATATCAGCGATGTTACTCGAGTGCTTCAGCTTGGGCAGCAACGATTCGTGGTTGACACTGACGGAGGCGGAATGGTAGTCTGCATATATCGTATCTGTCTTTTTTTTCTTGGTCATCGACGACCAATAATGCCTGAAGTATAATTTTACAAACAATTTTCCCCAACATCTTAGAGTAGACATGCTGGGCGCTGCATGACCAATGAAGTCGATGCGTCCTTTAGGGCGCATCAACTTCATTGTTCTGTTCTAGTTATTATATAGTTTTTAGATGTCTGTTCTAGTTATTAGGGCTTTAGCCCTAATTAACCCTAACAATTAGAACAGATATGTAACGGATACAGGACGATAATATACAGCAAGCCTTTTTTCGCGCCTTTTTAAAGACCGGTATCACGTTGGTTAGCTATTTGGGTTTAGAGGCGCATCGACTGCGTTGCCGAAAGCACATTGGTCTGTTCAGCGAAGTGGACACATGGTCGTAGGGGCAGCCCATACAGCATCCCCAGTTGGATGGTCCTCCTGCTCACACTCTTAGGTGGGTGCTAAGCCCATCTGGACCACACGCCTGGCTGGAATAAAGTTCATGCAACAATTGCGAGATGTGACCTTGTGACACAGGGCAGTTGATCAGGCTAGGGATACCGGAGGTCGCTGGGTCGCACTGCACGTACAGTAGGGTGTGTCGCCTGAACGGTTTTTCTTATGCATAGTGAAATTATCGTGCAGATCACCTAAAAAAACCCTGTGGTCGAAACCAAATCGAAATCAAACAATAAACAAAATATGCCAAAGACCGCTAAAGAAACAAATTTGCCGGGCGCCCGGCGTTGAAGTCTCCAATGATGGCGCTCCGTTGCGATTGGCATTAACACCACGCGTCGGCCGCCGTCGGAGCGCCGCCGCGGCGCTGTGACGAAAAAGGCGGCAGTCGGTGCTGTGGATGACTTATGAATGGATTCTGGTAATTCAAAAACAGATCAGGGGAGCCGGGATATATCTGATTGTAAAGATTAAACTTCACTGAAGGACTGATCGCTCCACTTTCCTTTGTCTGTGCTCCACCTTTCACAGTGCTATGAATCATCATTCGAATAAATTGCGTAGGCACTAACGACACAAAATAACTTCGCATGTCATACATCCCTGTTTTATTAGTCAATCCAAGTCTCCTGTTCCTTTTCGTTACTCAAGTTCCAAGGGAAACTCGGATTATCAGCAGTATGGACAACCTATTAACGAGGGCGACACGAGCCGGCGGCGATCGTCGCATGG
This sequence comes from Imbricaverruca yamaguchii, assembly GCA_034440575.1. Lineage (NCBI taxonomy): Eukaryota > Metazoa > Arthropoda > Thecostraca > Neoverrucidae > Imbricaverruca > Imbricaverruca yamaguchii. The sequence continues at coordinate 1,215,881 of JAOTOL010001505.1, read as the reverse complement.
CGCGGGGGAGGGGCTGGGATGGGGCGGGAGACGGCCGGCGCACGGTGAGGGTAGAGAACACAAAGAGCGAGACAGGGGAGGGGAGGGGGAGACAGGGGAGGGGAGGGCCGCCGAGACAAGGCAGTCGGCGGCGGAGACCCGGCGGGACGGCCCGAAAAAGAGTGGTTTATGTTTGTCGCAGAAAGTGTGATGAAAATGTGGTGCTGCGAAGGAATACCAATTGTTGGGAGGGTCCGAGTCGAACATATGGTTCGAGAATGCCGCGATCGCTACTTGCGATACATGAAAACTGCTGGAAAGAAGTCGGCATCACCAGGTGTACGTCCGTCCGGTGATGAGTGGTTTGGAAAATTGTTTGATATAGCCCGCTGCAAATGTGCTGATATCGATAGATGCAAATGTGCGATGGCCGACAAAGTGCCACGAATGGAGTTTCCCTTTGTCCAAGACCAGAGAGGACCAGATCAGGTTCAGATCAGGTTCAGATCAGGCTTTTCTGTACAGTCTGGCGCGTAGTGTCCAGTATCTAAGATAGAACTGCGAAAATGAAGATCGGTCCACTAAACCACTCCAGGTGGCTGACTCTGGCGGCGCGAATTCTCCGGCTCTACATATCAACCGAACAGCCATCAGACAGTCTGAGAATGCTAGCGGAGTTCATCGTGTGCCACTATACTCCCATGTGGTTCTGCATCAAGAAGAACTGGAAATGTTCTGACGGTCCTGGCAATGCGCTGCACAGCGTGCAACTTCTCAAAAGTTTGCGACCTGAGATAGCGGCGATGGTGCAGCCGGTAATACAGCGCAACAGCTACTGGTGTCACCCTGAGGCAGTACTGCTAGCAATGGCAGCGGGCCAAGATCAAGCCACACGGGAAAGGGCAGTCACTCAAATCCAGCAGTGTCGCAGAACTCAAGTCGATAGTGATACTGACGAAGTGCGGAAGTTCAAGCTTCCAAAAGTGAATATGGGGGCAAACAGCATCATGGAGCTGATTGATTGGTGTAATGAGGCGATAACCGAGCCGCCCTTGACGCAACAACTGTCCGATGATGACTTACTAGACATCATCGCGAGTCCTCTCGAAGTACCGCCATACCCCGGGCACAGTCAGACGGTGGAACGGATGGTGAAAGTGGTGACCGAGGCGTCTTTGAAGGTAATTGGTGAAGAGGCCCGCCACGGTTACATTGTGGCGAAGTTGAAACACAGGTCAGCAATGCCAGTGCTCAGCAGCAAAAAGGATTTCATGTCGGGTTTTCTGTCGAGCATGTAGACTAGTACAGTTATAAAATGATAGTTCGTACAAAAAATGTGGCCGCTCGTACGAAAGGTGACGTGGCTGTATGCCCGTCTTCTTCGGTTGTAGTGGAACGGAGCATGATGCCGATTTCGCCTGGTCTATTTGTCATAACAATAAGATATCAAGTATCTCAGAATGATTTAATTGGTCTTCGATGTAAACAGACGAGGAATTTTGAAGATGTTCAAGCTTTCAAAAGTGAAAATATTAGCATTATACGCAGATAGATCTACTGATTGAAAATGGAACGAACAAGCGACGTAAAGTGAACCTTTCTTTCATACGTCAGATATCCAGGCAACTTATTAAGCGACTGGTGCTTATCAAAAGCCTTTTACCCCACTAAACACTTTCACTGAGTTATTAATGAGCTTCATCACCAGAATCCATTCATAAGTCATCCACAGCACCGACTGCCGCCTTTTTCGTCACAGCTCCGCGGCGGCGCTCCGACGGCGGCCGACGCATGGTGTTGATGCCAATCGCAACGGAGCGCCATTACTGGAGACTTGAACGCCGGGCGCCCGGCAAATTTGTTTCTTTATCGGCCTGTCGCATATTTTGTTTATTGTTTGATTTCGATTTGGTTTCGACCACAGGTTTTTTTTAGGTGAGCTGCACGATAATTTCACTAAGCAAAGTGCAATTTCCAAAAAAAGGTCCTTCGTGACACAACCTACAGACATCGAAAATGGTCACACAAATTGTGCGTGAAATCATTGGAATAATTAGCACGCTTGGCATAGAGTTGTTGTACCCGTTCCCGTTCAGCTTCAAAATGGGGGATTTGTTGTGATGATGCAATGGCCTTCACAAACAGTTAGTGGTGGTGAATTGGAGTTTAGGGGCGCGTCGACACCCAGGGTCATTTTGCACCTAGTTCACAAACGGCTGATAGCACTTTCGGTTGTCGTTGAAACCACGGGCCATGCTCGCCAGGTATTCCCGGTATTCACCATCCCATTCCCGGCATTTGCCGTCATTCCCTGTATATGCCATCATATTTATGTTAATAACCATCATATTCCCGGTATTTACCAGCATACTCCCAGTATTTACCATCCCATTTCCGGCATTTACAACCATTCCCGGTATATGCTGTCATATTTCTGTTAACTACCATCCCATTCCCGGTATTTACCATTTCCTGTAAATACCATGATATTTCAGGTAATCTTCATCACGTTCCTGGTGTTCACCATCACATTTCCGGTATTTACCATCCGATTCACGGTATTCACCATCATTTCCTGTATATGCCATCATATTTATAGTTATCATCATCACATTCCCGGTATTCACCAACACATTCCGGGTATTTACCATCACATTCCCGGTATTCGGCATCACATTCCCGGTATCTGCCATCATTTCCTGCATATGCCATCATATTCCTGGCAATCATCACATTCCCGGCATTCACCATCACATTCCCGGTATTCACCATTAGTCTGGCGTGAGGCGTCGGCAGGGATAGCGGCGTGCCGAGCTGTTTTCAGCAGTTTATTGCTGTGTTTGGCCAGACTGCCACCTGGTGGTGATATCGGCTGTTTTCAACAGTGGGTAGTCTTTTTACCCTCGTGAGCGATCTGCTTCCGGGGCCAGCGCCTGACATAACTATCAAACCAGGACGGGTACCTCCGACGGAGCTCAAAACAGTGGGTCAATGTGCACGATGTCTGCAACATGCCATGCGAATAGCCTCAAAGCACTGTGAAGCCCCTCAGAATCCGCCCCCTTGCAATCGTAAACTCGATGCCTCGCCACACGAGGGTTACTCCGCAGCTACAGGTGGAATGTGTTGTTATTGTACGGTGATCGGAATTTAATAGCATGTTCTTTCAGTATGAGAAAAACAATCGCCAGCAAAAGAAATGCCAGTTTCAGGACGCTGTCACTGCGCGTCAGAGATAACACAGACAGCGTCGCTTCACGTCGGACCACAGTGTCCAGGCAAGTACCTAACATTGCGGTGGCGTACGACGCCTTCATTGTTCTCTTTCCAGACAATTTCTGGCAGACTGAAGCCACCGACGATCAAAACGGGTAGGTTGGCGCAGCGGAGCCAGCGAATGCAGGAATAAATAGTCGATACGTCTCCGCCTTCGCCAGGTAGCATCTGGCCAGCAGCGCAAACGATAACACTCAGATCTGACAGAATGGCACATCGCAGCCAGCTTCCAGATCCGAACGGTGAACCATAGACATAGCTGATTTGGTGGCGCAAGCTATTCCGCCTAGTCTTTCTCCTCCGCCGTATCTACCTCTTCTGAACCAAACTGGGCTCAGGAAATCCAGTTACAGCTCGGGATTCAGCACACTAGACCTGATCCACGTTGCAGTGATCCCAATCACGTCAAAGGTGGCCAGCTCCCTCGCATGTGACAGCAATGTGAAGCGGATGTGAGAAGAGCGCATGTGACTGGGGTTCCTCTGCATGTCGCCAGGGGGATACGCATTGGTGCAGAGCGACAGCACTTGCTCCGAGTTGAAAGGCGCTGAAAAGTAGTTGGCTGACGATGGAACTTAAATTCCCTGCCAATAATGGCAGCATCAGTGTCGTTGAAGGGTGGGGCCTTTTTTATTTAGAGATGCCTAAAAGTGATCCCCATGTACATGGGTCTTTTACCCCGTGCCTGCGGTAAGACGCCCTTTTGCAGACCTTCGAAATATAATATAAATACATCTAAGCACGAATCCGCGGTCTGGAGCCTTTTATGGTGGAAATAAAACAAATAAATGTGTCCAATGATACCAAAGTCTAGTTGCCACGTTGAATGCCGAGCGTGAGATATCAATTATCCCTTAGGGTGTGCATCTTACCACGCTCTACCCTACTAATAATTTCATTTGCACCAGAGAGATAAACCTATTATAACAAAATAGTCCATCAGTCGTGAACAGATTCAGTCCAGCAAGAAGTCTGAATTTGAAAGTACTTATATTGTGATGATAGTTATTTTTCAGTATCACATGTTAGTGGTAGCCATAGACACGCCCAGGGGGCCTACCCCATCCCCCTTAGCGGTGAAGGTCGTGTGGAATTGAAATTGTCAACACTATAAACACTATTGAAATTATCAGGTTATCTATCCAAGTGGTCAACCGTGGTACATTGCGAAATTCCTGGGTGCGCCCCTGCTGTTGACAATGACCCTCCAACTTTTTTAGACGTTCCAACGCCCATGAAAACTGACGCACACTATGTATAGGTCGGATGTGCATAGTGTGTCGCAGCTAAACATCGTCAACACTTGGTTTTTGAACGACTTATCGGATGTATGGAAGCACTCAATCGTCCATCCAATCACAAGTACGGCCCCACCTCTGATCCAGCGAACTTCAGACCCATTTCCTCGATTACAGTCATAGACAAAATTGCGGAGCGGATCGTTCAGCGTCAGCTTCATGCGCGCCTATATCGGAATAATCTTCTCTAACCTGCTTAGCACGGTTTCCGGTTAAGTCACTCGACCGAAACGAGGCTGATCACATCCTCCCATCAGCGGAAAGAGATGAGGTCACTGCCCCAAGGTCGGGGTTATACTCTGTAATACTGGATGTGGAGAGGAAAACTGTTGGGTAATTAGATACAGAGATATCATTCTTGAAACCTGCGATATATGAAGATCAGTTTACACTTTCCATTAAATCTTGAACCCCTCGTCGCAGAGCAATTTATTGTCAAGCAGCACCATTCAACCACGAAAGAAGAAAAATTCGGATTTTCTGGTGAGCATATTCTGGGTAGCACAAAATCAAGCAAAAGCATATTTGTTTCAACTCAGCTCTTAAATGTGTATGATTTGAGGAAAAGTTTCGATAAAATTGTCCACGGCAAACTTCGGAATAATTACAGAGTTGTCGTTGAATGGTTTCACACCTACATCTGCAACCACACCAAACGCGTCTCATCACCGATCATTGCGGGCGCGGGTGTGTCTCGCGTTCACTGCCGAGGACAACCGAAGTGTTAAGGGGTTAGCCATGGGACCTCTGCTGTTCTGCGTGTTCGCCAACCGCCTGAGCTACTTGGCGCCACGGGCCCAATGCGTGCAGTACGCCGATGACGCCCTTTCTCGAATCCGGCTGGAAAGACGACATGGGCTCCGTGGCCGGGTGCATGAAGCGCACCCTCTTCTCCCTGGACGGATGATCCATTGCAAATTCACCGAGATTCCCACAGCAAAAAAAAAACTCCGTTGATGGTGTTTGGAGCGAGTAACCGCGGTGCTCCCGGATAATAGTTGACTTGTGTGGAAGAACCGTTCGGAGAACGTCGCGCGAAACCTCTAAAAGTCATCTTCCACCCGTGCCTGTTGTGGGACGTCCACATAGCGCATCTTACTAGGAAATGCTTAGAAATCCTCGTTGGCCTCAATCACATTCGGCACCGCCTCCTATTGGTTGGCTTTACGATGCACTCGCCAGCGGAGACCATATGACGTCTACTGCCTCTAACCCTGGCAGGAACGGCGGCCATCGCGGGGAATCGAACCTCTGACATGCCAAACGTTCAGTACGTTGTTTATTTGGTGTTCCAGGACGCACTTTATGCACGATTACCCACTGGTTCGCCTTGTTGCCCACTGGTTCGCCGGTGGGCGGATGAATTGTGAAGTGGCCCGAGTGGTGCGAGGGGTAAACCCTTGATTGATTATTTGGGCTCAAGGGCGCGCCGACTACAAGGTCATTTAGCGCGCATGAGAGGGGTAAACCCAGGACCACTGGTACCCAGCGCTCAACACCTGAACCACTCGGCTAACCCCTAACCACTGGGACAACCCCGCCCTGCCAGACGCTCAGCTTCACCATTGAGCTATATCTCACGCAAAACATTACGTTCACTCTCTTCCACGGTCTGATTTTCTCTCATGTTCGATACTGCATATCGCATTTGGTAACTGGACCACCGAAAGATCACATACAGAATACAGGATAGCTTTGCTGCTAGAATCGCCACCGGGAGCGAAAATTTGATCACATATTAGGCGTGCTGAGATCAGCATAACTAACTAATAGACAGCTGGACCGCTTCATCGTCCCACTTCATTCGCAACATTGTACATGGCGAGTCGTCTATGAATATTCTTCCAAATCGTTGTTTGTTTGCCATTTGGGATCCTTTGCGCTTACATTTGTTTTTGATCATGCACGACCATAACTTGCATTGTAGCACTTCGCCGTCTGATTGAGCTAATGGCTGGCTCGGCGGCTTGACATGTTCCCATGTGTCAAACAGCCCATGTGACAAATATGCAGCGGTGAGTGAGGGGTAACATGACGCGCACTGCCAGGATTCCCAGACAGCTGGGACGCTGCTAGAGGTGCAGCCAAGGGGGTCCGGGGGTCCGATCTTCCCCTTCCTTAACAAAAATAATTATGCCGGACCAAACAAGAAACGTTGGGAATTGCATCACGTCAAACCAGAAATTGTCGGCGAGCAAAGCGCGCCCAAAGCAGCATTGCAACATGACACTTTCTGGGGTCAGCTCTAGAGAAAATCCAGGCTGGGTCACTGGACATCGCAACCTCTCCTTCCCACAAAGGAGACAGCGATAAGTAGCGTAGGTGTGTCCCCGATGCATATCCTGCAAAGGGTAGTCTCCGCTTTCTTAGGCCTACGAATGCAATACGCCGAATGTCGTAGGTGTGGCTTGATTGCGTGCAGCATATTTTGGTTTCTCTATTCTAGGTCATTTGCCGCTTCGCAGGGATACAGCTGCTACAGTGGGATTGTGACAACTACGTACCATGTAACCGAGCCATATGTGGGACGTGTATGAAGTGCGACGACCGGACGTGTGTTGGAATAGGTGATCCCAGCCAGTGACAGGCAAGGGCGTTGGCCGGGTGGGGCACCCTACCCATGAACAAATTGTCCCCTCCCGCACGAGCATATCGCCCAGACGGAGTTGAGCGGTCGATGCGGTAAGACGTAGCCTGGGGCAAGGTGTGGATGTGGATGTGGATGTTGACGGCTGACGGGCATCGGTGCTAAGACATTTTGAGTCACGCACTTGGAAAGAAGCGAGCTGGTGTTCGCCCGCTCTACTGTTCGAACTGTTGCAAATGTTTTCATCGTATTGCTAATTATCATTCCGATCAGTGCAAAGGCATGAAAGGCTGTTGGATTTGACAACTTGATGGATTCAGAAACAGCTGACATACAAGCGAGGTAAACCCTAGACTATCACTGCCATGCGAAATATACTTGCCTACATTATTTGTTTTTGTTCGAACTGTGTGTATTCTTGTTTCTGCCTTCGCCATTCCTTCATCTCGTGACACGGGGTTAATAATAGCCATTACCTGTGAGAATGGCCAGAGGGTGCAAAATAAATAAGGACATCGTGAAATTTATCTTAATACGTTTCATCCAAAAATGTATTTGTATGCACCTGTGTACCAATTGCAGTTATGGCCGACTGGAGCCTTCCCACGCAGCATGAGGTATAACAGTAGGTATGAGCCAGGAATCTCCACACTAACATTAACGTGGGGATACTTGGCTGGGTTGGCCTGTTGTCGAAAAAAAAAACAATTACCTTCATTTCGACACAATCATAAGTCCAATGTTTGTGGGGATAACGTGTACGATAAACACGCATATACGCAAACATCTAGTTCACAATTTTGATGAGTGATCGGGGCACCACGCGGCCACGAGAGCGGCCCGGGCACCACGTGGTCACGCGGCCAACGGGAGCGGCCCGGGCACCACATGACCGTCGTTGGATTGTGTCCTGCCAGTGACTCTACTGAGACGACTGAAGAATCCAGAGCCGCCGGAGAGTATGGCCTATGTTGACCACTGGCACTGCTGGCTACCAGCGTCAAATGATCAATGTGACCTATATTGGCCACCGCCACCGCTCAGCTGACTACCCGAAGCAGCGACTGGGCTTCGAATTCGTTTGCAACTGGCAAGCAAGCCACCGCACCACCACCCCCATCCCTCACTCTTCCCCCGCAGGGGATCCGCCTTGATGGTGAAGGTAAACAGCCAGTCGCGGAACCACAATGCAAGCCGTTCTGATGTCGACGTTGCCAGCTGGTGCAAACAGGGAAAACACACACAGGGTGCGACATCTGAATATACCGCGCGGGCTGGGAGCATTTCCCTGAAATTATTGGAATTGCTATGCGCTTGCTTGTGTTTGCCCATACCTTTCATACCTTATACATTCAATGCTCACAGCACCTGGTACGCCTTCGGGGATAGTTTGCGGATGGATAATATATAAAATGTCACACGTGCATGTTTAGACTGTGGTCGAATTCACTGAGTAGAAGAAAGGTGGTTGGGATGTTCAATACACGAGAGAAAATAAACCATGGATGAAGGGGGCTCACGCACAGGCCCAGATGCAGAGAAAAAACTAGTCTCTGGACGACGACGCCATCTATCGCAGAAAATTGGAACCCGCAGTTCCACCAACAGCTTCCACATATTCCCGCGACGATGACAAATTTTCGTCAGGTGAACAAAAACCGACACAAACACAGCCTGCTCCGTCCGTCCGGCATGGTGGACGAATACGCCTACACTGCCATACACACTTCTAACGTGAACTCAGTCACACCGGCCGCTTCTACGAAGGAACCCACTACGACCACAATTCGCCTCGTCTTCTTAAGCGAGTGTCCATTGTTTGTGCAAAGCGGTTACAGACCCAGCAGAGTCCATAGTAAGCAGTTCAGTCGCCTGTCGAGTAACTTATACAACAGATTGGACGTTGGACAAAGTTTTGCGCCTATGTACCTCGAAATCTCACAGCGTGGAGAGGTAATGGAAATGCAAAACTAAATTTGTTTATCTGGAATCTCGTTAAATGGCTTGTATCATATTATATATAATTCGGAGTTAAAGTCGGAGATTGGATTCTTTAATCAGAAAATCAGAATTATTCATAGGGAAGCACCATATTAACGCAGGGTGCTTCCGGGGCTCGGTTTGCGGCTCAATGCTCGCCCTCGTGTAGTTAAATGACCTTTCAAGAAAAAAGCTAAGAATGACATGCTTACCCGATAACATGTCAACCTACAAATTCTATATTAGGGTAAACTTTTCTGAAGCAAAAAGTTCTGCAAAAATTGTTGTATTCATAAAGACATAAAGGCATAAAATATCAGTGCAACTATAAGCCACAACACTCACTCAACCAGTTGTCCACCAAATCCGTCGATCAGCCCTCCCAGGGATACTGAGCAAGTCCTCTATTCTTACAATGATGGTCTATGCTGTTTTTCAAGATGTTCAGTGTGCCGCTACTGACAATGGTTTCTGGCAGCTGGTTCCAGTGTTCTATTGCCCTGTTGGTGAAGAAAGACTGTCTTAACATTGTCCTGCCTTGGTTAACTTTCATTTTGAATTGATTATTTCTACTTGCACCATTTCTGTTAAATTCAAACATTTCCCTGAGATATCCCTTCTTCATTTGTACTCTTTCCCTCTCTCTCCCCCTCTGCCTTTAATTCTTATTTAATGCACTAAACATACTCAGTGCCTTCTTCCTGGCTTCTTTGGTCTGTTCTTATGTCCCTAATTTTTTTATTCAGAAAAACACCTAAATCCTACTCTTGCTGAGTCACCGATAGTACTTGACCACCCTCCAAGTATGCAGCCTTCACATGCTGCCTACCTCCACGCATGATTTTGCACTTATCAAAATTAAATTAAATGTGTCATCTTTCGGACCACTTCACCAGTTCTAGGTCTTTCTGCAGCGAGAAATGCTAATCGTGTCCTGTTATTGCCCAAAAGACCTTCGAATCATCCGAAAATTGCAAAACCTTACTGCTTAGGCCACTTTCAATGTTATTTACAGATATAATGAACAGTAGTGGCCCCAGTACTGACTCCTGGGGGACTCCACTTAGAACATTTTGCCGTGATGACTTTGTACCATTTAGCATCACTATCTGCTGTCTATTTGAAAGCCACAACTCTATGAATTTGAGGATGCTACCTGCATTTACCATGGACATGAAGCTAAATCATTAACCGCTTATGGGGTACCTTGTCAAAGGCCTTACTAAAGTCAAGATGTGATGCAACCTGATTTCCCTGATGAACTTGTTCTGTAGAGAAATTAAAAAAGCCCAAGATAATTGTGAGACACGATCGCCCTTTTCTAAACCCGTGTTGAGTATCCTGAATTAATCTGTTTCCTTCCAGATAACTAACTATTCTATCCTGGATAATTGATTCGAGTACCTTGCAGACCAGGGATGTGAGGCTTACTGGGCTATAGTTTTCAACTTACCGTCTTTCCCCTTTCTTGAAAATAGAAACTACATTTGCCCTTTCCAAGCTGTTCGAATTTCATTTTGTGAAACTGATCTACAAAATATTATGCTAAGTGGAAATGTCAGTTCCTTTTCAGCTTTGCGCAATACCCTAGCATAAATCTGATCAGGTTCTGCTGCATTGTTTGGCTAATTTTCCTCACATGATTGAAAACAACAATCACTATCAATAAAACCAGCATCGTTTATCCGATGACATGCCACTGAACTGCAGTGTACGGTTGGCAGATTAGTCGTATCTTCCACTGTAAACACTGATTTAAACTGCTCGCTCAATTCCCCAACCATTTTTGCCACCATCTTCACTCAATATAGCCCCATTAACTTCAGTGGGCCAATTGTGCTAGAGGATTCACTCAGCTTGTAGAAACTAAAGAACTTTTTGCTGCCCCCATTATAATTCCCAGCCAAATCCAATTATTTTGCTCGCTATGCTGCTCTGATTTTCTGCTTCACAGTCTAACTTTTTGATACGACCTTAGATCTACGATATTTCAAGCTTCCTTAAAGTCTCTAAATGCAGTTTTCTTAGCCTTAATTGTTTTTGTCAAACCGGGCGTAAGCCATGCTGGCTTTCCTACCTTTCTTTTGCGCCTTTGATTTTGGGGGACATGTCTAATCTGAATTTCCTTGAAGTAATATTTGAGCTTCGCCCACGTTTCACAGGCATTCAAATTGGAGGATTCTTCTTCCCATCTTATGACACTTAAATTGAAATTAGGAACCTTTTCCAAAGGCACTAACTATGTTATGGTCACTTCTTCCCATAGTTTCTTCTACAGTCACGTGTTGAACTAAGTCACTTAAATCCGAGAAGACAAAGTCCAAGAATGAGCCCTGCCTAGTTGGCTCCGTTACAAACTGGTGTAAGAATAGGTACTCTTCAAGGCATTTCCTGACATGTTGCATGATGGGGAGCCAACACCAACATCTTCATATCCTTTTAGATTAAAGTCACCAAGAATAAGGCATTTCCTCCGAAGGTTTCTACTGACACCCTCGCAAATCACCTTATCAAGCTCCAGTTGCTGAAAGTGTGGCAGGGTTCCTGATGGGCACAAAGCTCCTGTCCTTAGTTTATTGCTATTGCTTTTTCCCAGAGCGACATCAGGCGAAATGGATTCCTCAGGCACAATTTTACCCCATCTGCTACTTTTTGAGAACTGAATAAGCTATTCGCATAGAGCATTACACGATCCCCTTCCACTGCCGGATCCCCATTGCACGAAAACATATTATATCCCTGGATCACATAGCCCTGCAAATTATAACCAAAATACCCCTCACTGACCCATGCCTCAGTTATGCAAACACAATCTGTTTCCTCAGCAGCATAACACTTGAACTCACCAAATTTGGATCGAATACTGTAAGCATTAAGCATCATACACTTAGCATATGTTCCATAACCAGCGTTGGCTTTTTCATGTTGAGTAGCTCTTTCATCATTGGACGAGACTGCGAGTCTGCCCCCTTGAACTACTGCTATCCATATTTGCTGACTGTGGGGTTATATTGCCTTGGCTGTCACTATTGGCAAATCCCTGAGATGGCAATGCCAGGAAATGCAAAGTGTAATTAAGGAAAAATGGCCTATAACCTTCGATGATAGCACGGATACTCCCAACAAGAAATCGCCCTCGCAAAGGAAATTCATCCGCGATTGTTCATATTCGACGGACAACTCATTTCCATACATGACGCTCACAATCACCCTGACCAGCTCTTCTTAAGAGACCTGCGATGATACCACGAACCCTCTCCATTTCATACATTCCTCTTGCCCAGTTGTGCTCTGAATTAAGCTTGCCCAACATGCATTCAGCCACATTCTGACTACCGCGATGTGGTCTGCGATGGTGTGATGGCGTTCCAGACACAATGAGGTTGACAAAAAAAATTGAAAACCGGTCTGGAAAACTTGCAACTCGCGTCAACTTTCCACAGCAGGAGAAAGTTAAGATTAGAGCCGGTGTTGGGATGACATAGAATATCAGGCGAACTATGTATGAACTTTTATATGCATATTTACTTTTTAAATCCTCAGCATGAAGGAATATGCATCAACTTATATTTCCATACCGCAATGGATACGAATAAATTAAACGCAGGTGTGCCGATGTGAGAAGCCATCATATTTACTGGCTGAAAATCGCACCAGCCTATGCGAACCGCCATTCACTTACACAGTAAGATCATGGAGCGCATTATTTGAGCATGTATAACTGGCTGATTCCAAACAAGCATTCAAACACGAATTAACTAGCATGATAGATCAAAATAAATTCCGGCCTTCGCATGCGCTAGGACAGAAACTGTACAATAGTCCCCAGGACAAGCATAGCGTATGTCTATCCAACTCAAACGATCATCAATTTACAGATAAAATGGTCCTCCCTCCAGCCCAGCTGTGCCAGTTCGAGAGAAAAAAACCGTTTCACACAACTATCGACCACTGTGAGTAGTTCCGTAATGTGTGGTGCGACCGTCTGTGGTGTGGCCGTGTGTGGTGCGGCCGTGTGTGGTGTGACCGTTTGTGGTGTGACCGTCTGTGGTGTGACCGTCTGTGGTGTGACCGTCTGTAGTGTGACCGTCTGTGGTGTGGCCGTGTGTAGTGTGGCCGTGTGTGGTGTGGCCGTGTGTGGTGTGACCGTCTGTGGTGTGGCCGTGTGTGGTGCGGCCGTGTGTGGTGTGGCCGTGTGTAGTGTGACCGTCTGTGGTGTGGCCGTGTGTGGTGTGGCCGTGTGTGGTGTGGCCGTGTGTAGTGTGACCGTCTGTGGTGTGGCCGTGTGTGGTGTGGCCGTGTGTAGTGTGGCCGTGTGTGGTGTGACCGTCTGTGGTGTGACCGTCTGTAGTGTGACCGTCTGTGGTGTGACCGTCTGTGGTGTGACCGTCTGTAGTGTGGCCGTGTGTGGTGTGGCCGTGTGTAGTGTGACCGTCTGTGGTGTGACCGTCTGTGGTGTGACCGTCTGTGGTGTGGCCGTGTGTGGTGTGACCGTCTGTGGTGCGACCGTCTGTGGTGCGACCGTGTGTGGTGTGGCCGTGTGTGGTGCGACCGTGTGTGGTGTGGCCGTGTGTGGTGCGGCCGTGTGTGGTGTGACCGTTTGTGGTGTGACCGTCTGTGGTGTGACCGTGTATGGTGTGGCCGTGTGTGGTGTGACCGTCTGTAGTGTGACCGTCTGTAGTGTGACCGTCTGTGGTGCGACCGTGTGTGGTGTGGCCGTGTGTGGTGCGACCGTGTGTGGTGTGGCCGTGTGTGGTGTGGCCGTCTGTGGTGTGACCGTGTGTGGTGTGACCGTCTGTGGTGTGACCGTCTGTGGTGTGACCGTCTGTGGTGTGACCGTGTGTGGTGTGACCGTCTGTAGTGTGACCGTCTGTGGTGCGACCGTGTGTAGTGTGGCCGTGTGTGGTGTGGCCGTGTGTGGTGTGGCCGTGTGTGGTGTGACCGTGTGTGGTGTGACCGTCTGTGGTGTGGCCGTGTGTGGTGTGGCCGTGTGTGGTGTGGCCGTGTGTAGTGTGGCCGTGTGTGGTGTGGCCGTGTGTGGTGTGGCCGTCTGTGGTGTGGCCGTGTGTGGTGTGGCCGTGTGTGGTGTGGCCGTCTGTAGTGTGGCCGTCTGTGGTGTGACCGTGTGTGGTGTGACCGTCTGTGGTGTGACCGTCTGTAGTGTGACCGTCTGTGGTGTGACCGTGTGTGGTGTGGCCGTGTGTGGTGTGGCCGTCTGTGGTGTGGCCGTGTGTGGTGTGGCTGGGAGATACATCCTGCACAGAGCAGATGTGTAGGTCTGGGCTACAGCATACACACAAGATGCATAAGCCTAGGCTACAGCCTACACAGAGTAAATGTGTACGTCTGGGCTACAGCCTACAGACAGCGGATGTGTAAGTCTGGGCTACAGCCTACACAGCGGATGCATAGGTCTAGGCTACAGCCTACACACTGCGGATGTGTAAGCATGCAGTGCATAGCAGTTCTCTTTGATCCATACCAGAAATTCAGCTTTTGTGCGCCGGTTCACGCACGGTGCATTTAAAAGGACTACCACTAAAGCTGGTGTTGTGGTGGTGACACATGGTTCGCCTTGGACCTTGATTGGAGGCCGTGCTGATAATTTCAATCCACGTGGGACTAAAGAACGATACAATACGCTTTTGGGAAAGGCTACGGGCAAGTACAGACACGATAAATTGGTAAGGAGTGTGTGAGGTATATATGCCGAGCTGATCAATGAAGACCAATTAGATCCCCACTGATTTGGGGTCTGCTTTAGGGTGTCTACCTGAAGTGTCACAAAATTACATTTATCCATGTCATATTGCAAACAGCTGACTTTGCACTGCAACCTCAGCATTAGCCACACATACACATGTACCAGTACTGCTATTAACATCCATTAACATTCATATGGTACAATAGGAGACGTCCGTGGCACATTAGTGTCTAGCTTTCAACAAACGAGAGCTATCCACAACGAAGAAATAACTGAACTACCGCCATCATCCCTTGCTCGATACATAGGCACAGCGAGAGAACAGAAATATTCATAAAACCGACTACGTAATCAGGACGTATCAAGGTTTCCGTCAATGTCGCCAAACAAAATTAAGGGGCGGTCAAGCACCAAAGGGGTCCTTGTAGGCCGTAGACATGTCCTCATCAGCCAAGGGGGGTCATCACATGTCAAAGAGGTTAACTAGACAAGACTCCCCTCAGCTAGCGCATTCCAGCACGATTCAACAAGTGATGGGTCCAATTAACACCCAAAAATATCGGATTCTCTTGAAAATTGGTACCCAGGGTAATCAGGTGCCCAGATTCCGAATCTGAAAGTCTTAGGTCTGTCGGAGCAGCGGATTTTGTGTCATAGCCTCGGGCAGTTTTTGAAAAGTTCGAATACAAGGTTTCTTTGGGACGCCATTACTCCCATAAAACTGAACTTAACCTAGTAACATTATATATTGTTAGAATCGTAAAATCACAAGAATTGTGGTGTAGCTCATTTTTGAAGATTTTGAAATTTTGTTCTTAAAAACTGTGGCCAAAAATTTGTTCATTTTTTGATATTTCGCCAGTTAAAAAACATTGTTTTTTGGGGGGACCGAAAATATTGTCTATGGTATTACTAACTGGCATACAAAAATAACTGGAGACAGGTATTTTTATAAATATTTTTACCCATTTTTTCATTTCAGCCATGCAATGAAAATGTGTGCTTTGCGCGCACTGCAGCCGCACATGGCATATGTAGCATATACGTATGTCATCAAATTCAATTGTATGAAGTTAAATTATCTATGCAAAGCTCGTTCGAACATTTGAAGACACCTACCCACTCAGTGGCGGTGGAAGGAAATTTTGGATTGGGGGCACGCGATTCTCGTAGTGCCCCCACCGCCGGGTGCCCCCTGGGGCGGGGGCGAAGCCATGTCTCTGGCGAAGTATTTCCCCGGTAGCAAAGTATTTCCCCGGTATCAAAGGTCCGATCCTAGGGGGAGGGGAAGCGATATCCGAGGCCCGCCGGTACACATCGAATGTCCGATCCAGGGGGAGTGGGAAGTGACGGTTCCGCTAGTGCTCTCCATAGCCTTTATGCCCCTTGGCCCTGTGTCTCCTCCCATTTTTTTTTTGGGGGCAACTTCCATGGGAAACTTCAGCACGACTTCATGCGCTCAGTCAGCTCTGAGCCAGAGGCTCACTTTCACTCACCGAGCCAAGGCTCACTGCTCCCCGTTTTCTGCGGGTTAACTTGACAAGCTGCCCGGCGCTCCCCGTCAGTTTAGACACCAGCAGTGTCTCAGTTAGTTCGTTATTTGAGTTTAAGGGCGCTTGGACCAAAACGTGATCATTTAGCTTCCAGTTGAACATCAGTTGGTTAAGCAGGCAGGTGTTACGGGGGTGTGCAGATGGCTTGAAAACCGATCGCTCTCAGAAAGCGGAATATGGTCCCAGAATGAACAATGTACGAGTCATCAGCTAGCACATCACGATATGTGTTGAGTCGTGTGTTACTTCCATAAGCACATGGCGCACCGTCAGGTTTCCCGAACAGCGGGGACACTGAGGTCTCCCGTCACCGCAGATGGGGTACTGGTGTGTAGCATGTGTGTGGCCGAGGCGCAGTCTGTACAGCGTCACTTCGTCACTTCTGGATCTGCGGTAGCACGATGGCCAGTTTCCAAGGTGTGGTTTGATCTCGTGTAACTTATTGCTTGTCTGCCACTTGGTGTTCATAAATGAGGATATTCCGCGAAGGCGATCCCTGGCCGGAAGTGGAAAAGTACGTGTCTGTGGTCTTCGGGCAGCCCATTTCGCTGCGGAATCGGCACGTTCGTTTCCCGATACTCCCACATGACTGGGTATCCAATACAACTGCACAGTCTTCCCAAACCGATGTATAGCAGTCAGACATGTCAGAATATCAACGAGTAATGGGTCAGTTGGGTAAAAACCAGTCAGTGCCAAAAGACTGCTTAGAGAATCGGATAGAATTACATATTCAACAACATGCGAAATATCGACGAAGGAAAGCGCTTTGAGTATTGCAACGAGCTCCGAACTGTACACAGAGGCATACGTAGATAAAGTAAAGCATCTGTCAGAGGAATTGCACACAAACCCAGATCAAACTCCGCTGTCGCCCTTCGATCCATCTGTAAAAAATGCGTGTCCAGCCTTCGTACGTTTCCAAATGCTCCAAACTTTTCATCCGAAAGACCTCAGTTGGAACATCGCCCTTACGCATCGCTGCGAGTGTCAGATCAACTGCAGGAGACACCAGATTCCACGTGGGTATCGATACATGTTGCACGCACATTACTCTTCACACTCTCGTTCTGCTCTCCTGAAGGAGCTTCCGAATACGTATACAGAAAGGCAAGACTGTCCCACGTTGCCCACTGCGGAAGATTGTCAAAGTGTGACGCGAGAACACCGCTGGGTACGTGGGGTGGGTGGGAAACTTACGTAACCTGCAGGCGTACCGCATGCCAAGCGTTTCCCTTATCAACGCCACTGGTGGCTAGTTGGCTTCCGAATCAAGGACCTGTACAACATCATCAGTGTTTTAAGATCCGCACCATACGAGGCTCGTGGTATGCACTTCAGTACGTTTAATGACTTAAAACACCTTTCTCTCAGTGTTTTAAAATGTTTGTAAGTCAAACGGCTATCGAACTGCACCCCGAGGAACTTCGCTGTTAGGCGAACAGGAATGGACGAGCCATACAACTTCGTATTCAGTTCTTGAGAACACCTCCTACGTCAGAAATGCATTGCAACAGTTTTGTCTGTGGAGAAGCGGAGTCCATTTGCAATGCCCCATCTTTCGAGGTGGTTCACTGCAAGCTGTAACTGTCGTGTTAGCGATGATGTGCTGGAGCCAGAAAACCATATGGCAAAGTCGTCAACGAACAACGATCGTCCTATCACACGCGGCAGTGTATCCCCGATATCATTTATGAAAACAGCAAACAAGGCCACACTCAGAACACTTCCCTGTGGAATTCCATTGGCTTGGTGGAAGCAATGGGAAAGCTCAAGTCCTACCCGGACACGGAAGAAGCGATCCTTGATAAATTCCTGTATAAAAACTCCCAAGTTCCCTCGGATTCCACACTTCTATGCTTTTACCAAGACTCTATGTCGCCATGTTGCATCATAGGCCACCTCTATGCCGAAGAAGATCGTTCCCAAATGTTGTCGGCGTTTAAAAGCGATTTGGATGACGGTATCAAGTCCCGAAAGATGATCCGCTATGCAACGATGCTTTCTAAAACCACACTGAGCGTTAGAAGAAGAAAAAATCCCGTGTTTCCAGGAACCAGGTGAGTCGCACATTGACCATCTTCTCCAAGAGCTTGCAAAGACACGAGGTCAGGGAAATTGGCCGATAGTGCAGTGGGTCTAGACCACTCTTTCTTGGTTTCAGGACAGGGACCACTATGGCTTCCCGCCAAGAAGTCGGAAAGCAGCCCTCCTGTCGTACTTTGTTCAACGACACCAAAAGTGTGTCAAGCACTCGCAAACGTAGGTGTTTTAACATGTCATTATGAATTCCATCAGCGCCTTCTGCCACACTCTTTAGACATCCGATCTCGGAACGCAGCTCATGAATACTCAATGGTTCATTATAGCATAGATCATCAGGCGTGGAAAATCAATTGGCTTCGCTTCTGCTTTAGTCTTTTTGCGGAGAAATTGTGGACAATAATTTCCGTCTCCGCTACGGTCTGACGGAGCCTGGGCTATTTCCTCAGCCACCTCAACAGGGCGGGCCACGTCCACTCCAGCCACACGTAGCACGGGAAGGCGGACCGCATCATACTGGCCATTAATGTGTTTGATACGAGACCAAACTTGGGTCGTTGGCGTAAATCGATTAATAGAAGACATATTCTTTCCACGACCTTCGCTTAGCTTCTCGTACAATACGTCCTAAGGCTCTCGCCTTTTGAAATGCAATTAAATTCGCCTGGTCGCTATTTCTGTCAAATATTATAAATGCTCGCTTGCGTGCGCTTACCACGGAACTGGAGAGCGCCATGGAGCACCAGATGTTCGTGGAATAGCAGAATCGGCAGACTGAATGAGTATCGATGTAAAGTGCTACACCGAGAGACCATAGCCATCAGCATTACTTATCAAACATGCTTCCACATTTTCCTAGAATGTTCTCCAATCCGCCTTCTTCATGTTCCACCGTTGAGGTCTGAAGCCAAGCCTCACGCTGTTACCATATTTTAAAAAAATAGGAAAATGGTCGCTACCAAGTGGGTCGTTGGACACCGACCAGGTCATATATTGTGCTAGAGACGGGCTTACAAGGCTTAGGTCGATCGCAGATTTAAGACCAGAAGGAAGAGCGAAGTAGGTGGCTGCACTCGTGTTTAAAAGGCAGAGGGTTTCGTCCAGAATTAAACTATCCACAGCTCGACCGCGGGAGTTTACGGTCACATTCCCATATGACGTGATAGGCGTTGAAGTCGCCAAGGAGCAAGACATGCTGGGCCAGTTGGAGCATCAGGCGACTGAGCTCCATGAACGGCAACGAATTCCCAGGAGGAAGAAATACAGAACAAATTGTAATAGTATGACGAAGGAATTCGATGGTGGCAGCGAATGCTTGGAGAGGGGTATCCAGCGTTACCTCCTGATAGGAAACGATATGATGTACGGCCAAGAGTACGCCCCCGTGCGCAATGGTCTCAGACGCCTTGTTTTTCGCAAGAACATAATAATTTTTTAGTTGGAGAGAACAGTGCGGTGGTAACTTTGTCTCTTGGAGACATACAACCATCGGACAGTGCTGATTTCAAATTGTCTCGAGGTCGGTCATGTTTGTTCGAACCCCTCTGCAGTTCCATTGTAAAATGAGAGGCATTAAAATGCTGGTTAAGGGTAGTAAAACATTTTTAAAAGGGCAAATTCGCCGACTAGAGTTAACTCGAGTGCTCCACTAAAATTGGCTGTCTCCTCGAGCCTTTGGAGCCCGAGCGTACCCTCCTGAATCCATCCCCGGCGGGGATGTCCGCGGCCGCGACCTCTGCGAACCACCCTCCGAGGGCGACCCCTTCCAGGGGAACGTTCGCTTCTCAGCACGCGCGTCTACTCGTGGCGACGGCGCCTGGGAGGAATCGAACAGAGACGCCGGTGGTGTGGGATCCACACTGGATGGGTTCCCCTCCGGGCTGGCGCGTGGGACGGGGACTCCACTCGTCGGCGGGGCGAGGAAGAAGTCTGGGGAGCACCCGCCCGGGGCGGAGGGGGAGGACGCATTTTGGGGGGGCTATTCCCCACAGCTAAAGTTTTGGGCGGACCCTCCACGCGCCTTCGCGGCGAAGGAGTGACTGGTCTCGGAGGAGCAGGCTTGTCTGCTCCTTGGCGGACTGCTGCACATGTTCGCTCCATTTCAGCAAGACAAGCTCGATTTGCGTCGCGGGCGCGTCTATCGGCTTCCTGCCTCTGCAGATTTTCGTCTGGAATTGGCAGCGATCTGTCGGTGTTGGCAGATGGCAAGTTTGGTGCAGAGTTTGAACTTCTCAGAAAGTCAACAGGAAGTGGAGGCCATTTAGACCGGGAAGTGGTAGAAATGGGTTCAATACGAGAATTCGCATCTTGTACTGACAAGGGGGTGCATGCGAGTCTGAAAGATCGTAGTATGTCACTAAGTTTGGATAGAAATTGCGAGGCATTGGCAGGCTCTCGGTGTGTGGTGGTCGGTTGTGTGGTTTTTACTTTACTGGCGCATGACACGTTGGGGTGGGTATCCGCGTATATTTCCCTTGCTTGCTGAAAAGATATGTTACTAGTGCACTTCAGTGCTAGTATCTCCCTTTCCTTCACGTTTACTGGACAGCCTTTGTCAAAGGAAGTGTGGGGCACCTGTCCCTGGCCACAATTAACACACTACACGCTCTCAGCCTCACACTTGTCGTTGTTGTGCTCGGACGTGCCACACCTACTACAGGCCGGGCGACCTCGACAGTACTGTGTAGTGTGGCTGTATCTCTGGCAACAGAAACAAGGCATGGGATTGGGGACAAAAAACGCGTACTTTCACCTTGACGTAGCCTACGTTTATTGTAGAAGGGAGGTCAGTAGAATTCAAAGTCAAGACAATGTTGTTCGTTGCTTGTAGATCTCCTACTCTTCTTACCTTCATCCTACGTGCTTCGACGACACCAAACTCCGCCAGACCATCGACAATTTCAGAATCAGAAACGTCTCTTAAATCAAAAAAATTATCACACCTTTTGACTGGATTTTGTCCTATGAGGCTCAACAAAAATGAGCATACTAACATCCCTCATCCTGCCCTGTTCTCTCACATAATAAATAAATTATGTTTCCTCGAGGGTTCTCTTGGCGTCCTCACCGCTCCGAAATTCTACCTCGATTCCACCATCTCGTAGCTTTTCGTACCTGGCGACGTCCCCAAACTTGTCGCATCCACTCTTTCGCTCAAAGGGCGAAAGAGCAGATAAACTCCTTCCAGGATCACTCGACTTCAGTATTAGTATTCGCAGCGATGGCACATTATTAGTCCGAGCTACGTTCCCACTATGGGAGGCAGTGGTAATCAGAACGGGACGTGAAGGGAGACGTACAGGGTGGTATGCCTCTGCAGGTGTTTGGTCGATGGTCTGGTCCCTCCTTGAAGTACCAGGAGTGTTTTTAGTTTTTGGAAATGCCATATTATGTGTATTATTTCTGCCCCGAGGACGTCCCACCACATTCGGACCCTACTGGGGGACGCCTGTGTCCCTGAAGCGGGAGGACATCAGACGCCCGGGGAGTTATACGGGGCAGGCGACGCCGTCACCCGGCCGGGAGAGAGACTCACCACCCCGACCGGGATCTAGCGTCGCCCACCCCTTGACCCCAGCCGGCCGGGCCGGCTGACACTGGAACGAAACCCATGTCCCCGGCCCGAGGCAACTAGCCACTTGACCCGTATGGGGCCCTACGGGCCCGCCCGCCCCTCCGGGATATCGGGACCAAAGGGGTGTGTTGGTCCCCCGTCGCAACTAGCATCGTGCGACGGGGGACCTCAACCTCCAGGACCCCGTCGACCCCGGGGGCGGGCCGAGGGGGCGCGGCTACCCCGATAAAACTGAGCTGGTGGGCAGGAACGGGGAAGTTGCCCTGCCTGCTCATAGTATGGATAGTTGGTGTTGCAGGGCCAGATGAAGGACATGGATCCTGGGATGTGATTGGGATTGGAATGGGAACATACGGATGGAAGGACGAGTGAGGCACTCTTGGTCTGACCTCTCCCCGGCCGCCTGATGGTCTGGCCGCCGGATCCTCGAGGCACGCAATCCCCACCACCACGTAAAGGTGATGTCTCGTCGGGGGGAGCAGTGTCTCATTGTCAACGGGCGTGAAGCTGTGCAGGTCAAGCGTGCACAGCCAAACCCCTTGACCTGCACGGCTTGGATGAAGCGTGCCTCGGCCGCGGGGCAGTTTCTTCAACTTCCACCGTGGTCACGGACAGGAAAACCACTGTCGTCTGGAATTTTTCACTAAAAAATTCGAACATCTCGGCTGCATCAGTGACCTGGTGACTTGTGGGCCGGCGGAGACTCTCGAAGTCACACTCCACTCCGAAATCATTTTTGTGATGGTAGAGGTTTAAAAAGTTTAATCTGTTTTTGTATTGGGCTGATGAGCCGTCCGAAAAGTACCTGATTTTGGTCAGTGCTGAGACTTTTTCTTTGCGCCGCGGGATCAGAGCTTTTTGGAAGGCGTGGACTGTGGTTGTGCTATGCTTTGGATGACCTGAGCTGACGCAGTAGCTCTGGTGCCGCTGCTGTCCGTCCTCTCTCCAGTAGGCCACGAACGCCCCCCACCCCACTCTTCCTCGAGAGTCAAAAATTCTGTAAAGTGATGTCGGAATTCAAGCGGGTATCTAGCCGCGCTTGTATCTCGCCCAAACAACAACACGTGGTCAGATTCACGGAAGTCCGGCGAGAACTGACCGATAACGAGAGGCACCAGGAGGACTGATAGCGCACCCCACTGATAAGGCACCAACCCCTATGAACCACGGCCTTTGAACCAGGAATTTGCTAGAACAGCTATAATACACACCTGCGCCCCTACAACTTGTGGTACTCCATTCAAGCCAGCACAACTTAAGACCAGCCATAGTCAGCACAGAGCCATAGACAGCAATAGACAGCACCCCGCGCCCCCCGCCCTCAGTTTCGCATGCAACTGCCTATGACGCACCTCAGCCTTTGGAATGCGTTTGTTAATACACCGATCTTTCACGCCGAGCGGCGGCAGGAGTGACGAGATAATACACGAAGCAATCGGTTGCGGACTCTCCAGCGCCACTCACCTCAGCTTCATGTTGAGCGTCTTGAGCTCGGCGTTGCGCGAGTAGTCAGGGCTCTGCAGGATGCCCTTTAGACAAGAGCCGTTGCGTCGGATCGAATTGGCCACGTCCAGCAGCGGAGACGACAGCGAGTAGTGGACCTCAGACAAAAAGTACGTCTCGAAGTCGATTGGTACGGCAGCAGCCTGCCGGCCGGCACAGGTGTCACATGCTGCCCACCACCACACGCAAACTACAGGCACGGACACACGACATCCACCACCACCACATGCCAACGAGAAGCACGGACACACGACACCCACCATCACTGGACGCCAACGACAGGCACGGACACACAATATCCACCACCACCACACGCCAACGACAGGCACGGACACACAACACCAGCCATCACTGGACGCCAACGACAGGCACGGACATACAACATACACCACCATCACACGCAAACGACAGGCACGGACACACGACACCAGCCATCATCACACGCCAACGACAGGCACGGACACACGACATCCACCACCACCACACGCAAACGACAGGCACGGACACACGACATCCACCACCACCACACACCAACGACAGGGACGGGTACATGACACAGGTCACCCACCATAATTATGTTTGACTTTAAACAAATGTTATCCGAGTTCTTGCTGTGGTGGCTTCATGAGCCGGGTCCTGTTGTTAAGCAGAGCTTGTTGCGTGAACCTTGGCCCTACCACCAGATCCATGCATTCCAGTTCAACAGCATAATTGTGACCGAAAGTCTAACGTGCCGTTAATGCAACGACACGACCACCCGGTAGCTCGTCCCAGGCCTTATCGGGCCAGCTGCCAATTCACCCTCCCAGCCGGGGCTAAATGCGAGCGCGCTTAGCGACTCAAACCCTGTGTTGCCAGGACAGGGAAGGCCAGTGCGGGCCACGATCTAGCCAACTGAGCTACTTATGCAGCTCAGCTGGCTACAATCACCATCAGCACACCTACATGATAGGGACGGACACACAACACAGGTCACCCAGCATCACCACACGAAAACGACAGAGACAGAAACAACATACTAAAACTGCCATTACCACACAAAAGTGAACGGGACAGATCAATATCGCATACCACGAGTAGACGACTTACACCAGGAGTGTGTTCTATATCACTGTGGGTGCCTGACCATCTAAATAATGTTTCGGCGATACCAATAATCATTGTGAGCTGTGCCCGCAAGTCGACGGCCACGAATCACCCCAAATCCTTAAAACTGTTTGAAATCCACTCTTTCAACTACATTTCAACTACATTGTCACATACAAGCCACATCCAGTAAGTCCATCGTGCAAAAGTGGTGACCAGCACTACTCAGTTGATAGCTTCGCTACATAAAATCGTGGCAGGACGTCGATGCATTGGTGACCTGAGGACGGCAACTGACCTTGAACACCTCCGAGATAACATTGCACAGTTCGGGTCCAACTCCGTCGCCGGGTATGAGTGTGCACGTGACGTTCCCCTCCGGCTTGGACAGTGGCGCGTGCTGGAAACATCACGTCACAACCGATATAAAGTTAGTGCAACGACATGAATAGAAAGTCTCAACCATGCTCTAGTTCATCACCGTCAGATACCTACAGACATATACATCTATGTAAACGTCTATTACCATTAGTTCTTCTATATTATATGCATAAGTGGTTATATAAGGTTTCAAGCCTTACATAATATATTGGTTGCCAGAATATTATACAACCAGTGGTGTTAATGTCTAGATAAGCCGATATATTGAAACCGTAAGCACAAATCACTTCCGTACATAACTCTGCGAACATCACAAGTAGAGCTAAGTATAAACAGCTGCTTACGACTCACACCCCCACCTTCCACGGAATAAGATGTGCAATGGCCATCAGCACGCACACTGTATCATAGCATGCAGAGGTAGAAACGAGCAGGGATCACCAGAACTCTCTCGAAAGGGCAATACATGGATTGTACAGATCGCAGGACGCGTGCAACATGAGGTCGGGCCACGCAACACCAGGGAGACGGCAGGCTGGGGGAGCGACCTACAGCTGTAGCGACCTACAGCTGTGCATGTCCTGGGACAACACGGCATGGTGGGGCCGACCAGACTAAAGACCACGGCAGGGTGGGGCCGGTCAGACTAAAGAACACGGCATGGTGGGCCAATCAGACTAAAGATCACGGGTTTGTGGAGCACTGAAAACACGGCATGGTGGGGCCGACAAGACTCAGGATATCAGCCCACCAAAAGTAACCGGCATAACTCATCTGACTCCGAATTGCTCACCAACCGCACAGCATAACATGTGGAACTTCGCAACCCTAGTGAACACTGGCGGTCAATGTCAGTGGTGCATGTTCCACCCATGAAAAACATCGTCCGCACGAGACGGACTAAAGCGACACAGTCCCGCCAGGAGATGAGAAAACGCAGCGCAGGAAGCAGCGCTGGGAGCTCGAGAGCCAGACACAGGAGAGCAGTGACGTGGAGATCGGGAGCCGGCACCGGTGCAGGACGCAGGGCGCAGGAGAGTCGGCAGAAGAACGCCACTCACCGCGCACTGGCCGCCTGAGTAGGAGTCGGTGTGGCGAGGATGTGGCACCAGGAGGTGATGGCTCGCCGGGCGTGGGGCATGCCGGCTCAGCTGCGGCACCAGGCGCGTGCACTCGTCACGTCACGTGCAGCACTCAGCGTCCGCCAGCGGCGGTACAGCGCCGGCGTGAGTCAACACCGCACGTCTCGGCGCCATGGCACAGCACGCCGGACCAGGTCTGCAGCCGGCACGCCGAAGCTGGACGACATGCGGTCATCCCGGGGACACCATCGAAAACCAGCGGCCTCACGACGGGGCTGGACTGGTACTTAAAATTAATGGATTTGGGCAACATTTGTTTCAGGTTACTGAATTTGAAGAACTCAGTAACCGATAGAACATGCTTCCATCAAACATATTTCGATGTTTTATGGGGCATCTCAAACGATAATTTGTACCTTTACCGGGCCTAGATGAGGCTTGAGGCATAACTTACAAACAATGTGAGTGCACTAAGAGTGAGAGACAGCCGGTTATAATATTCTTTGAAAACAAACTTTTACCATTTACAAGAGACAATAGTTAATGCAAGGTACAATCATAGTTTGTTTATTTTTCATTTTCAAAGACTACTACTAAATCCATTTTAAATAAACATTGAGGATTTGTCGTGAAACTTCAACTAGCCATCGAATATATTACTACAATATAACAATGTATGCCAACTACTTAACATACACCAAGAAACACAAATGAGTATCAGTGAGATAAATTTTAATAATTGTCATTTTCCGTCATAAGGACGTCATCAAAAGAAACCTATATTTGCGTCCTTACCAGATAAGTTGGCTAATGAACAACTGATTTAACCCGCGCCGTCTTTCCGGTCACATCCTCACACCCCGTCTCGGGGGGAGGGGGCGGTTGAAGACCCCCTCTCTAAAATCCAAACTAAGTTTCGCACGAAAACGAAAGAGGCGTCATCGGAAAGCGCTCGACGAGTAGGGTCCGGATCCACCCCTGAAAAATGTTCCCCAAAAAGTGACTTAACCAGGGGGCTAGGTTTTCACGACTTTTCACGACTTACATTATGTTTTTTACTCTGGGGAGTTCACTTTGGGGATATATAAAAAAACAAAATATTTGGAAGGAGAAAAGGACAGCGAAATCGACCAGGGCTATAATTTTTTAGCCCCCAAAAACAATTTTTCTTTCTTTCTTCAAAATTGAGTTTTCAAGTTTTCTTTCATTTTCCTTTTTCAATGGGTAGAGCAGACCGAGAAACGTTGTTGGAAGTCAACTTGCCCTAATAAAAAATGCTTACTTTAGCCAGAATCCTGTATTTGAACTGCAATATGGCAAATACGCAAAATTTGTATGTAGTCAAAAACGAAAAAAAATCAACTCGTACGTTTTATTGCATCCTTAAAGATAAGCAAAGGCTGAAAGTTTCATTTAAATATATGTATCCGTTAAGGCGTGACGACTGGTTGAACTTTTCTGGAGGTGACCTCACTTGACCTTGACTAACTCGTTGACCTTAGATGACCTGACCTAAAATTTTTGAATCGGCATGTCAAATTGATGTCGGAAAAGGTATGCCGAATTTGGGTGCGATGCCGCGCGCCGCTCCTCCGCTGGAGGGGGTCGGATTCCGCACCCTAAGATCTCGGCTCTTATTAAAGCTAGAGCAACTAAATTCGCAGGATGAGGATGGATGGGCACGATAGTGAACTCTATTGTGTACAAATTTCATGGCCATAGGTCAATATCTTCAAGGTCAAATGAGGTCAAAATAACAAAATTTTCTGATTTTCTGTGACTTGGTTTGTCATTATTATGGATTGCTGTGATTGTGTTTAAGTGCCATAAAATTGGCATTAATGATGTTTTGTACATCACTAATGATGCAATACAGATGCCAGATCCGCCATTTGACCGGTCACCTATTTAGGAACACTATCAGGTCATTATCTGCTCCAGTTATCGCAACCGGGCGGCCCACCCAACTGCTCCGTTGGGCGGCTCGGCACAATCGGATTCGCAGAGAAAGGAGTGAAATACATGAATAAAGTATGGAAACGCTAACGCACACGATGACAAACAGTATATTTATGGATGCGTAGGGAGTAACATGCAAAGTGACACCAATCGCATGAAAGTCATTTGCATTTATGACAACATTCCAGTTGACCAAGTTTGGTTCCATTAGCATGTCATTAATTTGACCTGACTTGACCTCGGCGACCTAACATGACTTTTAATTTATATAGCATAGCAATATGCATCAAACAAGTCGCTGGTGTTCGCGATCACACTTCCCTTTTGCCAATGTACGGGAAGCGCATCAGCGCCGATTTTAGTAGTCTGGCGCTGCGATTTTCTTTGTTAATTTAACGGCCCCTAACTTGAAAAATGTTCGCCCTGTTTTAATTTTTCTTTGCTTTACACAATGCGCCGGTCATTTCTAAGCAGGTACCCAAAAAATGGCGTATATCGGCCGGTAAAGCATGGAGTTATTTACGAAAACTCGGAGGGGTGGGCTGATTTCGCCATCCCCTCCAGAGCTAGTGCTAACTTGTCATAAACTTGACCTGACTTGACCTCGGTGGCCTGACAGACTTTGGAACCACATAGCATAACAATATACATAAAAGAAGTCGCTAGTTTGTTCCATTGCTGAAAACGGGCAAGAATGGTTTTGCATCCTTACATTATCGACCGATTTCGCTTACTTCATGCCTATGCAAGCAGATGAAAAGGCTTGTAAACCTGCGTCTTACATGGTTGTTATAGAAACAAAACATTTTACGAGTGCAGTGTGGTTTTAGGAAGCATAGATCTACAACTGACCATGTTATACGATTGAACACAGAAATTCGACAGTTTTAACAAAAAGCGCCATGTAAATGCCGTGTTTTTCGACATTGAGGGTGCCAATGATACCACATGGAGATACGGTTCGCTTCTGAAGCCTTGGAATGCTGGGGTGCGCGGCCACATAGGCACTTTTATGAAGAATTTTCTGACCCAGGGGACGTTTCGTGTACTAGAGGGGAACGCCATGTCTGATAAGTTCATCAAAGTCAACGGTGTTTCTAAGGGAACTACTCTGAGCGTTGCACTGTTCGCAGTTATGATAAACGATGTAGGAGATGGTCTGCCACCTGGAAGTGGCAAGTCGCCGTTCGTCGATGACATCGGAATTCCGTCCTCGGCATCACGCACATCATCACTGTCGATACAGTTGCAGCTCGTGGTTTTCCATCTTGAGAGGTGGATAATTGGAAATGGCTTCCGCTTCTCGAAGACAAAGACGGTAGCCATGACTTTTGCCGGCGTCGTAACTGTCACAACCCAACCATTCAGCTCTACGAACATGATATTCCTTTGCAACCGACAGCATGGTTCTTGGGCGTCCTCTTCTCGACAGTCCCATCACGTATAAAAGTCACCCCAAAGTACTGCGTGAATCATGCGGTAGATCATTCAGTCTTATGAAGTGCCTGTCTAGGACAACGTACGGATCGGACAAAACCAGCCTTTTGCGGCTTTACCGATCACTCATACGATCCAAGCTTGGGTTTTGTTGCTTCGTTTTCGACTCGGCGAGCAACTCAAACAAACGCATACTGGACACCATTCACCACTCGGCCTTGAGAATCGCTACAGGAGCATTTAGAAATTCTCCAATCGCGAGTCTCCTAACGAAAGCTAATGAGCCGCCATTGTCAATGAGAAGGGCAAAACTCCGACTGCGCTACGGTTGTAGGTTAAAGCAGTTTCCCACACATCCAGCTTACGAGTCCGTGTTTTCCACTCGGCAACTAGAGATTTTCCAGTAGCGACGAGGCACCACTTTGAACCCTTTTTGTGTTCGCACGCGGGCGTTGCTGCGGAAGAGTAGCATTCGTCTGTGCAGCACCATGAGGGTGGAAATTATGCCCACTCCGCCCTGGGAGCTGACTTCACCTATGACTGACATTGACTTGACGAATACTCACAAAGCGAAGGTTATACAAGAACTGTTCCGCATGAAAGCCATGGAACACGTGCAAGCTTATCGTGGATGCGTTTTTTACTTACACCGACGGCTCAAAAACGGAGTGGCGTGGGGTGTGCTTTCGTGAGTGGCTCTAGCACAAGGACGTGTGCAATGCCCGCACATGCATCCGTATACACCGCGGAATAGATAGCGATCCAGAAAGTACTGGGCTTTATTGAAGTGGGATATGACAGCACTCACGTCATTGTCTCAAAGTCTGCACGCAGTCTACATGCCCTGAAGTCCTTTCATCCTCGTGACCCACTATCACAGGAAATCGCAATCCGACTTAACATCCTCAGCCAGTCTGGAAAAGTCAGAACGTTGTGCTATGTCCCCAGGCATGTGGGCATTACTGGAAACGACATGGCTGATGCAGCAGCAGAGGACAGCAGGTAGGCCTTCTATCCATGCATTCCTGCTTCCTGCTACAAATCTTAATCAGACGATCAACACTTTCTTTGAGCTTGAATAACAGAAAGAGTGGGACTCCATTGATAACAACAAGCTCAAAACACTGAACAACCAGTTTTACGGGAATCATCAGTGGGGAAAATCCTGGAGGGAAGAAGTAGTCCTTGCTAGGTTGAAGACAGGGCACAAGTACGCCATCCAGCGTGTGTGCGCGGGTGGGTTTGGGCAGCCTACCACCGTATGGTGATGTTGGCTGGTTTACACCCAGCTTTACTTGGTAATGGACGAGCCGAGGCCGATCTGCGACTATCGTGAGGTACTTCTTACGGTGTGGCATGCCCTACTGTCCTGTCCTCGCTTTCGAGTCCAGCGAAGACGGCATTTTGGGCGACGAGCGGATGCGCTTTCGCTTTCTGATATTCTAGGTGACAATTCGCGTTTTATCCAGGCTGGCAAATTATTTCAATACATCTCTGACATCAAGCTCCATGTCATCTGCCCGTCACTGTAGGTAGTTTCTCCTCGTGCATGTATGCCGAAGAATGCGGCTTGGGCGTGGGTGTGTAGTTATTACCTCAGAGGAAGCCCCGATCAAAATAAACTGGTAGGAAACTTAGTTATGGGCGCTAAATGACCAAACTTGGTCGATGCGCCCTAAAACTCAAATAGCCAGCCAACCATAGAATAGTATTATCACACATGCACACAAGACAACAGGGGACCAAGTGTGTGATGGCGAGAAAATCAGGATGGTACATGGTCATAGTTCTGAAATCATAACCAGATTTTCTTAGTCTAGCATTCTCTTACAGCTAAGACAAAGAAGTGTCCTAGCTACAGGACAACAGCCAGGGAGGAAAGCGATTCAGAAACTGTGTCCGGCGACTGGCAAATAAAATATTGTTACTTACAGGCTGCAGCTATTTGTCGATGTCAACGGGCATGGAAACAACAGAGTGTTATTATTCGGACATGGGCCGATATTTCACACACGATACGCACAGTAAACATGAATAACGCTGCAACGTTCAGTGATGACTGGAATCAGGGAAACAATTGCACACTATCTTCTAGATGACAACGGCAATGCTGACAACTTGTCAACGCTATCCATATTCACTCCCCGACCGCCACAGCATGTCAGCACTAGACCCCAGTGCCGGTGGGTGGACCGGCAGTGTCATCGCCAACATTGGCACACTCACAATGTTGGAGGCGTGTGGCGAGTCGCTGTGGATCTGGCTAGTCTGTGTCACAGCAGGGACGTATGGCCGGCTCAGCTGTAAACAGAGCATGGTGTTCATCCTCCATGGACAGCCAGCAGCCGAATGGGCAGCACAGGTTTCCAATTTCACCCGGATTAAACATGCTATGGTAACAGTTAATTCATGACAAAGTCGCATCATCAGGAGTATGGTTGACAGGTAGCAGGTAGGTGGCAAGTGTGAATGGACCATGTAGAGTTCCGATGCACCAGGATGCACCATGTCAACCTCCTCATCCCTATATGCTGTTTTTTTCTTATCTCACACAGTCAGTTGTAGTAGACATGGCCGACACTGTCTTTGTAACAATTTCTATTGGTGTTTTAGTCTCTAATGTGCGACATTATTCAGAGTTTTCATGTCAGTGAAAACCCTGACCATTTCAGCCATTTTTGGTACCATTGCAAGGCTAAAGACCATGTGCTTTCTGGGGCACATGATCTACACCTATTTTACTAAGCATTGTCACATCTACTTAGCTAAACACTGTTCACCACTATATGCCCAAAAAGTCCTACGTGATGCTGTGGTGCCTTGGCCCATTAGACCAGCATAATAATCAAATATGTTGTCAGCAATGTGCTTGGAACTTGCTGTTCCAATGGGGAATGTGTTTCCTATGGAGGCTTTTCTTGTTACAAATAGGGAAATCAGGAATTTTGGCATGAAGGCCAAGATTGCATATGAACATCAATTGGTTAGGAAATACAATGGCAGCCTCTCTCTTTGTTCATTCCATGAAACTAGGAAGTAGAGAATTTTTGGACAAGGTAACTAGTGTTTCATAGCTACATTATCATTAGTTCAAAACCAAGGAGCCCAGGCAATCAGATGTATCATCAGGTATCTGTTCCAAAAATGCACACATATGTCTGTTCCTGTCTTGCAAAATATTTATTCAGTTGAGACAGTTTGATGAAAATCAAATCATTTTCAAAATTAACTCACGAAATCATGGAAATTAAATTATGAGAAAGGTCCAGAAAATATCCATCCTTTGTCACTGGGGTGTGTTTTATAGAGCTCACCCACTACATGGTAATATAGCACCAAGAAATCATGCTTAAACAAATGAAAGAGGTAATGTACCCAACACTAACCTATCTTGATATCCAATTTAACCTGTCGTGTCTCAGGGGGTCATCAACCGCCCCCCCCCCATTCAGGTTTTTCGCGGATAGCGCCAAATTTGACATACCTTTTCCCACATCAATTTGACATGCTGATTCAAAATTTTTAGGTCAGGTCATCTAGGGTCGACGAGTTAGTTAAGTTGAAGTGAGGTCACCTCCAAAAAAGTTCAACCAGTTGTCACGCTTTAATGGATACAGATATTTTAATGAAACTTTCAGCGTTTGCTTATCTTTATGGATTCAACAAAACGTACAAGTGGAGTTTTTCAATATTTTCGTTTTGGACTAAACATAAATTTTGCATGTTTGCCAAATTGCAGTTCAAATAGAGGATTCTGGCTAAAGTAAGCATTTTAATAGGGCAAGTTGACTTCCAACTACGTTTATCGGTCTGCTCTACCCATTGGAAAAGGAGAATTAAAGAAAACTGGAAAATTTTGAAATTTGAAAAATGTTGCATTTTTATTTTTGGTGGGCCAATAAATTATACCCCTGGTTGATTTCGCTGTCCTTTTCTCTTGCCAATTTTTTTTTATATATCCCAAAATGAACTCCCCAGTGTGAAAAACATAATGTACGTCGTGAAAAGTGTCGTGAAAATCTAGCCCTCCTGGTGACGTCACATTTGGGGGTAAATTGTTTTGGAGGGTGGACCCTGACCCTACTCGTCGAGCGTTTTACGATGACACCTCTTTCGTTTTCGTGCTATGCTTAATTTGGATTTTAGAGGGGGTCTTCAACCGCCCGCCTCCCCCCGAGACGAGGTGTGAGGATTTGACCTGAAAGATGGCATAGGTTAAGAAGAGAATAGAAAAATAGGGAAATATTTCAACCCATTCTGCAAATTTTCCAACTTATAAAGCATAACCGAAATTAACCTGGCCTAGCATACTTTTGAAGAAACAACAATATCCCAAATTATTTTTAAAAAATTAGTATCTTCTAAATTCCTTAAGCCTATGGGCCTAGGTCTCTCCTATCAGATCCTCACACCCTGCCTCAGGGAGAACCCCTCTAATCTCCAAACTAAGCATTGCACAAAAATGAAAGTGGTGTCATTGGAAAGCACTTGATTAGTAGAGCTAGATACCAACCCCTAAAAATATTATCAAAAAATGACGTCACTAGGGAGCATAGGTTTTTCCAACTTACATAATTATTTTGGCTCTGGGGGGGCTCATTTTGGGGAGATTTGAAGAGAAAAAGAACTATTTTGAATCAGAAAACGACAGTGAAATCTGCCAGGACCATACAATTTTTGACCACTTAAAAATTAAAATTTGTGTTTTGAAATTTCAAAATCTTGAGTTTTGAAGTTTTCTGTAATTTTCCTCTTCTAATGGGCAGCATGGATCAAAAACGCTGTTGGAAGTCAACTAGCTCCAATAAAAAAAAATGCTTACTATAGCCAGAATCTTCAATTTGAACTCTAACATGCAAATATGCAAAACTTATAAGCAATCAATAACAGAAACAAAATAAAAAGATTCCTCCGCCACCAAGTTCATTAAAATATCTGCATCTGTTAGTGTGATGACAGGCTTTATTTTTTTTAGGTAATCTCATCTGTCCTAGAACAACCTGTTGACCCTACAAAACCTGACTTCAAAACTTTGGCACAACATGCCAAATTGATGTGAGAAAAGGTACACTACATTTTGGCACACTGCCTCATGCCATTCTTTCACCATCCACAGAAAACCTTAGGGGGGTTGAAGACGCCCCCAAGTGCACAATCATAGCACAAAGCACAATCATACCCATATTTTGGCTATTATTGAAGCTAAAAGCATTCACAAAAGAAGCTTCACTCATACTTTGCCTCTGTAGAGCAAAAAGAGATTGTATTAGGCTGGATTAGGGTAGATGAGGGTTTCAAAGTAGATTTTAAAAATATGAAAAAGGGTACTTTTATAGAAAGACCCGAGCATGAGACAGGGCTGTGGGGGTATACTTTTTAAATTCTACATTGTTCTTCATTATAAATTTAAGGCTAAAAAGTGTAGTGTAGGACCACTGGAGATAGATGGGGAAATAGTGGTTGATGATTGCGACATTGTGGAATCCCTAAGCAAGCAATTCTCATCAGTCTTCACTAAAGATAATTCTGGTACAATAGGAACATCTGTAGGCCATGCCATGGCAGGTGATATGCTGCAGGATCTTACAATAACTACAGAAGCCGTAGAGAAGCAGTTGCAGAATATAAAACCTAATAAAGCTTCCGGACCAGATGAAATATATGCTAGGATCTTAGTAGAGTGTGCTAAAGCTTTAGCAACTCCCCTAGGTATCATTTTCAGGCGATCTATGGAGTATTCAGAAGTACCTGAAGATTGGAGAAATGCAAGTGTAGTACCAATTTTCAAAAAGGGAAATAGGAAGAGTGTAGGAAACTACAGGCCAGTCAGTTTGACCTCATTAGTTTGCAAAGTACTAGAAAAGCTGGTTAAACAGAATGTTCAGATTCATCTTGATAGGCACAACCTTTTAAGGGATACTCAACATGGATTTCGATCTCAAAGGTCTTGTTTAACTAACCTATTGGAGTTCATTGAGTATGTTACCAAAGAAGTAGACAATGAAAGCAGGATGGATGTTGTGTACTTGGACTTTAGCAAAGCTTTTGATAAAGTTCCACATGGAAGGTTAATTCATCAATTACAACAACATGGGATTGTAGGAAAAGTTCTACATTGGATTGAAGCATGGTTGCAGGGAAGGAAACAAAGGGTAGTATTGAATGGATGTAAATCTGGTTGGAAAGATGTTCTGAGTGGAGTGCCACAGGGCTCTGTTCTAGGGCCCCTCCTCTTTATCATCTTTGTGAACAACATTGAAGTAGGGCTGAGGAATAGAGTGTTCAAATTTGCTGATGACATCAAGCTGGTAGGAGTGGCTAACAGCAGAGATCAATCTAGTAATATTCAACTAGATTTGGACGACCTAAAAGAGTGGGCTGATCAATGGCAGATGACTTTCAACTATGATAAGTGTAAGGTTATGCATATAGGGTCTGCAGGCGAGACATTCAGTTATAAAATGGGAGGGAGGGAACTGGATGTTATTGAAGAGGAAAGGGACTTAGGTGTGTTGGTCTCAAAAGACCTTAAAGCAGAAAAACAATGTATCTCAGCTAGAAATAGGGCACTCAGAATGCTGGGACTCATTAATAGAAGTGTGAAATATAAGAGCAGGGAAGTCATTAAAAAGCTGTACTTAGCATATGTGCGGCCCCACTTGGAGTACTCTGTACAAGCATGGAGCCCCTACCTAGAAAAGGATATAGATATGTTAGAAAGAGTCCAGCGCAAAGCCACTAGACTCGTCAGTGGATTAAGTAACTTAGAATATGGAGAAAGGCTTAATGCATTAGATATGTACTCACTCAAGTATAGGAGATTAAGGGGAGACATGATTGAAATGTACAAAATTGTTAGAGGGCTAGATCAGGGCAATTTGAATGATGCTCTGCAGTTTAGAGTATCCCATAGGGGTCATCAATTCAGGTTAGACAAAATGAGGTGCAGGACAGTTAAACGACAACAGGTCTTCAGTCAAAGGGTTGTTGACCAATGGAATAGGCTGCCTGCTGATACAGTGGGGAGTCCCTCATTGAATGTCTTTAAAAGTAGGGTGGATAATTTTTTTAGACAGGAAAATGTTGTTTTTGAATTCTAACTTGTGATGCATGGGATATTGAGTATTTTCACTAGCTATATAGGGTATAACATTATGCTAGTATTATGTTGTACTATATGGGGTGTACCTAGCAGTGGATTTGGCAACTTCCTTTGCGATGTCATACTGATGAGATTGGCTGTGGTGGCACAGGTGGAGGGATTGCATGGGTTTGGAATTGATAGGTGTGAACATGTACTTTCTAATATCTTCTAGACAGGCTTGACCCAGATGGGCCCTTGTGGCCCTTATTAAGCCTTAACACTTTATGACTTTATGACTTTATGACTTTATTATATGTTGCATCAATCAAAGCCCTCTTTTGGCATTTTTGCTTGATAACTGAAAAGTACGCAAATGGAGTAGAAATTAAGCATCACATCAGCTTAATGACACTCATAAATACACTATTTTCAAGAAAGGAGAAAGAGGGAAAGTTGAAAACAATAGGCCAATAAGTCTCACATCCCTAGTATGCAAGGTACTCGAATCAATTATCAAGGATAGAATAGTTAGTTATCTGGAAGGTAGCAGATTGATTCAAAATACTGAACATGGGTTTAGAAAAGGACGATCGTGTCTCACAAACCTCTTGGACTTTTTGAACTTCGCCACAGAACAATTTGATCAGGGAAATCAGGTTGATGTAGCATATCTTGACTTTAGTAAGGCCTTTGACAAGGTACCCCATAAACGGTTAATGATACAGCTTCAGTCCCATGGTATTGCAGGTAGCATCTCAAAATGGATAGAGTTGTGGCTTTCAGATAGACAGCAAAGAGTGATGCTAAATGGTACAAAGTCATCATGGCAAAATGTTCTTAGTGGAGTCCCCCAGGGGTCAGTATTAGGGCCATTACTGTTCATTATATTTGTAAATAACATTGAAAGTGGCCTAAGCAGTAAAGTTTTGAAATTTGCGGATGATTTGAAGGTCTTTAGAGCAATAACAGGTCAGGATGAGCATATCTCGCTGCAAAAAGACTTAGACAAACTTGTGAAGTGGTCCGAAGAATGGCAAATGAAATTTAACTTTGATAAGTGCAAAATCATGCATGTAGGTAAGCAGCATATGAAGGTTCCATACTTGATGGGTGGCCAAGTGCTATCAGTGACTCAACAGGAGAAGGATTTAGGTGTTATTCTAAACACAAAACTGGGAGCATCAGAACAGGCCAAGGAAGCCAGGAAGAAGGCACTGAGAATGCTCGGGGCAATAAATAGGAATGTATCATACAGAAGTGAGGAAGTGATCAGGAAGCTTTACTGTGCATACGTCAGGCCACATTTGGAATACTGCATCCAAGCTTGGTCTCCTAGCTATGAAAAAGATTGTTGGCTTTTGGAGAGAGTACAAAAGAGGGCTACAAAAATGGTTAATGGCATAAGCAACCTGGCATATGAGGAAAGATTGAAGAAATTGAATATGTTTTCACTTAGATATAGAAGGCTGAGAGGAGATCTCATCGAGGTCTTTAAATCTGTCAATGGTCTGGAGAGGGGATACCTTGGGGAAATGTTTCAATTTAACAGAAATGATGCAATCAGAGGTCATAAATTCAAAATTAAAGTTAACCACAGCAGAACAAGGTTAAGGCAAACTTTCTTCACCAACAGGGTAGTGGAACACTGGAACCAGCTGCCAGAAAACATCGTCAGTAGCAGCACATTGAACATCTTTAAAAACAGTGTAGACAATCATTATAAGAATATAGGGCTTGCTTTTCAGTATTACATGGAGGGCTGATTAACAGTTTTGGTGTGCAACTGGTTCAGTGTACAGAGTGCAACCAAGAAGGGCCCTTGTGG
Organism: Imbricaverruca yamaguchii; assembly: GCA_034440575.1. NCBI lineage: Eukaryota > Metazoa > Arthropoda > Thecostraca > Neoverrucidae > Imbricaverruca > Imbricaverruca yamaguchii. Next base: position 1,177,530 of record JAOTOL010001505.1, on the reverse strand, counting down.
CTCACAGTTGCACTAATCTTTTATGTCTTTATGTCTTTATGTCTATTCAAGTTTGTTTTTCAATCTTATTCATGCAGAAAAATCTAGTGACATTTTTAATCAAGTTGAAATGCCTGCCCAACCTTCTTCATAAGACACCACTGCCTGCAGTCCACAGATAATACTAGCACTGTGGAAATGAACTAAGGATGCACAAAATTGGTAAATTTTGCTTTAATAGCTCTTTTATTCCTTTGATTTCCTTTTCCAATTCAATTTATACCAACATAGTTAATGTAATGTTACCACCATTTCATCCATAAATGGTTGCTTTTCAGTTCAACTGCCAGGCAAAGTAACACCAAGAAAGGGCTTGGAGTTAGGTAGGATAGCATCAAGGCATGCTAAAAAGAAGAAAAATGGCAACATGGCCTTACCCAACCAGGCAAAACCACCCATATTAGAATAAAACACTACATAATCTGTGCAAACCCAGACAACCTAACCATATAATAAAAAGCTGCACAAAGATTACAACCTTCATGCAATTCTTTGTATTACTATGCTTTAAGGGGGCAAAAAGAAAAGTTTTTACATACTTTTGCCTTCATCAAGCAAATAAATTGGTTGGGATTTTTTAGGTTCAGTTATATTAGTTTAGGTTTTTAAAGTTGGGAAAAACAAATCTTCTTCAAAAGCAGCTTCAGACAGGTTAAGACATAAAAACATAAAGACATAAAAGATTAGTGCAACTCTGAGCCACAAGGGCCCTTCTTGGTTGCACTCTGTACACTGAACCAGTTGCCCACTAAATCTGCCAATCAGCCCTCCCTGTAATACTGAAAAGCAAGCCCTCTATTCTTATAATGATTGTCTATGCTGTTTTTAAAGATGTTCAATGTGCTGCTACTGACGATGTTTTCTGGCAGCTGGTTCCAGTGTTCCACTACCCTGTTGGTGAAGAAAGTTTGCCTTAACCTTGTTCTGCTGTGGTTAATTTTAATTTTGAATTTATGACCTCTAATTGCATCATTTCTGTTAAATTCAAACATTTCCCCAAGGTATCCCCTCTCCAGACCATTGACAAATTTAAAGACCTCGATGAGATCTCCTCTCAGCCTTCTATATCTAAGTGAAAACATATTCAATTTCTTCAATCTTTCCTCATATGCCAGGTTGCTTATGCCATTAACCATTTTTGTAGCCCTCTTTTGTACTCTCTCTAAAAGCCAACAATCTTTTTCATAGCTAGGAGACCAAGCTTGGATGCAGTATTCCAAATGTGGCCTGACGTATGCACAGTAAAGCTTCCTGAGCACTTCCTCACTTCTGTATGATACATTCCTATTTATTGCCCAGAGCATTCTCAGTGCCTTCTTCCTGGCTTCCCTGGTCTGTTCTGATGCCCCCAATTTTGTGTTTAGAATAACACCTAAATCCTTCTCCTGTTGAGTCAATGATAGCACTTGGCCACCCATCAAGTATGGAGCCTTCATATGCTGCTTACCTACATGCATGATTTTGCACTTATCAAAGTTAAATTTCATTTGCCATTCTTCGGACCACTTCACAAGTTCGTCTAAGTCTTTTTGCAGCGAGATATGCTCATCCTGACCTGTTATTGCCCTAAAGACCTTCAAATCATCTGCAAATTTCAAAACTTTACTGCTTAGGCCACTTTCAATGTTATTTACAAATATAATGAACAGTAATGGCCCTAGTACTGACCCCTGGGGGACTCCACTAAGAACATTTTGCCATGATGACTTTTAGCCCACTTAGCTTATTAGGTTAGTTTAGGTTTGATATTTGAAAACTTCAGAAAATACTTTTGTTTGGAAATGTTAAAGGAATACCCTTCTTGCATGGATGTTGTGCTAAAATAGGTCAAGTTATACATCTTTTTCTTATTTTCAGAATTATTTTTGATTCTATACTATACAACTCCTAGCCCATTTTTGGGCACTATTTTGTCTCCAAACTGAAAAGTATGCATCTGCAGGGGCTGGACACATGTTCAGCACATACATAAACATTGCATTAAAAAATCAAAGAAATCAGAAGTTAAATTAAACTGCAAATTGACCACAAGATCATTATTTTTACCAGATATTCCCATGCTTGCACATCCCGGGTAGGTATATCACGAGTTAGGTATCTACCCTGATAAGACCTAGGTAGGTACTTGCCGATGCCAGCGACCGCAGAAGCCTCGATGTAGCACTAGCCATTTCCGTCTCACGGCTGTAGTGATAGCACCAGCAGAAGTCAAACGAGGGTTAGTCCAATATGACGCGACTTGGAGGAATAATCTTTGTCAGGGTTCGTTCTACGACAATTCCTACCAAACTTTATCTTTGGTGAGGTCTTAATACCTATTAAGCTCCTCAGGATTTACTTGCACCAGGCTTCCAAGTTGAATGAGGAAATGAGGGGAGGGGTGAATGAAGACAACTCCTCTCAAGCTTCAGTATCTTGTCCCAAAGTTCGGCTGATGCCGGCTGATGCGGCCGAGATACCTTTACTAGGAGGTAGTTCGAACTTTTCTTCAAATCCGCATGACGTCATCCGATAGTTTTTGTCAATATGGTAGTAATTTGGTTGCAGCAGGTTTTTCTCAAATCATGCGCAATGGTTACTTTTATTTTTAACAAGTACATTTTTATTCCGCTGACCAGGTGAATTATCCTTTACTTTTCTTTCCAGTGAACATCTGTTTTAGCCCTTTTTTTGTCATGCATGGGCAATGTTGGACTTATTCATTGTAATTCCTGATATGGAGAGGAGTATTTTGTGGTTATCTAGTATGCGGGGTATCTCTTCAAATGTTATGCATCATAACTCGGTTCGCACCCTTTCTTATGAATTTTGAGTATATTTACTTGATCACAGCAGCTCATTGTCCAATAGTCACCAACTTATGAGATCCACCCTCAGATGAGGAAAATAAATAGTTTTCTTGGGAAGATAATGTTGTTGATTCAAAAAATCCTGGACATAATTATTTTTCCAAACATGTGCCTACCTACATTAACATAGAGCAGAATGTCAATGTAGGTAGGCACATGTTTGGTATGATTTGGGTTTGGATCATTGCATTCTTGCTTGATAAGTTGCAGATGGATTATTATTGATGCATGCATGCTCGAACATTGGTGTACAATGCCATTGTTGTTCCAGAAATACTTTCCTAAGGTATTTCATGAGTTGCAGTCTGATTATCAAGAGTATGACCTCAACATCTAGATATAATGTTGTGATGTAACACATCTGTTTCAGGTGTCGTACCTTACTGTGCAGTATATCTGCATAGAAGTGGAACTGGGGCAAGCAAGTAAAATAAAGAAGACATCTGATTACACCATTTTGATCATGATACTGCTTTAGCCAAATGTGTTAGCACATAATAAAACATTTCTGAATTGATGAATATTGAGGAACCAAGAGTATGCCCCAAGCATTTCCAAGAAATTGATAACAAAAGACACCTAAAAATAACTACCTATACCTCTTTGCAGAGAAGCATATTTCTCCAACAATCAGCTGTTCCCACCATAATATTCCCACCAGCCAAAACCATTGGTAATCCTGAAACTTCAAGCTATTATTGCTGTTTGTGTCATTTGTGGGATCACTTTGTTTTGCTTTGCCTGTTTTGTTTGTATGTTTGTTATGTTTTTCCTGTACCAAAGAAAAAGATGGAAAGGCCTGGTTACATTAGTGTTCTTTTATTTGAAGTTTGTGATGCATTTCTCTAAGAAAATAGATTAGGCTGGCTAATTTTACGTCAGGTTGCCTTGCAATTTTTAAACTTGAAGTAATTAGTTCTTAGATATGACTTGTCCAAAAGCTGTCTGGTATTATTTTGCTTTTCGACCAAGATTAAGCTTATGCAACGTAAATGCATTGGTAAATTATCGTTGTCATGTTAATAAATATGCATTCAAGCATCTTTATCAAAATCATGGTTGTGACCAAAAATACCAAATTGTGTGCTTGTTGGTATCAAAATGCATCCTTGTTGCAAAGAACTAACAATTATGATACACCCTCATGTCAACCATTTGGCACTAAGTTATAAGTGCAATGAGTTAAGGTATGAGATGGACTTATGAGCCACATTTTTACAGATACCTAATATTTGTCTGTACTGCCTACTGATGTTGGATGTCCTAAAACCGAGCGATGTTGAATCACATAATACACACTGCTATTGGGTTGCTTAAAGCCTATGTATGTTTGATTATCTAGATATGATTTTTAATTGTGATTTCGAAAAGAAATGGTAAATGAAGACGTCAGCCTTCCATAGCCGACGGCTGCCAGCGACCAACGTGCAGACAGCAGGCCTGGCGTGAACGGCCCAGTTCGCGGACCGCCGACAGATCATTTCCATAGTGGCCAGATCAGGTCGCAAGTGGTGCCACTGCTGTAAGCTGTTGCTCCCGAAGCCGTCCCCACCGGCTCCTTCGACGTCATTTGCGCGAGTGGTATCTCAGCTGAGACCACCATCAGTGGTAGCCTTATCCGCTGGCGTGTGTTCTCCCTTGCTGGTTCAGTACACAGGATCTGGTTCAAGCCTCGCTGCGACAGAGACGGTCACCACGTGTGCGCCGACCACTCGTCCATTACGGCTGCGATGCGAGTGATTAATGAACGGAGGGGAAACCACGAGTATATTATTTTTATTGTTAGTTCATGATGTTTTTTTTTCGCCAGCCAGTTCCCTCACTGTACCGGCGTGAATTGCCCGGGAATTTTGGTAAATGTAGCTGGGAGCAACCAGTCAGCAGTTTTTAGGAGTTGTTGGCTCCACTGCGCGGCCATCGGTCGGCCACGCAGGGAAGTGTGCTGCTGCAGTCGTTACTTGCTGATGTTATCAGTTCGCGATACATTCGTACTTGAGATACTCATGCGCAAATACACGTGAAAGTTGTACTACGAACATATTCGTAAGCGATATATTCGTATTCGGGGAGTTTTATGAACCACGCAAGAAGGACGCTGCATCTGCAGATGGGTCGAAGGTGCTATTTTTATGCAATTTTCCAATTTGTGACTTGCATTCTCAAGGACAGGTGCAGCAAGCTTCCTGCATACAGACATAGCGAACAGATTTTATATTGCAGCAGCGGGCATGGAAAAACAGCACCTGCCACACCAATTATTTCCACAATTCTTCACCAATATACGCAGACTGCATATCCACCCACAAACCAAACGTGTACATCCATTCATATGTAGGTTGGGGAATGCCATTCCGGGGCGGGGATGGCCGAGTGGATAAGGTGTCGGGCTATGGGTACCAAAGGTCCCGGGTTCGACTCTAGCGCCACTCAGGACATTTCCCAATCCCGAGGCCCACCGGTGAAACAGTGTGGGCGGCGCCATTAGCCGTGAATGTGCATAAAGTGTGTCGTGAACCAACCAATAAACCAACCAACCAACGGGAATGCCCTCCACCCCCCCCATTGAAGGTAAGGTCCCTTCAATCAGAAGTCCCGAGTGCACCTCATCGAATTTTCCAGCCATAGACGCCCCTCGGCAGGAAAGGCACCCCTCAAGATACTTTCGCGGTGGCGCCGCTCCAAACACGTGTCCCCTCCCCCAGATCGCAATTCCCGAACCCGCCCCTGCCTCTTGTGGCGGCTATTGGTTTCCAGTGGCGGCTATGGGACCTCTTATAACGACAGTGGGAGTTTGCCTGGTTGAGGTCTACGGGTGTGGTTAGATCATCACAGGTGGTCCTCTTCAATTATTTCAGACACTCCTGTCACTGAGGGGAAGAAACTATGGCGCACTTAGCCTCCGCCCCCTAACTGCCCTTTCTTCCGCTTTGGAACGAGGGTGAGAACTTGGCGGGGTAAAATGAACAGTAGAGAGAGCCTGCCAATATCTGGAAAAATTCCTTTACTTCGGAGGCGCTTGATGATCAGCCTGCTGGAAACGGCACATTGTTAGGCAGGAAAATTGCTACTGGGTCATTTAGGATACATTTTGCTAAAGCCGAAGACTTGGTTTTTCAATTGGTATCCGTCAAAATACTCTACATTACCATAAAATGTGCAAGATAACGTAGAGAAAATTGATACAATTGCATGTAATTCAATGGTGAAGGGAGCCTTGAAGCACGCTACCAAACCAACTTCGTGGGGGCCCAGACGCGTGGTATTTTTTCCAAATACGCGGAAGCTACAGGGCGCATTTGATTGGTTGAGGGGCCTGCGGCGTGACGTCATTTTCTCTAGTACCCAGAGTGCATCATCTGCTAGCTCCATTCGTCGCGTCGGCGGAAATTGAATTCGTCTCGTTTTGCAACTGATGCGTTTGGTCTCAGTTCCCTTGAAGCTGTAAGAGACTGAATTGTGAGAGGAAACTTGGAAGAAGTCAGTGTAATTGTTCAAGCAACCCTAACCTGAACCGGCGATCTTTTACTTTTGCACGTGGGTACACCGCGTGAGGTAGACACAGATGATGTAAGTACCTATAATCAGGGGCGTCGCCACCGGGGGGCAGCTGGGGAAATTGCCCCACTGCCGTGAGACTGGGGTCGCCGCCCCCTGAAATTTGAGGAGGCCCCAGGACGAAAAGGAGGCCCCCAAGGCGAAAAGGAGGCCCCAAAGACGAAAAGGAAGCCCCAGGACGAAAAGGAGGCCCTCCAGGACGAAAAGGAGGCCCTCCAGGACGAAAAGGACGCCCCCAGGACGAAATGGAGGCACCTCAGGACGAAAGGGAGGACCCCAGGACGAAAAGTAGGCCCTCCAGGACGAAAAGGTGGATCCCAGGACGAAAAGAAGGCCCCCATGACAAAAAGGAGGTCCCATGACGAAAATTAGGCCCCAGAACGAAAAGGAGGCCCCAAGACGAAAAAGAGATTCTACAAATTATGGGTCCCCAGGAGGAGACCCATAATTTGTAAAAGAAGTCACATAGGAGAGGGTAGGAGGCCCCAGAAATTAAGCGAGTGCCAAATATTGACACGGAGGCCCCAGGACGAAAAGAGACCCCTCCAGGGCGAAAAGGAGGTCCCCATGATGAAAAGGAGGCCCCCAGAACGAAAAGCAGACCCCAGGACGAAAAGAAGGCCCTCCAGGACGAAAGGGAGGCCCCCAGGACGAAAAGGAGTCCATCCAGGACAAAAAGGAGGCCACCATGACGATTAGGAGGCCCTCAGAACGAAAAGGGCCTTCATGACGAAAAGGAGGCCCCATGACGAAAAAGAGGCCCCAGGACGAAAATAATTCCCCCAGGACGAACAGGAGGCCCCCGGGACGGAAAGGAGGCACCCAAGACGAAATAGAGTTTCTAGAAATTAGGAGCCTCCAGGAGGAGACCCATAATTTGACAAAGAAGTCACCTAAGGGAGGGTAGGAGGCCCCAGAAATCAAGAGAGTGCCAAAGATTGGCACGGAGGCCCCCAACATTGCAAAGGAGTCTCAATACGGGAAGGGAGGCCCAATAAAATGAGAGGAGGCCCCAAGCCGGAAAAAAAGCCAGTGGATATGAGATGTGGTTTCGGAGCATGGACGTCGCTACCAGGGTGGTGGGCAGCGGGGGCAATCGTCTCCACCCGTGCCTTGAGACTTGGGGGTGGGGGCGCCCCCTGTAATTTGAGGACACCACTATCCGGAAAGGCATAAAACAAAAAGGTGAGTAGGGAGCCCGACGGAACAGAAGGTGATGCTGTCAAGGTGGATCCAAGATTGATAACGAGGCTCCCAGGAAATATAATCAGGTTCCTATAAGAGGCAGAACAGAGATTGTGGGGAGGCTCCCAGGATGAAAAGGAGGCCCCACAGGACAAAAAGAGACCTCCAGGACGAAAAGGATGCCACCGAGATGGGCAAAAAGCCACCCAGGGCTACACGAGAAGGCTTCGGATGGGTGGCAATATATTCTTAATTTGGAAAACGAGGTCCCTGAGATGGAAGAGGACCTTACAATAGAAAATAATGACAAGAAATATCTATCCGGACGCAAGAGGTGATCCCAAGGTGTGTAAGAAAGTCCCCCTAGGAAGGAGAGAAGACCAGTGAGACCAGCCAGACGAGGCCCACATTTTAGAAGACGAAAACCCTAGAAGAGAAGATTCAAGACTAGGATGCAAAAACAACTTGCTAAGAGAATAATGAGGCTCCAAACACAGATGGGATGCCTCCAAGACGTGAAAGTAGTCCCATACTATTAAAAAGGAGTCACCTAGGAGAGTGTAGGAGACCCAAGAAATCAAGAGAGTGCCACAAATTGTCACGGAGGCCCCCAGAATTGCAAAGGAGTCCCCAATACGTGAAGGGAGGCCCCCAGAAAGTGAGAGGAGTCCCGAAGACGGAAAAGGAAACCAGTGGATATTGGATGAGGTTTCGGAGACGCAAAAATAGGCACCAAAACGAGTATGATTCCACCAAAATAGAAAAGGATGATCCAGAGACATGGCAGGAGGCACATAATTCGGAAGAGGGCGACACAAGGTTGGAAATAAGACCCCATGGTGAACGAGGAGGCCCTAAAATTGGAGAGAAAGGCCATTGGATAAGAAAGATAGCTCCCAGGCGGAAAAGAAGGCTCGCAGATGTCCAAAAAGGTCCCCGGGAAATAGCAAGGATACTGAGATAATAAAAGTTGTGTATGATTTGGTAGAGGAGGAACCTGGGAGAGAAGAGGAGTCCACCAGGAGATAGGATAACACCCTTAAGATGGGCGAAGTTCGAATCAAAACGCAAAGCAAGAGGTCCCCAAGATGTGAGAGGGGGCCCTTACTTGGAAAAATGACTAGAAGAGAAATGAGGGCCCTGCCGGACTCGAGAGGAGTCTCCCAAAAAGGAGTAGGTCTACAGGACTGAGTGAGGCCCCGAAGACCAGAAAGATTTCCAAGAACATGAGAAGAGGCCCTTAAGCTGGGAGTGGTGACAGGTATGAAGGGGTGTGAGGTTTCCAAAATTGAAGACTCTATCAAGACTCGTAAAGCTTTGCCAGGATAAAGTAGGAAGACCACGAAGCGTGGCATGAGGCCCCTAATTTGTCAGATAATGTTCCTGGGACATGAGAGGAAGCCCCATGCCATGGTAAAGGGCCTCAGGATGTAAGAGAAGGCCTTTCAAGACAAGAGAGGAGGATAATGAATATGGAGGAGGGTAGGACATAAGACGTTGAAAACCGGTAAAGAGGCTCCAGGAAATGGGACGAGATACTTAGGACGCAAGGTGAGGCCTATAAATTGCAAGAAACGCTTAATAGATGGTAAAAGTCGTGCCGGGGTGTTCAAATTTACGACATGGACAAAAAATATCCGGCCGGGACCTTTAAAATCACGCTGAGCCTGGGTGTACCAAAAATTTACGACCGGACCATGAAAATATATATAATGGAACGACGGGTCGTACAACAGTCTCACTGGGGCCAAAACAAATGAAGCCAGAACAACAAAAACATTCCAGACATGGGTCCAACTCTGACAAAAGAAAAACACTCACAAAACACACAAAAAAAAAACACAAAAACACTCCAGCTCTGGGCAATGACGCCAAAAAACCTAAAACGTTTTAGACCCAAAAAAGTGTCCATACAGCTAAAGTTCGCGCTAGGGATCCAAACAAATGACGTCGGGGCCCAAAACATCACATTGGACGGGATAAAAAATTGCGTCGCAGCCCTTGAAAATCACCCTGGAGGCCCAGAAGGGCGCGCCGGGCACCAACAGTTGCAGCTGCTCCAAAAATCAATTCTTAACCGGAATGTCACTCTGGGACAAAAATATACTCTTTCAGTGGCCGCAGTGTATACCGAAGGGGTAAATTCCCCCTCTATCCTGAGAGGTATAAGCTCCCAAGAATCGTGCCGGGGCTCCAAAGCTCGCGCTGGGGCCGCCAGAATTCGCGTCGATCCACCAGAATTCGCGCAGGGGTCTCCAAATAAGTACTTCGGGCCCCCGAAAACTCGCTCCGAGACTCGAAAACTTGCAATAGGAACCGCTAATATCGCGTTAGGGCAACAGCTAAGTACAACGCTCCCCTCAAACTCAAATCTGTCCCCCAAAATATCGCGCTCGGGACCCCCAATTCCCATCGGTAGTCCCGTCGAAGCTCCACAAAATTGGCGTTTAGGCTCATAGGTAAGAACAGTGTGACTACAAAAACGAAATCGGTATCCGAAAAAAAATCAAGCTGGAGCCTTCCAAAATAAGAATGTATGTAGCAAAATAAATGTCCTGTTCAGGAACATGGCTCCGGAGTGCCGAACATGCAACCAGATGCCTTCACAAATTGCATATGGCACTGAAAAACATACCGTATTAAAAAAAAATCGAGGTGAGATGCAAAAACGTGGCGCCAGGGACTCGAAAGGTCAGGCCGGGATTCGGTATTTACGACAACAACAAAAAAATCCACAAAAATTTCGTTGAGCCTAGAAAACTGGCGTTGGGTCCCCAGAACCACGCGCCTGGGCGCGATAAATCGCGCTGGGACTAAGAAGCACTGCACAGAAGCCACAACATCGTACTGGAGCACCACAAATGTGCGTAAGAAGCCCCCAAAAGCACAACAGGAACCTAAGACCATAACGGGTGCCGACAATACAACTGGCCCTCCAAAAAGCGCATAGTCTCCCAAAAAGCGACAGGGCCTTAACCTACCTGGACATCTGAAAAAAATGCGCAAGAAGCTCTTATGGCACACAGAGGTCACAAGGACACGGCAGGGCCCGAAAAGAGGCTGGGGCCACAAATGGCAACATGGTTCCAAAACGAACAGAAGCACGGGGCGTTAAATTAAGACATCGGGATCTTCGAAAACGCCCTGACACATAAAAATCATCGGTGCCCAAAAAAACAACAACACACTGAAACGAGAAGGGGTTTCGAAAATGCATTAGGCCGCTGCGCAGAAAGATGCAGCGGGTCCAACAAAGAACACTGAAGAAGGGCCTCGGTTCGACAGCCATTCTGAGAGGATAGCAGCAAAGATACCAGGTGCGTCAAAGCTGAACGGAATCTGCATTTCATAACTACCAGAACATGTGGGAGGTAGGAAATTAATGATCGGATTTAATTAATCGACTTTTCGCAGCGAGCGCCCATACTAAGCCTTCCAGCACGTCAAATATGGCGCAAGTTTATCATGTGACAGTAATTAGCAAAAGGCAGAAGGCCTAGCAGAAACCGTAGGATCGCACGAAGTATTGCGAATGCGCCGAATGCGCGCACATACACGGACATTGGCGTCGTGGCGACCGGGTGATATGAACTGGAATGCCTGAAATCGGGAACTTTTACATTTCAAAGTGGTGGGCAACATATTCTAAATTCAACTTAGGGGTTTAGTACATTTTCTAAACTCCTGCTCATTTTAGGGTTTTCTTGCTTTTGCTGCACCGAGGATAATTTTACGTGTCGGTGCGTTTTCGAAAATCCCGACGTGCTCATTTAACCCCTGGTACTTTTGTTCGATTTGGATCCATTTTGCCTATTGTGGTTCCAGCCACTTTTTCAGACCCTTGTGCGTTAGCATGGTCCCACCGTGCCTTGAGAGCTTCCAATGTATTTTGGTTTTTGAGCTCCATGCATGTTTATTTAGGGCTGCAACGCATGTTTTGAGGCCCTGCCGCTTTTTGGGAGATTGTGTGCTTCAGAGCGTAAATTGTATTTTCTGTCCCGGTTGTGCTCTTCGGGTCCTGCTGCGTTTATTTGGTGCTTCTAACGCACATTTGTGTGCGTTCGGTTTTGGGCTTCGGTGCGATTTTTATGTGTCCCAGCCTGACTTATCGCTCCCAGGCGCGTGGTTCCGGTTACCCAACGCCAGTTTTCTGGGCTTAATGCTATTTTTCTGGATTTTTTTTTGTTTTTGATTTTTTTAAAATGATTTTTTAGTTGAGCTGAATCACGGCGCACTTGCGCCATATATTTGCGCGGAAACAACACGACGGAATTTGAGGTAGAGCGTCTTCCATGGAGTACAAAGGTGTGCATAGTGATCATGAATTTTTATACACTGACGGCTCTGGTCACGGCGAAAAGGCTAGTACGGCCGCTGTGGGCCAGAACTTCCGCTTCGGCACGATACTCCCTAATTTCACCCCCGTTTTCACCTCTGAACTATATGCAATGAAAATCGCTTTGTCGCATACCAAAGAAGTCGGTATTGCTTAGGCAGTTATTTGCACCGACTCCCAAGCTTCCTTACAGGCACTGAGCAGACATCACGACATCGAACACCATTATGTGTTGGAGCTGATCGAAATGTGGCATTCGAATCTTCCTCATTTCCAGAACGTTTTTTTTCTCTTCCTCTTCCTCCTTTTTCCTCCTTACTCCTTTCCTCCTTTCCTCCTTTCCTCTCTCCTTTCTTATGGATCCCTGGATATCTTGGTATATCTGGCAATGTACGAGCTGATGCCCTGGCGAACGAACCCATTCTCCCACCGACGCCGCTGGGAATTCCTCTTACGCTCTCTGGTGTCAAACATCAAACAAAAATCTGCCTTGCAAACTACCTACAAAATGAATGGAGAACCATGCACTCCAGCCATTTTTACAACATCAAACCGACTCTGGTCCCGTGCTCGCAAAACAGTGGTGAACTGGAAGTGACTCTTGTTCGACTGCGTCTTGGCCACACGAGACTGACTCATCGCCGCCTTCTTGATCATTCCTCACCTCCACTCTGCCATAAGTGTGATATTCGCCTCATAGCAGAGCACTTATTAATTAGCTGCAAAAAACATCGAACGAAAAGATGGCTCGTAGAAAAATACTTGCAGGCACACAACCTTGATGCAAATCTCAGCAATCTTCTTGTGAACAGCCACCCCGACCTTGTAAGTAAAGTTCTTGATTTAGTAAAGTCACAGGAGGATCCAGAAATTTCAATAGCGACACCCGTCTGGGGGAGGGGGAGGGGGAGCGACATTTCCTCGGAGGACCGCATCTGCGAAAATCCCTGGAAGTGTGTATTTTCCTGAATGTTTATTGAGAGGAGGGATGTGTGCACTCGACCATATTGAAAAGGGCACCGTTTACTCTGAAGAGGACACATTCCCCTCAGAGTAGCGGTTTCGGCTGAAAATTGAGCGCGGGGGTCGTTGTACTCTAGTATTCCCAGACAGATACTCCAGTCAGATGGGCGCCATCTTTCCGTGGGTGAGGGGCATACCCCAGTGATCATAAAGACATAAAGACATAAAAGGTTAGCGCAACTACGAACCACAAGCGCCCTTCTTGCTTGCACTCTGTACACTGAAGCAGTTGCTCACCAAATCAGTTGATGAGCCCTCCCTGTAATACTGAAAAGCAAGCCCTCTATTCTTATAATGATTGTCTATGCTGTTTTTAAAGATGTTCGATGTGCTGCTACTGACAATGATTTCTGGTAGCTGGTTCCAGTGTTTTACTACACTGTTGGTGAAGAAAGTCTGCCTTAACTTTGTTCTGCTGTGGTTAGCTTTAATTTTGAATTTATGACCTCTAATTGCATCCTTTCTGTTAAATTCAAACATTTCCCTCAGAAATTCCTTCTCCAGATCACGGACAAATTTAAAGACCTGGATGAGACCTCCTCTCAGCCTTCTATATCTCAGTGAAAACATATTAAATTTCTTCAATCTTTCCTCATATGCCAGGTTGCTTATACCATTAACCATTTTTGTAGCCCTCCTTTGTACCCTCTCTAAAAGCCAACAATTTTTTTCATAGCTATGAGACCAAGCTTGGATGCGGTATTCCAAATGTGGCCTGACATATGCACAGTAAAGCTTCCTGATGACTTCCTCACTTCTGTATGATACATTCCTATTTATTGCCCGAGCATTCTCAGTGCCTACTTCCTCGCTTCCTTGATCTGTTCTGATGCCCCCAATTTTATGTTTAGAATAACACCTAAATCATTCTCCTGTTGAGTCACTGAAAGCACTTGGCCACACATCAAATATGGAGCCTTCACATGCTGCTTACTTACATGCATGATTTTGCACTTATCAAAATTAAGTTTCATTTGCCATTCTTCGGACCACTTCACAAGTTCGTCTAAGTCTTTTTGCAGCGAAATATGCTCATTTTGACCTGTTATTGCCCTACAGACCTTCAAATCATCCCCAAATTTCAAAACTTTACCGCTTGGCCCCCTTTCAATGCTATTTACAAATATAATGAACAGTAGTGGCCCCAGTACTGACCCATGGGGAACTCCACTAAGAACATTTTGCCATGATGACTTTGTACCATTTAGCATCACTCTTTGCTGTCTATCTGAAAGCCACAACTCTATCCATTTTATGTATCTGCCCCTGGGATAGTTGCACTCTTAAGGTAGTCACCACAATGTCCCTGGTAGCTGCCGAGCAAAGTTGTAGGTTTCTGAAAATGATCAAGAAGGCACAATACGTGAAGGCAATAGCCAGGTCCAAATATTTATTTATCGGGGAAGGGGGGGGGGGGCTGGAGGGACCACAATAAGATCCAATATTAGAAGCTGAAATTATTGGAAGGGCACATGCAACACAGGGAGGGGGCAAGTGTCTTCCCAGGCACTGCTCCGACCGTAAGGCAAAATACAGTACGTGAGGAAGATCGTCGGCATTCTATAAGCAAATATGAGCATATTTAATGCTTGTTTAGAAATGTTCGTCATACCACATCTCAGCAACACAATCGGACTTTTCTTAATTTTCCGCACATGGATATCTACACGGGAGTGCTTAATTCGTTTGAAGGAGGCTTTTGTTGAATTTGTCATAATTCATGTCTTTTCTCGAATTTCCCGACTAAGAACGTATCCTCACCTGCTCTGCTGGGTGTTATGGCACAACAAATACCTATCCCATAAAATGGTTACGGAAATATTACTCGCGAACTGTTAAAACCCAGCATCAACAGCCCTTCAACACACTCCAAGCGTTAGCGGGCCGCAGCTTGCCGCCTTTCGTGTCACATTCGCCTGGCCTGCCATCTGGTGGCAGAAACTCCGCGATGAATCGCATTAAACTCACGAAACCTTCTACAAAACGAAAACCAGTGCCTTGGTGGTGTCCAGAAATATCACAAGCAATTGCACTTAGAAAAAAACATCATCTAGGAAGTATTTACTGCATCCCGATCAAGAAAATTGAATCACCTGTATCCGTGAACGTGCGAGAATCCGCCGCATCATTCGCAAATGCGCAACACACTTTTCACACCAACCTCGACCTCTTTAATTCCGACAATACTGAATACAACAAAGTTTCTTTTCATCTTTCTGTACCGGAGAATGCCATTTCTTCCGCCGGGAACACTTCAGTAGGGCCTGACAAGTTACATTATTCCTTCTTTCGACATTTATCAGACCACACCAGACAATGCACCCTAGACACATTTAATTCATTGTGGTCAAAGCACGTCTTTCCTGAAAAATGGAAAAAGATATCATCATCCCCATCGTCCCCAAAACCCGGTAAAGACCATAGTAACCTAAGTAATTGTCGACCCACTGCACTCACCAATTGTTTAGGAATGCTTTCTGAACGAATAGTTATTAAAAGGCTGACCAGGTACCTGAAAACAAACTACCTTCCATTTCCCCTTTCAATGTGGTTTTCGGCGAGGACGCAGCACAATAGATCATCTCAATCGGCTGGAAACTGACATCCGCCTAAGTTACAAAAAGCATGAACACACAGTAGCAGCATCTTTAGACATAAGCAAGGCTTACGACATGGTTTTCAAACCCGCATTACTTTTCAAAATTCGACAACCAGGTATAAGAGGACACATAGCTCATTATTTAATAGGTTTTTTATCAGGTAATCGCCCCTTCCACATCAGGTGCCGGTCAGCCATCTCCGATCCACACATTCTACAAAATGGACTACCACAGAGAAGCTGCATTTCACAAATTCTAGTCAACCTCATCATTAACGACCTTTTCACGGACATGCCTGAAAATGTATCGTATTCTCTTTTTGCGGTAGATAGCGCAATTTGGTGCCCGGACAAAAAATATGAAAATTGTTCGATTCGGCTTCAGAACGCCCTTGACAAAGTACATCAATAGTCCATCAAGTACGGTTTCAATTTTTTCGGCCCAGAAATCTGCAACCATGTTTTTTGTATAGCAAATGTACTCCCCGACCAAATACAGACACAGCTTCACCTTGGGCAAAATAACATATATTTTGTACCTTGATTTACATATATAGGTGTAATTTTTGATCGTAGGCTTTCCGTGCACGAACACATGAAACACATCCAGAACAAATATTTTCACCGACTAAATTTATTTCGCTGTATTACTTCCACTCCATTAGGAGCTGATCGTCACACTCTTTTACAATTATGCAAATCCTTAGTGCTCCCCATCATTGAATATGGCTCAGTAGTCCATGCTGGTGCCAGCCCATCCTCTGTACACATTTTAGACACCATTCAAAAGAAATATATCCGTATCACACTCGGTGCAATGACTACTTTACCCATTATTTCTTTACAAGCAGAATCTGGAATTCCTCCGCTAACTCTCCGCAGAATGCAACAAACACTTAGGTTCGCCTCCAAAATTCAAGTTCATTGAAACCACTCCACTCACGTGGCATTGCAAATTCTCCCAAATTTACATCATCGTCATCTTGGTCGAGCCGAAAAAGGAACTGGTCTTACCATAGCCTCTCGGGTCAAAACATTTTCCGAGCAACTTCGTTTCACTATTCCACCCTTTACTTCTATTTCGCCACCAACTTCACCACCGTGGCAAATAGCCGAACGACACATTCGATATCTATCCACCACACCAAAATCATGGCTTTGTCCACAAGATAATTAACAAAAGTTCCGCCACATTTAGGCTTGTTACCACCACGTACCTTTCGTTTTTACTGACGGTTCTAAAACGCTAACATTACGGGAAATGCAATAGTTTCTGGAACATAACAACATAGAACATAGAACTGGAACAAAAAAACAACATCGATTACCGGACGGTACAGCAGTTTCCATCACTGAATTACACGCCATCCTCGTTGCCCTCCGTTATATTCGCAATCGTTTTCTCCGTCACCACATGTGCAGCGTCATCACTTGTTCCCACTCCAAATCTGTTGGACAATCTCTTTCGTCACTTTCTTTTTCACATCATTGCCATATTTCCATTTATGACGCACTAGGAACACTTCATCTAATGGACGTGAAGGTCCGTTTCCTGTGGGTGCCTAGTCACTGCGGCATCCCAGGAAACGAGGAAGCAGATTATCTCGCATATGATTTATTGCAATTACCACACATCACAGAAATACCACCACATTTTGACGCCATCAGATAAACGATACGACAGAACATTCGGCATTTTTGGAACCAAACCTGGACACAAAACACAAACCATACACAATTACGGACAATTAACCGCCACTAGGAAAAAGTCCTATCGTGCATCCGCATAGGACATATTTACCTCACACATCGATTTATATATTCTGATTCACCTCGGCCTTCATGTCTATCATGTAACACCCATTTTACAGTCACACATATACTATTGCAAGACCCGCAATATCATGGCCATAAAAAGCACTCAAGGATTACTGCCAAACACACGACATCCCTTTCTCTTTGCCCTCACTGTTGGGGATGATCACCCGCTTCTTATATAATTACTTTTCATTTTTACGACAAACCAACATGCTTCAGGAATCATAAATTGACTTTAACTAATTAATACATTGTAACCTTTTATCAACAGTGCGAAGTGGTCTTAGGAGGCCGAAGCTCTTAATTTAACAAAATGAAATGAAAGAAACCAAAGCAGTCCTATCGTAGCGCAACAACAGTCCCATATAGCCCAAGAAACCCACGTTCCGACTGTTGGGATCTAGATTCCTCAGGCGTGCCTTCTTTGGGCAACCGACCCTAACCTACCTAGGCGCCTTGTCTAACAGATATCCCTCGACGACAGACAAACCCGGTTGGCGGTGCTGAGCTGGTCCACACACGTTGACTCTGTCCTCGACGACGCGACTTCAGGGCGGACCACCGCATCGACGACACGTGCCGACGTTCTTATCGAGCAGCGAGCTGATGTCCGCCGGCAGTCGCGCCAGCGCGCGCCGCCAGCCTGGACCGGCACCATCGCCTGCGGTCGGCGGCCGACGGCTGGTCCCGGCCATTCGGCGCTGGAGACCGACACCTGTCGTCACCTCTGGAGCGGCAGTTGCGCGTTACCAGGCACCACCAGCCGCAGTTCCTGTCCGTGCATCGGCTGACGGCTCCCACGCCCTCAGCAGCTACCTGTTATATACGACCCGTGGCGCACCGTCTGCGACCGGCCGCGACTCTGTTACCGCATCGTGCTCTAGACAGGCGGCGTGTTTAGCAGCGTGGGCGACGACGGCGCCCTGAACGGGGTGGCGGGCGAACTGACGGCCTGGCGGGCGCACGTGAGCCGGGCGCTGCTCAACGGGCGGCTGGATCACGCGTCCGTGTCGACTACGTGGACGTGGCGGTGGAGCACGGATGTGTGTGTGTGTTGGTCTAGGCTCCCGCCTGGTGTAGTGCACGTGTCTCGTTCCATCGATAAGGGTGGGCACTTTCGAGAGGCTGAGCTTATCCAGTTCTGGGAGGGATGCGTTTCCGGCTGGTGTTGAGTGCGCACAGTGCTGGAGATGTACGTGGAGAGAAGTGTATGTGTGTCGGCGCTACTCCGAGTGCGGGCGATGATGTGTGCGTTGTGGCGAGTGATGATGAAGAGAGGTGAGTTTAGAATATGACCCAGTGTTCGTTCAAGTATGCACGATGACTGTTGTGTGATAGGTTGGTGATCGGTATAGATGTCTACTATGTAGGCGCCGTGTGCAGACAAGGCGCTGGACTCCACCATTGGTACCATGGCGTATGGGCCGGTCTCCCCGCCCCCACCAGCATGGTGGTCTCCTTACAGAAAGCGAAGCCCGGACTCATAACACCCGTGGACCGAGTTGCCGCCTTTCGGACCCTTCCCCGGACGCATTGGCCAAGAGCAGTGGGCTCGTCATCGTTTGGTATCCTCCGGGGCAAGGCTAATCGGGAGACAGAAACGAGTTGGGATTTGATAATATGTTTTTTCTTTCGAGTCGCGGATGTACTCGTTGAGGGTGCTCCGCTGCTCTTTTTGCTGCTTGCTCTTCTTTATTCTTGCTTCTTGCTTTGCTGCTCTTCTTCCTTGCTGGAGTCGCTCACTTGCGTCCCTTTCCACGCACGACCGCTATTGCAAGGAAACTTCCTACGAAGCGCCCTCTGCGTGTCGTGATACCACACAACCTTTACGCTTTGTTTGCTAGCCCTTGCAGGAAGAGGTGTAAATGTCAGAGAATCGTCGCATGCCAAAAGAAGCTAATTGACATACGATATTCCCATCATGTATTGTAGTCTGCATACCTATATGATTGGCTATTTTGGCATAGGGGCGTGCCGACTGTAAGATGATTTAGCGCCCATGAGCTTATAAGCCTATGAGCCGATAAGCGTAAGCACACGAGCCCTGTAGAGCTTAATGGAACATGGGATGATTCGAACTCACAAAGGCCTGAAACGAAATGGAGCTAACTATGTGCACACACGCAAAGTAGATAATTGCACTTCCAGGTAATTCGGAAACGCTTGAAACTATCGCTAGGCATTGCACAACCGAGTTCATGATATACGCCGCATAAAAAAACAAAATGCTACACCTTGAGCTGCCAAGGAGGCTGCTCTCATCCACACCAACACTGACGATAGTTGCCTTGTTATTGAACCCCACATGGTTTTCGGAATCTGCTCTTTAGGAGCTTCTATATCACAGTTTCCACGCCCTATTCCATTTTTTGGAGAAAGTGTGCTTCCCCCTAAATCGGTTGCGACACAAGGGCTTTGTGCCTTGCATAATGTTCCAGTGACTAAATCTTTTTGCATCTTCTCAGAAGCTCTCAAAGCGGTTTCTGGATAAGCCCGGCTCAGGTTTACACGAAGATATTGGTGGAGCCTAGCAATGCTAAGGCTAATGAATTCAAAACGCATTGGAGGCCCGCCATCATGGTCACATATTCGTCACTTTGGAGGATACTTGAAGGCAAATTGTGATGGTTTGACAGAATAACTGGAACGTCTCTAGATAGATGTCCAAGAGAAGAAACTCTGCTGGTGACTTAGTTGGTTGAAATCAACGACAATAGCTAGAAGGACAATTGCAGATCGGTATTTCTTATGATAATTGCTATATCATAGATAGACATTGTGTGGTTTTTGAGTCTTTGTACGCGAAGCATTTGGCAAGCATTAGAGCAAACATTGTCCTTTGTAATGTATGTGCTAGAAATCCACCTCTGCAAGAGATGAGACAGCGAAGTTCGGAGCCAAATTGAGCCGTTCTCGGTGGTTGCCGGTCCTATGATGTCGGGTGTTAGGCGTCGTTGGTGATTGCTGTCCTATAATGCCCGGGGTTAGACGTCGTCGGTGGTTGCCGTTCCTATGATGTCGGGTGTTAGGCGTCGTCGGTCAAGCACTGCTGATTTACCAGACCTTGCACTGAACGGAACCCTGCGGCAAACAGACGTCATGGAACATTGTGAGAGTAATAGGCGTCGTGGTACACTCGGATACAAACAGGCGTCGTGGCACATTCTGAGAGAAATCGGCGTCGTGACACACTGGGAGACAAGCAGGCATCGGGCACAATCGGAGACAAACAGGCGTCGTGGCACAGTCTAGTAGATGTTGCACATCATAGGCGTAGGAACCGGTGGGGCCGCTGGGGCCATGGCCCCACCACTTTTTGACCTGGTGGGGCCAGCAATGTTAACTGGCCCCACCACTTTTTGAGCAATAACTACCAAAGATAAATAAGAAAACAACGTGATGTAAAGTAATTATTAGAACCATGAGAGAAACCATTAAAACAATCATATAGATGACTGGTACACATGGCGTGCCTTTTATTTACAGACCGGGGCTGCGGAGTCGGAGTCGACAAAATTATGTCGACTCCGACTCCGCCTGACACGGGCTGTGACATTAGCTTGCTAACCAATGTTCGCCGTTTTCCGGTGCAAACCTATGTTAATTCGAGCGTACTAGCAACATCTCCAGAAACGGAGGATCAACCGTTGCTATAAGCACGTTTTCCCGCGTCATCATGCGCGAGAAAAAGCCGGCAGAGCATTTATCCGTCGCCGGCATTGCATTCAATTATCGATGCGGAAAATTAAGTTGGGTCTGTTATATTTATGAGTTTATGATACTGGCTTTTACTGGCCAAGTCGGAGTCGATCCCGGAGTCGGAGTCGACTCCGGGGGGTCGGAGTCGGAGTCACCCAGAAACCCATGGACTCCGCAGCCCTGTTACAGACTGTAGCAGTTTAGTCACTTACGTCTATTGCTGGCTTGATTTGGCGCACAAGAGACATTTCTGACAACTAGCCCAAACCCGATTTATGAATGTGTATGAAGGCACCTTGGCCCAAGCCGCCCGCCCCAAATTGATGCTGGATGCAGGTTTCTTGACTCAATAGTGGAAGCAACACTGGCGGATCCAGGGGGGTATTAGGGGCAAATGCCCCCCAAAACCAAAATGGCCGACATTTCGTAAAAACCATGTTTTTCGCGATTTTTTCCGGAAATGCCCCCCCCCCTCCCCCAAACCGATAAAAATATCCGTCCTGGATCCGCCAGTGGGAAACAACTGGTAATTAATGTATGCATGGCTATTTGAAGTTGTCAATGATAAGATAATATGAATGCTAATTCTCACGATGACCCTTGATACCATATTTGCCATTTGTCATGAAAGATCAGTGCTGGGCACGCGATCGAAAATAGGTGGTCCGCGATTGGTATTCCGCTATCGAAAATTTGGCGTTCCGCGATCGCGGAATATTGATTTCATTTTCAATTAAAATTCCGCGATCGTTAATTCCGCCATCGGTAATCGCTAGCGAAGTTTTTCAGCACCCAAAAGCACCCCAGCGAAGTTTTACCGCTTATTTGCGCATTTCTTCAAAGAAATTAAGTCAATAAGCGGTAAAGCGGTAGCGCGGGACAATTTTTGTCTTTTCTAGCTTTACATTTTGGATCGCGGACTAAAAATCGCGGAATTTAAGGAGGAAAAAATCCGCGATCGCGGTCGCGGAATTTATTCAAATTTAATAAATTTCTGCGATCGATTTTTGGTAGTCTGCGATCGCGGAATCGCGAAGTATAATTCCACGATGCCCAGCACTGTGAAAGAGTATCTTTTACCTTGCCTCGCGTTTCAGGCCGGGAGAAGACATGGTTATTGTCATGATTGGGACGAGTGGTGGGGTCACGACCCATCTGCCACTTACTCCCTTGGTGACCATGGGCGTAGCAATGTGCCGAAAAGTGGGGGGAGGGCGAAGAAAACTTTGGTCCTGTATTATATAAAAAAAAAAGAAATCCACACCATCCTGATAAAATTTATCAACGGATTTGGGCTCCTTATGATTTGGTCTTTCTCCTCAGATATAAAACTTATATGTAGCAAAATATTTGGCAAAATTAAGGAATTGTTTCGACTGAAAAGTGGGGGACATGGCCCCCTGCCCCCCCCTGTTCCTACGCCTATGCCATGGTCTGTGTGAATGAGGATTGTTCATATTTGTACTATTGTGATCTTAGCAATAAATACGTCTAGTTGCAGATTCAGGAAATGTGAATTGGGACCTTAGATATTCCTCAGACATGTGCACCAATGTGCCACTGCCTACTTTCCACTTTTAACTTTGGTCTATAGA
Organism: Imbricaverruca yamaguchii; assembly: GCA_034440575.1. Lineage (NCBI taxonomy): Eukaryota > Metazoa > Arthropoda > Thecostraca > Neoverrucidae > Imbricaverruca > Imbricaverruca yamaguchii. The sequence goes on along the minus strand of JAOTOL010001505.1, from coordinate 1,154,832 downwards.
ATGGCACATGCTAGATCACCAGACATCTTTTGTTGGTGAAGTAGAAAAGTTCTGCTTTATCAACAATCTATGGATGAATATGGACCCTGTTCTAAACTTGATAAATGATGAGTTTACCAATAGGTGTATCTAGCTAACATCCTTCTTCCAATGCCATGAGAGGATGAACTTCCTCGGACATGAGGGGCCACCTCTGACAAATGGGTGACAAAGTTGTTATGTCCTGGTGCTGGTATGCATTTTGTACTCATTTGGGTGATGATTCCTTTCACAACACCTACATTCCACAACTTTTGTGTGTAATGCGGGTTACATATTTGAGGCAAGTTCACGTTGCTTTTCACCGAATTTCAGTCGTTTCATTAAAAAAAACACACACATGTCAATTTTAACCGGGGAGGTCATGTCATCTCTCTTGAAACCTGAAATCCCATCAGCTACGTAATACTTAGCTGGAAATGGCATCTACCATCCCCCTCCCACATGGTATGAAAAAAAAGCGAAAAAACTCTAGCCGGAAGGGTAATTTCCGGCTACCGGAAGGCAAAATTTCGGCTACCAGAAGGTGTTTTACACTCACACGGCCTAACCGGAAGGCGATAATAACAAACAAAAAACCGCACATAACGATATATGTGCGGCCCCAGTCACTAGTTTGGCTTTTTCTCCTACCGCGCCCTCCCCCGGTTGACGACACTCGTCCGGGCAATTTGCCCCTCTTGGGCAAAATCCGTGGCGTCGCCACTGCACCAGTCACCACTTTCCTAACACATGAGGGAGCATCAAGCAATTTGACTAATCTAGCTTCAGATATTTGTTTTATACATACAGTTTTACTCACCATTGAGCAACTGTCTACCCCACCCAATGCCATTTTTATTTGTGTTGTATAAATGTAATAATAACATAAGGTGGCAGATGCTGGCAGATATCCTAAGGGTTCCTCTTCATTTCCAGAAATCATGTTTTACAAACAAACAAAAAAACTATTCCATGACCAACTGCTTCACCATCCTGTACCTCTGGTTGTGCTAGAGGCTCTGAAGATGGACATACGAAGTTTCTTCGCGAAAAAGGTAAGTAAGGGTGGATGTAATTATGCATCAACAAACAGTTGATCGCGCTACTTACCTATGCAGCTAAATGAAAAACTACGTTTTTCCATTGGGCACTTTATGCCATGCCAACATTCACTCTTCACTGTTGCTATGCTGAACGATATGCCTGTATATACCTGTAGCGATGTATGTGTATACCGATATACCTGTTACCTGTTGCGTCACTTGGAATAATACTAATAATAATAGCAATAATAATAATTAACATAATTTCTCCAAATTCATAATTAGTGGCATCGTAGATTGAATTAAAATTAGGACATCACCACTATGTGAACATGTTGGTTGGAGCGCTTTCGATCCGTATTACGAATCGTCATCGGCAACACTCGGTACGGATTCACTCAGTGGTGATGTCCTAATTTTAATTGAATTATCATAATATTGTCAACTGCAGTTGCTTCATAGAAGTCCCTTCATTGATGGATATTTATCACATGCTGCTATTCACAGTCCACCCTGGATAATCCATCCGCTCCTGCGCCTACACCTGCACCGTCTGCTCCTGCGTGTTTGCCTACGCCAACGCATCCTGTGCCAGAACCCATGTCTCCTTCTGCGCCAGCATCCGCTTCTTCAAGCAGCCCCTCTGACCTGCATACTGATGCTGAGGGAAAGATAGAGCTTGTCTTCGGCAAATCGGCAAACAGTGGGATATCGCCGGCAACTGCAGGTAATGTGAACAACTCCTTGCCGGTTTGATATGCATACCTACTTTTAATTTCTGTTTTGGTGACTTAACCCTATTACTGGCGGACCTTACGAGGTTCAGTTTCTGGCGGGGGGCCTATTCGCCCCCCCCCCTAAGATCTGGCGATCTATGCTTCCTAGCGCAAATCCGAAAATAGCGTTGGATAGCTCGTACCGTGAACTCTAGAAAGTATTTCGTTTTGTACCTCAGGTCAATGGTTTGACCTCCAGAGGTCTTCGACCATATAGAGGTTACGCAAAGTTTTTCGCCAATAACTTTTCACCTAATTCAGATAGAGACTTAAACTCAACGTCATCGTGTTCGCATTGTTAAGAAGGTTCGAATGATATATAGTCTACCCTAGCCAGGTCAATTTTGACTGTTGAGCTTAGGTCACGTGACCTACGATGACCTAAAGTCACCGAAAGGGGTCAAGCTGCATATCATATGAAAGCTGGTGATAAATCAAACACAATGGCGTTGAGTTTGACGCTCTAGCTCAATGTGGCGGAGAGCAGTGGTCCAAAAAAGGTTTTTGAGCCCTGTTGACCTCGGATGACCTCAGAAAGGGAACCGTCAAATTTCACCCCGGGAATCTGTGGAAAGGTGGGAGTGAACATGATTCTGAAAGTTGTGAGCCGTTTTGATCATATTTGTGGCTTTGGCAGTGTCATTTTTATTTTTCCCATGTTATTCCAATTGGAGAGGTCACCTCGTCACCTGACGTCAGGTCAACGCTAGATAAAAAACCGAACTATATGTTATACATCTCTGTAGGGCCATGAAGTGTGGTAATTTTTAAATTCACCGGTGTAAAAGTGTGGGTGCGATGGGGCTCCAAAGTTGAAATGAGGTGACCTCAGTTGGCCTGATCTGGTGACCTGACCTGACGTGACCCGTGGTTAAAATTTTGACACAACCTGTCAAAAGGACCAATAAAGAAAGTCAGAAGGTTTCAGGTCTTTATCTCCAGCCGTTCCGGAGAAACTAGCAAAAAACCTGAGGGAGGCCTTAAAGGCCCCCCGCCAGCAGTAATAGGCTTAATGTGTTTCTGAATTCCATTACACCGAATGTAAATGTCTAATGTGCTATATCATTCAAAGTGAGGCAGTTAATTAATTTGGTCAAATCCGATATTGCTTATTTTACTGCACATACCCCACTTTACATGTTATTCGTACCAAGTACCAACACAAATGTCACACATTGCGATTAAGAGAGGTCTGTAGTAGTGTACATTTATCGTTCCTTAGGGGTTTAAACGTACATAAATGAAATAATGGGGTTTGCAGCTGATTGACTTGTGTAAGATCCTAGAAATGACATTAAGTTCATAACCTATTCTGCTTAAAGTTATCTAATCAGCCAGTGAAGCAAAGAAGCAATGGCCTTATAATGGAAGTAGTGTATCTGCACAGGTGGTATAGCTAACTGATTTTTGGTTGTTTTGAGGACTTGAGGTCAATACAGGGGCGCAGCCAGGGGGAGGGGGCAATTGCCCCCCCCCCGTTACGACCGATGTTTTTTTTTTTTTAAACAATTGGAACTGCCCATCAGCAACAGTCTACCCCTCCCTTTAGCATTACCTTGCTCCCCCCTTAGGACAGTCCTGGCTGCGCCCCTGGATCAATATCTCCATGAACATGAGAAGCATTACTTGTGGCACCTTTTTATAAATGAAGGTAATTCACACCTGCAAAGTGGTGCAATAAGACAGCTGTTTCAAACAATATAAATGAATTGCAGGCAAAACAATCGACAGAACAACCCAGTGAAAAACATGTTGTGCATAAAAATATAATTGCTGTTGTTACCATCACACAGTCAATGATCACAGCTGCTAGAATACCAAGACTCGCAATTTTTTGTGTGAAAATAACGAGATAAATAATTGGTAATTAGTCGTATTTCCTGTTTTCTGTTCCACCATGCTCATCGCCTTGCTGTTCCACGGTCCATCCCCACCAACCGACCGACACTGCCACGCTCTCAAAGACTGCGCGTGATCAGGGCGGACGAACGCGATCATTTTGTCCCGAATGGTACAATAATTATGCGTGGCTAAGCCTCTGCTTAGAGTCTGGAAAGGTTTTCTGTCATGTATGCCGGAGGCAGCACAAGCTCGGAAAGCTAACGATGAGCAAAAACAAAGAGGCTGCGTATGTGGAAGATGGCTTCAACAATTGGAAGAAGGCGCAAGAGAGTTTCAAAACGCATGAAAACTCAATGTGTCACCATGAGGCATGCACGAAAGAACTGAAAGAGAAACAGCAGACCATCTCTACGCTTCTGTCTCAGCAGACCAGCGAGGGGCAGTCCCGGCGCAGAAAATGCCTGAAAAAGGTCATCGAGACTCTGGTATACTTGTTGCGACAAAACATTCCCATAAGGGGGAAACACGAAATGGACGGGAACCTCAGCCAACTCCTCCTCATCAGAAAGAAGGACGTGCCAGAGCTCAACAACTGGAATCACTACCTGTCTCCCGTGATCCAGAACGAGCTGATTCGTTCGATCGGCACGACACTTCTGCGCAACATGCTGAAAGACATCCGATAGGCAAAGTTCTTTGCTATTCTAGCAGACGAGGCCACTGACTTGTCACTCAAACAGCAGGTCAGCCTCTCCATACGTTGGGTGGACGCCAATCTGCAGATCAACGAGGATCCCGTGGAACTGATTCACACCGAGGTAACCACCGGTGAAGTACTTGCGGACACGCTTAAGGACGCACTGGTGCGTATGGAGCTGCCGCTGAGTCGCTGTCGCGGACAAGCCTACGATGGGGCTGCAAATATGCGGGGGCGAGTGAAAGGAGTGGCGGCGAGGATCAGCGAAGAGTGTCCATCAGCCCTGCATGTCCATTGTCTGGCACACTGTACAAATCTGGCGTTGCAGGAGGCAGCCAGGAAAAACAAGATGATTCGAAATGCCCTGGATATTACCAACGAGCTGACATCCTTTGTCAGAAACTCGTCGAAGACGGCCGCAGCACTCCGACGCGTGACGCTGTCCGCAAAGTCAGCTGGCGGCACTCTGCGGCCGTTGTGCCCCACGCGATGGACCTGCCGTACCGCGTCGCTGCGAAGCGTAGTGGATAACTACGAGCACGTGATGAGCACCTTGGAGGAAGTCAGTGCTGAAGGAAGTGACGATCATGGTCGAAAAGCAGGAGGAATGCTGGCGCTCATGGAGCAGTTCGATACGTTTATCGGGCTGCTCATTGCGATCCAGGTATTTTCTCTAGCAGAGGACCTGTCGTGTGGCCTCCAGTCAGCGACAGCGACAGTGGGAAACACACAGGAGGCGGTGAAACGTGTATGCGAGCGCTATGAGGGGATGCGCTCAACTGAGTCTTTCGACAGGATGTTCGAGAGAGCTGAAAGGTTGGCAGCGGCAGCAGGTGTGGATGGTCCCAAACTGCCTCGAAAGCGGAAAGTTCCCATGCGACTGGACGGCGGTGGACAGTACCACGACTCCACCGTGAAAGACCTACATCGACGCCAATTCTTCGAGATATTGGACACACTGACCACTCAGCTCAAGGAAAGGTTCCTGCAACCGACGTTCCAGAAAGTGCGCGAGGTGGAGCGACTGTTGGAGGATGCGAGTGCGGGAAGGCACTTCACCGTCCCCGTCGCCGTAAAGGATCTGTATGGCGGCGATCTGGACCTTGCACGATTGGAAGTGCAGCTGCAAATGCTACCTGATGTGGTTGGAGACGGAGGAAAGAGCGTGCACCAGGTGATTCAGGCTCTCGTGGGGGCAAAGCAGTCGGGTGGTACAGTGTTCAGTAACATGATGAGCGAAGTGCTGACGCTGGTAAGGCTGTACCTTACCGTACCAGTAACAACGGCCACGGCAGAGCGTTCTTTCTCCTGTCTCCGACGCATCAAGTCGTATCTCCGCTCTACCATGGGTCAGGCCCGACTTAACGCTGCGATGGTGTGCACTGTGCACCGTCAGCGCGTCGACGAGCTGGATGTGGATGCCATTGCCTCGGAGTTCTTCGCAGCAAATGATCGGCGTCGCTCGTTCTTCGGCGTGTAATCCAGGTTGGACATCACTGTGGCACTCTGTCTGCGAGATATACCCTGCGACTATTCCGAAATGCTAAGCAATGCTTGCTAAACCAGGTACGGAGTGTATGTTGTGCTAGGATGGAGCTTAAGTCCTGTACTGCTTGTTTCCGTGGTCGTGGCTCGTTTATTCGTAAAATCCCTGGTGCCCCGGCACTCAATCTTCGTGTTTGGGGCCTCGAATCGCCAGGGATAGATACTCTTTAGTTGCGATGGAAATATCAATCTTAATGAAAATGGCATGATTGACAACTAAAAAAGTACATGCCTGTAATTTTGAAAGGAAATTGGGATGAAGTAATAAATGTGTAATGGTACTGTTCCATTTGATTTTGTGGTTAAAGCCAGAGACGGAGTTATTGAGGTGGAGGTACAGGGGTAAAAAATAAGGTGGTCGCCGACCACAATTCCTCGGTGGTCTCCCTACATGGGGTATTGAACGTTGGAGATATTGATTTTGGGACTCCGGACATCGGTTATATTTTGGTTAATCCTCGGCAAATAAAACGGTACATAGCATAGCATTCCCTCGCTTCCTTCGTATATTCTAGATAGTCGACTATTTACTTACATTCTATTTACCTGCAGGGCTGCTAAGGATAAGGTGCATGTTCCTAATAATTATACCTATGCAAATGTATCCGTTTTTGCATAGGCGCAGGAACCGGTGGGGCCACTGGGGTCATGGCCCCACCACTTTTCATTATAAATAATTCCTAAATTTGCCAAATAAATTAATATTTGGAAGTTTTATATCTGGAGAGGAAGACCAAAGCACAAGGAGCTCAAATCCGTTGTGAGATTTTATCAAGAGGGTCTGGATTTTTGATAATATGGGGCCAAAGTTTTCTTGGCCCCACCACTTTTCCGCGAACATGCGTTTTTTGCCACATGAGGCTGGCCCCACCACTTTTCAAAACGTTCCTACGCCTATGTTGCACATGCATGCAGAGTCCATACACTGTAAAAATAATGATTAGCACTTTTGCTGCTAATCGCATGCTAAATGGCTGCTTCCACCAACGCTGTTCGCTAGGGATGCTAGTAACAAGCACCATTCAAGCAATGACAAGCACTATATGCACTATTCGGCTGGAAAGGGGCTAATTCTAGCCTGAAGATGCTAGACTGCAAGAATGAGGATGCTTGATCCTAGCTGCCATGGATCTTATGTCAAGCAGTCCAGACTAATTCAACTGCTTATATCTAGCACTATTATAGTTAGTTTTTTTTTGGGGCGGGAGTTTGAACGCTCCATGGCTGCTCAGAGTTAGCACCTGGGTAGTTAAAATGAGCAGCGAGGGAAAATGGCGGGAATATTACTTTAGCGCTGCACCTTAGCGCTGCTTAACGAAACAAATGCGAACTGTCGGCCATTTTGGTTTGGGATACGGTGGCATGCAGATCGGTGCAGTTGTGCAGCAAAATGTCCGTGAAAAAGAGAAGTATCTCTAGGATTAAGAGAACCTCTGAATCCAGTCACAAGCCAGTCATAGTCTGTACAAGGTGGGTGTGTCTTCATACCAAATGTATGTCCACATGGTATGAATATAAGTATGTCAGCATCTTGCCAACCTCGCTGCATATACCCTTGAAATTACGGGCGCTCTATGACTTACGCAGTTGATGCACACTTAATATACAATAGCCAGCATACCTGAGCTTGACAACATATAATACCTGGCAGGCTTAGCAAGGCATATGTGGTATTGCACTCGGACAAACAAACTCAATTGATATTTTATGGCATCATTATTCACCTATGGACACTCAAAAGCTTAGTGAGTTATGCCAGTTGCAGCTTATTTTGTCGGGCTAAGAATATGTATTTCTGAAACAATGGTTTTGGGCGGAACAATGGATTGTGCTGCTCAGCAATGTATGGCAGATTTGTCTGAAAAGGTGTTTTTGATTTTGGGTGATGTTTTTTGGGAATAAATTGTTTATGAAGGTGACTTAAGATAATAAAACCGCTTATTTTCTGTGCAAATGCATACTTTTCAGGTTGTGAACAAAATAACGTAACAAAGGGGATTTGAGTTATGCAACATAGCATAAAAAGTGTTTTTTTAATGGAGCATAAGCTAACCAAACCTAGCACAACCTATATTTGGAAGAAAAATATGTGAAACATTTTATTTCCTGAAAATTATCACAATAAAAACGGAACTTAACCCGGCCTGGCCTGGCCTGGCTTGGCCTGGCCTAGCCTAGCCTAGCCTAGCCTAGCCTAGCCTAGCCTAGCCTAGTCTAGCCTAGCCTACCCTAGCCTAGCCTAGCCTAGCCTAGCCTAGCCTAGCCTAGCCTAGCCTAGCCTAGCCTAGCCTAGCCTAGCCTAGCCTAGCCTAGCCTAGCCTAGCCTAGCCTAGCCTAGCCTAGCCTAACCTAACATAACCTAACCTAACCTAACCTAACATAACCTAACCTAACCTAACCTAACCTAACCTAACCTAACCTAACCTAACCTAACCTAACCTAAGATACTTTTGAAGAAAGTAAATCCAATAAAAACATTGTGAATTTTTTCCTCGAAACTTTTGGGTATTAATGTGCTTTAAGGTAGTAAAAAGAAGAAAATTACGCGCGTTTGCCTCCATCAAGCAAACAAATGGGATAGGTTTGGTCTGGTTATGTTAGTCTAGGTCTTTTAGTTGGACTTGAAAAAAGCAAAACCAAATTCACACATTTTTTGTCTCAATTGTACCGTAAACAAATGGTCCCATCATCTTAGTCATCTTCATAACCATGGTATTCTGAGAAGAAGAAAAATCCAAAGAATCCAAAAGCACTTTTTGAGACAATAATACCGAATTTATAAGCTGAAGAAAAGCTTTAGTACTTATATTATCACCGCCTATTGGTGCTACCAGATCGTTGTATAGGCCTACACTAGATGGGCCACCATGGCTCTTTCTAAATTTTAACACGTTATGGCTTGATGACATTATTATGGATTTCATTGGTTTATTTAAAATTATGTAGCCATTGTATCAGCTCTTTACATCACCATTTGTTCATGCCTGGCACTGTGCCATGAAAGGCTGAACTGGGATAAATGTAGAGCTTGCATAGCAAATGAAAGGTAGCTCAGTTGGTAAGAGCGCTGGCCTGCACTGGTCACCCCCAAACTGGCGACACATGGTTCGAACGCTTCGCGCGCTCGCATTTAGCCCCCGGTCGGGAGTGTCAGTTGGCAGCTGGCCCGATAAGGCGGGGGACGAGGTACCGGGCGGCCGTGTCGGTATATTGGCAGCACGTTACACTTTCGGTCTGAATTTTGCCGTTGAACTGCCGTTCATGGATCGGGTGGTGGGGACAGGATTCACGCAACAAGCTCTGCTTAGCAATAGAACCCTGGTTACTCAAGCCACCCAATGAACAATTCGGATTAGATATAAAAAAGAAAGAAAGAAAAGACTGTCTTAACCTTGTCCCGCTGTGGTTAACCTTAGTGTTGAATTGATGGCCGCTAATTGCGTCATTTCTGTTAAATGCACACATTTCCCTGAGATATCCCTTCCTAGAACATGGACAAATTGAAAGACCTCTATTAAATCTTCTCTCAGCCTTCTATATCAAAGTGAAAACATATTCAATTTCTTCAATATTTCCTCATAAGCCAGGTTGGTTATGCCATTAACCATTTGTATAGACCTCTTTTGTACTCTCCCTAAAAGCCAACAATCTTTTTCATAGCTAGGAGACCAAGCTTGGATGCAATATTCCAAATGTGGCCTGACCTACGCACAGTAAAGCTTCCTGATAACTTCCTCATTTCTGCATGATACATTCATATTTATTTTCCCAAGCATTCTCAGTGCCTTCTTCCTGGCGTCCATGGTCTGTACTGATGCCCCCAATTCTGTGTTTAGAACAACACCTAAATCCATCTCCTGTTGAGTCACCAATAGTACTTGGCCACCCATCAAGTATGGAGCCGTCATATGCTGCCTACCTACATGCATGACTTTGCACTTATCGATATTAAAGTTCATTTTCCATTCTTCGGACCACTTTACAAGTTCATCTGTCTTTCTGCAGCGAAATACGCTCATTGTGACCTCCTATTGCCCTAAAGACCTTCAAATCATCCGCAAATTTAGAAACCTTACTGTTCAGGCCACATTCAATGCTATTTACAAACATAATGAACAGTAGTGGTCCAAGTACTGACCCCTGGGGGACTCCACTTAGAACATTTTGTCATGATAACTGTGTTGCATCACTCTTCATCAGCATCACTCTTTGCTGTCTATTTCAAAGCTACAACTATATCAACTTCATGATGATACCTGTGGTACCATGCACCTGAAGTTGCATCATTAACCGTTTATGGGGTACCTTGTCAAAGGCCTTACTAAAATCAAGATATGCTACATCTACCTGATCTCTCTGATCAAATTGTTCTGCAGCGAATTTAAAAAAGTCCAAGAGGTTTGCGAGACATGATCTCCCTTTTCTAAACCCATGTTGAGATCTTGACTCAATCTGTTTCCTTCCAGATAACTAACTATTCTATCCTTGATAATTGATTTCAGTACTTTGCAGACTAGGGATGAGAGACTTACTGGCCTATAGTTTTCAACTTTCCTTCTTTCTCCTTTCTTGAAAATATGAACTACATTTTCCCCTTTCCAATCTGTTGGAATTTTATTAACATGATGTGGCCAATAATTTCCTCTGCAAATGCTTACTTTTCAACTGGCATGCAAATTAACACAAATAAATTTGCTTGGCAATGGTAGTACAGCATAAAAAGATTGTTAAAGAAGATAAGAAACCGAACCAAAGCTAACCCAGCCTAACCTCGCATGTGATGAAATAGTTGTGTTTAGTGGAAAATCCCCCAAAACATATTTCTCGAACATGTGTAAACTTCTAAAATCTAACCGGACCTATACAAACCTTGAATAATTCCAACCTAAAAACATACAAGTCATAATCTAAGTCCCTAGCCTAACCTAAAACCTAACCTGAAACCTTTGACTAAATTCCAAGTATAAATTTGGATTAGGTTGCATTAGTTAATGGCAGATTATTGTGACCGTTATTAACCCGCGCCGTCTCTCCGGTCAAATCCTCACACCCCGTCTCAGGGGCGCAGGGGCGGTTGAAGACACCTCTAAAATCCAAACTAAGCATCGCACGAAAACGAAAGAGGTGTCATCGGAAAGCGCTCGACGAGTAGGGTCCGGGTATACCCTCCAAAACATTTTCCCCGAATAGTGACGTCCCAGGGCGCTAGATTTTCACGACTTTTCACGACTTACATTATTTTGTTGACTCTGGTGAGTTCATTTTGAGATATATAAAAATTATGTGTAATGAGAAAAGGAGAGCGAAATCGACCAGGGCTATCATTTTTTGGGCCCCACAAATACATTTTTCAAAAAATGAAATCCCAAAATTGTGTTTTCATGTTTTCTTTAATTTTCCCTTTCCAATGGGTGGAGCAGACCGAGAAACGTTGTTAGAAGTCAACTTGCCCTAATACAAAAATGCTTACTTTAGCCAGAATCCTGTATTTGAACTGCAATTTGGCAAATACCCATAATGCATATGTAGTCAAAAAAGAAAAAAAGGAAGAAAAATTCCACTCGTACATTTTGTTGCATCCGTAAAGATAAGCAAACGCTGAAAGCTTCATTAAAATATCTGTATCCGTTAAGGCGTGACGGCTGGTTTAACGTTTTTGAAGGTGACCTCACTTGACCTTGACTCTACCGCTCGCCGTTCGTCCGTTATCCGCGAAAAAAATGAGGGGGTGGAGGGGGGGGTTGAAGCCCCCCCCTACCCGAGACTAGCCCCCTCCTTCATGCATTAGGGTTAGGGAACATAATTTTTATCAATCAATTTTTATATCAATTTTTACTGCCATATTGGGAGCAAAATGAAAATGATGTCATTCGCAAATGGGTAAATTTATGCGTTAATTGTTTTATGGATGCTTGGAATCTATTTTTCCAATGCAGTGTTTATGAATGTTACTAAGATGATGGGGCCACTCATTTTCTGTGCTGATGCTTACTTTTCAATTTATGCGCAAAATAGCACCAAAATGGCCTTTGAGTAATGTAGAAGAGCATAATATAGCATAGCATTCCACAGTAATTCCTATTTTTTTAAAAAGCCCTATGGATTGTGCCTCCACCGACTCCCAATACATTTTGGCCCGCTCATTTCCTTCATGCATTATGCCCTATAATGCATTATGCCCTTAACGACCTTCAGAAGTAAACGCCCTTGCTAGGTAAATATTGATTATTTTTTATATTTAACGCTACATCATAAGGCTAAATCATAGCGTGGCGCGCATTTCATCGTTTATTGTAATAGTACAGAAGCACGGACATAGTGTACATGTCGTGTATTTAACAACACGATCAATTACAACCCATTGTTTATGGGCAATAAACAAACTTGATACTACCAAGAACCATTGAAGGTAGTCAGCTGATGCAAGGCAATCGAAGTCGTGTACCTAGACATAAAGACATAAAGACATAAATTATTAATGTAACTATGAACCACAAAGATCCTTTTTGGTTGCACTCTGGACACTCAACCAGTTGCTCACCAAATCCGTCGATCAGCCCCCCTGTAATACTGAAAAGCAAGCCCTCTATTCTTATAATGATTGTTTATGCTGTTTTTAAAGATGTTCAATGTGCTGCTACTGACGGTGGTTTCTGGCAGCTGGTTCCAGTGTTCTACTACCCTGTTGGTGAAGAAAGACTGCCTTAACCTTGTTCTGTCGTGGTTAGCTTTAGTGTTGAATTGATGACCTCTAATTGCATCATTTCTGTTAAATTGAAACACTTCCCCAAGATATCCCTTCTCCAGACCATGGACAAATCTAAAGACCTCGATGAGATCTCCTTTCAGCCTTCTATATCTAAGTGAAAACATGTTCAATTTCTTCAATGTTTACTCATAAGCCAGGTTCGTTATACCATTAACCATTTTTGTAGCCCTCTTTTGTACTCTCTAAAAGCCAACAATCTTTTTTCATAACTAGGAGACCAAGCTTAGATGCAGTATTCCAAATGTGGCCCGACATGCACAGTAAAGCTTCGTGATGACTTCCTCACTTCTGTATGATACATTCTCATGTATTGCCCCAAGCATTCTCAGTGCCTTCTTCCTGGTTTCCTTGATCTGCTCTGATGCCCCCAATTTTGTTTAGAATAACGCCTAAATCCTTCTCCTGTTGAGTCACTGATAGTACTTGTCCACCCATCAAGTATGGAGCCCTCATATGCTGTTTACCTACATACATGATTCAGTATTCAGTAGAAAAGAACAGCTAGCGAGAGTTGGGCTGTGTGGGCGAAGCGGGGCATCTCCGGCAGGTAAGCATATCGATCTATGAACACTCGAATGTGTTTATCTGCGTGTGTGTGTGTAAGGGGGGCTATGATGTAGAGTTACTTAGGAAAAGCTGGGACTGGCTTATGTAATTACTGGCAGCTGATAGCAATGTTGCCCCTTCAGTCGAGTTCCCTTATGGAAATTCCTGGATCCCATGGTCATCAGAAAGTGTCAGAGTGGTGAAGGTGTTGAATCGTGGAACCTAACCGGAAATTGCTTTGATCAGGGGATGGGACAGGGGCAGATACCAGGGAAGGGGTGGGAGACTGGGGGAAAGTACCTTCCTATGGAAAGGTGGCGCCTCTCTGACCGGGAAGATGCTCCCTCCAGGTAGGCTCGAGTGCACCCCCCCCCCCTCCGCCCCGCACTTTTCAGCCAATGGCCGAGAGGAAGGTTTTCCTCACGCCATATGCAAAATCTTGGATCCGCCGCTGTATGGAGGAGGGTAGGATGGGAAGTGGTGTCTGCATTCTTTGTTCAGAAAAGTGTTATGCATGCTTACAATTACAATTTGAGGGGGAAGAAAATCCGATGATCCTGGTTCTGAATATTCTTTTAATATTCTGAACAAACTTTTAGAACGAAAGAAAAACTGATTTTGCGAGGAAAGAATAGGCCCTTTTCGAAATATATTCAACGACATCTGGAGACTTGTGTATAGATATAGATATATATATATATATATATATATATATATATATATATATATATATATATATATATATATATATATATATATATATGTATATATATAGATATATACATATATTTATACATATACAGTGGCGCCGTCACGAAGTTCTTCCAGGAGGGCAAGGTCGAAAGGGGGCCCATTGTGGTAGGGCCTCCTATTGGTTTTTGGGCTTTTTGTATGGTGTGGGAATGGAAAACATGATTTCATATTGATATTTTGTTTGTTCTTGGCATGGCGCATCAAATGGGCGCTGTATGACCAACGCAGTCGATGCGCCCGAAAGCCCAAATAACCAACCATGGTGCATCATTTACTCAAAACGCAGTACTAATAATAATTTTTCGCTAAAAACTGGGCCACATCCGGGCATAAATAAGTAGAAATACCTACGTGTCAAAACAAACCAACGTCTCAATGCTTTCTCGACCAGAAGATTCTTCCTGCTGGCCTCTAGATTCAAGCGAGTTGGCGGGGCTGGTGCTAAGCGTATCTTACAGGTATCTCTCACTGATCAACCCACTTTTATGTCCATAAAATATAACTGAATATAGCTAGATTCATCATGACTGTTACTTATTACCCCCAGCTTGATGTCCTAAGCAAAGCTTAATCGATCATTTATCAGTCCAACGACGATAATTTCGCGAAGGTGACAACGAGAAGAGGATTGCATTGGTATTCTGATCGCCATCTATCTCAGGAATTTTATACTTTTTATGACATTTGGTGCTGGCTGCATGGCACCTGTCACACAAGCCAAATAGCAAGGTCTTAGCGAATATATTCGCATCATGAACAAGCATTGAACAACAATGCATAAATGGCAATGCAACAATGCAACAATGGCAATTCATACACTACCTTCAAATTCCACGCCGTCATGCCTATGGTTTTCGCTGTACTGTACCGTTTTATAAATGATGTTGAGAAGGTATGGAAGCTGGGAAGCTTTAATCCTGCAGGCTGTACTAACAAAAAAGAAGTTTGTAGACAGAAAATGTATTTAAATGCATCATTCCTCCCATTTTATATGGGGCATGGGTGTTACTTTATATGCTTGTGTGGTTTGATTTGTCCCCTCAATGTCGGCTTTGCCCCATGAGCATATGTTTCTGAAAAATATTGGGGGGCCAGCAGAATACCTATATTTGCGTCCAGGGGAAGGAGGAAAACGGATTTGCAGGAAGTTCACCTACGCCAATTAAAATAAAATGTTGGATTTCGACCGCTGTTTTGTCAAAGGAGACTTTTCGAGATTAAATAATTAGTGATTAACTGAATTACCCCGTGGAGGGGCCTAATATACCACAATCGATTCTGATTCGTTCAATTTCAACTCAACTCCCCCACCCAGTTCTAAAGTTTTCTCTTGGCATCCTTTGATAACTGTCACCTCACACTGCTATAACTATAACTATGCTACAAAAACCGGATCGGTATCCGAAAATATGAAGCTGGTGCCCTCCAGAATAATGAGGGATTCCCAAGAAATAAATCCCGTGTGAGGAATGTGGCTATGATGCACTGAACATATTGCCAGATGCCTTCACAAATTGCGTACGACACCGAAAAGCATACCGGACCTGGAAAAAACCGAGGTGGGATCGCGTTTGTGGGTTCGGTGCGACGCTTTTGGGTCCCAGTGCGGCCTATCGGCCTATGCGGCCCAGGCGCGTGGTTCCGGGGACCCAACGCCAGTTTTCTGGGCTCAACGCGACTTTTGTGGATCTTTTCGAACTTCTGTAAAAGTCGTAATCCCGGCCTGTTTTTTCGAGCCCCTGGCGCCACCTTTTTGTATCTCACGTCGATTTTTCTAGATCCGTTATGTTTTCCGGTGTCGTACTCTATTTATGAAGGCAACTGGTAATATGTTGGGTGCTCCAGAGCTATATTCCTGACCCGGACATGTATTTAGGGCCTACCGTATTTATTTGAAGACCCCTGCGCGAATGCTGGTGGACCGACGCGAATTGTGGTGGCCCCAGCGAGACTTTTGGAGCCCCAGCACGATCTTGAGAGCTTATCCCTCTCAGGATGGAGGGGGGCATTTGCCCCTTTGATATGCCAATGCGGCCACTAAAGGTTTTTTTTTGTCCTAGAATGACATTCCGGTTAAGACTTGATTTTGGAGCAGCAGCATTTGAGGCCCAGCGCGATCTTTTGGGCCTGCGGCGTGATTTTCTAGTGTAGCGACGCGACTATTTTTTAGACCATTGTCATTGTCATTCTCATTTTTAGGCCATTGTCGTCTATTGGGCCCGACGTCCTTTGCTTGGATCCCCAGCGCGAGCTTTAGCGGCACTTTTTTGGGGTTAAATATTCCAATTTGGGGGGGGGGGGGTTGGCGTCATTGTTGGATCCTCAGAGCGATAGTGACTGCCCCTAGAGTGACTCTCATAGTCCGGCCGTGAATTTTTGGTAACCTGAGGCTCAGCGTAGTTTTCAGGGGCCCCAGCCGGATCTTTTTGGGCCCATACCATGCTAGTCAAGTATCTCGGCACAACTTCCACTATTTCTTTGGGGCTTCTTCTTGCAAATTATAGGCTTCATTTCCCGTCTTAAGGATCTCGTCTCATTTCCTGGAGCCTCTTTACCAGTTTTCAACGATTCCTTGTGTGTCCTATCCTCCTCCATATTCAATGGTCCTCCTCTCTCGTCTTGGAGGGTCTCCTCTTACATCGTGAGGCCTGTATAACATGGCATGGTGTCTCCTCTCATGTTCCAGGAGCATTATCCGCCAAATTATGGGCCTCCTGCCACGCCTCGTGGGCCTCCTTTATCCTGGAAAGCCTTACCCGTCTTGAGGGATCTTCAATTTTGGAAACCTTACATCCTTGAACGCCCGCTACCACTTCCATCTTAAGGGCCTCCTCTCACTTCCTTGGAACTCTTTCCTTGGAACTCTATTTCTCTCATAGAGTCCTTTTTAAATTAGGGGCTTCCTCTCACGTTTTGTGGGCCTCGTGCTTTTCGTGTTCATTCGAACTTTCCCCATTTTAAGGGTAGCCTCTTATCTCCTGGTGGGTTCCTCTTCTCTCTGAGGCGCCTTCTCTTCAAAATTACAGGCCACCTTTCCTATATCAGTGACTTTGTTATTTCCCGGGGGCCTTCTTGGCCGTCTTCCAGCATTCTTTTCCGCCTGAAAACCATCTCTCTGATTCAATGGCCTTTCTCTCTTATTTTAGGGTCCTCCTCGTTCATCATGGGGTCTCATTTCCAATCTTGTGTCGTATCTTCCGAATTAGGTGCCTGCTGGCATGTCTCTGGGTCATCCTTTTCTATCTCAGTGGTACCTTGTCCGTTTTGGCGCCTGATTTTGCGTCTCCGAAACCTGATCTCATATCTACTGGCTTTCTTTTTCGCCTTAGGCCTCCTCTCATTTTCTGGGAACTCCCTTCCCTCCTTTTCGTCCGGGGGCCTCCTCCAAATCTCCGTCCTACGTCTCTTATAGGGACCTGATATTGTCCTGTTGTGGGGAACCTCCTTTTCGTCCTGGGGACCTCCTTTTCGTCCTGTGAGCCTTCGTCACGGCCTGGGGGTCTCCTTTTCGTCCTGGGGGCCTGTTTTTCGTCCTGCGGACCTCCTTTTCGTCACGGGGGCCTCCTGTTCGTCGTGGAGGACTCCTTTTCGTCCTGAGGGCCTTCTTTTCGTCTTTGGGGCCTGTTTTTCGTCCTGGGGGCCTCCTCCCAATCTCTGTTCTACGTATCGTATAGGGACCTGATGATATTGCCCTTGGAAACCTCTTTTTCGTCATGGGGCCCCCTTTTCGACCTGGGGCCTCCTTTTCGTCCTTGGGGCCTATTCTTCGTCCTGGGGGTCTCCTTTTCATCCTGGGGCCTCCTTTTCGTCCTGTGAGCCTCTTTTTCGTCCTGGGGCTCTTTTTCGTCCCGGGGCCTGCATTTCGTCCTGGGCGTCTCCTCCCAATCTCTGTTCTACGTTTCGTATAAGGAGCTGGTGATATTTCCTGGGGGCCTTGTTGTCAGTATACATACTGGCAACGTATATATATATATATATATATATATATATATATATATATATATATATATATATATATATATATATATATATATATATCTATATGTTATATATATATAAATATATATATATATATATATATATATATATATATATATATATATATATATATATATATATATATATATATATATATATATATATATATATATATATATATATTTATATATATATACACACACATATATATATATATATATATATATATATATATATATATATATATATCTATATATATATATATATATGTATGTGTATGTATGTGATATAACCGTAGGGTTCAACGTTTAAACTTGAGACCAATTGGGAGAGCCCATTCGATCATTGAGAGGGCCCAGTAACCCACCATAGCATATACAAAATACATCCGTCTATTTTTAATATTTGATATTTTGATGGACATACTTACGACTTACGACCTTGAATGGAAAAGGCAGCCAGCTAAGCTTCCTTTACTTGAATTCTCCACCGATTGATATTACCCAAGTGGCAGTGCTATCCTGGCTTCCCCTATTCTTTACTGACCCCAGGTCACGACGTTGTATCACCTCCGATAACGGCAGGTGACCATCACTGGTGTAGGTTTCTGAAAGTTATTGGGAAGGCACAACGCATGAAGGAAATGGACAGGCCAAAATGCATATCACATATAGTCTCATGTTAAAGGTTAAAACTATTGAGATGGCAAGGTCAACATTTAAATGGTGAGCAAGTAGCCACCCAAAGCATGCAAAGTTACACCCCTGGTACCCATCAGTGAACCCACCCACTATCAGACACCATGCTAGGGGGTTTTTAATACAGTTTCGAATGGCGTTAACCACATCCTTTCATTTCTTACTTACGATTTTGAATCCGAATAGGTATCTTAACCACCAAAGAAGAAGTGCCAACAACCTTAAAATACATCCATGATCGAAAACCGTCACATCGCCATATCCCCAATGTATGACGTCGCGCAAACAATTTCCTCCTTTCTTTATTCTTAACCCTTTTATTAAAAACTTCCGATCAGATCCTCACACACCGTCTCGGGGGGGGGGGAGGGGTCTTCTTATATACCCACCTCTAATTTCCAAACTTGGCATTGCATGGAAACGAAATTAATGGCGTCATCTTGTAGCTTGTGGTTTGGGTCAGCATCAAATAAAGCATGGCATGTTTATTTATGGATCAGACTGTTTTATAACATTTATATATTAAAGGTCTGGATTTGATTTTTGCGGCCTGTTGCCATACTGGGATTAAAAATACTTGATGATGTAGATAGAAGAAAATGGTTCAAGTTTTCCTTCTCACAAAGCATGTTCAACTTTTGGAGAAAAGTTTGTATCTTGCCTAGGGCATTAAGTTCACCGACAACAAGCTAGCGTGTGATCTGACGGCCGACAACATGGGCGACGAATTATGTCATCAACTGCGACATATAATGTGAGTTAACGTGCAACTAAATATGGTTTGTTTGTATGTGAATCTAAGGGGCATTCGTACAACCGCAAATCCGTTGGAACTGAGTCTTTTGGGCCGACCGTTGAAATGTTGGGATTGCATATAATTACAAAGAAAGATATAAAAAATAGCTTGCACGACGCGAAGAAACATGACACAAAACGATTGGAGGTACGATGTGATCTTGCCCTAGGCGCTTGGATCAATGTCACACTGGGTCAAAATAGTAATGTCTTGACTTTCGACAGCATTAGTCGTGCATGATGCCATGTTGTATAGCACCTGGTGTAGGTCTGCTTGAAACTAAATATGGCGATATGTGTCCATTGAACAGATTTTTAGAAAGTTCCTGTCATTGACGAATTGTTAACAAATTGTTTTTACCTGACCTTTGCCGCATTAGGATTCAAAATATTCAATAATGGAGATAGGAGGAAAGAGTGTTCGCGGCGCGAAAGAGCATGACACCATGACCCTGGTCTGTCGTATGATCTGTGCATTTTGTACCGCTCTATAAGATGTTTTAGAACGTGTGTAGCCCTTTCAGGATCACTTTGAAGCAAAACTATTTGTTGACTCTCTTATACCCTAACGTTTTACCCGTTCATTGGTATGATTATGTACATACAAGCGAAGCTTGGTTTTTGGTGCCATACTATGCCTAAATAATATATGGGTGATAGGTTTTTTTTTGTATCGTATGTTAGAACCCATGCATAACTTCACAATGACGACGGTTTACTATTTTCAGATGATACCTCGAAGCAAGCCATCTGCCTATGGGGGATTTCACATGCCACACTATTTGATGGTATCAACGAGAACAATATACCGATGTTCCCCACAACTAAATATTCGGTTGTTGCTGGAGATGTGGTGCTGGTGACCGCTGATGAGAAAATCAACCTTCTATTCTGTCATGCTACTGTGCCATCTATTGTATCAGAACATTACTCATTCCTTGCTGAACCTGCCATTCACTGCGAAGTTCAACTCGTTTTTGTACTACGTGCAACGGTGCAACGTATGCATCAACGATCATGTGTCGGTGCCCCAGAAAGTGCTAAAGTTCAGGCAGTAAAAGACTAAAGGGTTTGTTATGCACCGGATTGAATAGTCGGCCGGATTGAAAGAAATCATCGTCATGAGTTTTGTTGCTTTAACTATTTTTTTATCAGCTGACTTGGATATTCGCTTAAATAAATTGTTTCCACCGAAGTCGCTGGTTTCACTGCGGAGTGTTCTGACGGATTTAAGCCTCATCCGATATGCACAATATTGGGGGATAAAAACAGGTACATGACGATGCTCAACAGTAGTCCACCTGCAATCTGTACCATACCAGGGGTCAAAGTCTGCACTGGTCTGTACCAGGCTCGCAGTCTGAACTACCGAACTAACTAATCCTAAAGCTAAATTTGTATAGAACTAGTTGTTGAGAAACTGGAAACAGTCACACACACTATATATATATACATATATATTCATATATATCTTGATGGATATATATATAGATAGGTCAATAGATACAACATGTATACATATGTACATATATATTTTTATATATATATATATATATATATATATATATATATATATATATATATATATATATATATATATATATATATACATATATATATATATATATATATATATATATATATATATATATATATATATATCTTGATATATTCTCGTATTCCTTTGCATTGCTCTTTGTATACGAATGCATTCAAAGGTTACATCGCCTATAAGCATCCTGTTCGCTATGATATTTAAAATCGGCATCGGAAGCTAACATGCAGCAAAAGAAGTCATCCGTCCACATAAACACAGTAAGCCACCAACACATGTACGCCACCATCAAGGAGACCAAATTGGATTCAAGCACTCAAGGGGTGCTAAATGTGCTAGCACCATATGCGAACCGTACCCCAGAGGTGCTGGTTTTTGGCGTGATAAAAATATAGAACCCTGGGGGTGCTAAATCGCAAGTACCTCATGGGTACTCATTTCAAGCACCCTGTTACTAAAAATAGCCCAAGGAATAGCACCTTTTCCTTGGGCTATTTTTACAGGCTATAGCTATAAACACCATGATTATATTTAGCACCTGAAATTTTGCGATGTAATGCCAACTCCAAAAAGGTGCTTAATTCAAGCAGGCCTGTCGTGCTGGAATTTGACATCTGAAGTAGCACCCAAAGGGTGCTAATAATTTTTTTTACAGTGTACAATACCACAGTTAAAATACTATTCAACAACGTCAGATCGGACCATGAATCATCAAGCATGCAAAGCATACGACCTAGTGTTAAGCAGTGGAACTGTCCTGTCGCGAGTTACAGGATCCGTTTTGCCTAACCGGGTCCCCGACGGGAACCCGGAGGGTCCCAATGTCAATTTTGGGGCCCAGCACAAGTTGTGAGAGAGGTGGCTGACGCGATTGTTGTGCCCCCACTTTATTCATTTGGGGCCTCTGACTTAAACTTTCGGGTGACTGGATGGAAATAATGGGGCTCCAGCACGATTTTCTGGTGTCCCGGTGCGACCTTTCGGGCCTAACGCCTCTGAAGGGGGGAGTCCCCCGTTTGTTCCGTTCAGTTTGCCGCCACGTAGCTGTTTAATTAGCCTCGGTTTGGCGTTAATCAACCATTAATTTAAAGACGTTTCTGTGAGCATACTCACCTTTGACTGTGGGCTGATACCTGACTGTCCACGGTAGCCCCGCCGTCCGCCCCGCCGTCCGCCTCCTGCTGACTTCGTCTGGCATCACTGACGCGGCGGCGCCGACCTCGGCACTCTCCTGACACCTCGCCGCCGCCACATCCAGCCGCTGACCGGCACCATCGGCGTGGTGCGCCGGCTCTGACGCGGCGGCAGCGGTGTCCAGGCCGAGCTTGGCCCGGCCGTCCACCAGAGCCGGGCTGACGTGACGCGCGGCCGCAGCACGCAGCTGGCCCTCACATGGTGTGACATCAGAACGGACGTCAGCCGGCCGGCTCCTCAGCTCGGACGTCGACGTCGCGATGTCGGGCGGACTGGATGGCAGAGTGTCTCGCTGTCGCTGCCGGCCCGGCGAGCTGACGACTCGCTGTCGGCCCGGCGAGCTCGTGACATGGGGACGACTCGCCGATCGTGTCACGTAGTCGCTGTCCTCCATCAGCTGTATCGTGCTGTCACAGCTAGTCCACACCTCCAGCTCGATCTTCGGAGGGGTTAGCGTCTTCCGAGTCTTACTAGAAGCAGACAGGTTACGTTGGTCAGGACGGTGAGACGTGCACTCATTCTGATTTCATCTGTATAATACATATGCTGTAGGAGTGAGATTGGCGAATGTCCTAACACACAGTGCCCGACGTCTGCGGCAATTATGCAGGAGGCAAATGTCATCCATCACGCTTCAATCACTTGTCAGCAGGGGCTAGCTTCCGGGCATAATACACATTAGGCAAGTAACTCTGTTCTACATTCACATCGTGTTCAAAATTTCTCACGACACGGCACATACATGTTCCTTTACTCCTACGAGGCTATTCCTTCGAAGCCTATTTGATATTAGCGATCGGCTGGTCGGACGCATTTGTTAGCACGGACGTCACCTGTGCGCCGGCTGCCGTTGTTTTGATGTCATGATTTTGTTGTTTGGAGACGTAGACTCGCTGAAGACAGCTTCAGGTACAGTCACGCTCTTGAGGTTCGAGCCCGACTTCGCAGAGGGCTCCAGGTGCGTCGCCGCCAAAGAACTTCCAAGAAAACTCGCCTGAGCAGGGAGGAATATAAACAAGCCGAACTGGTAAAAAAAGATTAGCCGCGACCACTCAGGGGCGCAAACTTCAGACAATTATAAGCAACTTTCCCATATAAACCCTGTATCTATCTTTATACTTTATGTGTTCATTTCACGTTCACTAATTTTGTTTAATTTACACCTCTTTCGGAGTCGGAGCCGCCATGCTTTTGACGGCTCCGGCTCCGACTCCGGCTCCGAGTAAAATGTCCCGGCGGCCCCGGCTCCGGCTCCGACTCCGGGCAAAATGTTCCGACTCCGGCGGCTTCGGCTCCGGCTCCGGCTCCGGCTCCGCACCCCTGCTTCTCATCATCCACTACCTTTGGAAACCAATCAAGAATGGGTAGTTTTGCTCTAAAAGATTTAGAACTTAAAACGAAACCAGAAAAATGTCTGGAAATGACGAATTAAATCCGATAAAATACCTGCATTATTATCACGGAGCGGCGAGTGACAATATTTCCAGCGGCGCATTTTTTCCTTTCGAGCGTGACCACATTTAAATATTATCTCGTTCCGCGGAGGAGAACGGAGTTCAGGCTGATTGCGTTGACTATTGCAGTCGTGATGAAACCATATATTACGTATCTATAAGCATATATTTACATCCGAGGAGTAGCTTACCTTTTTGTTGGAAGCTCGAACATGCTCCTCCATAACTTCCCATTTCGAAAGTTTTCCACGTGCATACGGCGACTGGACTCCTTTCTCTTCGCTCATCTTCGAAGGTCTAGGTGCATCCGATGAATGGAAAGTCATGGCTTCTCCTGTTGCATTGTCGTGGCTTCGGCTATTCGATGCTCGGTGCTTCGATAGCAAACTTTGACATCTAGATGGCTGCACAGTTCTTTCTCTGGCATAGGCGACACAGGTAGTTTCTCTCACGCGAACTCGTTTCCTGGTGTGAGCACGTGTCGTTGTCGAGCGAGTTTTCACAACAGCCGTACCTTCCGACCCTGGTGAAGACCCAGAGCAGCTGACGGGTACCAGCGCCCCCACTTCCGGCTCATGAACTGCACTAGGTAGATTCTCCTTGTGCAGTTCTTCCTCAGAACTCGCCAATTCACCTCCGGTGTTCTCAAGATTTGTCAGTGGGCCACTGGACGCCTTAGACTCCGCAGTGCTCATCAGTACCGCAAAGTGGTACTCGTGGGAGCCATTTTTGTCTGAGGGTGAGCACCCTGACTTGGCAGTTAACTTTGGCTTAATATTTAACGATTCTGCAACGAACTTCGGCTTCAGACATGATGGCCCGGCTAGGACCTCAGGATCAGGATTTGCTAATTCAGCAACGATCTCCGACCCAGAGCATGACGACTCAGCACCATGGTCTTCGTCAGAATGTGTTTCTCCCACTGGAATATCGATGAATTCATTAAACGCAATCCTACCGAGGATAATGTGCAGCATGGTGGCGTACACAGTGCAAAACATGTTGGAATTGTATGGATGGATTACGTAGGCATACACTGTATAATAAATACACTGAGAGAAAACCAACGCTATCCGATTAAAAAAAAAAAAAAACTTTTACCCTCTTGCAATACTGTGATAGTACTTATAGCATGCATACCACAAATGCAATGTCTCGAAGTGCGTGGTTAGATGTGTGCAGGAACAGTTTCGAAGTTAAAAGGACGAGAACAAACTTACAGCGACCTTGACTCTACCAGTTTCAAAAACATCCGAAGCATAATATGTCCTTATAGATCTCAACGTTGATAGGTGCTTGATATGCGTACTTGCATTGATGTAATAGGCATTCTGGTAAGCATTTCACAATTGAGACCCATAAAGTTGAGCAACCAACCAACCTCAATTATTCGTCCACACATGCATGGCAGGAGTTCCAAGGAAATTATTGGGATGATTCAGCAAAACTCAAGTTGATGATTCAAAAATTCATGGAATGGGTCCACCTGTAGGATTGTATCTGAAAACCTGCAACTATTAATGTCATCTTGCGAGCTCTTCACGGACTCGTGCTCCTTCAAAAAGAAACCAACCTCCACTGATGCACACACGAATGGTTGATTATGATCCTAGCGTAGTGCTCACGCTGGCCAAGGTAGTGTGCGCCTTGTGACGGGCCTCCATTGTGGCCACGTGTCACGCGCTCCAAGCTGATGGCGCCGCCTGTCGCGTGACGAGACGTGACGCGGCCCGTCCTGTGTGTGTCCGCATCCGGCCGCACGTCGTCGGCCCGGTGGACTAGCTCCACGGAGTGGTGGACTGGCTCCGCGGAGTGGTGGACTGGCTCCACGGAGTGGTGGACTGGCTCCACGGAGTGGTGGACTGGCTCCGCGGAGTGGTGGACTGGCTCCGCGGAGTGGTGGACTGGCTCCACGGAGTGGTGGACTGGCTCCGCGGAGTGGTGGACTGGCTCCACGGAGTGGTGGACTGGCTCCGCGGAGTGATGGGCTGGCTCCACGGAGTGGTGGACTGGCTCCACGGAGTGGTGGACTGGCTCCGCGGAGTGGTGGACTGGCTCCACGGAGTGGTGGACTGGCTCCGCGGAGTGGTGGACTGGCTCCACGGAGTGGTGGACTGGCTCCGCGGGGTAGTGGACTGGCTCCACGGAGTGGTGGACTGGCTCAGCGGGGTGGTGGACTGGCTCCGCGGGGTGGTGGACTGGCTCCGCGGGGTGGTGGACTGGCTCCGCGGGGTAGTGGACTGGCTCCGCGGAGTGGTGGACTGGCTCCGCGGGGTGGTGGACTGGCTCCGCGGAGTGTTGGACTGGCTCCGCGGGGTGGTGGACTGGCTCCGCGGGGTAGTGGACTGGCTCCACGGAGTGGTGGACTTGGTCCACAGAGTGATAGACTGGCTCCACGGGGTGGTGGACGGTGACACCAAGAAGTGGCCACGATTCTGGCGGAAGCAGCACGGTGCGCGGCAGCACCGGCGGCGGCAGAGGCGACACCGCCAGTTCCGGCAAGGCATCAGTGGTAAGTCCGGCGTCAGCAGCATGTGCCCGGTTCCCCACGGCGGTCGGCACAGATTGCGGCACAGAGGTGGCGTCCAGGCTGGCTGTGGGAGTTGGCTTCAGGTTCCCTTGGTGACTCAGTCCAACTGCCGCGTGACTTCGCCCGTTCGTAGCGGCACCCGGCCCAGATTTGGTTGCGAAAGCTGTTCCCCGGTGTGTCGGCGAATCCAGGTCCAGGTCTGTCTTTGAATCCAGTTCCACATTTACCACTTCCTCCAACGGCAGTTCACGTGCAACCTTTTGCAACGTTTGCACACTTCTGGAGCACGCTGTTGGGGTTGGTAGTGCACGACTCACCTCTTCCACTTCTTTGGAGCACGATGTTGGCAGAGGCAGTGCACGAGTCACCTCGTGCACTTCTCTGGAGCACGATGTTGGCAGTAGCAGTGCACCAACCACCTCGCTGGTACCCCCGGAGCCAGAGCTCGGTGCCGGTGGGACCGGGGCGCGCCGCTTCCTGTGCGTTGGCCGCTTTTCCTCCATGTCGAATATGGAGATGTCAATATCGAGCTGGTCGTCCAAATCAAAGTGTGGAGGTGCCGCCGGCGGCGGCGGTCGGTGGCGTTGGCGGAGCACTGGCCGAGGTCGTGCTGCGGACGGTGAGCTCGGACTTGGACCGCGCCACTGGCGTCCGGCCACCGCTTGCCATGCTGGCGACGCGGCGTCTCCATTGTACGACGCTGGCGGCCATCCTGCTCCCGCAATGTGGCTGCTACCGCCCTGACAGCCTGTAACCAGATGTTACTGAATCTACGTGATCATGGCGTGCCGTTTGTAGAGTTAGTTCGGGTAGACTCAGGCATCTAAAAAAGTTAAACACGTAAACATTTATGTTTATGGTATGTTTACACAGTGTGAATTGCTTAAAAGCAGGGATGCGGAGCCAGGAAAATTTTGTACGGCTCCGGCTCCGACTCCGGCTCCGGGGAAGTATCCCGGCTCCGACTCCGACTCCGGCTCCGAATAAAATGTCCAGGCGGCTCCGGCTCCGGCTCCGGCTGCGGGAAAAACGTATCGCCTCCGGCGGCTCCGGCTCCTGCTTCGGCTGCGGACAGAATGTATGGGTTCCGGCAGCTCCGGCTCCGGCTCCGTACATCCCAAACGTGATCGATCCATTAAGTAAGAGCTAGGGGGATGTTAAAAAAAAGTTGGCCGTGACCACTCAGGGACGCAAATTTCAGACAATTATCAGCAGCTTTCCCATATATACCTTGTATCTATCTTTATACTAGGCATAATGATAGATACTAGATATAACATTTCACGTTTGCTAATTTTGCTGAATTTACGCCTCTTTCGGAGTCGGAGCCGCCATGTTTTTGACGGCTCCAGCTCCGACTCCGGCTCCGAGTAAAATGTTCCGGCGGCTCCGGCTCCGGCTCCGGCTCCGGCGGCTCCTGCTCCGGATTCTGCGGCTCCAGCTCCGGCTCCGGCTCCGGCTCCGGCTCCGCATCCCTGCTTAAAAGTAATATCATCGTTCGACAAGAATTAAGTGAATATTGAGCATGAATACAGGTGAATAATTTTAACATACTGTGACACTTGATATCGAAGAAGCATATAAAATAAGTTCAAGAAATCAGACGAAGAAAGACACGCTGACCGAACGAAGAATTCTTGTTGGCAGCGTGTCACACAAGCATATCATCTGGGGTCGCTCCTGACTAGATAGCACTTTCGAAAGTCTCAAACCTTTCCTCAACATACCACAATCGTGAATGTAGCTCCACATCAATTCATACCTCCGT
This sequence comes from Imbricaverruca yamaguchii, assembly GCA_034440575.1. Taxonomy (NCBI): domain Eukaryota; kingdom Metazoa; phylum Arthropoda; class Thecostraca; family Neoverrucidae; genus Imbricaverruca; species Imbricaverruca yamaguchii. Next base: position 1,126,868 of record JAOTOL010001505.1, on the reverse strand, counting down.
ATCAACTAGTTCATGAACTTTGCCAGTAAACTCATGTCTTTGGTAAGCCTTTAGACGCGCCACTTGTAAGTATATTAACTATAAACCATCACGCGTTTGTAGCTGATCAGACTATGGACATTCATCATTGGCTGCGAAGTTTGATGAAGAACGGTGAAATATTTATGAAGATACTGACGGCCGAAACCGAGCTTGTTACGATTGACAGTCTAAGAACATTTTCCGAGTATGCATCCAAAAAATCACTTATGAGGTCGTCTCTGAATGAATAAGAGTAAAAATGACACATCGCATAAAAATGTAATGCTAGGAAAACACCGAGTCTCAGAATGATCGCCAAAAAATCAACAAGCTACAGGGAAAAGAAAACGGGAGAGGAGCTGGGCAGAAAGTGTCCCGTTCCCCAGGATGCGAGCAAGGGTCCATCAATGAATAACGCAATCTAGCAATTGCTATCCAACGCCAGCAGTCATGTCCCTCCAAAACAACGCCCACTGACCTGCAACTGGTCGGCCTCGTCCGTGTCCACCCTTCTGCGCCCGAGCCGATACCTTGATTCTCTCTGCTGCTGTCCCCAGGGTGGGAGCAGTGCGGCCAATGTCACGACCCAGTATAGCGGCTCCTGGGAGTCGGCCGGGTACCAAGACCGGCGGCAGCGGCCGTGCAGGGGCACGACTCTTGCGGACACCAGCGACGTAGCCTGTCGCAAACGTGGTCGACGCCCTGACTAAGCCATGAGCGTCAGCCGCGGCTCGGTCTGAGAGGGACTCGCCGGCTACGAGCCCGACTCCGGCGAAGCCCCGGCTGCCGGACGAGGTCCTGTCCGTCTCCGGGTCGTCCGCCGACTTGTCGATGAAACTCAGGTCTTCCGTCGAACAGCCGGCGGACCGCCGGTCGTCGGCCAGATACTCGGTGGAGCCCCGCTCCTCGACGGAGGTCTCGACCAACGCCAAGTCATCCTGCGATATCCCGATGGATCCCGAGCCTCGGGCTGCGGTATCAGCGAATCCTGGATCCCCTGCTGGCGTCTCGGCCCATACTGGGTCCCTTGCTGACGTCTGGGCCCATACTGGGTCCTTTGTTGACGTATCGGCCCATCCTGGGTCCCCTGCTGACGTATCGGGTATGTCTTCCGAGCTGGTGGCACACAGGGATGATGCAAGTACGTTTCAGTTGCAGGCGGCAGCTCTATGCAACGCTGAACAATCACATCCAGTCAGACGTGTGCACATCGCAGGGAACAATCCCGTGCGGACAAACTTGGCAACACACGGCGTGGAAGCAGGAGCACTTTCGCAATATATAATCATCATAACACTATTGTTTGATAATTGTCATCATCACCACCACGGACGATGGGCAATGCACGGCTAACGCTGGCGTGGTCGATGGAAATAATTGTCGTAATAATTGCTCCTACTGCTGATCCATTCATTCTGAATTATCGCATTAACGACTGTATTATCGCACAGAACGTGATGTGTTTGCCTCGCGATGTATTGCGTGTTAACTTTCCACGCCGCAAGTCATCGATCCGGACAACAGTTCAAAAAGAGCCCGGTGAGCTCATGGTTTTTAGCACAAGTACGGAGGTGTCCTTAAAGATCACAACACGACCAGGCGTGGGATGCCGCACAATGAGTCGCTTTCGAGGAATGGCTGAGCATGCCATGAACGAAACACGCATGAAGCTATCGCATCGCCGGCACCGAGTGCCCAGGTCATGAGCCAGGTCAGGTCAGGAAATGTCAGCGTCAGTCGTGGTCTGTTGCGTGGCGACACCTGGCGTAGGTGCGCGTCTGGACTCTGCCGACGCGAGACTGTCTCTCCGCCGCGTTGATAAGGTCCAGGCTCACGCTGCGACGTCACTGACCTGCCAGGGCGACCGGTGGAGCCGTCGCCACGGTGACCAGGAGCTGCCGACTCTGCATGGCCGGCTGCTGGCTCGGCTGCCGGTGGACGGTCCCATGGTGCTGGCCGGCCGATTGACCTGATGTCACTCGTCGCCACTGGCGTCCGCTCGTCCAGCTGAGCTGGCAGCTCGCAGACAGGCGCCGGCGTCGCTTCCGACCGTGCCACCGGCGGGGTGGCATCTCCCTCGGACATCCCCGAGGGAGCGTGGCCCTGAGGAGGGAAGAGCAATAGCATGCGCAGCAAGTGTGGCAATAGCGGGTGTAGCACATGTGGCAGTAGTGTGTGCAGCACATGTAGCAGTGGTGTGCGCAGCACATGTGACAGTAGTGTGTGCATCACACACAGGAGTGGTGCGGGTAGCACATGCGGCAATAGTGTGTGCAGCACATGCAGCAGTAGTGTGTGCAGTACATGTGGCAGTGGCGTGTGCAACATATGCAGCAGTAGCGTGTGCAGCACATGCAGCACAGCGTTTGCGTGAGCAGTGAGTGATAGTATGTGAAGGAGGATGGCGTGGCGTTGGAGCAGAGCATGGTATACGCCCTGACGAAGGCAACATTTTATACCACGTGTTTGCTTCTTCCCGCTTTCCGCCAAGGAAGTGTTTTTCATTTCCCATTCAGGATGGGCACGGGATCGACCCAAAAAGTGGAAACCAGAAACGATTCTTGGGTCAATTCCTCCACTACCAAGCAGCGCAAAGCCAAATTGCTATTTGATGTGGCTTTATACACCCCTGAAAATATTGAATTTGTCACAAGATTTGAATTCGCCACATGTCACACAAGTTTTTGTTTATGGTTCACAACATCTCAACTCACGGGTGTATTTTTTTGCTGCGAAGTTGGGGGCGCAAACCTAATCTTCAGGGCATCACATCACCTGTTCTAAAACCTAGTGGGAAGACATTGTAAAACATCCCACTCTTCTCCTAGGAAAGAGTGGGAGAACCTACTCTTTCCTCGCGATATTGGATGCATGGATGTTTTCAACGCCAGGGCGTACTATAGGCCAATAAGTCTCACATCCCTAGTCTGCAAGGTACTCGAATCAATTACCAAGGATAGAATAGTTAGTTATCTGGAAGGTAGCAGATTGATTCAAAATACTCAACATGGGTTTAGAAAAGGACGATCGTGTTTCACAAATCTCGTGGACTTTTTGAACTTCGCCACAGAACAATTTGATCAGAGAAATCAGGTTGATGTAGCATAACTTGACTTTAGTAAGGCCTTTGACAAGGTACCCCATAAACGGTGAATGATACAGCTTCAGTCCCATGGTATTGCAGGTAGCATCTTAAAATGATAGAGTTGTGGCTTACAGAGAGACAGCAAAGAGTGATGCTAAATGACACAAAGTCATCATGGCAAAATGTTCTTAGTGGAGTCTCTCAGGGGTCAGTACTAGGGCCACTACTGTTCATAATATTTGTAAATGACATTGAAAGTGGCCTAAGCAGTAAAGTTTTTACATTTGCGGATGATTTGAAGGTCTTTAAGGCAATAACAGGTCAAGATGAGCATATCTCGCTGCAAAAAGACTTAGACAAACTTGTGAAGTGGTCCGAAGAATGGCAAATGAAATTTAACTTTGATAAGTGCAAAATCATGCATGTAGGTAAGCAGCATATGAAGGCTCCATACTTGATGGGTGGCCAAGTGCTATCAGTGACTCAACATGAGAAGGATTTAGGTGTTATTCTCAACACAAATTTTGGGGCATCAGAACAGACCAAAGAAGCCAGGAAGAAGGCACTGAGAATACTCGGGGCAATAAATAGGAATGCATGATACAGAAGTGAGGAAGTCATCAGGAAGCTTTACTGTGAATATGTCAGGCCACATTTGGAATACTGCATCCAAGCTTGGTCTCCTAGCTATGAAAAAGATTGTTGACTTTTAGAGAGAGTACAAAAGAGGGCTACAAAAATGGTTAATGGCATAAGCTACCTGGCGTATGAGGAAAGATTGAAGAAATTGAATATGTTTTCATTTAAATATAGACGGCTGAGAGATCTCATTGAGGTCTTTAAATTTGTCCATGGTCTGGAGAGGGATATATTGGGAAAATGGTTGAATTGAACAGAAATGATGCAATTAGAGGTCATAAATTCAAAATTAAAGTTAACCACAGCAGAACAAAGTTAAGGCAGACTTTCTTCACCAACAGGGTAGTGGAACACTGGAACCAGCTGCCAGAAAACATTGTCAGTAGCAGCACATTGAACATCTTTAAAAACAGCAAAGACAATCATTATAAGAATAGAGGGCTTGCTTTTCAGTATTACAGGGAGGGCTGATTGACGGATTTGGTGGGCAACTGGTTCGGTGTACAGAGTGCAACCAAGAAGGGCCCTTGTGGCTCATAGTTGCACCAATCTTTTATGTCTTTATGTCTTATGTCTTTCGAAATATTGCCAGCTATATGTCCCAAGCACCTCCACCACTCACTACCCATGAATACGCATCTGTCTGTGATAGTGGACCAATGGTAACACATCAAAAGGAAATAATTTTGAAGCCACATAAATACTCGGGGAAAGTAAATATTTTATGCGAACTTTTACAAAATCAACCTTCACACAGGTGCCTGTTGATCATAGACGGTCTGTCCCTAGGAGTTCCCTCTACCATCTGGTGATAAACCAGCTACTAACAGTACTATTTAACCCTTGGCTTCTTTTTGGGAAGGATCTAGGACAAGTCATGTGCCTACTTGGGGAATGACTACTTACAGCATTCCTTGTTGTTGGTTATATTGCTCCGACACTGGGTGCTTTGTATGCACCCAGCGTCGGTACATACAAAGCTTTTATTTGTTTTATTTTTCATCTTTTATTTTCACGTGTTTATTTTTTTTCATCTTTTAGCTGGGAGTATAACGACTTCGCTGTTTATTTTATGATGTTGAAGTAAGTTTCTTGCAGTAGTTGGGTAGGAGTATGGAGTGTCACATGATCAGGACACTCCTGGCCACATGATCTTGGGTGGCGGGCCTTAAGCCGTGCCGTCTCTCCTGTCAGATCCTCACACTCAGTCTCGGGGGGGGGGGTTGTATAGTAACCACCCCCTCTTAAATCCAAACTAAGCGTCGCACGAAAACGAAACATGTGTCATCGGAAAGCGCTCGACGAGTAGGGTCCGGGTCCAACCCCCTGAAAAAAAAATTATCCAAAGGTGATGTTACTAGGGGGCTAGATTTTCACGACAATTCATGACTTACATTATGTATTTGTCTCTGGGAAGTTCATTTTGGGGATATTTGAAAGCGTAAAAATAATTTTTAATCAGAAAAAGAAAGCCAAATCGACCAGGGCCATATTTTTTTGGGGCCCCGCAAAATAAAAATTATTCTTCAAATTTCAAAATGTTGAGTTTTCAAATTGTCTTTAATTTTCGTTTTCTATTGGGTAGAACAGACCGAGAAACGTTGTTGGAAGTCAACTTGTCTTAATAAGAAAGTTTACTTTAGCCAGAATATTCTATTTGAACTCAAATAGGCAAATATGCACAATTTACAAGTAATCAAAAAGGGAAAATATTAAAAGTTCCTCTCGTACGTTTTATTGCATCCTTAAAGATAAGTAAACGCTGAACGTTTCATTAAAATATCTGTGTGTTAAAGAGTGACGACTGGTTGAACTTTTTTGGAGATGACCCCACTTGACCTTGACTAACTCGTTGACCCAAGACGATCTGACTTGAAGATTTTGACACAGCATGCCAAATTGAAGTGGAAAAAAGTATGCCGAATTTTGGCGCGCTGCCTTGGGCCGTTCGTTCACTATCCGTGTAAAACCCGAGGGGGCGGTTGAAGACCCCCTCCTCCGAGACGGTACGGGCTAAAATAAATTGGTTCCATGATAGTTGCAACACATTGGCATTCTTATTCGACATACTCGAGTACCCCCAGTCTTCGTTATAATTTTCGGAGTACGATCTTAGTCGATTATCAAGGCAAATCACAGCAAACGTTTCTAGTACATACCACAAGTCGTTTGACCTTGGATGTTAAACCGCGCATTCCTATAAAAAACTGGGTACCGGAAAAAACATTTGTGCGTCGGGATATTTCACTTAGCAGGATAAATGCAAAGCCAAATCATCTGATGTCCATGCGGTGAACCATCATCAGTCATCAGCATCACCATGCACTCAGTTTGCTGACTCACCTGCGGCAGGCGTGGGGCTCTCGGGGCTGTCCTCTTCTTCTTCCGGGCCACTCCTGGACCTGACTGTGGTGCCGGCGGGACGGGCCCGGGGACACAGGGTGGTGCTTGGACCCCTTCACGACGTACGCTCGCTCCCAACACGGGTCCAATAGGTAGGCCGTCCGCCCGGCCACAGCTTCCGGCATTGTCTGCAACGGTAATGTGCCGATCAGGTATCAGCATGTGGTTGGTCTCATCCAGATCCAGCTCTGGCCAGACACTACGTGGTAGTACTGTATAGTGGTCTCATCAGCTAGGCCCAGACACTGCATGATATAGTCCCATGTAGTGGTCTCAGCTAGATTCAGCTGGATCCAGACACTGCATGGTGATACCATGTAGTGGTCTCATCAGCTAGGCCCAGAAACATCATGATAGTACCCTGTAGTGGTCTCTTCCAGATTTAGCTAGGCACAGACATTGCATGGTAGTGCTATGAATGCCTAAACGAGCCACTGGCCGGCACTGGAAACTAAGGAACTGGTCGTTCGATTCTATGAATTCTGATCCTAATTTCTGTGAATTTGAACATTAGTCCTATATATGTATATTGAAAATAGCATTGCGTGGTAAATAATGAGTCCAAAATGTATTATTGTATTGTCCCATTTGATAAGTGGGGTTTAGCCGCCCTTGCATGGAACTCAGGAGGTCTCATGGTTTAGGAATCGTTGCCACCGCTTAAGGATCCTAGAACATGAAGGGGCAAAAGGGGTGCAGGAACGCTGTAGTTAAGCAGGGACACTAAAAAAAAATTCAGGCCATGGCGCGATTTTCGGGAGCTCACATGCTACTTTTGGGCCCATATGCGTTTATTGATGTCTCCGGTGTGATTGCGAGCCTCCAGAACGATTTTTCGGATCTAGATATATTTTTTTCACGGTCCCTGCTTAGGTTACTAGCGTCCGGAGCTGTTTTTTTCTTCTTATGATCCCGATCGAATTTTGAGGACACCAGCGCAATTTATGGCGACCTCATCGTGATTTATCTGGGTCCCAGCGCAGTTCGGCACAGTCTCTGTGCGATCCTTTGGGGCTCACAATTTCCCAGGGTGGGGGAATTTCCTCCCCTCTTTCGATGAGATCACGCCACTTCTTGAGGCCTCATGCCGTCTTGTGGGCTCGGCGTGATTTGGGGGCCCCAATGTTCTTTGAGGCCCTCCAGTGAGTTTGTGACGGCTCGCTGTGTATATGTAGGGTTTGACGCATATTTTAAAACCTGTTCGCTTTTTCAGGATCCGATGTGTTTTCGAGGACCTCGGTACGCTTTCGGTCTTACGGTGTGCTTTTAGGGCATAGCCGCGCTGATTTGGAGCTTTCTACGCTAATATGTTTTGCCCCGGCACAAATTTGTTTCGGCTCAGACTAGACTTTAGGGGCTCAAACGCAATTGCTGACGGTCCACGCGTTTTTTTTTACACGGGTGCTAGTTTTCGGAAATCAGCTGTATTTATTTTAAACTCTCATTTTATCTTTTTGGTATCTGACGGAAATTTTGTCGTGCCCCGATGTAATTTTGGGGGGCCACAGCGTGATTTTCTCCACACACACACACACACAAACACAGACACACACACACACACGCACACGCACACGCACACGCACACGCACACGCACACGCACACGCACACGCACACGCACACGCACACGCACACGCACACGCACACGCACACGCACACGCACACGCACACGCACACGCACACGCACACGCACACGCACACGCACACGCACACGCACACGCACACGCACACGCACACGCACACGCACACGCACACGCGCACGCGCACGCGCACGCACACGCACACGCACACGCACACGCACACGCACACGCACACGCACACGCACACGCACACACACACACACACACACACACACACACACACACACACACACACACACACACACACACACACACCTCGTGATTTGGACGACTCGCCAAGGAGATGGGGCGCAAAACTTCGCCACAAATGCCTTCAGTGCGACGTTCGTATGTAGATTAGTATCGGATTATATTCATAAACATCGCGGCTCGTACTGGCTACCATCAAAAACCTCACACGCGGCTGAAATTGCTCAAAGCTGTAGCCACGGTAAAATGCATGTGATGTTAAGCTGGATCGCCCCCTAGCTCGAGAAGGCCACTTTGTTCATATAAAATAATAGGATGCTATAAAAACAGAATAGGATGTTGGATTTCATACACTCAGGAACGTAGACTGTTTCTGTTCATTTCTGTTCTTTTTTATCGGCGAAGTGCTGCTTGACATTATAAACACATGCCTGACTACAGCTGATATACCCTCCACTTGGAAACAGTCAATAGTAACTCCCATTCACAAATCAGGAGATCCTTCGGATCCCTCTAATTTTAGACCAATCTCACTGGTTCCGGTTATCGCCAAGATCACTGAGAGAGTAGTGCAGAAACAACTCTATCACTACCTAAACTCAAACCACCTACTGGCCCAAACTCAGCACGGCTTCAGACCACGCCACTCTACGGAAACCGCCCTTATCTCAGTCACGGACGAAATACTAGCAGCAATGGACCGTTCGGAAGTAGCTCTCCTTTGCATTCTGGATCTCAGTAAATGTTTCGATGCAATAGACCACACCAAACTGCTCACTAAACTTCAACTCCATGGAATCGATACCGACTGGTTTAAAGCATATCTGGGAGGTCACACGCAGGCTGTTAGGATCTCAGATCAACACGGAAACAGGCATCTCTCCTCCTTTCTCCCAAACAACATAGGTGTCTTTCAAGGCTCATCATTAGGTCCACTTTTCTATTGCATCTTTTCGAACGACCTCAGTCTGCACGTCCCGGTAGCACATGTCACCCAGTTCGCAGACGACACACAGGTCCTCATCTCCGGTCGGAAATCTGATCTCCCAAATTTGATAAGTCAGATGGAGACATACCTGAGCCAACTCTACGACTACTTCCTGGATAACGGCTTGAAGGTGAACCCGACCAAAACTCAGCTTCTTACTCTCGGATCGCGTCAAAATCTGCGCAATATTACCCCGATACGAGCGTGCTTTAGGGACGCCGTGATAGATGAGAAACATTCGTGTAAGAACCTTGGGGTAACATTTGATCGCCACATGTCTTGGGATTCCCATGTAGCTGTTGTTGTCCGGAAGTGTACCGGGTTCCTTCTGGCCCTGAACCATCTGCGTCACCATCTGCCGACCAGCACCCTCTTCACTATAGTCAATAGCCTAGTTATATCCAATATCCGATACTGCATATCTGTTTACGGGAACGGGTCGTCAGCAAATATCCACAGACTAGACAAGATCATTAACTTCGCCACTAGAGTCGTGTCAGGTCTTCGAAAATTTGATCATATTACTGATGTCCGAAACGAGTTGGGTCTCCTCACTGCAGCTGATCTGTACCTATTTCACAGTCTCACTTTGCTCCACAAGATCATTCTGACGAGTGAGCCTACGCACATTGCCGGTGAAATCACTTCAAACTCTACCCTGCGAAGCCGTCACACACGTGCAGACGACCATCTGCGCCTGCCAGCCATACACAGAGAGGCTGGCCGCAGGAGATTTCTCTACTCGTCTGTCTTCCACTACAACAAACTTCCTACTGAAACTAAAACATCGAGGCTGTCTAACTTCAAGAAACATGCACTAGCGTATCTCCACGAACAACACTAGTCCCACAAAAAAACTTACAACATGGATATGTGTACACTACGAGGTCATCTTTAGGCCATCGCTTTCCTATCACTTATACAAGCCACTCGTGTATAGCTCGTGTTGCAAGTACGGTGTATGCAGTGCGGAAAGTGATATGGATATTGTATTATGTTGGCGTAAGAATGTTTGTTGCGCATCTGCTCCCACTATTGACCACACATCTATCCTTTCTTTGTAAATATCTGTGAGTTCATCCCAGACTGTCCGTAACAGCCACTGCACGTGGAGGACATGTATTGTTAAATAAATAAATAAATAAATAGACGCGAACTAAGGAGTGGGTTCCACGTTCTGACAGGAACGTCACGTGGTAAGAGGCGCCATGTACCAGAATGAACCGATGGCGTTTGCTGAAAGACAAATTTTCACTTTTGCGTGAAGACTTCAGATCACTTCCTGGGTAGTCTTTAAGCAGTCCGTTGGGAACTCAAAAGACCCAAAGAGTTCCAATACAGCATTTTTCGGCGCCAAAACACGCCTATGCACAGTGTGATATCTCAAGGGAAAGCTGGCCATAAATGCATTTCTCGACTATTTTTTTCATGCCGTATTTCTGGCGCCATTGTATCAGCAAATGATTGAAGCAGACGAAGTCACAGTTTTTATGAAAATTTTCACAAGATTTGATATAGAAATAAGTCAATGAACATGGACAACATTACGGTCGAAAGAAAACGACGCACACGGGCACAAATGATGTCGCAGTTTGACGATTGATAAAGGTAAGTTGCGTTCTGAAAACCAGGACACGTGAGATATGAAATGACAGCTGAGAACTTTCTCATTGCGTTAAACTATTCAAAAAGGCATACACCAATTAAAATATGCTATTTGCTGTCAAACAATCAGTAATTGCAATAGTCGTTCAACTTTTAGTACCTCGAAGTTCAAGTAAGGTTTAAAAAAACGAACAACAGCGCACAGCTAGAGGCCAATCCCAATGAAATCAGCGATCTTTTGACTGTATGCTCCGCAAGTTTCAGCTGCACCTAGCTGCTCTAACACCGATAGTGATCAATTGTATCCCGACAGGCCGCGGTGCGGTGCGGTGGCCAGCCCGGGCGGCACGGGGAAGCTCGAGTCGGATGCCGCGACGCGTCGGCTGGCGGGGTGTCTTGACAGGGCAACCTAATTCAGTGGTTGCTATGCCAGAAAGTCCCCTAACTGACGAGGCGACTGAGTCGAGATAGGTCACGCATACCGTCTCCCACTGCAAGGAAGCTGTCTTTGCCTGTAAGGTTCGGGTCATTGTGGTTGGATTTTACATACAATAAACATGGAGGTGCACGTCAACAGAGGAATTTGTGGACTTGGTAACCGGTGCAAAAGCGTCTGGGCGTCATGTGTTTAATTATAGTTTGCAGTTGAACATGGAGAAAATCCCTCAGGGATGCTTCCGAAGTGAGTCGTCGATTGTGGACTTGAGAAAGGCGACCGACTTATCGCCAAGAACTTAAAAAGAAAGTGGGTTAAGTGCATGCGAACCCCGAACAATTTCAGAAGTGAGTTTGCGGTTGATTTTTCGGGAGACGAGGTGTTCTGCGTGTCCCTGAAGCGTGGTGACCACGTCGTGGGTGATGATGAAGCCAAGACCTGCCTTGATGTGACCGTGAAGAGAGCGCGAGGGCGACCAACTAGAATCTACGATCACCTCAGCGCCCGTTCTCAGCGTCGGGCATCCTCAAGAGTTACTCAACAGCACAGTTCTCTGCAGCTCGTGGAGGTTGCTGGGCAAAATGCTCGTGCTGAGGGCATGAAGGACGCAGCTTTCGTGTTGCGACAGGTGGGGTCATCACCGAATCGGCCCAGCAAGATTCGCGGGACTCCCAGAAGCTCTGAAGTTAGCCAACCCCAGTGCATATCTTAGTGATGTATTTTGGCGTAATTTCAGCCACTTACGACAAGATCTTGGACCTATTCTGTGTAGCAATTATAAGGTCACATTTACACTGCAGAATACTCGCATAACAAACGCTCACTAATAATCATCCAATATATGAGCGCCAACGGACTCCACTTATGACGTCATCATGATGTCATCATGAATGACCGGACGTCTATATTTTAATACATGGTACACTAAATACTCATGTATGTGTGTGCACAATTTGAGCTATCTATCTCAATTGGTTACCGAGATATTTCGTGGAAGCAAAATGAGTGGGGTGGAATGCTCCCTTCCCTCTAGAAGGTTTAACCTCTGGCGTTCCTGCATTAGGTAATATTTAAGACAATAAATCTTCCCCATATGATTCAAATTTTAAGCTCTTTTGACTAAGACCAAAATCGCCCAGGTAACTAACATACTTTGTCCGCTATGATTTATGGCCAGTTTTTCCTTCGAGTTATCACAATGTGCAATGGCGCGCCTATGACATGCGTGTCGTATTTTTCAGGTCACCCAAGGTGCGCCGAGGTATTTGCCAATGTAAGTCGCCGGCTTTGGGGCGTCAAAGACGCCCAGAGTGGTAGGTGGGACGAGCCCAATTCGTTCCTCAGACGTCTTCTTGGTTGGATATGGTCAGCCGCAATATTTGCCTTGAATACGCATATACTCACAAACGTGGCCACCAGACGGCGGTATTTGCAGACCATGTCAACGGCGGCACTGAAGGTTATTCCCCTACCACATTTAACTTGCAGAAAGAGAAAGGACACACAGTATGCCGTGAAGCCGTTGAAAATGGCACCATTTGAGCTTGAGCAGCCCTGCCCAGTACGCCGCTGGTTGGATGGTCATGCAGAGTAATTGGTGTAAGATAGTGCCGCTGCAGGCTGCGTCTGAGAGCCCGGCCCTGACACGAATACCGACCGCATGCAGACGAGAAACATTACTTACTCAACCAGATTCACATTTCACATTATTAGCATCAGCCAACACGCACAACGAACCGGGACAAGATACTTCCATTGCCTTCACTTCATCCAACTCTTTCCCCGTACAGTTGGCGAGTAAAATTGAAGAGTGGCAGCAAATTGTCTAACTGAGCTGTGCAGATTTGAAGTCTGTGTCGATGTGCCGCTTCCGTTAAGCGATCTAGCGATAATCTGCAGGGAAATCGATCTTAACAGGCAAAACAATACGTTCCGAACCGAGCCAAGACAGATTGGTCCAACGCTTTCCGTTTCAGGTTCCGACGTTTTCCATGATATCGTTGACGTGTCTGTGATGCTGCACCCAATTTAAAGAAATGGCTTTTGGGACGTCGGAAGTACCAAGAAGTTGTTGGCTATACTTTCTTCAGAATGACCTTGGCCTACCACACTGTCAACCCAGTTGACCAGAAATAGGCGGCCGCTTCACTGCCCGCCCCGCTCGCTGCGGCTGGGTGACTTGGTCGCCCACCATGTTCGCTGCGGCTGGGTGACCTGGCCGCCTCACTACCCGCCCCACTCGCTGCGGCTGGGTGACCTGGCCACCTCACTATCCGCCATGTTTGCTGCGGCTGGGTAACCTGGCCGCCATGGCGGGTATGGCGGGTAGTGACCCGCCATGTTCGCTGCGGCTGGGTGACCTGGCCGCCTCACTACCCCAGGCGGACGAACGGTCACTCTGGCCATAACTCCAGAACACCTCTGCACCTGGGCAGCCAGCTACCTGTGTCACCTGGCTCGGGTACGATCTGGCGGTGTCAGCTGTCAGAACACCGCCCACCACTCACCCATTATCGTGCGGCCACAAGCGATCTGCGCTGTATTTGCGCTACACCGGCCGACTGTCACTCGGCGGAGCCTTGGCCACTGCGGAGAATGCAGAAGGGGCCGCGCCCGCTGGCGCCAGCTCCGGCTCCGGCCGCTCTTGCCGCGCCGGCCCGTCGTTGACCGCTCGCCCGAGGCGTTGTCGGGGCGGAGTCGTCGTCGGCCTCCGACCTGCAGTTGGCACAGTTGGCACGGCGCCCGGGTGTGTGCCACTGTGCGGGGCTGCCGGCGCGCCACAGCTGCACCTGATCCCACCCCGATCCGACGCCAGTCCGACAGATAGTCGGTATCGGCAGCGCTCGCGCCGCCCCGGCCGCCGCGGGGATTACGTGATAGGCGCGGCAGGCGTCGCCGGATCAGATTATAACCGCGCTGACCGTGCATCATGCGAATAGCATTCGCCTATCTCTGAGTGCTGAGCGTGCTTGTAGTTTATGACCATCCTCTCTTTCTTTCTCCATCTCTCCATCTCAACATCTCTACATTTCAACATCTCTCCATCTCAACATCTCTCCATCTCAACATCTCAACATCTCAACATCTCTCCATCTCAGCATCTCTCCATCTCTCCATCTCAACATCTCAACATCTCAGCATCTCAACATATCAGCACCTCAACATCTCTCCATCTCAACATCTCTCCATCACCACCTTATAGTTGAATGATATCTCCAAGGCGTCCTTATAGATTTTGTATAGTTTTCGGCCCATCAGGGCATTTAGCCCCTCTCAGGACGCTTTGACACCCCCCCCCCCCATCCATTACTTCGTGACCCTGTCTAAATGTATTCCATGGACTCCTTACTGCTTTACTATGGACAAGGAAGCTTGAACCTGAGACGGTGGCTTACAGCTATCTCATTAAAGACGTCTGTATCCCAGCTTTACCATGATACTCCATACATGTCTGTGACCAGCACCAGACACGCACGTGGCATTTTTGGTGTTCGAGGGTCGCTACTGCCGATGGGGGGAGAGTGTTTTGCGTGGACTAATCTTGTCATCAGACACGCGCTACCATTACTGACCCAATTGAAAACGTTGATGCAAAAAGGCCATATTGCAGCGATTGCAGCATCCACCCATGGCGCGGGTGTTGCAAGGGCGGCATCAGCTGCCTGCAGCTAGTGCAGCGGTTGGCGCTCATAGTGGACCCTGGAGCCCGCCATACTTCAGCCCCGGCGAACCCCAGGTGTTGACGCCCGCTTGGTTGACAGGTGGCAGGCGGTCTTCAGCTAATGTAATTCAGGTGTTGACGAGTTGACTGTGGATGGTGTCGGCAGGTTGGCAAACAGTCATCAGCAGGCCTGCTCGAGGCGTTGATAAGTGACAGACGACCACCTGCTTTCCAGGTGCTTTCCAAGTGTGCACATGTTGACCGGTGGCCCAGACGTCATTGGGCTGGCACGTAACAGTGCAAATGACCATGACTAGTGCACGTGTTAGATACCACGTGGTCGTCTCAGCCTGTGCAGGCACGGCTGGCATCAGTTGGGCCGCGTTCGACACACGATGGCAGCTTCCTCAGCCGACGTCACGGCGGCCAGCGGACATTAACGGCTACCAGATGCAGCACCTTTACCATCTTTTCATCATGTCAAGCTCAACAGGTACACTCCTTTCATATGATGAAAGAATCCGCTCAGTTGCGCACATTTATCAAAGCACCGCCATGCTTTCTTTGTTGATATGCTACGATGGGTGGGATTGACGACAGCGCAGGGTAGACCGCGTCGTAGGTTTTCCGTGCCCTTCGGACTGACATCGGTGCTGAAAAGCCTCGCGACACGCAACTCAGAACATCACGTGTCATCGCGGCATCAGCCCGCTCGAAGACCAACTGCACACCTGCACCATTCGTGGCAGTACGTGTGGTAGGTCATAATTTGAGTGGCTTGGGGTATTATATAATTGTCGTTATGGGTCTGTCACCTGTTAACGCCTTGGACAGGCCTGCTGATGACTGTTTGCCAACCTGCCAACACCATCCACAGTCAACTCGTCGACACCTGAATTACATTAGCTGGAGACCGCCTGTCACCTGTCAACCAGGCGGGCGTCAACACCTGGGGTTCGCCGGGGCTGAAGTATGGCGGGCTCCAGGGTCCACTATGAGCGCCAACCGCTGCACTAGCTGCAGGCAGCTGATGCAACTTGAATAGCTTGGCATAATTTGAATCACCCTGAGGTGAAATACGTGCGGAAAACTTCAGGAGAAGAATAGCAAGGAGATCGGACAGGGGAAGATCAACAGCACCTGCTCAGATCTTCTTCTTAATTTGCCATGGACGTCACCACTCCTTAGAGATCAAATCACATACAAAAAAAAGACAACATTGAGCCGTTGCTACATCAAGCATGTTGGCAGTAAATGTAGTAGTCAAAAGCTTTACAGACTGGTAAACTCCATGAGAACACTTTATGTAGTCAGTCCATTACCTGAATGCACTGTTCATCCACCGGCATTCTGTCTGCTATGGGCCGCCAGATATTTCATCGCGTTTTCCATCCCAAGCCAAGTGCCTAAGCCAACTTATTCTAAGTCATGAATTCGGATCATGCTATTAGCCACATAGGCGTAGGAACAAGGGGGCCAGGGGGTCCATGCCCCTCCCACTTTTCAAAGTGGAGGGGCCAACAATGGCTTTCCAACTTTTGAGACATTTAAGGTTACAAAAAGGCAGCATGCACACATTTGAATATGTGAAAAACTTCCTGCAATTCATAACTAAGTTGCAAAGTTGCACATATCACATGTTAGCATTTCATTTTTGAAGTCATACATACATGGACATGACCTTACAACAACGCAACTAATTTAGGCGTTGATGTAATGCAATATATTTTTGGATATTCACACGTGAAATTATGTTATGATAGGACTAAAACAGATAATGTTACCAGCCAGAACCAAAATACATTCATACTAGAGTTTCACTGTGGTTCTTTTACTGTTTAACTATTTAACGTGGGTTTCGTTAATATTGCCTGCAATAGAAATTTGTAAAGACTAATGGCAGTAATGTAACACAATCAAGGTAAGATATACAATTTGCAAGTGCATATTCCTTGCCTTGATATTACATAACCATGTATTATACATGGTCTTGCTCCTAGATGCCATACACTTCGAAATTTACACGTATTTTGACTATTGAAGAATACAATTACTGTCACGATGCATACATTGCGTGACTGTATGTAGTACGAAAATAAAACGTAATAATTCCCACATGTGAATGGATTTGTAAAGTTTAGCAAATTACTCAAATATCAAAACTTTTCAGTGAAATGCCTGGGTATTATCGATGATGGTATATAACATAGGAAAATGCTTATTTCCATCATTTGTCATGGTAGGATAGATAAAATAATGAAGTCCACAGCCTATTATATCAACTTCAAGTGCGAGAACGCCTGTCAGAATATCAGAATCGCCGAGAGGATTAGGCGCCCATGGTGCGACCTGACAAGGTTACACGAGAAGTGACGAAGAGTGATGATGTGACGAATAACTAGCAATGCTTGTCATGTGACCTGAGAAGACGCATGAGGAGCATGGCAACTGACCAGAGTGGATCTTCAGGTGGGTAACTGCGGAGTGGCATTGACAGAACGTTAAACATTTAATTCAAATTATGTCGTTGAACAGAAATGGTTGGTAAGATGGTGGTGCCATGGTACATGTAACAATATCTGCTTAGCAAAGACACTGATTCCAGAAGCTAATCAATAAAGATATATTAAAAGCACAAAACACCGAATTACAAGGGAGACTGCAATCGAGGCTTTTCATCGTCCAGTGATGTGTACGTTCAGGCTAAGATTTATGAACCCCGAAGATAATGGTATCAATTTAGACCAATCGCAGGGTATATATTTGTTAATACTACTTGTGGTGCAAGCAGTTAAATAGGCATAGCAATGTCGATTTTGTACGATGTACTCCATCAACGTCATCGTTAAGCTATGCAATCATTTGGGAATGCGCAGTGGCGTACCGAAGGGAGGCGACATTGGAGCAGCCCCCCCCCATGAGATGTTGTGGGCCCCCAATAATGCGCCTGGGTTCGGAAAAATAGTGCGAGGCTCTGAAAATCACACTGAAGACCTCAAAAGTCGTCCCGGTACCCTAAAAATTAAGTTGATAGCTCCAAAATGTGGGGTCGTGGTCCAGAAAATACCGTTTGGTCTCCAAATAGTCTCGCCGAGACTGCGCGACTTTTTCACTACTTCATTCGTCACGCGACTTCTTCAGTTCCTACCCGGAATGTTGCCCTACGGTCACAAAAATTACGTCAAGGCCCCCAAAAATGCGTTTGGACCCGGAAAAGAAGAGCCTTGGAGCAACGAAAAAAATGCACCGGGATACCGAAGAATCGCACCGGGGCACAACAACATCCTGCAAAAGGCTTACAAAAAAAACTACAAGGCGACCCGCCCCCCCCCCCCAAAAAAAAAGGACTCCATCGAGTTCACCCGAGCACCGAAAAAAATAATCAGAATAGGTCCCGAAAGAACGTTCAACAAAGGACCTTTCTACTCTTAGGGTGCCATCGACTGAAAAAGGCTTGTTGAGCAGCCACATGCCAGAGAGGTAAATTCTCCCACCCCATCCATCCTGAAATGGTGGACTTCCAAGAACCAAAGAATCACGTCGGGGTCCTCAAAAATGGTTCTGGAGCCCCATAAATTCGCGTCGTGGCCCACAGAATTATAGGTTATAAAAATATGCAACGGGTACCAAAAAGCTTGCACCGAACCACACAATTCGCGCCGGAGAAAGCGAATTTCACACTGGGGCCAGATAAGTACAGCGCGCCAACCCCCCCCACAAAAAAAAATCGCGCTTCGAACATAAAATTCCTGTTACTGGCCCTATAAATCCTGGTCGTGGTATTACAAACTTACCTCGGGGCTCCAAACGTTGGCTTCGGCGGTCCCAGCTAACCACAGAGTGGCCCAAAATTGCATCGAAACCCGACAAGGATCAAGTCGGAGCCCTTCAAAATAGAGATTCCGAAAAATATAAGTCCGAGCCATGAAAATCGCTCCTTAGGTCAAGCATACCACCAGATGACTTAACATATATCATACGGCACCTAAAAACGCACCGGAGCTCGAAGAGTTGCCACGGGACCCAAAAAGAAACATTTCGCCGTGGCCCGAAAAATCAGGCCGTAGCTCGGACTTTACATTATTCAGGAAAAGTCAACGAAAATTGCGTCCGGCCAAAAAAATACTGGCGGCGAATCCCCGCGGAACCAAATGCCTGGGCCAGAAATGTCGCAACGGGTCTCCGAGAAATTATACTGGAGCCCCCAATATCGTACTGGGGTCCCACAAATGTGAGCGAGGAACCACAAATAAACACAGGGATATTCTAAGAGCATAACTGGATAACGAAAATGCACGCCCCCCCCCCCCCCAAAGAATACCGACTCTGGGAAAAAGTGGCAGACCCTTCAAAACAATGCACATTTGTTTTTTGTATTTTTTTACATGCACAAACACTATATTATTATGTCAGACTGCCAATCTTGGTCTCCCAGATACCGGATCAAAGAATGTTCAACCAGTGATCACCCGTCTTTTCTGTTTCTCATCCGCTTCGGCATCAATCATGAAATTTATTTTCTCATGGTGCAGCAAGTAAACTGAGTTTTCGCATATTCTTTCTCCTCAACAACATCGATGACATTTACAACGGGGGACATCTTAGAGACGTATAGTACATTGAATACCATTGAATACCATATACCATTGAAACTAGAACACACCACATACTCATAATTGAGGCCGCAATGAGTCTCCCCCCCCCCACACACACACACAAAGGAGAAGTTGAACAAATTTTGTTTGAACAGTAATAGGTACCCACCCACTTTTCAGAAGCTATTACACCTAGGACGTATAGTGCTATAACATGGAAACTAGGGCACACCGCAAAACCATTAGTGAGGCTGTAATAATGAGCTTGCACCTCCTCCCCCACACACACATGCATATAGCGGAAGTTGAAGAACTTTTGATTGAACAGTAGTAGGGTAGAGTGGGGTAAGACGCCTAGTTGGGCAAGACTCCCACCACCCTCTTACGGCCAAACTATGAAACTATTTTTATTGCTAGCATTCTTGTTAAGCAGAAGCCTTTTCGAAACAACAGTGCACAGACCCGAACCTATCAGGCAAGTGTCCCTAATTTATGACGAACTCAAGTTTGTTTTTGCCCCTTATGTTAATAAATCACTAATTTTGAAAACTGTTATTTGTAGTCAATGCGGCCTACATGCAATTTCTTTGTGGCTTGATTTCATAGTTTATTCAGACGTTATGTGAGCTATTCCGCTGCACCATGATTGCCCGGATATTTTAATTATGTTGGTAAAATTTTCCCTATGTCTGGGGGTAGGACGCCCACCAACGTTTGGGGGTAAAACGCCCACTGGGTGTCTTACCCCATGTCAGGTGGGCGTCTTACCCCTCGTGAAAGGAAGGATTAGATAGGGAAAGATTCGTTGCGATGCTGATTGACATTGGTGCTGCTGCAGCGACTGGCGACGTTTGCCGACTGGCGTATGCACTGGCCAGGCGGGAGGACATTGTCCACAGGTTTAACTGTGAGAAAGAAATGAACGGATTTGACTGGTTGCAGGGCTTCAAGAAGTGGCATCCTGATGTGTCGATCCGCAAACCTCAGCCCACCAGTATCAACCGCAGCATCGGGTTCGATAGGGAGGGCGTCAATCGCTTCTTCGAAGCATATATGGAAGAGCTGCAAATGATCTGGGATGCTTTTTGAATGAATGCCTCTTTCCCAGATAGTGGATGAACGAGTCGTTCACAAAAAATGCACCACCAGGGTCAGCGGGTGCCGCGACGCCATCTGGATGGATGGACGTTGACGCCTTCATGGTGTGGCTTGAATATTTCACTCAAGTGGTGAAGCACAGCTCAGAGGAAAAACATCCTGCTCCTAGATGGCCACAACAACCACATATCACTCGCTGCAATTGACAACGCCAGAAATCACGGCACTTATGACAACCCTGCAGCCCCACTGCACCCATCGCCTTCAGCCACTGGTCGTCAGCGCCTTCAAGGCACTGAAGTCAGCTTACAACGCCTTACCAGACAGCTGGATGTCGGAACACCCAGGCCACGGCATCATCTTCTTTGAGGTGGCGGTGGCTGGTCTCTTCAGCCGAACGTACAACAGGATCGCCAACATCGAGAAAGCGGCCAACGGATTCAGACACACCGCCTTTTGTCATATCGTTCAATTTAAGTGTACCTACATTGACAACAAGACTAAATGGGTTTTAACGTTTTTTCAGATGCCGATGAGTTTAACTTTGATACGAGAACCTTTTCAAATTGTTATCAAGTCATCGTTAGAACATAATTATGGACGCCTTTATTCAGCTTCATTCGTAAGGTTTTTATCCCCTTATTTAAAAGTTTTTCGCCCACTATTTTTTCCGGCCACTATTTTTTTCCGGTCACTACTTTTTACTTCGGGCCATTCCACATTCCAACTAAAAAATAATCCTAGCTTCCCATTGTCAGGTGCCACGTCGTCTGATGGATTAGCTGGACCACTGCCTGTGGCGGATCCCGGGTCCAGTGCGGAGCTGCTGACGCCATTCAGGACCGATACAACCTGGAAGCGCACGCAGAGGGCGGATCATGCCGAGATGCTGACCCCCTCGCCGTACAAGAGGAAGAGAGAGGACAGGCGTCTCTTGAAGAAGGTGGCGAAGACGCAGAGGCCTATCTCTAAGCCGAAGAGACAAGCAAGCGGAAAGTAAGCTGGTACGCATGCCAGCACCAGCCGAGATGAGACGACGTGCATCGTTTGTGGCATGTTATTTCGCCTGTCGTGTGATCAGTGTATACAATGTTCGCAATGCAGACGCTGTGCCTGTGTCCCGTACACCAATGACAAACCCATGACATACATGTGACATCTGCAGGTTTTGAGGCAAAGACGTTGAGTTGATGTGTTCCGAAGTTTGTGAGTTCCGGTCTGGTATTGTATTGGCTGTCTAGCTTGAATTAGATGCAAAGCTGAGATGTCTGATTATCTTTTTTTTTGGTGTGCGTATGCTACGTATGATATTTTATGCAAGGTTACATGGAATTCTAGGTCTAGAGAGGGCACATAACATACCAAATACGCGAATATTTCTACAAATTGTAAGTATCAAACGAACAGTGAAAGTTGTATGTCTGAGGATAAGTATGGGGCGTTTTACCCTATGTACATGGGTCTTTTACCCCGTGCTTGGGGTAACACGCCCTTTTACAGACCTTCGAAATCGAATACAAATACATCTAAGCACGAGGCCGCGGTCTCGAGCCTTTTATGGTCGAAAGAAAACAAATCAATGTGTCCAATGATACCAAAGTCTAGTTGCCACGTTGAATGCCGAGCGAGATATATCAATTCTCCCTTAGGGTGTGCGTCCTACCCCGCTCTACCCTACTAATAATTTCATTCGCACCAAGAGATGAACCTATTATTACAAAATAGTACTTCAGTCGTGAACAGATTTCTAAGTCCAGCAAGAAGTCTGAATTTGAAAGTACTTATATTGTGACGATAGTTATTTTTCAGTATCACATGTTAATGGTAGCCATAGGCACGCCCAGGGGGCCTACCCCCCATCCCTCTCAGCGGTGAAGGTCGTGTGGAATTGAAATTGTCAACACTATAAACACTATTGAAATCGTCAGGTTATCTCTCCATGTGTTCAACCGTGGTACATTGCGCAATTCCTGGGTGCACCCCTGCTGGTCACACTGGCCATCCCACTTTTTGAGACGTTCTTGCGTCTATGGTTAGCCACCGAATCAGTCGTAGATTTTTTGCGTGTCATTTGGTCTGGTGTGCATACTGACTCGGTCTGTTATTGTCAACGCCTGGGCGGGCTAATAACTCTATGGTGCAACTTCTCCACCCACCTTGACAAATGAGAGCTCCTATGCACACCAGGCCCACGCCTGGCCCGACACGCCTTCCTTCGTCACGCCAAGTGATACCATGCGCCGTGCTGATTTCAGCTCTGTATTTACGACGCCGCTCAAACTCAAACGACACGTCCAAACAGTCGCACAGGTAACACACTCACGGCAACTTTCCGTGTAAGAAGCACGCTCAACAACAAGGTGGCCCGAGAGCAGCGTCAACACTGATCCGGCGGCAGCGCACGACCTGGTGCCCGCCAGGTGCAGCAGGCATCCGTCACAGTAATGTGCCACTGGGCCGCGGTGACTGTCGAAACACTACCGCGATAGCCATCACATGGAAAGAGTGCTCATGTCAACGAGAAATGCCAAAGAGCAAAAGCAGAGCAAGTGGCGATCAGTGACGGATCAAGCTTAAAGGCAGCTGAATGGCACACAGAACGAGGCGAAAAGACTATAATGATAACTGAAAGTGACCATCAGTGTAATAAGGATGAGGTAGGAAACCGGCTGCAGATAGCAGGTAATGTAATGTCAGCAAGTTCGCAGCGGAACAAGTGCGGAAATCACGTAGAAAACCTGGATGAAGCAAACCAAAGCATATGGGACGACAGTAAATATAGCACCAGGACGCGCAGATATAACAGCGATAGCACCAGTTGACTGGATGGTGATGAAGTGCAGCGGGGTTGTGAAGAGCAGCGGGGTGGTGAAGCGCAGCGGGTGGTGAAGAGCAGCGGGGTGGTGTAGCGCAGCGGGGTTGTGCAGAGCAGCGGGGTTGTGAAGCGCAGCGGATGGTGAAGTGCAGCGGGTGGTGAAGAGCAGCTGGGTGGTGAAGCGCAGAGGGGTTGTGCAGAGCAGCGGGGTTGTGAAGAGCAGCGGGTGGTGAAGCACAGCGGGTGGTGAAGCGCAGCGGGTGGTGAAGCGCAGCGGGTGGTGAAGAGCAGCGGGGTTGTGAAGCGCAGCGGGTGGTGAAGCGTAGCGGGTGGTGAAGAGCAGCGGGTGGTGAAGCGCAGCGGGGTGGTGAAGCGTGGCGGGACGTGATCGACGTTGGTCGGTATCCAGCCGCACGTCCATACAGCCCTTGATGCAGAATGCAGATGCAACTCTCCTGGCCAGCAGCGACAGAAAAGTCAGGCTGGCAGAAAAGTATGTCCTAGCAATGAGAACGAGACAGCCTATGTACAGACAGCACACCTCGCCGGGGTCTATCTACCGTAGGCATCCGGCCGAGGCCCGTAGGCAGGCTTTGGAGCCTTGTAGGCGGGCTGCGGAGCCTTGTAGGCGAGTTGCGGAGCGTTGTAGGCGGGTGGCGGAGCGTTGTAGGCGGGTGGCGGAGCGTTGTAGGCGGCCACCTGGTGCCCCGGCTCGACCGCCCGGTACCCGGTCTTGGGCTCCGCTACGGCCGGGTACTGTGCTTCGCCCTCGTAGGCCACCTCGGCCACAAAGCCTCCCTCGTCGACGGTGTAGCTGACCGTCTGGACGCGGCCATCCGGCAGCGCCACACGGTAGGAGCCGCGCGTGCCGCTGCTGTCGCGTCCCTCCTGTTTGGTGTAGTCCAGACCGCTGTCGTTGTCCTCCACAGTGTAGCCGTACTGGTACTCGGCCGGAAGCTGCGGGCCCGGCGGCGGCTGTCAAGCGCTCAGAACACGCGCAGAGGGGCACCGAATATTCTGGAGTACAGGAATATTTGGGGATGTGAGGGAAAACGGATGTGCAATGCGGCATGTGTGTGTGTGTGTGTGTGTGTGTGTGTGTGTGTGTGTGTGTGTGTGTGTGTGTGTGTGTGTGTGTGTGTGTGTGTGTGTGTGTGTGTGTGTGTGTGTGTGTGTGTGTGTGCACTTGCACGCACGCGTGTTGGATTTTGTCCTGATGGGTGGGTTTACTCTGGGCTGGGTTGCGTCGGGCTGATGCCGCTGCGATAATTCATGCAGCCTGCCATCTACGCATCGCATACCTGGACAATCGTGTGCCGGCAAATCGAGCGTGCAATTGTCGCCACCATCCCTCCCGTATGCACAGTGCAGTCTTACACCTGCCATCGATGGCAAACGATCCGGAAACCACTTCTGAAGAAGCGAATCACTTCCGACGCCGGCAATCGGGGTCGTCAACGAGCGGCCTAAGCGAGCAGTCAGCGAGCAGTGTTACAGTAGCATATGTTGGACCGATCGTCCAGTCCTGGCGGGTCCCAGCGGAAGCTCCTGCTTACCTCGGCGTAGGCGCCGTCGTAGGCCGGCTCTGGCCGCCTGTATGGCTGCTGACGAGGCGACGCCGGCTCTCTCACAGCAGGTCGGCGTGGCGCAGCCGGAAAGCGGTGCCGCTCGGGTTTGTAGGTCGGCTCTGGAGTCTTGAAGCTGGCGGCCTGGTGGGTGGGCTCGGGGGTCTTGTAGGAAGGTTCAGGAGCCTTGTAGGCGGCAGGCCTGCGGTAAGGACCGGCACTTTTGAGGGGACCGCCGCTGACATGGCCGGTAGAAGGAGACACATGGAATGGTCTGTAAGCAGGCCTTGGCCTGTATGCATGTCTTGGTGCGTGGTAGGCAGTAGGTGTTGGACCGTAAGAAGGCTCAGGTGTTCCGTACCCTGTGTTAGGGGCTTTGTAGGATGGCTTTTGCGTCTTGTGAGGTTGCCGAGGCGCTCCGTAGGTAGGCTCAGGGGCTCCGTATTCTGGTTCAGGGGCTTTGTAGGATGGCTTCGGAGCCTTGTGGGATGGTTGAGGGACTCCGTAGGAAGGCTCAGGAGCTCCGTAGGTAGACTCAGAGCCGCCATATTTTGGCTCAGGTATTTTGTGGGATGGTTCAGGAGCTCCATACTCTAGTTCAGGTGCCTTATAAGCCTGCTCAGAGGCCTTGTAGGACGGTTGGGGGGCTCCGTAGGAAGGCTCAGGAGCCCCGTAGGTAGGCTCAGGGGCACCATATTTTGGTTCAGGGATTTTGTAGGATGGTTCAGGAGCTCCATACTCTAGTTCAGGTGCCTTGTAAGCTGGCTCAGGGGCCTTGTAGGATGGTTGAGGGGCTCCGTAAGAAGGCTCAGGAGCCCCGTAGGTAGGCTCAGGGGCACCATATTTTGGTTCAGGGATGTTGTAGGATGGTTCAGGAGCTCCATACTCTAGTTCAGGATCCTTATATGCTGGCTCAGGGGCCTTGTACGATGATTGAGGGGCTCCGTAGATAGGGTTCGGAGCGCCATAGGTTGGCTCGGGAGCTCCATATTCTGGCTGAGGAGCTTTGTAGGACGACTCCGGGACCCCGTATTCTGATTTAGGTGCCCTATAGGATGGCTCTGGGGCTCCATAGCTAGTCTCTAAAGCCTTGTAGGCCGGCTCCGGGGCTCCATAGGCAGGCTTCGGAGGCTTGTAGGTGGGCTTCGGGGCTCCGTAGGCGGACTCTGGCTGGTCGCGGTGCGTCTCGTGGGGGGCGGGCTGGCTGTTGTGACTGGACGTATGGTGACCGCCGTGATGACCCGCGTGGTGACCTCCGTGATGATCTCCGTGACGTGGGTCACCGGGCAGCAGGTCTGCCGCGGCCACCGCCAGCAGCGTCAGGCACAGCAGAAGCTGCAGCACAAGAGCGGGCCGACAGTCAGATGCCAGTGGACATGAAGCAGACGAACACAAAGCCGAAGCAGGGCAGGCGTGACACGTTGACAGTGTTCCAAGCGTGAAATCGGTGTCGGTGATAACCGCAGGCAACTTATCGCGCCCGTGTGAAGTTGCTTGTGAAGCTGAAGTGCTCTCGAAGAGGTACGAACGGGAAACGAGCACAGTCCTCTGCACTATCACACGTGCACCGTCTGGACTGCTGGCATGATGATGGTACTGCCATGGGATGCTACTACGTGTGGGATCTGAGAAGAAAAAACACTATACTGAAACGGCATCGATTGCGAACTATGAAGTCTACTCCCTGCAGAGAAGAGCACAGTTCGTATACGACATTTGGAATTCACAGCTAGAAGGCGAATCACGCTGATCAGATTGTCTTTCTTCGCCGGGAGGATGGGGAGGGTGGCGCCTGGCTGCTATACCTTCATCGTGACCCAGTCACGTGGTGTGTGCTGGGGTGGTGCGGCCGTGCTCTGGTTTATATACGGCATGGTTGCCACACGGCAGCCTCGGGGCGCGGGTCGAGTCGGCCGGGGCCCGATGGGGGGACGCGCCTTTCACGACCGGCCGCGCAGCCATCCACCCACCGTGACGTCACGAGAACTCGAGCAGAGCGGCGTGCGGGTCGCCGGCCAGGCAAGGTCGCCGCCGCCGGAGGCCGCCGACCGCCGATGGCATCACTAACCAGCGCCATCTATTGGGGAGGGCGGAGAGTCTGGACGGTGTTGGGCCAGACGACCGGAGGTGTTTCGACCAGTGTGTCTGCCGTGTGAGGCTGACCCAGCGGTGATCGGCCACTCAGTGACGGGCACAGCCACGGAGATAGTTGTTGGCGCCGGCTGCAATGCAACGGCGACGGTCAATGTGACGGCACGAGGTCAAGGTTAAAGCATTGGTCCGCTTCGCGCGTCTCTTGGACAATTTCGCCAGTTGTGCGCACAGGTCAGAACGCGTCAGAGCAAAATGTCCTCGTCCTGCCAGTGCCTCAGTCTGGCAGTGTGCTCCCAGTGTGAGTACATCCTGTTCCCAACCGAATACTGCGTTCCGAGACGTTGAACGGAGCCAGGTTCAATACAATTTCGGTCATAGCTGAACGCCGCCGGGCCGGAAACTGGCCGACGAGTGCGATGAACAGAGCATTCAGACTGGCAGTGGGCTAGCAGTAATATCGTATGGAAAGGGTTGGCCCACGGCAGCTGATCAGCAAAAAATTCCGTCCATCACTTCAGCGCATACAGCGGAAACCCCTCCACAACGCAGATACCCGGTTCTTGTGAACACAAATCACGAGAGTGAACATCAGCCGCGATACAGCAGCCACACGACCTCCGCACGGCTCTTCACCAGTCCTCGATAGAGCAAACAGCCACTCACCAGTGTCATAACAAGCAGCTACTCATTATGTACGGCGCAGAGGAGGAGAAGGGAAACACCTTGGCCTTCCCTTGCTGCTTGCCAAATGACACAATTCGGAACCCTCTCCCATTTTATATGTGCAGAATATATACGTCGCCTGGCTGAATGGTGTTTAAGATCTGAGGGCAGCTTGTCAAGATAGCAGCTCTCAGGGCTCCAAATGCCCAGATGGACGTTCCGAATCTGAAGTATCGCCGTTTGTGGGGAAATACTGCTCTGCTTGTGGTGATACTGCCATCGGACTCGTAGTCGATTGTCCATACCTTATCTGGAAAATCATCCCCTGATTATGAATAAAGCGAAAGGGAGGTCCCTTTTTAAAACATCATGGACAGTTTGAGCACCTTACATTAGGATCAGCGCAAGCTAATCTTTCAAACGTGGTAAATTCCACCGAACGATTATTAGCGCTGATGATAGAAACCAAACAACCCGAGCCCAGGTCGTGTGTTGGTGAACCTCTGATGAGTGCATACTTATGCATCTCGGTGGCAGGGATGTTTTGTTCTCCTGTCCACCTCCAACCTATTTGACCATTTCGGACACGTCACTTAACAGGAAGTTGGTCATTGTGATGACTTGTATGCCATACAATTTGTACTGACCTGGACAAGGTCAACGTGTCAAACAACGCAGTTGAGGGAATTGCATAAGCTTGAGATGACAGGACTAGCGAGCCATTATTGACAGTTAAACTCGGCTGACATTAACGAGATTCTATGGTAAGTGGTATGCATAACACAACTTCACACCTCGTTGCATGGGTAAACGTATTCGGTTAAGTTTCGATCAGAGGTGATCAGTATAAGAAAATAGACTATATATACATAAATATATTTCGTTTTTGAACTGAACTTTTCCGATCGGGTGGGATATCAGCGCATAAAACCGGCCGCTTGCTATGGCGTTCCCGAACACTTCGCGAACGCCATAGCAAAAAACACTTCGATTAGAAGAATGAGAAACAATTTTCGCCGGCTCTTCAGGCACTCATTGTCACTGACACCACTGGCCACTGCGTCATATCACTGTCCACTGACGCAGTCATGGCCAGGAATGCGGCACTTGGCTCGGTAGCTACGGAGCTTAACGACTCGGCCTCCCACCGTATCGATAAGACACTCGAAAATCATTAGGGAGACGAGTAAGCCTACATCGCTGAAGAATGATGTCAGTGTCACCAGCTTCACAACTGGCAAGAACAGTTGCTATTCTGGAGAGGTCAACTGATTAAAGGACACGAGATAAAACCCACTCGTAAATACGGACACGGAATGGCACAGGTCAGTTGCTGCCGTCACGCACGAATGCAGAGCAGCAAAAGCCCGCCGCAGTCATGAGCTAGCCATTCTTCCGTGTATGCATGGCTGCGAACTGCGCGTCTTCCCCGGAATTAGGAGCATTCACGGCCAGGCGCCCAGTCGCCGCCACAGCTCGGAGCCGCGGCTGGGCGCCAGCGTTTCTGCGCAACGCCCACAGCCGGGCGCCAGCGTTTGCCCACAGCGCCCACAGCCGGCACGCAATGATAATGGCCGACTCTGGACGAGGGCCGCGGCCGCGCCGTTTGTGCAACGGCGCGGCGGCCCCACACTGGGCGTACGCGCTGAGTGGGCCGGCGCGCACCGCCGCGTGGTCACGGCCCCGTCCGGTGTCAGGGGCTCCGCTGGCCGTGACTGTCCCGCGGCGGCCCCACACTGGGCGTACGCGCTGACTGGGCCGGCGCGCACCGCCGCGCGGTCACGGCCCCGTCCGGTGTCAGGGGCTCCGCTGGCCGTGACTGTCCCGCGGCGGCCCCACACTGGGCGTACGCGCTGACTGGGCCGGCGCGCACCGCCGCGTGGTCACGGCCCCGTCCGGTGTCAGGGGCTCCGCTGGCCGTGACTGTCCCGCGGCGGCCCCACACTGGGCGTACGCGCTGACTGGGCCGGCGCGCACCGCCGCGCGGTCACGGCCCCGTCCGGTGTCAGGGGCTCCGCTGGCCGCGACTGTCCCGCGGCGGCCCCACACTGGGCGTACGCGCTGACTGGGCCGGCGCGCACCGCCGCGTGGTCACGGCCCCGTCCGGTGTCAGGGGCTCCGCTGGCCGCGACTGTCCCGCGGCGGCCCCACACTGGGCGTACGCGCTGACTGGGCCGGCGCGCACCGCCGCGCGGTCACGGCCCCGTCCGGTGTCAGGGGCTCCGCTGGCCGTGACTGTCCCGCGGCGGCCCCACACTGGGCGTACGCGCTGACTGGGCCGGCGCGCACCGCCGCGTGGTCACGGCCCCGTCCGGTGTCAGGGGCTCCGCTGGCCGCGACTGTCCCGCGGCGGCCCCACACTGGGCGTACGCGCTGACCGGGCCGGCGCGCACCGCCGCGTGGTCACGGCCCCGTCCGGTGTCAGGGGCTCCGCTGGCCGTGACTGTCCCGAGGACCCAGCCCGACGGCAGATCGGCCGACTGTGTAACGCCGCCCGACCGGCGGCGGCGGCGGCGGCGGCCGGGCACGGATGCCATTGCCCTGGCCGCCGGGCTGGAGTTGCCGAGAGGCACACAGGTGCGAGGAGGTGACGAGCGGCAGTCAGAAACGCAGTTTGTGCGCTGCTGCTCGGTGATCTGAGAAAAATGCGAAAGAAAAGGCTGAAATGTGCTGAGCCGGAACAGCTGATCACGTTTCCGTGTGGCATTGTGTTGTCGCAAGGTATGCTAATGGGAAGTGGCAGAGCTACGATTGCTCCTAATCATCCATCATCCCACTTGCCTACAGACCCGTCAGCCCCCGGCCCACCAGTCCACCAGCCCATCAGTCTAACAGCGCACCAGCCAACACAAGTCGTTAAAACCACGAGCCCACCAGCCCGTCATCAAACAGCTCATCATCGTGCCAGCCTACCGGTCCGTCAGCCCGCCAGTTCGCAGGTCTGCAGTGAGTGTATCTCGAGCGTTGGGGCAGAGGGTGTTATTATGCCGAAGTGGAGCGGAGCAGGAGCGGGACAGGAGCGGAGCAGGAACGGAGCAGGAGCGGGGCAGGAGCGGGGCAGGAGCGGGGCAAGAGCGGAGCAGGAGCGGACCATTTTGTACTCGAGAGGCTCAAGACAGAGCACAGCTAGAGAGTGTCAGACACGCTGTATGGGAGGGACAGGCCAGCCTCACGGCTGTGCTTGCGTCGTAGTCCAATCGATGCATGATAAACAGCCCCAGAACATGTGACTTCCATGGTAACTCCAGCAGCTGTACCCTGCCGAGAGCGTGTGAGATGCAATTGATACGGTAGGTCAGTGCCGAAGCCAGTTGCCTTGGAACGACAGAAAACATGGATGTTCTTACGGGCGGGTGCCCTAGCTGCATCCACTCATCCTGTATCGCTCTGATCTTATTATATTTCTCCAAGCACTATGTTCTCTAGTTCTTTCATCTAATAGACCGGAAATGGCCAGAGTTGACGAGTGACAATCCAAATACTAGGCGCTGGACGACGACTTCAGATCACCTCGAATTGAAGGAATTTCAATATAAATAGCAGGAGGAACCTATATTGCAATACGCTTGGCGGGCACACAGGCAAATTGTGTCCGGTACCTACAAAAAAAATGTGTAAAACATATTCGCGGAACCGGGCCGTACAAATCATGACGCCATGCTCACCCCACTCTCATTGATACAAATCCGCTTGTCGAATGCTAATTTTATTCCGCAGATCAAGGGCAATTAAGTGGCGGCGCTTAGCGATGCCGCCCGCCTCCTCTGCATCATTGGCGGGTAGTTCCCCACCGCACTACAACAGGGAGAAGCTGTTCGCTGTTTTACTGCACCAAGGGCGACCCATTTCCCTACACGATCAGGACTGCCCATGAACTATGCATTATGCAAGACACATGCAATAGTGCACCAATGCGCTGACTCAACGCGGCCTCCAAGCGAGTGGCAGTGTGCTATGAGGTGTCCTGCATCTATCGGACCTCCACAGCGTGGGTGCCGGCGACGGTCGGCCCAGTGCACTCCTCTGACCTCTGACCTCTGGATGCACGGCGACGCAATCGGCCCGGCCGGTCCCGCCCACGATCACTTTCGATTCGGTCGCCCTCGCTATCGGACACACCCCGGTCGGCTGGGCAGTGGAATTCCCCGCGTGCTGCGAAGGCGAAAATCGCTACTGGTGGTCTCAGGCATAGGCGTAGGAATGTCTCAAAAAGTGGAGGGTCAGGGTCAACAGCAGGGGCGCACCCAGGAATTTCGCAAAGTACAACGGTTGAGCACTTTTGGATAGAGAGCCCGATAATTATAATAGTGAACACAGTACTTTCATTGCTAAGGGGGAGGAGACAGGCCACCTGGGCTCGCTTATGCTTAGCAGCAGCTTGTGGTCCTGAAACAGAAAGATCATCGCAGTATAATTATTTTCAAATTCACACTTCTCGCTGTACCTGGGACAGTTCTCCACGACCGATGGATTCGTTGGTAATAGTAGGTTTATCTTCCTGGTGCGAGTGAAACTATGAAGTATTTCTGTTCAAACAAAATGTCTTCAATTCTGCTATATGGTGAGAGTGTGTGTGTGTGCGAGGGGAGTAACATACTTACTAGTCTTCTTCATGTGTATGTTGTGTGCCCTAGTTTCCATGATATAGTACATGTCTTTAAGATGTCCCCCGTTGTAAATGTTCACCGGCGATGGTGAGGAGAAAGAATGAAGAAGAACGTAGCTTACTTCCTGGCCCATGATAAAAGAAGAAATTTGTGCGTTCTATTACATACTACAGCCACGCAATGGATGGATCGTAGCAGTAATTTGTATGGTTTAAGAATCGAGATGCATGTAAATGTTGAAGTGCATGGCAGCTAGCTTGGACCAGGGCCATATAAATATACTACATGGCTATGTAAAATGAAAGTAAGGAACTTGTACTTGTGAATTGTGTGCCTTGCTTGTGTTACGCTACTGCATTCAGTCATAATGATTTTCTACTGTATGTAATATGAATGAAATCAATGTTAAATATGTTAGCAGTCAAATAACCACAGTGAAATTCTAGAATGAATGTATTTGGTTACTGGCTGACGCATGATCTGCTTTATATACTTGTCATGCCATAACATAAGGTTAGAATATCCATACTACAACATTACATCAACTCTTCAGCTAGTTGCGCTGTTGTAAGGCCGTGCCCCCAAGCGTGCATGACCTAACAATGAAGCGCAACGATGTTTGCTTGTTTATAGGATGGTTCCCGACGTACTGTATGCACGATCACGGCTAATAGCGCCGCCCACACTGTTTCGCCGGTGGGCCGCGCGATTGGGAAATGTCCGGAGTGGTGGGAGTGAAAGTGCTATTGTGTGATATGTGCAGTTTGCTTAGTTATGAATTGCAGGTAGGTTTTTTTATTCTTCCTATACTCAAATGTGTGTATGCTGCTTATTAGGAAATTTAAATGTCTCAAAAGTGGGAGGGCCATGGACACCCTGGCCACCCCTGTTCCTACGCCTATGGTCTCAGGTCAACATCCCTTGACATGTATACACTGGCAAGGATCACGTGCATGGGTGTAACCATTGGGGGGGGGGGGACATGTCCGCACAATTTCTGAAAAGTAGCTATTTGTCCCACCCACATTTTTTCTGTGTCCTCCAAGCCTCCCTACCTGAGTGTCATGGCCGCAAAACTTTACTTATTCATTTATAGAGTCAGAATATATACGCAAGAGCATCACCAAAAATAATAAAAGCCTATGTAGCCAATAAACAAGCTTCCCAGGCTATCCGTCGTCACAAAATCTCCGAGTAGTATATCAGCAAACGCTAGAAATTTCTGCTTCCAGACCATTCTTGAATAACATCAACCTTGACCATCTTCTGTTTTTGTTTCAGTTAAAAAAAATTGTGCACTGCTAGGCAACACATCTGCATTATCGCTAGGTTTTATACGTCATAGGTTGCATTCCCCTGTTCATATATTGATATATCTTGAACAAATGGGACTCTGGGTGTTCTTATGTATTTTCGAGACCACTGAGGGAAGTCATGGGCAGCCTTAAGCACGTACGTCAAGTTAACCCGCGCCGTCTTTCCGGTCAAATCCTCACACCCCGTCCGGTGGGAGGGGGGGGGGGGGTGCTGTTGAAGACCCTCACACTAAAACCCACACTAAACATCGCACGAAAACGAAACAGGTGTCATCGGAAAACGCTCGACGAGTAGGGTCCGGGTCCACCCTCCAAAACAATTTCCCCCAAAAGTAACGTCACCAGGGGGGGGGCCTAGATTTTCACGACTTTTCACGACTTACATTATGTTTTTTACTCTGGGGAGTTCATTTTTGGGGATATATGAAAAACAAAATTTACTTGGAATGAGTAAAGGACAGCGAAGTCGACTAGGACTATAATTTGTTCCCCCCCGCAATTTAAAAAAAAAGAGTTTTCAAGTTTTCTTTAATGTTCATTTTCTAATGGGTAGAGGAGACCGATAAACGTTGTTGGAAGTCAACGTGCCCTGATAAAAATGCTTACTTTAGGCAGAATCCTGTATTTTAACCGGAATTTGGCAAATACGCAAAATTTATGTAGTCAAAAACGACAAAAAAAAATACATTCGTACGTTTTGTTGCATCCGTAAAGACAAGCAAACGCTGAAAGTTTAATTAAAATATTTGTATCCGTTAAAGCGTGACGACTGGTTTAACTTTTTTGGAGGTGACCTCACTTAACCTCGACTAACTCGTTGACCCTAGATGACCCGACCGAAATATTTTGAATCAGCATATCAAATTGATGTGGGAAAAGGTATGCCAAATTTGGGCGCGCTGTCGCGCGCCATTCGTCGGCTATCCGCAGAAAACCTGAGGGGAGGGCGGTTGAAGACCCCCCGAGACGGGACGGGTTAATGTCGTATTCGTATTCGTATTCAGCGACGAGTTCGCCAGAGGCGTATTTGTATTGGCATCGACATTCAGCGACGGGTTTGTGGTTGTTCAAATCAATTAACACCACTGAACATGCTGGGAGGAACCACATAGGTCTCGCATTACCACTTTAGCGGTCAAGGTTCCACATCAGCCAGTCTCTTCGGGCGCCCCCAATTTTTTCGTTTTCACCCAAACCTGCCTAGATTTTGTATCAAGCGGTGGCCTGTGGTGAACCATACTGCAACATTTCAAGTCGGTGCATGACAAAGTAAAACTTCTAAGTCAAAGGCTACCTTCATTTATTTGAAGGCGATATTGAAGCGATATCTACCGAAAGCGAGGTTCGGTTGCTATCGCTTCAATTTCCATCAATTGAGCGTCATTCGACTTGTCTTGCTATGCAGTATCAGGAAGCTAAGCAACCGACTGATTTGTCAAGGACAAAGGCCAGACTGATACTTCGATCGCCAATTTTTTCCGTTTTCTCTAAAATTTATCCAAATTTGATACCAAGCAATAACCTGTGGTGAACACTCGAGTAATATTTCAAACCGGAACATGTCAAGGTCAAAAGGTTTGATTAAGTTCTTCGACATTATCACGCTGCGTCGCTATGGCTTCAATTTACATACAACCAGTCATTCGTGTTGTGTCATTCGTGTTGTCTTGTGGTATAGTATCAGAAAGTTGATATTTCGAAATAATCCGGACGGATCAAAATTCAAGCCGATTTCTTCAGTTGCTTCACATTTTTTGTGGTTTTCGCCGAAACATACCCAGCTCCATTTCAAGCGGGAAAATGTCAAAGTCGAAGGTTTGATTGAATTCTTCGATGCCATCGCGTTTCTTCGCTATGGCTTCAATTTGCAGAACATGAATGTCATACGTGACAACGAATGGACAATCGTAAAAATGCATGTCAAGTAACAGCCCATGGTAAACCATCGAGTAGCATTTTTAAACCTGAATATATCAAGATCAAACCTCATGGTCAAAGGTTTGTTTGGTTTTTCGAAGTCCTCGCGATTCATCGCTGTGGGTTCCCTTTGCACCAAGTGGGTGTCATTCGACGTGACTTGTGCCGTATTATAATGTTGCCCAATATAACTGATTTATAAGGTCAAAGGTCAAGCCGATTACTTTGGTCGCTTCACATTTTTTATTTGCCCTAACCTACCCACGTTTTGTATCAAGCAATAGCCGTTTTCTCCCAGTTAGTTTTATCCCAAAGCTACCCATGCATGGCATCAAGAGAATGCCCATGGGCAACCCAAGAGTAACATTTCAACCCGGGACACGTCAGAGCATGCCTCAAAGTCAAAGGCTCGTTTAATTTTTCAGAGTCCTCGCGTTTCGTGGCTATGGCTTCAATTTGCACTATGTTGGTGTCATTCGACGTGGCTTGTCGTACGGTCTCATAATGTTGAAATATATAAATAATTTCAAAGGTGTCGGAGGTCCGGCGTGATTACAATGATTAAGTGTAATAGGAATAGGAGGGTCCGATCTATTTTTGTTTGCAGCCTTTGTGACAGCAAGCACTCGTATCCTATATGACTATGGGATCCCCCATAAATCCGTCATAACCTGCTCGGACGGTGCTCTCATCGCTTGTTTTTAATTTACGCTGCCACATTGCTCTTTCCGACATATAAAATATAGAACTCCTTTCAGTGTGCCCGCTTTCCTTTTAATGGTTCAACGGAAGTTGTGAAATTTTCAAGAGAAGCCACACATGAATGCGCACAATTTTATAATAACCCGAGTTCATAGCCGCCAGACAGCAATGTTGTAATCAGGAGTATATCGAGGACTTGTCATATGGGCACCTGTCTGGAGGGACGCCACTTTTTTTTAGAGCGGCGCCACCGTGAAAGCACCTGAAGGGGCTCTGAGTGCAAAATTCGAAGGCGCGAATTGCACTCGGCTCTTCCCCATGTGGCGCCTTTCCTTTCAAGGGGTGCCTTTTTATTTCATAGGGGCGCCTCCGGCTGAAGAATTTGAGCGGGTGCACTGGAACCTGTTCAGAGGGTCGCCTTTTCCTGACCTGGGGGACGCCACCTTCAACGTGAAGGTACATGCCCTCGGTGCCATACCCTTCATCCAACCTGGTTGTCATTCCATCGAAATATGTGCCCGTAAAACTGGAAAACATTGGAAAGGTAATTGTAGGTCCATATTGCCTACCACAAAACCATCGTCCAACATTATATGTTTTTCATGCTACAAAAGGGCAACGTTTAACATACAGCATTGCTCTATGGTGATCGTGAAATCATGTTCAGCTCATACGACATAAAGCTAGACAGGCGGTGCTAAGTAGTGAAACTTGCTCTTGATTTCATTCTAACAAATATCCTTTTTAATAACAGTAAATCCGAAAAATTGTAAAACATTGAAATTGAATTCAAGTGGCTTAAAATTACGCGGAAAAAGTGGCTGAATTCCAAGGATTTTCTTTTGTGTGTGGGGGAGGGGGGAGGCCCCTCTATCCTGTTGAAACTTACCTAGTCCCTGATTTGTTCCCCCCATCCAAACTTCGAATCAGTGGTTACACCCATGCTCGACAGAGCTTCAACCTTCCACAAGCCATGAGGCTGACACGCGGTTGGGTTATCAGATGAACTTACACCACGGTGAAATTGGTAAAGGTCGGATCGAACAAGGTCGAACGAGGTCGGTTGTCGGATGTGTATAACCTGGTGAACATTTCTTATCTATTCTATTCTCTATAATATATCAATATATTCAAACTCCATAACGTGGCTTGTTGGCAAGCGTTCCATCTGGGCTCTATTTGTCCCATTCTGAACCCCACCCATAACACGGCCTGTTAGCAGGCACTCCATCACTACCAGCTTCCATAACGTTGTCTCCTAGCATGCAAGGCGATATATACGAGGTGGCGTCATCCCTATTACGCAGCTTTCCACGCAGGTCCTTATATGACGTCATCAGGGGTACTCACTTAAGATGGGCCAAGCCGCTAACACGCTACCGAACA
Source organism: Imbricaverruca yamaguchii (assembly GCA_034440575.1). NCBI lineage: Eukaryota > Metazoa > Arthropoda > Thecostraca > Neoverrucidae > Imbricaverruca > Imbricaverruca yamaguchii. The sequence goes on along the minus strand of JAOTOL010001505.1, from coordinate 1,089,445 downwards.
TACACTGCGTATGCATAGTACAAGGGACAAAATGAGGAATTAAGTGGCGTAAGTGCAAAACTTAGAGCGTCATAGGCTCGGAAAGGATCTACCATACCTTTTATGCATAGATTATATCCGGAAGAGCGTGCAAAGCGAGGTAGGGCAGGTCAAATATGGCTGAGAATTAGCATCTTACCGTGGCGAAATGCAATAAGGACGAATTTGAAGCGTGGTCGTCGCCATGATGAAATAAAGTGGGGGTCGAGTCCCCCAATTTCCATACAATTTAGCATTGGGCTTATGGTGTTGCATGTCAAAAGTAGTTGACTGAAAAGCCTTTTAACCCCCTCTATATGCGGCAGTGCCTCTGATTTAGGAGGCAAGGAAGGGGACAATCGTTTTTTAGATCGACAGGACCATAGGGAGCACGTGAGAGGCAGACATTCCTTTTATGGGGGCACCCGTGAACCTCCGTACCAGCTCAGCAACATGGGTGGAACTTCCGGAAAACGATTTGGGGGACGCACTGCCTGGAGGTAACAGGAGAGCTTTCAGTCGAGAGGCCCCATTAAGTTGACCCATCCCAAAGTTTGCAAAATTTCACTCTAGTTCGGAGGTTACATTCGGCGGATGGACTGGAAAGCCGTCAGACATGGGGAGCTAAAAGCGGTCAGGCATGTATTAGCGGCATTCCCTAGCAATACGTTCAGAACTAGATTCAGAGCTACGTCCGCGTAGTCGACGTAGTCGGCTTATGTGCTGGTTTCGGTTCAGAGCATGAATGAAGGATCACAATAAAAGTTCGTGGAGCAGAGACTTTGCATATCGTTCTTTCCGATCAATATTCATATGCCTCATGATAAATGCAGGCAACAATGAAGTGGCATGCGCCACACCTGTTTCATAGCAGTACCAGAGCCAGCAGCAGTGCCAACTGCCGCGAGGACGGGCAATCATAGGAAGCGCCGCTTGCCTGGCACTGGTCACAACGGCAGCAGCAAAACACGCCAACAGGACAGTGGGACCTGGCGATACGAGGGCAATGTCAAGTGCCGCCAGGACGGGCCGACACAGGGAGCGCCGCCGACCCGTCAGTGGTCACAGTTGCAACAGCAAAACACGCCAACAAAGAGGCAGGATAGGGCAACATGAAGCTAATGCAAGTGCCGCCAGAACGGGCAGCACAGGAGAAGCCGACAGTTCGCCGCTGGTAGAGGTGGCAACAACAAACACGGATACAAAGAGCAGAACCGGGCGACACGACATGACACACAGCGGAGACGGTGACACATGGCCGGCAGTGTGAGGGTGGACATCCTATCGCTGGCTGGTGACATGCTGCGGGTGCCTACCTAGATACCCGCCTGTGCGCTCTGCCGAGCAGAGTTCTTGCGCAACCAGCTGATGCGCACATGTAGCCTAACTCGAGTCAGCCTCCGTCTCACACAGCTAGCCACACTCATAGCTTCGGCTGCCGGCTACCAATGACGCCCAACCTGCGCCTCACGATGCTGGTGTTGCTTGTGCAAGTTGAGTCCGTGATGAAGCAGATATCAGAATTCAACTGGTTTGTCATCGCCATCTACCACGTATGTGGCACGCAGCACCCGCCGCGACAGATGGTGATTAACCAAGAAATAAACACAATGGCCAGGAACGTTCCGGTGCTTCAGACGTCGGAGAGTCAAGTGCTGTATTGACGCCTCATTTTGCAGGCGACGAAGCCGGCAATGAAGGCAATGCCGTCTTGCTCCAGCCCCAGTTTGCTGATGATGGTCGTGTTAAAATTCATAATGTGAATTGAAGTTGCATCAAACTAATTGAACTGGTTCTTTATTTAGCTCTACAAAGATAATATATGAAAATAAGGTAGGCAGCATATGAAGGCTCCATATTTGATGGCGGCGACCATGTACTATCGGTGACTCAGCAGGAGGAGGACTTTGGTGTTATTCTGAACACAAAATTGGGGGAATCAGAACAGACAAAAGAACCCAGGAAGAAGGCATTGAGAATGCTTGGGGCAATGAATAGGAATGTATCATACAGAAGTGAGAAAGTCACCAGGAAGCTTTACCGTGCATGTCAGGCCACATTTGGAATACTGTCTATGCTTGGTCTCATAGTTATGAAAAAGATTGTTGGCTTTTAGAGAGTACAAAAGAGGGCTACAAAAATGGTTAATGACATAAGTGGCCTGGCATATGAGGAAAGATTGAAGAAATTTAATATGTTTTCACTTAGATACAAAAAGTTGAGATCACATTCAGGGCTTTAAATTTGTTCAATTCAAGTTAACTTCAGCAGGATAAGGTTAAGACAGTCATTCTTCACCAACAGGGTAATATGACACTGGAACCAGCTGCCAAAAACCATTGTCAGTAGCAGCATATTGAACATCTTTAAAAACACCATAGGTAATTGTTAAGAATAGAGGGCTTGCTTAATAAAAATAGTATTTCGGGGAGGGCTGATCAACAGATTTGGTGGGGAACTGGTTGAGTGTTCAGAGTGCATCCAAGAAGGGCCCTTGCGGCTAATAGTCACACTTTATTAGCTTCAGCTTCATCTGTAGCCAGGATCACAATCATCAGAGGTAAAGTGGTTGGAACAAGTGAATGAGGTGGTTTGATGAACTCCATCAGCTCTCTTTGACTATGTCAACCAGGTCTTATATGCATTTTCATCTCTTGGAAACTTAAGCATGTTGGTTGACAATCTCTTATTTCCACATGTTTCTTCCAGATGTTTGAAAAATATACCATAGGATAGTGACACTGAATTTTATGCCACCTTCTCCATCTCAATCATGATATATAAGGTAAGCAGAATTATTGGAGTTTAAGGTAATCAGCAGCACAAGTCTTGCTGATTAAGTTAAGCTAGGTTATGGATTTGTTGTAGGTTATTTTTTATACAAAAATATCTGAGTAGGTGTTTTTCTTGTAAGTTAGTTTTTCTTCAAAAACAGTTTTAGTAAGGTCAGGCTTTTCTTAATTTGAACATTTTAAGAAGATTAAAAATTTTCAATTATTACAAACAAACAAAATAATTTGTCATAGATGGCTGGGCTAGGTTGGGTTATGCTACATAATTTTTTATTGATTTTAAACATTACATTTTATGCTATATTACCAAACTCAAAAAACATTTTTGGTTGACATGCTGCCTCCAAACTGAAAAGCATGCCTTTGCAGAGGAATCAAGTGGTCTCATCATGTTGAGTACATTCATAAGCATTGCACTAGAAGAATAAATCCCTTTAAATAATAAATTACCTAGAACTGCTAATGTACCGGATTAGCGTAATCCGCATATTATATACCTAATACCTACGGAACACACCTCTATTTCCATCACCAATTAACGACGACAAAAGTTACTTTTAACATTGCACAAGATACACCACAGCACTACACTATGCAATACAACTACAACTAAAACGCAGGTACATCTAACACAAGGTGTGACACGAGACATAAAACAACCTACGAGGGAGCCATGTTTGGTTTCGGTTTTGTTGTGTAGGGCACTTCGGCCTCCTCAGGCCATTTCGTGCCATTAAGAAGAAATGCAGATTATGTTATGCGATTCAACTCATAAATCTTGGAGCAGGTTCGTGTTGCGTAGAAAAATGAAAAGTAATTTGATGAGAAATGGTTGATCATCCCCCAATAATGTAGGTAGAGTGAAGGGAATTTTGTGTGTATGGCAAAAATCTGTAAGTATTTTTCGAGGCCTGCGGTATTTCTGACAGTCAAGGAGAATGTGCGGTACTGTAAGATGGGTGTTGCATGATGGGCATGAAGATCGAGGTGAAGCCGTATATATATATCAATGTGTAAGAAAAGTATGACCGATGCGTAAACGTGATAAGACTTTTTCTTCGTGTCGGTTTTTTTGGTATGATGTGATCCAGGTATCTACGACAGTTTTAATGAAACAAAATTGTGTATGATCTGTGTTTTGTGTCCAGTTTTCTTTCCAAAAACGCCGTGTGTTCTGTTGTATTGATGACTTAATGCTTTCAAAATGTGGTTTAATTTCTGTGATGTTTTGTAGGTGTAATGATGCTTTGGCTAATTTGTCAGCTTCTTCGTTTCCTGGGATGCCGCAGTGACTGGGCACCCACAGGAAACGGACCTTCACGCCCATCAGAAAGGGTGTTTGAAGGTTATCGTAGATGGAAATATGGCAATGGTGTGAAAAAGAAAGTGAAGAAAGCGATTGAAGAACATATTTGGAATCGGAACAGATGACGACACTGCGTATGGAGCGACTAATTGAACAGTTGTAGACATAACGAAGAGCAACGAGAATGGAGTGCAATTCTGCGATGAAAATGGAGGTACCATTTGGTAGGCGATGCTGTTTTGTGTGTGTGTTTGAAACTATGGCATTCCCAGTGAGATTGGCGTCTTTTGATCCTTCGGTAAAAATAAAATGTACATGGCGGTAACGAGAGCGAAACTGGTGAAATTTTTATTTGGCTTACTCAGGACAAAGTCGTGATTTTGGAGTGGTGGTGAGATAAAAAATACGTCGGTCTGTCATCTGCCACGGTGGTGTAGCTGGTAGAGGAAGAGGGGTAATATGTGGAATATTGTATTGGAGTTGTGTAGAATATGTTTTGATGCGTGAACCTATGGTAAGGCCGGTTCGCTATTCGGCGGGACCTAAATAGTTGTGGTGTAAATTTTGGAGAACTTGTAATGATGCATGTGTGGGATGATGTTCTTTCAATTGAATTTTTGCGGCATACCTAAGTGTTTGTTCCATTCTTCGGATGTTTAATGGTGGAATTCCTGCTTCTATGTGTAGAGAATTGATTGGAGAAGTTGTCATTGCGCCAAGTGCGATACGGATAAATTTGTTTTGTATGATGTCTATAATTTTTAAAGATGATACGCTGGCACCGCCATATACTACGGATCCATATTCTATTATGGGTAGAACTAAAGATTTGTAGAGAAGTAGAAGTGTACGGCGATCGGCTCCAAGTGATGAAGAAGTGATACGTCGAAATAAATTGAGTCGGTGAAAACACTTGTTCCGGATATGTTCGAAGTGCATTTACAGTCTGCGGTCTAAAATGATGCCTAGAAATTTAAATGAAGTTACAAAAGGTATGTAGTTGTCCCCGAGGTGAAGGGGTGTGTCTGGGTTTAGGCAGGGAGTCGATTTACTAAATATCATTGTTGCTGATTTTGTGGCCGAAAAAAATGAAACCGTGCTTCAATGACCATTCGTGTATTCTGTTAAGTGCGTTTTGTAAGCGAAATAAGCATTGGTCATAATTTTTTTCCGGAGCACCAAATTGCACTATCATCTGCAAAAAGTGAATATGATATATTTGGAGACATGTCATCGAAAAGATCATTCACATAAAGACATAAAGACATAAAAGATTAGTGCAACTATGAGCCACAAGGGCCCTTCTTGGTTGCACTCTGTACTCTGAACCAGTTTCCCACCAAATCTGTCAATCAGCCCTCCCTGTAATACAGAAAAGCAAGCCCTCTATTCTTATAATGATTGTCTATGCTGTTTTTAAAGATGTTCAATGTGCTGTTACTGACGATGTTTTCTGGCAGCTGGTTCCAGTGTTCTACTACCCTGTTGGTGAAGAATGTTTGCCTTAACCTTGTTCTGCTGTGGTTAACTTTAATTTTGAATTAATGACCTCTAATTGCATCATTTCTGTTAAATTCAAACATTTTCCCAAGGTATCCCCTCTCCAGACCATGGACAAATTTAAAGACCTCGATGAGATCTCCTCTCGTCCTTCTATATCTAAGTGAAAACATATTCAATTTCTTCAATCTTTCCTCATATGCCAGGTTGCTTATGCCATTAACCATTTTTGTAGCCCTCTTTTGTACTGTCTCTAAAAGCCAACAATCTTTTTCATAGCTAGGAGACCAAGCTTGGATGCAGTATTCCAAATGTGGCCTGACATATGCACAGTAAAGCTTCCTGATCACTTCCTCACTTCTGCATGATACATTCCTATTTATTGCCCCGAGCATTCTCAGTGCCTTCTTCCTGGCTTCCTTGGTCTGTCCTGATGCCCCCAGTTTTGTGTTTAGAATAACACCTAAATCCTTCTCCTGTTGAGTCACTGATAGCACTTGGCCACCCAGCAAGTATGGAGCCTTCATATGCTGCTTACCTACATGCATGATTTTGCACTTATCAAAATTAAATTTTATTTTCCATTCTTCGGACCACTTCACAAGTTCGTCTAAGTCTTTTTGCAGCGAGATATGCTCATCCTGACCTGTTATTGCCCTAAAGACCTTCAAATCATCCGCAAATTTCAAAACTTTACTGCTTAGGCCACTTTCAATGTTATTTACAAATATAATGAACAGCAATGGCCCTAGTACGGACCCCTGGGGGACTCTACTAAGAACATTTTGCCATGATGACTTTGTACTATTTAGCATCACTCTTTGCTGTCTATCTGAAAGCCACAACTCTATCCATTTTAAGATGCTACCTGCAATACCATGGGACTGAAACTGTATCATTAACCGTTTATGGGGTACCTTGTCAAAGGCCTTACTAAAGTCAAGATATGCTACATCAACCTGATTTCCCTGATCAAATTGTTCTGTGGCGAAGTTCAAAAAGTCCAAGAGGTTTGTGAGACACGATCGTCCTTTTCTAAACCCATGTTGAGTATCTTGAATAAATCTGCTACCTTCCAGATAACTAACTATTCTATCCTTGATAATTGATTCGAGTACTTTGCAGACTAGGGATGTGAGACTTAATGATCTATAGTTTTCAACTTTCCCTCTTTCTCCTTTCTTGAAAATAGGGACTACATTTGCCCTTTTCGAATCTGTTGGAATTTCATTTTGTGAAACTGATCTACAAAATATTATACTAAGTGGAAATGCCAGTTCCTTTTCAGTTTCCCGCAATACCCTAGCATAAATTTCATCAGGTCCTGCTGCCTTGTTTGGCTTTATTTTCCTGATATGATTGTAAACAACATCACTATCAATGAAATCAACATCATTTGTCAGATCCCATGTCACTGAACTATGGTGTACGGTCGGCAGATTGGTCATATCTTCCAATGTAAACACTGATTTGAACTGCTTGCTCAGCTCCTCAACCATCTCACTATCCTCACCCAATGTAGTCCCGTTTACTTCCAGTGGACCAATTGTGCTAGAAACTTTACTCAGCTTGTAGAAACTAAAGAACTTTTTACTGTCCCCGTTACAGTTTCTAGCTAAATCCAGTTCTTTTGCTCGCTTTGCTGCTCTGGTTTTTTGCTTCACAGTGTCTCTAGCTTTTCGATACGCCTTTAGATTAACGACATTTGAGGCTTCTTTAAAAACTCTAACTGGAGTTTTCTTAGCCTTAATTGCTTTTATCAAGTCTGGTGTAGGCCATGCTGGGTTTCCTACCCTTCTTTTGCGTCTTTGCTTTTGGGGGACAAGTCTAATCTGAGTTTCCTTCAAGTAAGATTTGAACTTTTCCCACATTTCACAGGCATTTAAATTAGAGAATTCTTCTTTCCATCTGATGGCACTTAAAGCCGCTCTCATGCCGTCAAAGTCTGCTCTGTTGAAATTTGGAACCTTTACCAAATTATCCTTGATAATTTCCCCTACATGTGCCTTGAATCTAACTATGTTATGGTCACTTTTTCCCAGAGTTTCGCCTACAGTCAAGTCTTGAACCAAGTCACTTAAATCCGAGAATACAAGGTCCAAGAATGAACCATGCCTGGTAGGTTCCGATACAAACTGGTGTAAGAACAGGTCCTCTTCAATGCATTTCCTAAACATTTTGCATGATGGGGAGCCAACACCAGCATTTTCATAACCTTTTAGATTAAAGTCACCAAGAATAAGGCACTTCCTCTTAAAGTTTCTACTGATTTCCTCACAAATCACCTTGTCAAGCTCCAGTTGCTGAGAATGTGGCAGAGTTCCTGATCGGTAGAAAGCTCCTATCCTAAGAGTATTGCTGTTACCTTTTCCCACAGTGACATCAAGCCAAATGGACTCCACAGACACATTTTTATCCCCACCTGCTACTTTTTTGAGAACTGAATAAGCTATTCATATAGAGCATTACCCCCCCCCCCTTTCATTGCTGGACCCCTATTGCACGAAAACATATTGTATCCCTGGATCTCATAGTCCTGTAAGTTATCTCCAAAATACCCTTCACTGACCCATGCCTCCGTAATGCAAACAAAATCTGGTTCCTCCTCAGCAACATAATACTTGAATTCATCAAATTTGGAACGGATACTCTGAGCATTAAATATCATACACTTAACAAATGCTCCATAACCACCTTTGGCTTTTTCATATTGAGGAGTTCTTTTATCACGAGATGAACTATCACTCTGTCCCCTTGAGTTGCTGCTGTGCCTATTTGCAGACGTTGAGATTATATTGCCTTGGCTGACACTATTGGAATATTCCTGAGTTGGCAATGCAATTTCATCCCTCCCCACCCCATTTCCTAGTTTCCCTGAAGGACATGCTCGTATATTTTGCCTCACACATGGACCCCCTTCTCAGAAAAGTGCAGGCCATCCCTCTGATAGAGGTTCCACGATGCATAAAACCTGCTCCACTCGTCTACAAATGTAAAATCTAGCTCATGGCAGAGCTTTCCTACCCTGGCGTTAGCTGCCAGTGCCATAGAGCTCTACTCAGGGGAGGCTCTAGCCCTAGGCAAAATTGCTGTTACAGTGACTCTATTGGTACCCTTCAGGGTGGCCAGAAGGGCGCTATACTCCCGCAGAAGCTCCTCACTCCTAGTATGACCTATGTTATTTACCCCTACATGCACTATGACTGTATTAAACTGGTGATCACTGGTGACCTGTGCCACCGCAGGTACCAGGTCCTTCACCTTGGCACCAGGCCCGGTGATGCACCTCCTGTCCCTCCTACCTTTACAAAATATCCGCTCTAAATGTCGCACACGAGAGTCTCCTATGACCAGCACTGACTCCTTAATACTACTATCCTGGGGGCAGTCATCCAATGCCTGGAACATATTTGCTGTTAATATGCCTGCCCGCTGGGCCGGCCGGCTAGACTTCCTCCCGCTCCTACCACCTGCCACCTGCCACTCACTGACCCTTTCCTTAGGTTCGCGTCTCCAAATCCTCCACCCCCTGACCTCATGCCACTTCCCCTCCTGTGACCTACCAGAACTACCCCTCCTCTGTTCACTATTAACACTCCCCTCTCGAGAGATCCCAGCCACCTCCACAGTAGGGGAAGCCTCAGCTACCTAGTGGCCTGCGACCACCTGGGCATATGATGTCCCTGCTACGGAGTGACCCCTTGTTGCTTTATCTTGCCTACCCTGTGCAACAAGGGCAGCCTTGAGCTTGGAAACCTCTGCCTTAAGGGTCCTAATTTCTTCCTCTAGTGCCTGCATCCTGGTCGAAACCATCCTAAACGCTGCAGCTTATGCCTAGATTTAGATTCAAATTAACTCGCTAAACAACCAAGAAAAAGCTAACTATCATTCACTATAAATCGCTACCTCCTATACTGTCAGTTAATTATCTGAGTACCTTAAGAAAAGGAGAAACTATTAAACAATTGTTTATAAATAAAAAAATAATAAATAAACAAGATGTCTAATCTAATTGTCTTCCACACAAGTAGACAACTATATGAATATCCCTTTGATTTCACTTATGGCTAGACAGAAAAATGAACAGTCACACAGCACTTATGAATACCCCCAACTTACTACTAATTAAACTATCTTAAACTTCAACACCAAACACACTATGCACACCAAAAAATAAATAAAGTATGTTAGGATAGTATGAATGTTGTCTAATGTACTTATGAATTCTACACACTTGTAATATCTCCTACTACAGAAATCGAAGCGTCGAGAACACGCCGAAAGCCAAGAGGCCTCGCCTTGGCGCACACAAAGATGGCGCACGGCGGCGTCGCTAGGTTAATATAGTATAGTTTGCGTGCTACGAAAATGCTTATAAGATAAAAACTAATGAAATATAATCACAGAAGTAATTGCTAAACACCTATCCACAGCTTAGACTAGAATACTGCCCTGTTTTGCAACGACTTATCTGGAAACCTGGAGCTCCGGCGGACGTCCTCCCACCTTGACACCTGGCGGCAAACCATTGATGATAATGTTAAATAGTACTTGTGGAAGACAGCTTCCCCGTGGTAGGCCGTTCTGGAGAAAATGTAGATCGGAAATGGCTGACCGGCACCTGATGCTGAATTGTCGAAAACCAGATCAAAAACCTAATAAATAATGTGCTAAATGTCCTTTCATACCGAGTTGTTGAATTTTGAATAGTAATGCGGGTTTGAAAACCATATCGTATGCCTTGCTTATGTCTAGAAATACTGCAACTGTGTGTTCATGTTTTTTTGTAACCTAGGCGAATGTCAGTTTCTAATCGAATTAGATGATCTATTGTGCTGCGTCCTCGTCGAAAACCACATTGAAATGGAAACAGTAGGGAATTGGTTTCCAGGTGCCAAGTCAGCCTTTTAGTAACCATTCGTTCAAAAAGTTTTCCTAAACAACTAGGGAGTGCAATTGGTCGAAAATTATTTGGGTTACTATGGTCTTTGCGTGGTTCCGGAATGGGGATGATGATAGCTTTTTTCCATGTCTCAGGAAATATGTGATTTGACCATAATGAGTTAAATGTGTCTAAGATGCATCATTGTTTGGTGTGGTCAGATAAATGTCGAAAGAAAGAATAATGGAATTTGTCAGGCCCTACCGAAGTGCTCCCGGCGGAAGAAATGGCTCCAGTTCAGAAAGATGAAAAGAAGCATTGTAGTGCTCATTATTGGCGGAATTAAAGAGGTCGAGGTTGATATGAAAAGTGCGTTGTGCATATTCTAAGAAATGTGAATGGTAGTTCTCATCAGAGCTATTGTGGGCTATTGTATCAGCAATGGTATTTACTATGGTTTGTGGGTCTGTAATGGCGAGATTGTGTATTTTGAGGGCCGGTAGAGATTTAAAAGGGGAGCATCCGGACAAACGTCGAATTAATTGCCATATTTTACTTAAAGGTGTTTGAAAGGTGAGCTGCTGTAAATATGAGGACCATGAACGACGCTTCGCATTGCGGATGATGCGGCGGGTTCTCGCACGTTCACGGTTACGGGTGATTCAACTTTCTTGATCGGGATGTCGTAAATACTTCCGAAATGCTCTTTTTCTCACTGCAATAGCTTTGGAAATCTCCTCACACCACCATGGAACTGGTTTCCTTTCTGTGAATGGTTTTGTAAGTGGAATAGTTGTGGAGGCTGCTTGGATAAGTGTATTTGTAAGCAAGTTGATGTTTCGACGGGAGAAATATTCGGGTTTTATTGAGTATATGAAAGTTCCTGAAATTTGGTCCAATCTGCTTTCGAAATTTTCCGGCATGGGACAAAACTGGGTGTTGTATCAGCCGTAGTCGAAAACGTTGGTGTTAACTTGATTGGATAATGATCACTATCGTGAATGTCGGTGTCTACCGTCCAATCAAAATCGTTGGCTAGAACCGGAGAACAAATCGCTAAATCTATTGCAGTTTCTATGTTGTGTCCGAGGTGAAAAAAGTTGGCTCTCCAGTGTTCAACAATACTAAATTGTGTATGTCTAAAAATATTTGAATAATGCTTCCACGAGTATCTGGCTGTGTACGTTTTTATCAAACGCTGGACTATGGCCGTTGAAATCGCCAAGTAAAATGAACGGGTGTTTGAAATGTGCTACGAGGTTGTCTAATTGTGTCAATATGTTTGTGTTGTCTGTAGAAGGTGGAATATATAACGAACATACATGTATGTTTTTACCATGAATGCGCAAGGTACACGCTACGGCTTGTAAAGGAGAATTAAGTGGAAGTTGTGTATGTGTGTAATCGTTGTTGATATAAAACGGCTGTATCTTCACTCCGGTGTAGTCCAAGGACATTATCGTGGCGGTACAGTGAATAATTGTAAATGTTGAAATTATACTGATCAGTGGGCAAAAACCATGTTTCTTGAAGCGCGATGAGAATTGGACTTAAGATGTTAAAAAAAAGCTTTCATTTCGGCCCATTTAGAGATTAAGCTGTGACAATTCCATTGCAGAAGTGTAAACATTGAAAATAAAAGTTTTAATGTTTGTCTGCACCTTTCGGTGCTTGTCGGAGCCAGGAGTGCAGCTCCGGTTGGCTTGTGGGATGGGTGCGATCCGCTCCAGCGGACACACCCGAGCCATCCGGCCGACCGGTGACCTTGGCAAGGTCACGGCGGCCGGTCACTGCCGCGGGGGATGTACGCCTGCTGGGTTGAGTCGGTCGGGTCACGTGGCCGCCGGCTGGCGCTGGACGCGTCGGGCTCGGTCGGCGGCCCACCGAAGTGGAACGCATTTCCCCTGCTGCCGAATGGCTGCGGTTTCTGGGATTTCTTGATGAAGTTGCTTGGGACTGCGGAGCTGGAGTGGTCTTTGTGTTGGGAGCATTGGTTTTTTTTTGTGTCTGTGTGGTCAGCGGTGTCGGTTTCTTGAGTGGAGCTAAGCCGGGGATCATGTCAGTTTGGATAGAAGTAGAACAAGTGATCACGTGACGTGTTTGTGGAGTAACAGTGACAGCCTGGGCATAAGTTTTGCTCGACGGGGTGGTGGCCTCGACTGACCGACGGGCCTGGGGGTACGACACACCAGTCGTGGCCTTGATAGCGCAGACCTCCTTCTCCTTGCGCCAAACTGGACAGAGGGGTGATGTGGTTAGGTGGTCGGATGTGTGACAGTTGAGGCATTGGGCAGGCTTGGAGCAGGTTGAGTCAGGAAGAGGTGGTTCACCGCACTTTGAGCAGCGGGCTGTTTGGCGACAATTTTTACTGCCATGCCCAAAGCGCTGGCAATTGAAGCAGCGGAGAGGATGCCGTGTCTTTGCCATGCCGTGTCTTTATCCCACGCTACCAAATCCGTGGGATAAAGACACGGATTTGGTAGCGAAGGTATCCGGTGATGAGGGTTTTGGGAAGAGTGGTAGAATTAAAAGTAAGGACAAGGAGGCTCGTGTCTCGTTTCTGGCCGTCTTTAAAGGAAGTGATGCGGCGGACGTGGGTCACCCCTCCGGCCTGGGCTCCTCCTGAATGTCTTCCTCGGGCATAAAGCGGAGCTCCGGCGCGAAGACGGTGCCCTTGGAGGTGTTGCGGTTTGAATGGAGAAAGACGGTGACGGATTTCCCACAAAATGTGGTGGTACGGAGGAGGGCTTTGGTCTGGCCTCGGGTTGGGTCTTGATAACGAGGGTTCCGTTGGCTGGGGCTTCAATGTCGGGATTGGCTAAAGAGCAGATGGCAAAGAGCTGTTTAGTCGGCCAGAAAACGTTGACACGACGAAAGGAGACGGATTCCTCGCCAGGCTTGACTACTACGTACGAGCCAGCACTGTCGAGGTAGGGTTCGGTGGGTTGGATGGGTTCATGTGGAGAGAGTGTGGTCTGGTTGGAGCAAGGGTCAGCGGCGTGAAGAGTGATGGTCTGGTCTGGGTTTCGAGGCGAGGTCGTGGTCTTGGGACGGGCAGGGGTCGGCGAGGAGCAGAGGGCTTCCATGGCGTCGTCCAAAGCGATATTTCGGCGCGGGTCATCGACGGGTTGGCTAAGTGAGGGAGCATCAGGGGCCAAGTCCGGGGTCAAGCGATGGTCAGCAGGTGTGGTCAGTGGAGGGGGTTCTGAATCGGAGTCCGGTGGCGAGCTGGGGTCATTGTCCTTTTTGCGTTTCTTACCCATCGCGGGGAAAGAAACCCTACCTAATGAAACAAGAACACAGAAACACAGGCAAAGGAAGTACGACGGGGGAAAATTGTGGCGTGGGGGGGGGGGTGACGGGTGTCACCCCTAGAAACGAAAGAAAAGAGTGACGGATGTCACCCCCAGGAACGAAAGAAAAGAGTGACGGGTGTCACTCCCAGAAACGAAAGAAAAGAGTGACGGATGTCACCCCCAGAAACGAAAGAAAAGAGCGACGGGTGTCGTCCCCAGAAACGAAAGAAAACAGCAATGGGTACTTACAAGCGAGATAGTACTGCCCTCTCCAGAGACATTCGGTAACTGTCAAGCCATGTAAACAACTGTGCTATTTATGACTCAACTGCGCCATCTAAGAATTTGAGAACATGCGTGCCCCTAAAACCCTGCATTCGTGATGGTTGTCCCCTAATTCGCAGCCTAACTAAGGATGATAAAATAACAGCTCAACACGATTCAAAAAGCACAGACGTGATATTATAAGCTTTAGGAAGTGAGTTGAATTGAAAATATTTTCATTTAAAAAAGCATGAAACCATTCAAACGGCCCAAAAGGGGTACCCTAGATGACGTCATTTGTACCATTCGAGACGACACGCGGGAAGGCATGCGGATGACAGGGGCCTGCTAGCAGTCTCTCCATAACGGGTGGGTCTACTCTGTTGCCGTGGGCTGTTGCCGTGACCATATTCAGAAACTACCGAACCAATTTCCACCAAACCTTCACCAATCGATTCAGTTGGGTCGATTTATGTGGGACTTTTGAATATGGGGACTCTTACTAATACGCAAAGCTATAAAATTACCCCTCAAACTTGGAGCGGCCATTTTGAAATCATTTTGAAAGTGTTGCCGTGCCCATGCTCATAAACCACTGCACCGAATTAAACGAAACCTTCACCAATCGATACAGCATAGTCGATTTACTTGGGACTTTAAAATATGGTGACCTTGACCTTGACCTAAGGTCGCTGATTAAGTACATCTTTATTTTGAATTGTTGCCGTGACCATGCTCCTAAACTACTGAACCGAATTTCGTGAAACCTTCACCAATAGACGTGACATGGCCGATATACTTGGGACTTTTGAATATGGTGACCTTGGCCTTAGGTCAAGGTCATCAAAAAAGCACAAAACCATTTTTAAGACTATTAACCACGCCCATACTCTGAAACTACCCAATACAATTTCATGAAAACTTCACAAATCGACGTAACGTGTTCGATATACGTGGGGCTTTGAATATCATGACCTTGACCTTAGGTCAATGTCACCAAAATCCCCAAAATCGTTTTCTTGCCTATTTGACACGCCCATGCTCCCAAAGTACCGAACCGAATTTGATGAAACATTCACCAATCGACGTGGAATGGGCGATATATTCTGGAGTTTAAATATGGTGACCTTGGCCCTAGGTTAAGGTCATCAAAAATGCATAAAACTCATTTTAATGGTTGTTGCGCCGCCCATGCTCCGGAAGTACGAAACCGAATTTCATGAAACATTCGCCAATCGACGTGCCGTGGTCGATATACTTGGGACTTTTCAATATGGTGACCTCGGCATTAGGTCAAGGTCATCAAAAGTGTATAAAACTCATTTTAATGGTTGTTGCGCCGCCCATGCTCCGAAAGGACCGAACCGAATTTCATGAAACCTTCGCCAATCGACGTGCCATGGTCGATATACTTGGGACGTTTCAATATGGTGACCTCGGCCCTAGGTCAAGGTCATAAAAAATGCACAAAACCCATTTTAATGGTTGTTGCGCCGCCCATGCTCCGAAAGTACGGAACCGAATTTCATGAAACCTTCGCCAATTGACGTGCCGTGGTCGATATACTTCGGACTTTTCAATATGGTGACCTCGGCCCTAGGTCAAGGTCATACAAAATGCACAAAACCCATTTTAATGGTTGTTGCTCCGCCCATGCTCAGAAAGTACGGACCCGAATTTCATGAAACCTTCGCCAATCGACGTGCCGTGGTCGATATACTTGGGACTTTCCAATATGGTGACCTCGACCCCGGGTCAAGGTCATACAAAATGCATAAAACTCATTTTGATGGTTGTATGACATTTTAAAAGTCTTTTTGGTTAAAAGCGTGGTTAAAAGTCTTTAAAATTGTTTTGTGCTTTTTTGATGACCTTGACCTAAGGCCAAGGTCACCATATTCAAAAGTCCCAAGTATATCGACCATGTCACGTCTATTGGTGAAGGTTTCACGAAATTCGGTTCAGTAGTTTAGGAGCATGGTCACGGCAACAATTCAAAATAAAGATGTACTTAATCAGCGACCTTAGGTCAAGGTCAAGGTCACCATATTTTAAAGTCCCAAGTAAATAGACTATGCTGTATCGATTGGTGAAGGTTTCGTTCAATTCGGTGCAGCGGTTTATGAGCATGGGCACGGCAACACTTTCAAAATGATTTCAAAATGGCCGCTCCAAGTTTGAGGGGTAATTTTATAGCTTTGCGTATTAGTAAGAGTCCCCATATTCAAAGGTCCCACATAAATCGACCCAACTGAATCGATTGGTGAAGGTTTGGTGGAATTTGGTTCGGTAGTTTCTGAATATGGTCACGGCAACAGCCCACGGCAACAGAGTAGACCCACCCCTCCATAACTACCAAGCTCCATCCTCCAAAAATGTCCGTGCACACGTGGATACCCAGCTTGAGCTTTCAGCGCATTCGTAGCACTTCGCGCAATTCTGCGGTCTCTGCTAGGTCTCCTGTTTCGATAATTGCTGCCACATTATTGTGCTGTGCCATATTTGACATCGTGGAATGCTTCGTATGAGTTGCGCTTGAAAAAAAAAAACGATGAATTAAATTAAATGACTTCTCTTCGTTTCGCATTTATGTTGGTAGGAAGGAAATCATTAAACCCCGCTGAGCCTTCATGCACGTCATCTATTTAGTTCAGCATGCTCCCGGATTGACTTCCAAACTGAAGCACTGGTCCGATGCTCTGTTTTTGGATTCGTCGCATTTTTTTCGTTCATCATGCTTTAGAGCTCATCGCATTTTGTGTCGGATCCGGCACGTCTTGGAGACTCCGTCGCTTTTTAAAGCTTTGCTATTTTATGTTGACCAATGATGCCTTTGAAAGACCAATGCGTTTTCGAAGGCCCCAATGACGCGATTTTGGGGGACCCGGCGCAATTTTGTGGGGCCCGGTGCGAGTCTTGGGGGACCACCACCTCTCACAGTGGGTGGGGAGCATTTGCCCCTTTGCCGTCCATTCAGTACACAAACTGAAGACGGGGTTCAAGGAAATGTGGCGCACCTCTGATCCGGGAAAGGCGCCCATCCGGGTAGGCTTGAGTAGGCACCCCTTTCTTACTCACCCACTCAAGGGATATCTTAGTCAACGCTGCCCATATCGAAGGAAAAAGCTCCTCACGGGGGAAAATGTGCCATTTTTGTTACGGAAAGGTGATGCAGGATGCATAAGGCCCCTCCCCCACGCAAACGTTCAACGAATTTTCAGCCGAATGAGGCATTCAGGGACCTTTGCAGTGGCGACCCTTGAAGAAAATAGCATCCCTTCAAACGAATGCACCTACATCCCCCATGAAAACTGCTAGTTCCACCCAAACAAATAGATGTCAATGAAATGTAAGCCAACACATTCAGTGATGAAAAGTAAACAAAAGACTCGGTGCTGACCATGCTATGCCGACATTGTATATCGCGCATTCCTTTTGACTTCTCGTTTAGCAATTTTGTATTGCTAAGTACAAAATACGCTGGATGCCGGGGAGACTTATGCAAAAGCGTGATCCGGCGGCAGAGGAGGCAGCCCCCAATTTTGCACCTACTGAGAATTGACACCCTCCCACCTGTGTATTGCATGCACGGGCGTCAATTTGTATTCTTTTGTGAGGATCTTGGCCCCACCAATGTTGACTTTGCCCCGCCCCCAAATGTTGATTTGGTCAACCCAATAACATATGCTATTTGTATGCGGATAAGGAAGTTAAACGAAAAAAGAAAAACGTTCTGCTACATAGAAAACTTAGTTAATTAGCACACTTTGAGAGAGTTCTCGTGCCACTGAACAGATGCTTTTTCCACGTTGCGCCCGAAGTGTCTGCTGCAATACGTCATAGAAAGAAATTATAGCAACGTTTCGTGATTTTACCTTGTTAAATCATCTTAATCCTTGATACACTGGATTGCCCTGAGAGGCCAAAAATATTATCAGTGTTGTTTTGTTCTGAGGTGTGGGACTCTAATTACAAATCTACTCTAAGTGCAATGGGAGTGGAGGACCCCCAGAATCAAACTACGAGGTGGTAAGCATAGCCTTGATAAGCATGTACAAAGTCAATGTAAAGTTCCCTTGAAGTGCAAGTTTGCCCATCCTTCCCCATGCGATGTTTATGAACATCTTTACTCCTCATCCTGTTGCTATTCGCTGTGGTGGTGTGGAGCTCCATCCTGCTGCTGCTGCTACTCCCTACTCTTCTCTTCCTGCTGTTACTGTGTCTGTTATGAACTTTGAATAGATATCCTATAGTGCACTGATTGAAGAAGTCCCTGACGGTGGGATTTGTGCTTTTCAAGTTGAATGCTGATGTCATATGGGTGTTGTTCCAATTGAGCAAATCCACAAGTAGTTCTTGTACCTTAATTTTCAGGGGATGAGTAGTCTAGGGGTAACTTGCTCATCACACAATTGAAAGATGGTGGGTTTGAGTCTCGCCTGTTGCCACTCCTTGTCTGCTACCAGAGTGAGAAATTGGGGGAGCTGCATGACTGAATAGTCAATGTGCAGTAAAATCAATAACCACCACCATAATTTTTCAGAATACCATGGAAGTGGTAATTTTATCAGATGTGATTAAGGGGAGTGAACACACCACACAGTTGATTAAAGACCTTCACCACAAAAATACTTTTTCCACCTTATTCCCTCATGTCTTGTACAAGCAAACACCAAACAACACCACAACAGAATTGTACTGGAAGGACAAGCCACTGCCATTTTCTGCCAGAATATATTACATTTACATATTGGAGCCTGTAATTTTAATGGTAAATATGTAGACCTAGGTAAATTGAGATTTTGTTTAACACAGAAGGTTTCAATGTAAAAATTATGTTGTGCCCATTCATTTTCTCTGCAAATTATTTCTTCTTAGTCGGTGACAAATGATGACATAATTATTTGGTGATGTCATATGCATTAAGTCTTGGACAAAATATAATAAAATAACCTGACCTAACCTAACTTATACTAAGATAACAGCATATAGCATAACATAACCTAACCCAACTTAACCTAACCTAGCCTAACCTAACCTAACCTAACCCAGGATTGTCTATGAGACAATCCTGGATACTACATTGTGCATACACATGCATTTTTGTGTATGGTGCACCATATAGCATACCACATGTATACTGTCAATTTCAGTTTCACATGTGATCTTTTTTCAGTGATGGTGAAGATGGAGAGTCCAAGAAGGCTGCCAAGAGAGCAGCTAAGAAGGCTGAGAAGGCTGCAAAGAGAGCAGAACACAAAAACCAAGAAGTAAGAGCATGCATATGCTCAAAATCATTGGGCACTATTATCATCCATGCTATGCATTTTACCTTATAATTAGGAGATGTCTGTTCAACTTAAAGCATTTTATGTCTTGTGACATTGATGCAAATTCTTGCTCTGTTCATTTGCCATTATTATGACTGGATAGCATCACCTCTATGCAGCAATAACATCAATTTACAAGTGTACTTTGAACTCATATGTTGCTCAACTTCATTAAGCCTTGTTCTTGGTTGATTGGCTCACCAATTTATCTTCATCCTTCCTCACCAATGTCTAGAACACTAGAGCCTTAGAAGCCAATGTGTTAAGACCTAAAAATGTGTTCATGCTGTAGTTAAGCAAGCAATATATACCATTTCCTAGCTAGCATTTGTGATGACAGCAACCACATTGCATGTGTTGCACAGCAAAGTGGTTTTGATGTCATTGATATTATCAGTTTCTGGTAGAGCTGTGATCATAGTTCCAGTAAATCAGTACTGCTATAGCCATAATTGCCATGCATCAGTACCTGGTGGACCCACTGCTGCATCCTCAATTGCAGTGCATCAGTAACTGGTGGACCTGGTGTATTCCGAGTTGCTGTGCATTATTACCTGGCAGGATTTTCTGTACACCTAATTGCTGTGTATCAGAACTTGGCAGAACCTGCAGTGCACCTAGTTACTGTGATCAGTACTTGACATGATCTCTGCATACCTTGCTCCTGTGAATCAGTACCTTGCATGGCCTGATTCAGCCTTGGTGCTGCAACTTAGTACCTGATAGGACCTGCTGCATCCCTAGTTACTGTGTACCAGTACCTGACAGAACTTGCTGTAGCCCTAGTTACTGTGTACCAGTACCTTACAGTACCTGCTATAGCACTAGTTATTGGTTTTCAGTGCCTGGGAGAACCCACCATTACCCTAGCTGCTGTGAATTAATACTTGACAAAACCTGCTGCACAAGTGTGTCCAAAGTCGAAAATTTGAGTGGAAAATGGCATGTAGTTGAAGAGATTAACATCTTGTGTGATGTAGATATTATTTAAAAAAATATAGTTTCGAACTGTATTTTGTATTATATCAATTTGATCCTACATATCCATGGTAATGATAATGAAGAACAACATACAGCTAATGCATGTTTTCATAGTTCCTGGTTTGTAGTACTATGGGCCACTGATAGGAAAATCCTGATTTAATTGTGTTCATAGTGGAAATATACGTTTTGGAATTTTATGGGCAGACATGGTGGCAACCAAAACAAATGTTTTAATGTACTTCTGATGACTAGCTTAGTGAATTTGGCTGCACTGCTTTTTCCATGGATGCCATTCATGAGTACCTGATGGGCGCTGCATGACCGATGTAGTTGATGTGCCCCTAAACTCCAATAACCAACCAACCATGAGTACCTGATGATAACCTGGCTCCCTGTACTCAGAACCATTATTTCAGAGGCCAGAATGGTACACATTTTGAATATATAAAAAAATGTTTTTTTAAAACCAAAATAGCAACTCAGCATATGTAATGCCAACTTGCAGCCCAATATCATTATATTCTATTATTTTAATTAATTTCACCATAGGTTTGGTATAATAATGGCTCTTCAATGGGAACATGCCATTATGGGAGGCCCTTAGTTTGAGTTTAAAGGTCCTGGGTTTAACACTCACACCACTCGGGACATTTACCAATCCCACGGCCCACCGCGAAACAGTGGCTGGCGCCATTAGCTGTGATCGTGCATAAAGTGCGTCGAGAATCACCAAATAAACAAACAATAGCTTGAGCTTAGCCCAGGGCGGCTTTTGCTCGGCCGACACCTACTCAGAGTTGGTCCGGGGTGTTCGTTGGTCCACGACTTGTACGCGGACGGCCAGCGTACGCGTGGCCGTGTTTACGGCCACGCGAGTGTGCCGGGCGGCCGGTCCACCGACACTGTGTCGGTCCACCGACGCTGTGTCGGTCCGCCGACACTGTGTCGGTCCGCCGACGCTGTGTCTGTCCGCTGACGCTGTGTCTGTCCGCTGACGCTGTGTCTGTCCGTTGACGCTGTGTCTGTCCGCTGACGCTGCGGGTGTCCGCCGACGCTGTGTCGGTCCGCCGACGCTGTGTCTGTCCGCAGACGCCGTGTCTGTCCGCCGACGCTGTGTCTGTCCGCTGACGCTGTGTCTGTCCGCCGACGCTGTCTCTGTCCGCTGACGCTGTGTCGGTCCGCCGACACTGTCGGTCCGCCGACGCTGTGTCTGTCCGCCGACGCTGTGTCTGTCCGCTGACGCTGTGTCTGTCCGCCGACGCTGTCTCTGTCCGCTGACGCTGTGTCGGTCCGCCGACGCTGTGTCTGTCCGCAGACGCCGTGTCGGTCCGCCGACGCTGTGTCTGTCCGCCGACGCTGTCTGTCCGCTGACGCTGTGTCTGTCCGCTGACGCTGCGGGTGTCCGGGCAGAAGCCGTCGTCCGGCGACGCGGCGGCCGGCGACGGCGCCGCCGACAACGACGAGGACTGCTCGCTGGGCCGCTACGGCCAGCCGCCCATGAACCAGTCGGCCGAGCACGTGCAGCGTCAGCTGATGCGCGTCCAGCATCTGACCGGCGACCGCGACGGCCAGACGGTGTGGGTGCGGGGCAGACTGCACGTCAGCAGAGCGAAGGGTGAGCGGCATACCAGATAATGCCTTCACACAAACATTCGCTACAAGGTGTTCGTGTATCACAATCCATAATGGAGCCACGGAGCCACCCTCGCCTCGCCATCTCTCCGGTCAGACCTCACACCCCATCTCGGGGGAGGGGCGTTTAGTAACCCCCCTCTAAAATCCAAACTAAGCATCGTACGAAAACGAAAGTGGTGTTATCGGAAAGCGCTCGACGAGTAGGGTTCGGGTCCACTCACCAAAACAATTTCCCTCTCCCAAAAGTGACGTCACGAGTGGGGTTAGATTTTCACGACTTTTCACGACTTACATTGTGTTTTTGGCTCTGGGGAGTTCATTTTGGGGATATATGAAAAACAAAATTTATTTGGGATGAGAAGAGACAGCGAAATCGACCAGGACTTTAATTTTTTGGCCCCCGAAAAAAAAAAATTTGTATTTCGAAATTTTGAGTTCAAGTTTTTAAATTTTACTTTACTAATAGGTAGAGCAGACCGAGAACGTTGCTGGATGTCAACTTGCTCTAATCAAAAATGCTTCCTTTAGTCAGAATCTTCTATTTGAACTGCAATATGCAAATATGCAAAAGGTATGTAGTCAAAAACGGAAAGAATGAAAAGAATCCTCTCCTACGTTTTGTTGCATCCCTAAAGATAAGCAAATGCTGAAAGTTTCATTGAAATGTCTGTATCCGTTAAAGCGTGATGACTGGTTTAACTTTTTTTGGAGGTGACCTTACTTCACCTTGAGTAACTCGTTGATCCTAGATGACCTGATTTCAACATTTTGAACAGCATGCCAAATTGATGTGGGAAAAGGTATGCTAAATTTTGGCGCGCTGCCGCGCGCCGTTCGTTCACTATCCGGGAAAAACTTGAGGGGGGACGGTTGAAGACCCCCCCCAAGGGTTAGGGACCATCATGTGAATATTTATCTAGAAATAATGTCTACTCAGTGTTCAGAATGTGGTACATTCCACCCTATTTGACGAATGATGTATCACTGCTCTATACCGCCACTGCTCCACCCGTCTCTAGGCAAGCAGTGCTTCTTGGTGATCCGCCAGCAGCAGTACACGGTGCAGGCACTGCTGGCAGTCGGCGCCGACACCAGCCGGCAGATGGTCAAGTTCGCCGCCAAGTGAGTGTACCGTGGCTCGTCGTCCGGTGAGATCACCACCGCCTGGCCACTGTCAAGAGCCCGTCCCCCAACCAAAAGGTTGTGGGCTCAAGTCGCACCTGTCGACACTTCGGTCACAATCGATCGGCGGGAGAGGTTGGCGACGATTTTGACCCGATGATCACCGCATCGTATAGCCAATAGCCACCACCACGCATCATGCCGTGACTCGGGAGGTCGCAGACGGTACCGGGCGTGCATTTCCGCTCCTCTAAGCTGCTCACCGCTCTTGTAGTGCTATAAACGAGTGGCGACGTTTGGTGTACGTTTAAATGCTGACGCATATAAATGTGACTTTCGAAGATGCTGGAAAGTG
This sequence comes from Imbricaverruca yamaguchii, assembly GCA_034440575.1. Classification (NCBI taxonomy): domain Eukaryota; kingdom Metazoa; phylum Arthropoda; class Thecostraca; family Neoverrucidae; genus Imbricaverruca; species Imbricaverruca yamaguchii. The sequence goes on along the minus strand of JAOTOL010001505.1, from coordinate 1,065,961 downwards.
GTCCGGCTGATTCCTCAACCACTCAGTTTTGGCTACACACTGTTCTGATCGTGGTCGCTCGTACGCCATCGGTGTGTGGTCGCAGATCGTGACCTGAATGCTAAATTTGGTAGTGACATTTGTTTACTGTGCTGCATGCTACGTCAGAAGACGATGGATGAGATGGACGAGGCGACTAACGAGTGGATGGGGACTCTGTGCAGACGTCTTGTTCGGCGCATATTGATAGGCCACATCGAGTAGCTTTCAGAGTTTTGCTGACAGCAAATTCCAAGTTCGGTCGATTTCCGACAGCGCAGAGCGGCGTTTCGGTGGCGTGATGTGACGGGATGTGATGCAGCTCGACATGCCCTGACCTCAATATCTATAAATGTGGAAGTTTTGGGGAAAACGACACCCAGCGGGAAACATGCTTGCATCTCAGGTGGTTAAATTATTTATTGATTATTATATATCACTTACTAAAAAGAACAGGACATGCACACCAATGATCATACCAGTTTCAGCTGATATTATCGATGCACTAGTGATAATATCCTTTTCGGCTTGAAGCTTGCATTGTGCTTCTGTACACGACACCAGAATTGTATGGTATTTTCTCTCCAATATGTTGCATTTCCTGTACAATATGTTGTATATATTCTATGCATTTTGCATATGAACGACTTTCATTTTAATTCAATCTGCTGATGGGCGCTGTATGATCATCTCAGTCGATGCTCCACTAAGCCCAAATAACCAACGAATTCAATCTGCGGCCTGAAAATTGCAAATGCATATTGGCATCGAACGCCCACCGGAAGGTCGACATTGCCTTGCCTGACCTGACACGACCATGTCCGTCAGCGTTACGCGCGAGTCCATCATAGACGTGGCGGGCGTGGTGCGCCGGTCTCCGCAGCCCATCGACTCGTGCACACAGCAGGCCGTAGAGCTACACGTGACGCAACTGTGGACCGTGTCGGCGTCCGAGCCTCAGCTGCCGCTGCAGATCGAGGACGCCTGCCGACCCGACACGGAGGTACGGCGACCGGACTCGACACGGAGGTACGGCGACCGGACCCGACACGGAGGTACGGGGACCTGACCCGACACGGAGGCACGGCGACTGGACCCGACACGGAGGTACGGGGACCTGACCCGACACGGAGGTACAGGGACCTAACCCGACACCCGACCTGACCTTACACGGAATACGGCGACCGGACCCCGACACGGAGGTACGGGGACCTGACCCGACACGAGGACGGGACCTGACCCGACACGGAGGTACGGCGACCGGACCCGACACGGAGGTACGGGGACCTGACCCGACACGGAGGTACGGGGACCTGACCCGACACGGAGGTACAGGGACCTAACCCGACACGGAGGTACAGGGACCTGACCCGACACGGAGGTACAGGGACCTGACCCAACACGGAGGTACAGGGACCTGACCCGACACGGAGGTACGGGGACCTGACCCGACACGGAGGTACAGGGACCTGACCCGACACGGAGGTACAGGGACCTGACCCGACACGGAGGTACCAGGACCTGACCCGACACCCGACCTGACCTTACACGGCGGTACGGCGACCGGACCCGACACGGAGGTACGGGGACCTGACCCGACACGGAGGTACGGGGACCTGACCCGACACGGAGGTACGGGGACCTGACCCGACACGGAGGTACGGGGACCTGACCCGACACGGAGGTACGGGGACCTGACCAGACACCCGACCTGACCTTACACGGCGGTACGGCGACCGGACCCGACACGGAGGTAGGGGTACTTTACCTGACAGATATGGGGACTTCACCTGACACAGAGGTACGGGGAGTTTACCTGACACAGAGGTATGAGGGACGAACCAGACAAATGTGCAGATACATGACCCGACACAGAGGTATTGGACCTGACCCGACAAGATGTACGGGAACATGAACCAATGCAGAGGTACGAAGACATGACACAGAGGTACGTGCCTCTCCGTACCGTGCGAAGGCATGACCGGACAAAGAGGTGTGGAGACGTGACCCGACACAGAGTTTCGGGGACATGGCTCGCTCAGGCCGGGGTCTGGCCCGACATTTTGGACATTATTGGGACATAACCTGTCAGGTCAGGACTTGACATGGACAGAACACGGTCGACCCAGCCAGGACCACCGTAATGCTATCGCCCTCAGGCGTCACTCGGTCAGATTTTCAGGCGTCTATAGTCAACTAGTCGGTGTACCGTTAGGCGCTGGGAGTCCATTCTGCCTTCGTCTTTCACTTCTTAATGAGCTGAAAAGTTCGTCCGCCACTCGTGACGGCTGCTGATGATGACGACGGTTGGTTGCTGGTGACGATAGTTTTCGAGCGGCGCTCGCGAGCGCTGACCACCCCCTGCCGGCGACAGGACCCAGACGGTGTGCAGATCCGCGTCAACCAGGACACCCGGCTCAACTACCGCGTGCTGGACCTGCGCACGCCCACCAGCCAGGCCATCTTCCGTGTGGAGGCAGCCATCTGCGCCTTGTTCCGCGAAACTCTCGCCAAACAGGTGGCGTGCCGGCCGCACTGGCGTGCCTCGGCGGGCCTTGGTGGTCGTACAGGGACCGGATGTGCACAGTGTATGCTGCTTGTTGGTGTTTTTGCCACACGTGTGGCGACAGCAGGTGGTGCGTGTTATCCGAGTACTACGCCAGCATAACGTAATATGAAGCATCGACAAACTCGTCTTCTGTTCTTCTTTCTTATGTTCGCCTTTATTGAGTTTATGTTCATCCGAGGTGTAAATATAACTGAGTTGATGAGTTTGCGGTGCCCAACTGCCCTCCTATATAAAGCCTCGACATCGTTTCGCCCACAACCCTTGCCACGTCCGCTACCAGTGTAGGATATCAGCCGAGACACGGACACTCATTGCCACCCCCCCCACTCTCCCGTACTGACGCACGCCGCCGCCGTCGACGGCAGGGGTTCGTGGAGATCCACACGCCCAAGATAATCTCTGCGGCGTCGGAGGGCGGCGCCAACGTCTTCGCCGTGTCTTACTTCAAGAGCAGCGCCTACCTGGCGCAGTCACCGCAGCTCTACAAGCAAATGGCCATCGCGTCCGACTTCGAGAAGGTGTTCACGGTGGGCGCCGGTAGGTGGGCCGTGCTGGGGCCGGTAGGTGGGCCGTGCTGGGGCCGGTAGATGGCCGCACTGACGCTGGTAGGTGGGCCGTGCTGGGGCAGGTAGGTGGGCCGTGCTGGGGCCGGTAGATGGCCGCACTGACGCCGGTAGATGGGCCACCTCCGGCCGGCGGCGGGGGCAGCTTCCGCTCACGTCATTGTTGTGCCGACGCCGATGCAGTTGTTTGAGACGGTATCGCGCAAAGCAACAACCAGTCTAATTGTCCAGTTGATCAATCGGTTCGGCGTTGTGCCGGTGGTTGCCGAGTACTGTCCCATGTCCGGCGGCTCCTGCTGTCTGATGTCCGGCGGCTGCTGCTGTCTCATTTCCAGCGGCTGCTGCTGTCTGATGTCCGGCGGCTGCTGCTGTCTCATGTCCAGCGGCTAGTACTGTCTGATGTCCGGCGGCTGCTGCTGTCTGATGTCCGGCGGCTGCTGCTGTCTCATGTCCAGCGGCTGTTACTGTCTGATGTCCGGCGGCTGCTGCTGTCTGATGTCCGGCGGCTGCTGCTGTCTCATGTCCAGCGGCTGTTACTGTCTGATGTCCGGCGGCTGCTGCTGTCTGATGTCCGGCGGCTGCTGCTGTCTCATGTCCAGCGGCTAGTACTGTCTGATGTCCGGCGGCTACTGCTGTTTGATGTCCGGCGGCTGCTGCTGTCTCATGTCCAGCGGCTGTTACTGTCTGATGTCCGGCGGCTGCTGCTGTCTGATGTCCGGCGGCTGCTGCTGTCTCATGTCCAGCGGCTGTTACTGTCTGATGTCCGGCGGCTGCTGCTGTCTGATGTCCGGCGACTGCTGCTGTCTGATGTCCAGCGGCTAGTACTGTCTGGTGTCCGGCGGCTGTTACTGTCCGATGTCCGGCCGCTGTTACTGTCTGATGTCCGGCGGCTGTTACTGTCTGATGTCCGGCGGCTGTTACTGTCCGATGTCCGGCCGCTGTTAATGTCTGATGTCCGACGGCCGTTACTGTCTGATCTCCGGCGGCTGTTACTGTCTGATGTCCGGCGGCTGTTACTGTCCGATGTCCGGCGGCTGTTACTGTCTGATGTCTGCGGCTGTTAATGTCTGATGTCCGGCGGCTGTTACTGTCTGCTGTCCGGCGGCTGTTACTGTCCGATGTCCGGCCGCTGTTAATGTCTGATGTCTGGCGGCTGTTACTGTCTGATGTCCGGCGGCTGTTACTGTCTGATGTCCGGCGGTTCCTGCTGTCTGGTGTCCGGTGATTGTTACTGTCTGGTGTTCGGCGGCCGCTACTGTGTAATGTTGGTTGGTTATTGGAGTTTAGGGGCGCATCGACTACATCGGTCACGCAGCGCCCATAACCTAGTCAGCGAAACAGTGAAATGAAGGAAACATCACCAGCCAAACAGTGACATGTAAGCAACACCATCCAACAGGGGAAGCTGGCGAAAAGCAGTCAGAATGACATGTCATAGCAACATCAGTCAAACAGTGAAATGAAGCCAACATCATCGAACAGCGAAATGGAAGTAGCATCATCAGATCATCAGACAAACAGTGAAAGCAAGTAAAATCATTCAGATTGGCATGCCACAGGGTGAAATACAACTGATATGCAGTGTCACGATCCACATTTTCCGATATAAAAGTGAGTTAATGAGGATCGTAAATCACAGAAAACTGGATATCCGATAGGAATCGGAAGAGCCGCCCTGGGTTGCAGTAAATCAGCACGTGCCACACTGACAGTGCAGCACGTGCTGATTCCTGTTACCGCCAGTCAGAAGGTAGCGGTGAGTGTCATATGTGTGGCCAATTCGGAGGCGACATAGTGCCGCTTCGTGCCGTCTGACTTCATGTCATGACGATAACCATTCAAGTGGCGTGGAGGGTGAAACGTCGCGTATAAGTAGCCAGAGCAGTACGCTTCGCTGCAGCATCTGCAGCCTCATTCCCATAGATGCCCAAGTGGCTCGGAATCGAGCAGAATATGGCAGTTTTTCCTCTGATGGTCAGCGATGTGAGTCGAGACAGAATCTCCTGTAAAATCGAGTTCGATGAATAAAACACTCCTAGCGCGAGTAGGCTGCTGAGCGAGTCGCTAAATAGGACGTAATGAGAACGATCGTCGATCTCGATGAAACTTAAAGCTTTGTTTATGGCGACCAGCTCAGAGGTGTAAACGTGCGTTGGCTGGGAGAGAAAACGATCTACTCACAGTACCCGACACAAAGGCACATCCAACACCGGTGTCTGTACTCGAACCGTCTGTATACGTTGGCGAATAGTTTCTGCATGATGAGACCAGTTCTAGTCCCCTTAGTTTAAGTTCCTGTGGGAGAACGTCACCTTTCCTCAGGCACGAGAGCGACACATCGATGTTTGGAGACGTCAGTTTCCAAGGAGGACACTTTAGTGACGTCACACGCATTACCCCCTAGTTTCGCGTTGTGCTCCTCAAATAGTGCTCGGATTCCGACGCAGAAAGGTAAAGCACTTCGGCGTCGTTCTCTAAACACAGCCGGGACATGCCGCGAAAACACTGACCGGTAAGTAGGATGATCAGGGAACTGGCGCAGTTTACATGCATAACGCATCCCGAATGATTCACGTCGTAAAGCAAAGCATGGCTCGTTTGCATCTGCCGAAATACTGGCAACCGGAGAGGTGCGAAAAACGCCTCTCGTGGTGGAAAAGCGAGAAGTGTTGTGGATGGTATCTAGTGTTCGTTTCGCTGTGCTACAAGTACCATCGTACACAAAACATGCGTAGTCCAATTTCGACCGGATCGTTGATCTATACAGGAGAAGCAAAGTTCGCCTATCAGCGCCATGCGACGTCCGTGACACCACCTTAAGAACGTTTAGCGTTTTAAAACATTTGTCGCGGAGCATTTTAAAGTGGTTCCTGTAGGTCAAACGACTATCGAATACAACACGGATGAATTTTGCCGACGGCTTTGTTGAGATTGGTGACTTGTACTTGTATATTTCCACGTTTCCACATCTCTGACGCCGGCGGGAGTGCATGGCAACAGTTTTACTTCGTGAGAACCGGAAGCCACTCTTGTTTCCCCATCGCTTCAGGCGTAAGACGGCAAGCTGCAGCTGTCTCTGCAGTGCCGGTGCAGATGTACTCGAAGTCCAAATTGTTATATCATCCACAAAGAGCGACAGATAGAAGGCCGTAATCCACAGGTAATGTCGGGAGAGATTGGGCGGTAGTGTAGTGGATCGTGTCCACTTTTTCCAGGCTTTAACAGTGGTATAACTGTAGTATCGCGCCAGGCTTCTGTAAAGTGACCTTATGCCCACATACAGTTAAAGGTGGTTAATAACACGTCCTGTACAAATGGCGGCAGATGTAGCATTTCATTGTGGATTCTGTCGGGGCCTTCGGACTGCCACTGTGTAATGTCTGGCGTCTGTTACTGCCTGATGTCTGGCGACTGTTCGACGTCTCTCACTCGATATTCGACGTCTCTCACTGTCTGATATTCAGCGGCTGTTACTGTCTGATGTCCGACGGCTGTTACAGCCGCCGGACATCAGACAGACAGTTACTTGCCTGATGTCTGGCGACTTTTCTCTGATATCCGACGTCTCTCACTGTCTGATATTCAGCGGCTGTTACTGTCTGATGTACGGCGGTTGTTGATGTCTGATGTCCGGCGGCTGTTACTGTCTGATGTCTGGTGACAGTTGTCTGATATCTGACGTCTCTCACTGTCTGATGTTCAGCGGCTGTTGCTGTCTGATGTTTAGCGGCTGTTGCCGTATGATATATGGCGGTTGTTCCTGTTTGATGTCCGGTGGCTGTTGCTGTCTGTTTGATGCCCGGCGGCTGCTGATGTCCGATGTTTCAGCGGCTGTTGTGCACAGTCATGTGGTTTGTGTCAGGGTGTCCACTCTGATCCGTGCGCTGGTGGCCCCGACCGGAGCCAACGGTACTCATCATCCACAACTGGCAGTATAGTCAGTTGGCTGTCCCATCGATGCAAGTGATGTTGCCGTGTTTTCGTTTCACGTCTGACGATGCCTGATCTCATGTGACCCCAACTGATCCTGCTTGACTACGTGCAACGTGCGATTCTCCACAGCTCCACCCGATGCACCCAACTCCCCTCGCCCCTCCTAATGCCACCTGTCCCCTGCCGACCTAACTGCGTCTGCCCCACTGGCCAATATACTGTCTGGGGGCAGCAGCACTCGCAGGCGTCTGACCCGCTAGCTCCTCACGTAACTCCATCTGGCCCAGTGTGACCCCGCTCGGCCCACCGGCAGTGTTCCGCGCCGAGGACAGCAACACACACCGGCACCTGACGGAGTTTGTGGGCCTCGACCTGGAGATGGCATTCCAGTACCACTACCACGAGGTGGTCGACCAGATCGGCAACCTGTTCACCAGCATCTTCAGGGGTCTGCGCGACAAGTTAGTGTCCCCGGTCCGGTTGTGGGGCTCGGTGTCTGTTGGTCGGCGTAGACCCCCACCCCTCACCCTCTTGCTTCAGCTGCACTGACCGGATGCTGTGTTGAGTGAGATGTGGGGGGGGGGGGGTTGAAGGCAGTCGGCTCCGAATTTCGCTGGCCGAAGCCCGGGACCATTACGTCAGGCCTTTGTTGGTCTGATTGAGGAACGTGTGGTCTGCGGCGCCGGTGTCAGGACCCATGAATCAACGATGCATCACGTGCCGACAACTAATTTGAGCACCTCTGGCGATGGCAAATACGGTGTTGGAATGATGCCTGACCCCAGAAGGGTTTTCATTTCCTGACGGTCGCCTTCCTCGGTGTGCTGGTGACAGTTGTGCCCGCTTCTGACTCGGAAGTTGAGCCACCGCCTCTGCCACGTGACATTACTGGGTACGACGTGGCAGTCGAAAACACCAGCCGTGCGCTTTGTATGGCCACTGATTGGTCTTGTTATTGCTAATGAGGACACGCCATTTTGCGTCATCACAGGTGTATCACTGTGCATCAATGTGATTCTGATCATGTGACCCTGACTGTGTGACCTCGGCCATATGACCTTGACAACGTGACCCTGACAGTGTGACCTTTTTCAATGTGACCCTGACAATGTGACTGACCATTTCAACCTGACCATGTGATCCTGGCCATGTAACCCTGACAATGCGACCTTGACCATGTGACCCGGAACATGGGATCCGGACTTTGTGACCCCAACCTGATAGTCGGAGCAGCCGTCAAACCGCCAAGAATTACCATATATCTGTTGCCAGTGAAGTGATGTTCCGATGAAATTCGTGTGCGCATGAGTAGGGCCACGAATGGGCGCAAAATGACCAAGGTAGTCGACGTGCCCTAAAGCACACGTCCACCAGTAGGGCTACGAAAGGAAATTGAAGATATTGAAGATTCACCAGGATTACACATATCCTGGCAACGGTGGCCAACATGGGTGTGGAGCCGGAGTCGCCGGAGCCGGAACATTTTGCCCGGAGCCGGAGCCGCCGGGACATTTTACCCGGAGCCGGAGTCGGAGCCGGAGCCGTCAAAGGCAGGGCGGCTCCGACTCCGAAGGAGGTGTAAAGTAAAGAAAATTAGCAAACGTGAAATGAACACATTATACCTAGTATGATATGGTATGAAAACGCATTCTTAAAAGCAAAAATGTGTACACACGAGGAACATGTATAAATATCATCAAAGACTGGTGGAATAACCAATAACCATATTCTAGCCTCAGTAGTTAATGCAATAGTTCCGTGTTTAGTTTAGTTAAGTTCATTGTTTCCATCATCAACGGGTTGTTGTACCTTATTAGAGATGAGGTCAAACATTACAATTTACAACAATGGTGTTCCTTGGACCGTTCACGGGATGGGGAGTGTTGTTGATTCGAGTCTCCCCTCTTCTGATTTCCCCAATACGGCACGAAGCGAGCGTCAGTTTACGAGGGTATAACACCGAAAAGTGATTTTGGCGGGGGATGGTGATTATTTAAAGATAGATACAGGGTTTGTATGGGAAAGTTGTTTATAGTTGTCTGAAGTGTTCCCTTCTAAGTGGTCGCGGCTAACTTTTTTTTACATCCCCCTAGCTCTTACTTAATGGATCGATCACGTTTTGGATGTACGGAGCCGCCGGAGCCGGCACATTTTGCCCGGAGCCGGAGCCTGAGCCGCCGGGACATTTTACTCTGAGCCGGAGCCGGAGCCGGAGCGGGGATGCTTCCCCTGAGCCGGAGTCGGAGCCGGAGCCGGGATGCTTCCCCGGAGCCGGAGCCGGAGCCGGGATGCTTCCCCGGAGCCGGAGTCGGAGCCGGAGCCGTCCAAAATTTTCCCTGCTCCGCATCCCTGGTGGCCAAGGTTTTCCTCGTGTTCAACTACCCAACCTGCTGAGTGACTTTTATATTTGTGGCATTGGCCGCCTCCACAGTGCGACTTCCCAATCCCGCGCCCCACCGGCGAAACAGTGTGGGCGGCGCCATTAGCCGTGAATGTGCATAAAGTGTGTCGTGAACCAACCAATAAACAAACAAACACAGTGTGCGACACAACCGGCTTCGGTAAGATACAATCTATAAGTGCGACAAAATATCGCAGTGTACAGTTTTGTGTGCAATTGTTGCTGGAATGGAATCTGCACCGCAACAGGTAGAGCGTCCTGACGCTTGCGCAAGAACGGCGAGCGAGGCGCACGTCAGAAGATGTCCAAATCTTTGGTTAGCTTGAATACAAATATCGTCACCACTGCATCTGAAAAACTACTTCAAATTGACTTGCCTTCCTCCGCATGTCACCACGATATTGAGACCAGCCGCACGCACCTGCTCCTTGTGTGCGTAAAGACTGGGGCTGGCGGCATGTTTCATTCGTATCGTGGTAACATTAATCAGGAGTTTGTATGTACACTTGGCGCCAAACTGAACACAAGTTGAGGCACACTGTGCCGACCAGCCTATGTGCATCGGCCGACCCCCTCCCCCGCCTTATCTTGTTTCTTTCAGCTCGCTTCCACTGACGTCTTTCTCTTCAGCCACTGGCATACCCTGCGGGACTCGCCCCTCCACTGACTGGCGGCCTGTGTGCGTGTGACCAGCTTCCAGGTGGAGATCGAGACGGTTCGGCGCCAGTATCCGTCGGAGCCGTTCCGCTTTCTGGATCCGCCGCTGCGGCTCGACTTTGTGCAGGGCGTCGAGATGCTGCGCGAAGCCGGAGTCGAGATGGACGCCGAAGAGGACCTCTCTACGCCCAATGAGAAGCTGCTTGGTCGCCTCATCCGAGCCAAGGTCGGTAGTAGACCGGGCCATGCCGAGGTTGGTACCAGACCAGTCAGTATCAAGGTCGGTACCAGGACCGTCCATGTCAAGGCCTGCACCAGACCCGCCCTTGCGGCGCGGCGGCAGGCTAGCCGCCGACCAGCGCAGTAGCGTTCACGTCTCGGTGGGCAATGCACCGTCAGACAGCGAGCAGGAACAATCGAAGCAGATGGCCTTTTAAATGGTCAGTACGATTAGTGCGCCCTCCAGCCCATTCATCCGGTTATTCAAATAAGGGCCTGTATTCAACGCAGCTGCTGTTTGGAATGTGTTGAATGTACGCCAACACGCGTAGCGAATAGGGCGTTGTTATGGTTGGCACCAGACGTCTGTGTACGTGACGGTGCGGCGTGACCGGCGTGGCTGCGGCCCCTAGAGCCAGAACATCCCGCCAATGGCGGCAGCCAAGGCAGCTCGCCAACATAGCGGCAGCCAAAACAGGCCGCCAAAATTGCGCTAGTGCCGACGTGATGGCGACCTTGTTTGAGGATCATGATTGATGCTGATGGGCTCTGATTGACGTCGCGGGCATGACACAGGCGGGGGAGAGCATTGCACAGCAGCAGGCTGCATCACAGCACAGCAGGAGAGCCTTCGGTGTGGCAGCTTTGACGTGCGGTGTCAGTGCTTGCATGCATATTTGTTTTAAACGCCATTGCCGAATCAGCAAATGTGTGTACTATAGTATAATATCACGCGGGAAATGTGTTGTCCCTAACACCTACTAAGGTCTTATTTTGTCTCCCCTTTCGCCCTCACCTCGCAACTTCTGGCTTCGTGTAGTACAATATTGTTTGTGAATAGGTGAATAGGAGCCAAATTTTCTGATGAAGCTTTTCTTCGAACTTCGTTCGCCCTGGCATATCTGCGCCCTGCTAGACAAATGAAGCGTCTGTGCAGTGTCGATGAAGACAAGAGCGACCTTCCCCGATAAAACAGCCCGCGTTTTTTTTTTCCGGCGTGAATATGGTTCGATCGCGTGCTACCTACAGACCATGTGCTGACACCTGAATGCAGACGCGTACTGCACGGTTGGCAGTTGGAGCTCCGTCAGCGCCCGTGGTGGGCCAGACCAACTGGGTCGGCCCCCAGCCTTGTCGTCACGGCCCGCCCTGTGACGCGTCGCTCACGTCACGCAGTTGATGCGCTCTAGAGCCTTAGTAACTAGCTAACTCTTGTCGCACAGTACGACACGGACTTCTTCATCCTGGACAAGTTCCCGCTGGCCGTGCGCCCGTTCTACACGATGCCCGACCCCAAGGACGGCCGCTGGAGCAACTCGTACGACATGTTCATGCGTGGCGAGGAGATCCTGTCGGGCGCGCAGCGCATCCACCACGCCGACTTCCTGATGGAGCGCGCCAAACACCACGCTATCGGTCAGTGCGATCGGAGCATGCCGCTGCCGCCGCATCGCGGACACGGGGTCTGGACATCACCGCCGCGGACACGGGATCCGGACACTACCGCCGCGCTGCGGACACGGGGTCCGGACACTACCCCCGCGCTGCGGACACGGGGTCTGAACACTACCGCTGCGCTGCGGACACAGTGTCCGTACACAACCGCCGCGCCGCGGACACATGGTCCGGACACGACCGCCGCGCCACGGACACATGGTCCGGACACGACCGCCGCGCCACGGACATGGGATCCGGACACAACCGCCGCGCCACGGACATGGGATCCGGACACAACCGCCGCGCCGCGGACACCTGGTCCGGACACTACCGCCGCGCTGCGGACATGGGATCCGGACACAATCTCCGCGCCCCGGACACAGGGTCCGGACACAACCGCCAGATTTGTATTGACTCGGTGCGACTCCACCCGAAAAAAACTAGCACCTTCAGAAGATACCTTATTCCGATTCCCATGTTCAGAGGTGAAGTCGGCCACGCGATATGCGCTGTTAGCCCACACTCATTAGCGTTCTCGTGATTGAGCATGCGAAATAATTCAAGTCAGAATAATAAATCACTCAAAATCATTTCATAGTTAATCAGATTTTGTTCGCTGATCTGCAACAGTTCGACGACAATCTGAAGGCTTGTTTGGTGTGGTTTGATCACCTTTGTATGCCGTGAAGCAGTGTCGACTGTTTTACCAATGTCGTTCGACACTAATTTGTTTTCGTCCTGTAACTCTAGATACGCAAACAATTTCTTGCGTCACCCCTTCAATGAGATATGCGAAATATGTAGTGAACTGCCCCAAGCTATCACAGTATGAGCTGTGACCGGCCTCTGAATACTTCCCTCCACGAGCCGTCCTTTTCTGCTCTTACTTATTCCGATGCCTGTTCGGTGTGTCGTATCAAGATCTGGTGCGAATAATTGGGCTGTGTGAGTGGCATAGCCCACAGTACGTGGGGCATGATTGCATTGAGCTGTGCAATTGGTATAGCCCACAGTACGTGGGGCATGATCACAAGAATACTTCGTACTTCGTGCAACGAAGTAAGCCAAACTTCGTGCAACGAAGTAAGCCAATAGTAATAATGCACTCGTTGAATCCCTTGTGTCCATATCCAATCATATATCCGCGATATCTTGCAGACGATCGGCCATGTTGAGAATTTAATTATTCCAGTGTTTTGTAAGGAACGTAAGTGTTTGGACAGCGTCGGTGGTCGAATTATTATTAGGGCCGGGGCAAATGTTCATGCTTCGCCTTTATTTGCTGTAAGATTGAGTGGACTCCACTGGTTCGTTACTAGACTATCGCATGTCGAGTACGGCAGCGATCCAGAACAAAATTTGTTCCTCGGGTCGAGGGTCGCCGTTTAACCACATAGGATCTCAATTTTATTATGTTTTTAGGGGTGGACGGCACAATAACTCAAATGGTGAATATTTGATGCACACGTCTGCGATTGCGATTTTCCTTTGAAACGACCGTCCAGTAGAAGCGTTTCAAACTAATGCTCTATAATGCGATATTAAACAAGCGAGTGTCAGGTATTTTTAATGACTTGCTGCCTGTCAAATCAACTTCAGCGAATTCCTCATCTTTTTTGTAAGTGGATAAGAAGTAAGCGTTTTTTTTCGACAACAGCACCTAGTGAGGTGATGTAGTCGGTCTTCTGCCGCCTATGTCGTCCGAGCGGCTGGCTGTCTCCTTTCCCTGTCACCTTACCCTCTGCTTCATTTGCAGACACCAGCAAGATCCAGTCGTACATCGACAGCTTCAAGTACGGCTGCCCACCCCACGCCGGCGGCGGTATCGGGATGGAGCGCGTCTGTATGCTTTACCTCGGCCTCGACAACATTCGCAAGACGTCCATGTTCCCGCGCGATCCCAAGCGGTTGACACCGTAGACTGTAGTTGGTAATCAGGCCGTGGGATGTCGCCACTGTGCTCGGGTCTCGCGTGGCTAGCGGTAGCGGAAATTTGCTCATTCCGGGATGGAATCGTTCTCTTGTATTTCCTCCGACGAGACGACTGAAATATTAATCAAATGAGTTCTCTGCTCCAGAAATTGTCTCTGGCTCCGAATGGTGTCTGCAAATGTGGGATGCGTCGACGTGGCTAGTTTTGACGTTTTTCGGTGTGCCTTGTTCTAGATCGATTATGGTGTTGAGTTTTACCGTGTGTAGAGCGAGCGCTGCGATGTGGCATAATCCGAACATAGCTGAGCACCTATCGCGGCGAGCTTCCACAGACCAGCCCCTGCCTCTGGGCTGCCCGTCCGTGTCAGCCCCTCAGCCTTACCTCTGCCCACCGCTGGGTGCGTGCGTGTGGTGTTTGCCCTCTGTGTAAGCGGCGTCGGTGACATACACAGGCTCTGGAGGACGGTTTGTTTGCTGGGTTGTACGGGTGCGTCGACTGCCAAGGCCACTGCGCCCGCTGGAGGACGGTGTTGGCGAGCTTCCGCTCGTCGAATGTGCACGTGACGACGGCGAACGGCCGACCTGCCCACTCAGGGCTCGGCCAGCGGCCAGCTACACGTCGACAGGGCACGCGGCACATTTCACACGCGTGTCGGTGACCGGGAGGGCTGCAGAGTGGACGGACGCGGCCGGTGGTGGAAGTCGGCGACCCCCGGCGGCGGCCGTGACCCTCCCGGCACGGCCACGCACCGGATGGACTGTCCGGCCGAGGGAGGGTACTGACTGAGCCACAGGACGCGGCGGGTCGAGCCGACGCCCGGCGGCGGCCGCTTTGGCCGGCCAAACCCACACCGTGAAACAGTAAACCCCATCAGCTATGAGTTTTTAGATACGTGAATTGCAGTGCGAGCAAACATGAGGTGATCTTTAGTGTTGAGTGTTGAGCAAACATGAGTTCTAGGCGACATACAAATGTTCCATATAAACTTCTGACGGTCCCGCGAGGCGCCATTACCCCGGGCGTTAGCGAAAAAAAACACCATCGCGCAATCGCGTATGTGAATGTAAGTCGGGCTTGCCTTGTTTTTGGTATGCAATGGGTTAGGCAGCCCTTTGTAAAAAAAATTCACTGAACCCACGGTCAGGCCAAAGCAGATGCACTGTTCGGCGCGTTCGCTCTTGTTTCGTGACGAGAAACGTCACCAGGAGGGGCGGTGAAATAGTGGTATCGACCCCCCCCCCCCCATGCGCTGTCTGCACTTCCTTGATTAAAACTCCCGGCAAGTTGACGTGCAGGGAACGTGACAGCTCAAATCATCCTCGGAAGCACGGTCGCGATGCCGGATACTTCTGACATCGGGCGCGGAACATGCTCTCATTTGATATGTAGCGCGCAACAATTGCATTATAGACAAGTTTTGTCCAGTTGGGTTGGATGACCACATATGTACATTAGTTCAGGCCACTAACATGGGAAGAGCTGGTTTAGCTCGTGTTTTTTTCCAGTCACCCCATAGAAATTGTATTCGCCAGCTAGGAAGAGATAGAAACAGCTTCTGCGGGTCACCTCGACTTTTTTGCACGTGCAACTATTTTGCAGGCCAATTCAGTACAATGCAGTAGGTTAAGTCTTGAACGTCCGATCTATTGCTATAATGTACAAAACCTCTAGACGGTAATATAGTTAAACCACAGACACAAGGGACTTAGCGTGGGATGAGTGAAAGACTGGTGCCTTGGCCGTGACAACATAGGATGGAAATGTATTCTGACTCCTGCTTACTGCTGTTATCAAAGACGTCGACTCTATCCGTGCTGCTCACGGGCGGAGAATTTGCTGAGTGAGTCCCCACCCCACCTCTGATGCAAAGTACGTACCGTAACTGAAGCCCATTGTATGGTACGATGCTCGCCTACACAATAGCCAGTGAGTGATAGCAGAAGCTCCCCGTGGATGGGGCCAGCGAGTGGTAGCTGAAGCTCCCCGTGCATGGGATAAGGAGTTTCCTGCTCAACCGTTGTAGCGGTCGGCGAAGCGTATGGTGCGCTACCATGCCCCATCAGGTGGCCATGAGGTTCGTCTGGACATGTGAAGCGGACATGGGCTGCCCGTTATCTGGCCCTGTGGAGCGGACATGGGCTGCCCGTCATCTGGCCCTGTGGAGCGGACATGGGCTGCCCGTCATCTGGCCCTGTGGAGCGGGCATGAGTTGTCCCGTCATCTAACCCCGTAGAGCGGACATGGAGTACCAGTCATCTAGCCCTGTGGAGCGGGCATGGACTCCCTGTGTGCAGCAAGTTAGATCTGCCAATGAGCTTGCTGACGCTTCGTTCAAGACGTAATCCCACCACAAAGGTTCAGTGATGACCTGGGCCGTCCATGCACGTGTTGGCTGGTGACAAAGCATGAGCGGATGTGTCTGGGTTAGAAGCGGACCCATAAAGGAAGGAAAATAGTGTGTCCTTCGGGTAGGGCCATGGTCCGAAATGGTGAAGATGAAAAACATCGGATTTAATAAAACGCTTCAATCCGTTATTAAAAACGTATTGCATTTCAGAAACTTCAATCCGTTACCATCTTACGGGCAGTGAGGATAACTATATCATTATTCCAGAAAACGAAAACTTGATTAAATAGCCGCTTTCCTGCCCACAGAAGAGAAGAATGCTCGCTTGTCTACATCTCGCCGTTTAGTCGCCATTGTTTTTGATCTGGGCGTGATACCGTTGGCAGGAAATGTGTTACCAAGCCGGAATAATGTCGGCACTTGTCGGACGCTTGGGCCGGGTGATTTCTTCAGGGAAATCTCTTCGGTTGTGGGAGCACCGCATAAAGTGCCCAGCTTCAGCCTCGACACCGCTCTAGCTTTAATCCAGACGCAGCTTCGGTCAAGACACAACTCCAGTCAGGACTCTGCTCTAACTCTAGACAGCTTCTCCAGAAAAGGCTCCAGTTTCGGTGCAGCTCCACCACCCCAGCTCCAGCTTAGACACGTCTGTTAATTGGTGGTGTGTGGCTGGCAACAGTAGCATCCCCTGGTCCCCAAGATGTGCCTCGAGATACTATGATGCAACAGGCTCTAAGCTGCTATTTATCAAAAGATCGACCCGGAATCGTTATCCAGTTTTCACGGTTATCTCAGAAGATGAAGAAATATAATTGGTCTGGAATCTACTATGAAAGGGAAGTGTATGTCTAAGTCAAGGTAGAGTGGGCAAAAGATGCAAAAAAAATCAAAACGACGGGTAACACCGCATGTAGTGCAATTGTATGATACATAAGACGTATTACTATTCAGGTCTTTCGTTCCATTTTCAGAGATGAACGGACAGCAACGTTAGTGAAATCTTAGAGATAACCTAAAATGTATTTTTGATATCAAAAAGACAATTGAGTACCTTATTTTTTCCTGTAGCAATCAGTGAAATGACACATGTATGTACTTACCTACTAGCCCTGTCACCCATAAGATCTCTGGTTGGAGGCTGAGTACTAGGGCACGGCACTGGAAACTCTAACCTTAGCCGTTAATTCTCGCAGTGTGAGGTTTCTTATACTCCACGCAGTGCGGGAGGGGAGCGCCATTTTTAAAACTCCGGTAGGGGACATGCTAGTGCTAAAGGCAGACATCCGTTCTGCGCATGCGCAATTGCTTCCGTCAATACTCTTGATTTTGTTCGCATTAAAAATGTTTTTTTTTAAATGGTATTGTAGTTAAGGCAATCATGACAAGCTTTACGCACATTTCACCTTTATGAAACACACAAAGGTTAACCTAAGCAAGGTTGCCTGTATGCTGGGTAAATTTTCAATGTTTTTAACATTTAAAAAATTGAGCTTTCTTCTTTTTTTACACTGTTCAGGCTGGGTTAGCTAGGAAAAATGGTTTAATATTTTTAATTTTCTTAATTTGTTTTTATAAAAGGAAGATTAGGCTTGGACAGGTTACCTTAGGTTATATTATTAGGCATGTGAAATTGTAGGCTATTCTTGTTTTCTGAGGCAGTTCTGTGATATCTGATTTTAACATATATTTTACATTATATTACCTGAATGAAAGAACATTTTTGGTATGATTGTGCTTGTCAAATGATGAGTGCATATTGCCAGACGAAATTATTGGTCACATTGTCTTAATCATGTCGACAAACATTGTATTAGAAAACTTCCAAGAATTGAGAAACGATTCTAATACACAAATTTACCAAAGTTTTGTCTTACAGTTTCTTTGTCTTATTGTTATGAATGGTCTGAGGTAATGCAGTTTAACAGGTAACAGGTACTGCAATCATGAGCTGGAATCCGTCTTTGGGCAATAGATAAAGACATAAAGACCTAAAGACATAAAAGATTAGTGCAACTATGAGCCACAAGGGCCCTTCTTGGTTGCACTCTGTACACTGAACCAGTCGCCCACCAAATCTGTCAATCAGCCCTCCCTGTAATACTGAAAAGCAAGCCCTCTATTCTTATAATGATTGTATATGCTGTTTTTAAAGATGTTCAATGTGCTGCTACTGACAATGTTTTCTGGCAGCTGGTTCCAGTATTCTACTACCCTGTTGGTGAAGAAAGTCTGCCTTAACCTTGTTCTGCTGTGGTTAACTTTAATTTTGAATTTATGACCTCTAATTGGATCATTTCTGTTAAATTCAAACATTTCCCCAAGATACCCCCCTCCAGACCATGGACAAATTCAAAGACCTCGACGAGATCTCCTCTCAGCCTTCTATATCTAAGTGAAAACATATTCAACTTCGGAAATCTTTCCTCATATGCCAGGTTGCCTATGCCATTAACCATTTTTTGTAGCCCCCTTTGGGGGGGGGGCTACAAAAATACATTGGTGTTGAATGTGGGGGTCTGCAACCCTCTCTAAAAGCCAACAATCTTTTTCATAGCTAGGAGACCAAGCTTGGGTGCAGTATTCCAAATGTGGCCTGACATATGCACAGTAAAGCTTCCTGATCACTTCCTCACTTCTGTATGATACATTCCTATTTATTGCCTCGAGCATTTTCAGTGCCTTCTTCCTGGCTTCCTTGATATGTTCTGATGCCCCAAATTTTGTGTTTAGAATAACACCTAAATCCTTCTCCTGTTGAGTCACTGATAGCACTTGGCCACCCATCAAGTATGGAGCCTTCATATGCTGCTTAACTGCATGCATGAGTTTGCACTTATCAAAATTAAATTTAATTTGCCATTCTTCGGACCACTTCACAAGTTCGTCTAAGTCTTTTTGCAGCGAGATATGCTCATCTTGACCCGTTATTGCCCTAAAGACCTTCAAATCATCCGCAAATTTCAAAACTTTACTGCTTAGGCCACTTTCAATGTTATTTACAAATATAATGAACAGTAGTCGCCCCAGTACTGACCCCTGGGGGACTCCACTAAGAACATTTTGCCACGATGACTTTGTGCCATTTAGCATCACTCTTGGCTGTCTATCTGAAAGCCACAACTCTATCCATTTTAAGATGCTACCTGCAATACCATGGGACTGAAGCTGTATCATTAACCGTTTATGGGGTACCTTGTCAAAGGCCTTACTAAAGTCAAGATATGCTACATCAACCTGATTTACCTGATCAAATTGTTCTGTGGCGAAGTTAAAAAGTCCAAGAGATTGTTAAGATACGATCGTCCTTTTCTAAACCCATGTTGAGTATCTTGAATCAATCTGCTACCTTCCGGATAACTAACTATTCTATCCTTGATAATTGATTCGAGTACCTTGCACACTAGGGATGTGAGACTTACTTGCCCATAGTTTTCAACTTTCCCTCTTTCTCCTTTCTTGAATATAGGAACTACACTTGCCTTTTTCCAATCGGTTGGAATTTCATTTTGTGAATCTGATCTACAAAATATCTAAGTGGAAATGCCAGTTCCTTTTCAGTTTCCCGCAACACCCTAGCATAAATTTCATCAGGTCCAGCTGCCTTGTTTGGCTTTATTTTCCTGATATGATTGTAAACAACATCACTATCATTGAAATCAACATCATTTATCAGATCACATGTCACTGAACTATGGTGTACGGTCGGCAGTTTGGTCATATCTTCCGATGTAAACACTGATTTAAGCTGCTTGCTCAGCTCCTCAACCATCTCACTATCCTCACCCAATGTAGTCACGTTTACTTCCATTGGACAAATTGTGCTAGAAACTTTACTCAGCTTGTAGAAACTAAAGAACTTTTCACTGTCCCCATTACAGTTTCTAGCTAAATCCAGTTCTTTTGCTCGCTTGGCTGCTCTGGTTTTTTGCTTCACAGTGTCTCTAGCTTTTCGATACGCCTTTAGATTAACATTTGAGGCTTCTTTAAAAACTCTAACTGCAGTTTTCTTAGCCTTAATTGCTTTTATCAAGTCTGGTGTAAGCCATGCTGGCTTTCCTACCCTTATTTTGCGTCTTGGCTTTTGGGGGGCATGGGGGGACACAACAGATCTATCTGTTGTGTTCCGAAATGATTTTGTTTTCAGTGGAAATATAAACCTATTTTGTGAAATGTAGTTGAAAGCCGGGACATTTAACCACATGGAAATATAAATAAAGAACTGTTCGGTATTCTTTGTTATTTTTGTTTCAAATTCTTGCACCAGGTTTTGATCATTCATCCTCATAAAAATTATTATTTGCTTACTACAGGTAACATGTGTCTAAAACCTCTCTTGTGGATATCTTAAAGCCCAATAATACTGTACATACAGGTTGTGTTAATAGGAGAAAGTATTAATGATGCCAAACACCAGTGTGGAATATTGTTCCCCTTCGTTTGCCATTCACCAAATCTGGAATTCCTCAGGCATTGGTGTTGAATGTGAATCAGTAAATGTGTTGTTGAATGCTGTTGCAGAATATCAAGAAAAGTCAAAACAAACTATATTTATTAGCATAATCATAACGAGGTGACCACACATTTTTGTCATGAAACCTATGCTTTTAATTGAGAAACCAAAGAATACATTAAATTAAACTTTGTGTATTGCAATATATGCTGAAAATTACAGTAAAATGTTAGAAAACCTATACAGCTAACCTACTGATCCTGAATCATTTGCTCCATGCTGATGTTTGATTCCCTCCACCTGGATCCCTTGCTGCCAAATCATGATTGATAGTATAAAGTCAACAACATTTTAAAGTTCAGGGTTCTTAAGGGTTCAAATACAACTTCCACGACTTGAGTGCGCTGGTGTACCCTTAGATCAGAGCTTTAGCTGCGCGACAGTTCAGAATGATTTTCTCGGACCACTCTGGTGGATTGAGCGAGGTATCAACATTTCATTTACCCAACAACAACTGAATAAGCCACAACAGTTGGACTCTCCCGAGGAGGCTCAGCGTCTTCATAAATGCAAAAGCTGTGGAATCTCACCAACATTCAAGTCGTGACGGGGCGCCGAGCTTGTGAACGTTTCATTGATGAACGACACACAAGTGCCCAACTTTTTAGCAGTTGCATGGACTCCTAGTGACATCATGCATGGGTGTCGTGGACTTTGGATGGGGCATATATTGTTAAATTACACAAAGTTTCGAGCGACCAGTACCTCGTCCAAGGCATGTGGCTCAAATATGCTATGTTAGCTGGGATAGGTAGGCGTGCCCGCTTTCAGTCATTCAACACTCTCACTCTTATAATTTATATTGGGTCGGAGTATGGTGGGCTTTGGTGGTAAGCCTGCATACGTCAAAGGACGTGACCTCTTAGTCAAAGTTCTCGACTAGGCCACGTCCACCAGAGGCATAAGAACGTCTCAAAAAGTGTGCATGTGTATGTGGAAGTGGGGCAAAACCCTTGCACCATGAAAAGTGGGGGACCATACCACTCCTCCCCTGTTTCCACACCTATGATGCTTACTCGTCTTGCCGATGCCGGTTGGTTCAGTAACGGTAGAAGTGACGACGGCAGTGGCATATCCAAGGGGATAAAAGAAAACAAAAACCATTCTCAGTTTAGGGTATTTTATAATATCATGGTCAGGTCCTACCGTACCTATATATGAGTAGCATAATAATTGGCATTAATTTGTATGCCACTCGAACCGACTCAAAACAGGCTGGCTGTACCCACACTTCGCGGTGAAGGCGGAGACAAACATTTGCCTTCGCATGTGGTGACTTTAAAATTATTTATATGATGCTGCTTGTTAAATAATGTATTTAAGACAGGGTTTGTTTCATATGAAAGAAGAAAAATAAGTAAAGTCCCGTACACCAGCACCCTTTTCATCTGCACCAAATTGACACTGTCCTCGCAGACATCGTTGCGATGTTATTTCGTCTTTAAGCAAAGTTGACAATATATAGCGACAGTGTCAGTTGATCAGGAATACCTTCATTCAAACGAGCGATCAATTCTGAAGGCGTTCCAGGTGGGTATGTTTAGTTCCTACCATCCTTTTGATCAAAATATTCAATTTCACATGCGATCACATCATGTTTCCGGCGTTCCCCATGCTTAAGCTATTGACCGTTCAACTTGCCACCAGATGGCAGGATAAAAATTTTAAGATGGCGGCTACATTGGAGATAAACAATTTGTGCATGGTGTTGAGTGATACTGTCTGAGCTTGCTTCAGAGTAACCGATGGATCCTACGGTTCCGAAAATATCAATTACGCAAATATCACAGTATATCGGCGATGAAAAGCCTTGTGCCATTGAGGGGGAAGTCATACTAGATGCAGGACACATTATTTCTTGTGGTATGATTGGGAAAGAACCGGGCAAGGTTACAGTGCAGGCACTCTGCGTAAAATCCAGCCATCTACGCGAGAAGCCCCATGAGCTACATGCTGTAGTGGAGTGTGGGAGATTCTGGGTTCAGTGCTTCTGCAAAGCTGGTCTCTCAGAAAGCTGCAAGCATTGCATTGCTCTGCTACTATGCCTAAGCAGGCGAGGAAAGTGAAGGGTTGAATGATCGCTATGATTGACAGAGCTGCATACAGATATAATATTGAAATAACAAATTAGCTTTAGCAAGGCATAAAGCCAATAGGTTCTGACCCCTGATGACATTAGAATTTCCATCTATGCCTGGCATCATGCAAATGTGAAAGCCCTTTTGAATTATTGATGCTGGGAATATCTGATTCACCCACATTGCTTTCATGGATCTGTCTACTCTGAATGCTAAATCATTTAAGTATTGGTGTTAAATTGATGGCACCAGATATACAGAAACCTGCAAATTCACATCAACTGAATCAAGGAAACCGTCCACATGTTCAATGTCCAGAGTGCAACCAAGAAGGGCCCTTGTGGCTCAAAGATGCACGGATGTTTTTATGTCTTATGTTATAATGTTCTCTGAAATATGTTGTTATGATGGAGCTGGAAGCTCATGAACTTTGGTTTTGCTAACACTTCACCAACCAAAGGAAGCAATGCTATGCAACAGCAACATTTTGATTGACCTGCTAGTGGTCACACCACACTGGTATCCATTTGTATGCACTATAAAGCTCCTTTTGAGGTAAGAGAGAAATGTGACTAACTATTTCAGGTACTTGCATTTGTATTCAGATAAGGCATTTCAAGAAAAACGAAACATGCTAAGCCTTTTTCCCTATGATCCAAAATAAAAACCAAACTAACATAACCTAGCCAAACCTACTTTGGGGAAAGAAGCTGATTAAATAAAACATTTTTTTTCAACTGACCAAGCATTACCTAACCAACACTACAACACCCTTTAAGTCTGCTTCATGGAGGAAAATGTGTGGAAGACTTGTCTTGTTAATACCATGTAACACAATACTTTCCATAAAAAAACTTCATACCTTTTCTTCAGAATAAGTTCACCTGGACCCCCTTTTGATATCATCTCCCATACGAACTGAAAAGTATGCATTTGAACCAGAGTTGAGGGTCACATTATCTTAGTCATAAAGCCATAAAGACATAAAAGATTAGTGCAACTATGAGCTACTGGGGCCCTTCTTGGTTGCACTCTGTACACTGAACCAGTTGCTAGTCAGTTGTTGTCTCTGAAATATCTCTGTATACTGAACCAGTTGTTAGTCAGTTTAAGAAGTAAGAAGACACCCAAGCCTCAGGACACATTTTAGAACACTGACATAAATAGGCCTTGAAAATGCATACCAACACCAATGCATATTTGTATGCTGATGCAGGCAATGCATTAGGAGGCAGATCTACCAATTGTATTATGACAGGGGGCACGTTTTGAGGAGAGGATTCATGTATCCAGAGGTAGCACTTTTTTACCTTTCAGGGATTCTCTCAGCAGAGGAACACTTTGAGTGGGGGTGGGTGCACTGAAGCATCCTGAGGGGCAGCCTTTTTCACTCAAAGAGAGGCTGTATGTCTGTTGTGGCTGTGGCACACATGACCCAATGATCCGCCACTATAATGCATATTTGTGCACTGATGAGTACCAAATACCACCAATGCTCATTAATGGCTGATGCCATGCGTAACTTCAGTGCTAGCCATTTCCATGTGTGTCACTCTGAGTTGTTTGCATTTTTTTTTTCTAAATTGTTTAAGGTAGTGCGCCAGATTTGTCACACTTGTATCCGCCCAACTGTAGTTCATCATGTCTGCCGGCAGGGGGCAACCCTTTCGCCTTGAACGGCCAATAGGGAATTCAGCTGACGTGACAACTTTAAAACAAAATTGACGATTGCTAACGACTATTATATTGGAGTCTAAATGGTATCGACTGGTACAGAAATTATGAATGCATCCATCACAGGTCGGGCAAAATCTCTAGATAGCATACTTTCCTTGGTTTTTACAATTATATTCAAGATTTTACATTTAGCGGCCGCGGCCACCATGCGACCCTATGGCATGGTTACAGTTCTAACATCCGCCGCTAGGTGCAAAAGAAGTGCCACCAGTAGCGTGGACGCGCACGTTCCATATCGCCATGCTCACTTCCTTTCTAAACAATACATATATATAAATACATAAATATATACATCACGGGCAATATGTGATGAACAGAGGATGACAATTTTATAACTAGATGGCCCCTAGGAAAAGGCAATGAGTGGCACCAAGCCAAAACCAAATGCTCTCGTTTTTTGAAAATATGCCCATCCCGCCCTCAACACAAACTCGACACCTTTGTTAAAGCTTCCGTGTTTTAAAATGTCCAAGCAATACCCAAGTTTGCTTGAGTATTCCTATCACATCAGAAATGAAATCTGGGTGAAAAAAAAAGTATCCAGGGGCGGTCCGTGGCAACCAAATGACTTGAGGCAGAAAAAAATCGCCAGATTTCGACCAGTATTTTTCATAAGTACCCATTGTTATTTTATGCTAAGATGAGTATGAACAATTTAGCTTGGTGCCGCAAGGTGCCAAACCTATCACCATCGTTCCGAAGTCAGTGGATTTCAACCCTCTCCCTCGTGCTTAAATGCTTCCGAAATTTCCGGGATGTGTTCATATATCAAATATCATTGAGGTTTTCATACATTTCCATTTCATGACCTGAAATGGCTGGCATGCATACATACAAATTATATATGATATATATTATTATGATTAATATATGTATGTATATATGGAAATGTATGCACACACGCACACACACACACACACACACACACACACACACACACACACATATATATATATATATATATATATATATATATATATATATACTTGTTATTGTTGTTATTCTTATTATTGATTATTTGGTTGCAAAATACATGAATTAATGGGAAGCCCCACATCGATAGAATGCATGCTCCATGGTACCCCATGCTAAAGGTCTAACTTATTAGTGGACAGAGTCAACATTGAGGGAGCACTTGCCCTTAAAAAATATACAAAAAGAACACCCCTGGTCTAGACATATATGAATGAAAATTGGAAAAACAATCGGAAAAACAATGAAAACCAGCTGCAGGTTCCGTATCTGCGCATGGGTGATAAGGGCGTGCTATTTCAACCAGTATAGGTGCCACTGCCGGTAGCCTAAATATAATATTGGCGCCTTTTCCTGACCGGATGGGTACCGCCTTCCCATGGGGACATATGCCCCCAGTACCCCCACCCTTGCTTACGCCCCTACACTGAGTGGGGAGGAATTATGTTGCAACAGTTATTTCTTACTTACTCGTACCCCTCCTTCACGGCCGTGATCTTCAGTTGGCCTGTCCCATCACACTGCTACTACCCGTGGCACCGTGCGATTCCTGCGGCGCTTGAGGTGAATGCAGTCAGCGCGGATCCAAGTAAAAAATCCTAGTACTTGGGAAAATACGGCTCATAGTCGTGGACAAGATTCTTCCAGCTTTCAGATGATCCCAATGTTGTCCCATTTCGGTGGATCTGAAATATCGTGTGGAAAACACGGATGTTTCGCTGGAGCGCCTACGGGACTGGGCAATGGGGTCCGCTACACAAATTTGGTCAGCGTTGGTTTCCGATGTATAAAATCACGCTGAGTTCAAAAATGTTCATATTGCATGTTGAAAATGCCGAAATCATGGAGAAAATCCACTTTCTTTAAATGCCCTCGGGGCAGTATTCACGCGTGACGTCACTCGATAGTAAGCCAAATGGCGCATACGAGACAAACAATATAAACGCGTATACAAGGTGGGAAGTTCATACGGCCTTGGGAAGTTTGTTCGTTGTGGAGGGTATCTATTAGTGTTTTGAGACGTATTTTTCGCATTAAAGTCAGTCAGATTGGACTATTAACTGGAAGGATGGAGCCTGGGTATGTAAAAGCGGATTCTAGAAACCTCCCTGACATAAATCACATCATGGTAGCTGAGTTTTTCTCCAAGTCCGACCTCCACGTGTCTGCTGAGATCCGGGCGGTGAAGAATCAGAGGTGAGGTTACAGGGGTTACAGGGGGGTTTGAGATTGTGGTACAGGAGGGCGGGGGAGCAGCAGCTGGCATAATTTATTTATGCTACTGGTTTTACCAATTAAAACTGGCTGGCAGAAAATGCTGGTGGCAAAAAGGATTTTAGTAGGAATGATGACATCAGTTGGCTGCCTATGGCTGATGGATATGGCTACATCCACAGCAATCTACAATTTCATAGACTTTTCCCCATGTTTGTACAAGGGGGGGGGGAATATATAACATGCATCAAAGGTGGTAAATGCAATGAATAGGTTAGGGCACCATTACTCCATATCATGCACATAGTGTCCCCTAAGACAAGTATGATGGTCATAATTTGGCCTTGTTACTTGTAAGTTGGAATTTACCCCTATTCTTTAACATGCCCATCAGCTGATATTCTAAATTTTTGTAGATACAGAAAATAATAGTTAGCAACCATAGATCACTGACTGACATGGGGCCTAGTGATCATTTTGCAATTTCAAACAGGTCAAATAATTGTATTGTTCACAGAAATGCTTAAAGCTGTGTCAGCAGGCCTCGCATACATGCCATGGCATATGATTTATGTGCATGTTAAGTTTGCAGGTACAAATGTGCTTACCTAGGTACCTATACCCACCATTTAGATGTGGTCAGTTGACAAAAGGATCATGAATTTCTGTAAAATTGGAATGAATCATTTCATGCAGAATATTAAAAGACAGGCTCACACATACCATGTGTTGACAACCTGGGTGGGCATTTCTGGCACTTACCAGTTTAAAGCAAGTTTTTTCCTTATCCTCAGTGAAAACCTGTGTTGCCGCCCTGGTAGCTCAGTTGGTTAGAGCCAATACCGGTCTCCCCTGTATTGGCAACACAGGGTTCGAGTCGCTTCGCGCGCTCGCATTTAGCCCCCGGCCGGGAGTGTCAGTTGGCAGCTGGCCCGATAAGGCCCGGGACGAGCTACCGGGCGGCCGTGTCGGTGCATTGGCGGCACGTTAAACTTTCGGTCTAAATTCTGCCGTTGAACTGGAGCTCATGGATCGGGTGGTGGGGCCAGGGTTCACGCAACAAGCTCTGCTTAGCAATAGAACCCTGGCTCCTCAAGCCACCCCAGCAACAACTCGGATCAAAATAAAAAAATAAATCAAATAAATAAAAAAAGACACTTG
This sequence comes from Imbricaverruca yamaguchii, assembly GCA_034440575.1. NCBI lineage: Eukaryota > Metazoa > Arthropoda > Thecostraca > Neoverrucidae > Imbricaverruca > Imbricaverruca yamaguchii. The sequence goes on along the minus strand of JAOTOL010001505.1, from coordinate 1,038,211 downwards.
TTTGTTTTCATGGTAGCACTGAACAACATATCTAACTTACCAGTTTAAGCCAGGTTTAACCAGGGAAAATTGGCAATAATTAAAGCATTCACTATTATGCACATGGTAATTTGGGTGGCTTTCTTTGGTTGGTATCATGTCACCACATAAATATGAATTCATATCATTCTGCTAGTAGGTAATGTTTTATTCCAATTTGCCATAAATTCATGATCATTTTGTCAACAGACTACATTGACATGGTAAGGAATTGATGTGCCCACAGACCTAACATGCATGGAGATCCTGAACCATGGGGCATATGTAAGAACTGCCTTCCTAGCTTTAGGCACTTATGTGCACCAGACAGACTTCGGTATGTTTTTACATTGTCAAATGACCACTAGACTCAATGTATAGGTATGCATGCTGAAATAGTTTTACATTTGGGAGTATGTACATTTCTAGTACCTTTTCTAGATAGGCTTAACCCAGATGGGCCCCTGTGGCTCTTATTAAGCCTTAATACTTTATGACTTTATGACTTTTATAAAAACAAAGGCAGGAAAACAATCTTTTGGTTACAAAAACCAAATAATGCAGCTGATCTGGATGATCGATTGTCACATGAGCTGGATGATGGCCAAATATTTCGTAAACAGCATCAGCTGATCAGCGGTGGTCATAGTTTTCTCTACAGGATGGTGTCTGGCATTACCCACTGTCTGGGATTGCCCTGCCTTCCCCTACTGTACAAATGAGCATTGACAGCATTGACTAGGGGCAAAGGTGGATCCAAGGGGTAGTGAAATGAATCCATTGACAGTTATTGCATACACACACATTACAAGAAACGAAAAGTGGTCTCGCTGAGACCCAGCACCCAAAATAGGAGTTTTAGTCCCCTCACAGTCTGAGCAGTGGGCAAAAATTGTATAAATTGAATTTCTCCAGTTTTTCCATTTTCAGGCAGAGGTTGAACTTACCTCAAAATGATCTTCACAGCAGAACCAGGGAGCAGAAGACACCAAACTGTCCTTATCGTCACGCCTCGCCATTTGGGCCCATTTACGTCGGGGTTCAACAGCACGGGGTACTGGTAGGAATATTTTGTTAGGCGTGAGAGAGGTAGAATTAGTGCACTGAGGCACAAAACACCACTTATAAGTCACAGTTGAGCTCATTTTCATGGACTTTTACGCACAAATTCGAAACTCTCGCCAGCACGCTATTTCCCCACCCTCGTCAGGCGCAAATAACCTTGTAAATAATACCCTTGGCAGTCGTACTATCGAATGACGTCAGTGCTTTGTCAGCCAATCAGATTATTGGAATTAAATGACGTAATTAATAGGTTTTTAACAATTTTTGTACTTTTTAGCTTATATAAATCACAAATAATAAGCACATACTGACTTATAATTTAAAGCACATATACCCAACATAATCTTTACCCGGCTCAAAAAAGTGTAGCAGACCCCATTGCTGAGACCATGTGACGTCACCGATTGCCAAACGATATTTGAGGCCCCCGGCCTACCCTGCGCTTGTTATGAAACGAAAACGCACTATATGGCGATACGTGCGAAAGGTCAGCCTCTGCCTACCCATGATAGAGCTGTTTGGAAGCTAAGATGCAAATGATGTAAATGTAAACGAATTTCAATTTTCACCCGAGTTATGAGTCACCAATGCATATGTGTTTCTAGTTTTTCATGTTTGGTATTTTCCAGTGGATAAAAGCTTCATTTTATGGAAATAACATACACAAATACTTCTCAGCTCTACTCAGGTGAGGCACTGCCTTAGTGCCTTACATGGGCCGACCGCCCCTGAAAGTATTCTGGTGTAACTGCTTTTCTTCGTAACAGGTCGTATGTTAGCATTCAGAGTGCCTGCAATGCACGTACCTTTTAAATATTTCAGGTGATATATTAGTGGCCTGATCAGGCAGTAGCGCTGTCAGATTTTTTTTAGGGGGCGGACCGAAAATAAGCGTCATGGAAAATACGCTTTCAGCGCGCAAAGTGCGCATAAAATTTTGGATTTCTGTGGTAAAAAGTGTTATATTTCTTGTTTGATCTAGCGTATTTTAGTTGTTCAGGGGGATGCCCGGTCCCCGGCCCTCCTTGATTGCGCCTCTGTGACCGGTTATTCACGTGCAACTTTGAATATGCTTAGATAATATACTCAATTTGTCAGCGCAGGCATACCGGACTTTCATCAATTTGCATTAGCAACAAAGTATTGAGATAAAAAATTTCTGGTGAATTCATTTCATCTAGCGGCCTGACCTTACGCTATATTGGTTTTCCTTCCATTTTCCTCCCATCATTTGCGCATACGCCCATATTTCACTTTTGACGGTATCTCCAAAACCATTTGATGGTTTGTCTACGAAGCATATTTCCATGTGGTCCATGTGGATGGTTGGTCGGTTTTACGACACATCAACCGTTCATTCATGTAGCATCGCCAATCTCTTATGCCGATTGGCCGCTGGTGAAGAGTAGCGACAGGTGAGACTCGAGCCCACAATCTTTCGATTGTGAGACGGGCACCTCTCTCCTAGACTGCACCACCCGACGGCCGGACGGCTGCTGTACGTTCGCAGCCATGGGTGAACATTGTAGTTGACCCCGACGACCTTTGCGCGGCCCGCAGGCTCAGACGACGCGCGTTGCACCGGCCGTCGGCGACGATTGCCACCGGCCGACGAGCCACCTCCAAGTACGTGCTGCATGGTGCCGGGTCGCAAGATCTGTACATCACACGCTCCCAGCGGCTTTGCACTGTCGCAACTCGGATGCGGAAGCCACACAAGACTGCAGTGGTGAGGTGGTGCGATACAGGCAGTCTTACCAGCAAGGCTCTGGTGTGTGGTGGTAGGTAGGTATTCACCTTATCGTAGGAGTAGGGTGTGTGGTGGTGGTGGTGGTGGTGGTGGTAGTGGGGGTGGGGTGGGGGTCATGGCCTCTCGCATTCCAGGAACACCAATCATTAATTTGGATTACGTGGGATGAATTTGCGTCAAAGGGGCCTACACCATTTCTTCGAGCGTTCGTGATCTTGGTAGTTGGGATTGTGGCTACGGATTTTGGAGAGGGTGTTATATTTTTGGTTAATTTTTACCGTGTAATCTATAGTCCCAATGCTAAATTCACGAAGATTGAGGGACTCGACCCTGGTACCCGCCATGGCAACGTTATGCCCTTTAGGAGGCGTCTGCTTTTATCCTGAATGACACGACATTTGCAATGATTATGCTGATGTTGACAGGCTGTATTATGGATCAGTTCACTGGAAACGCATATCGCCAAAATTCGTTCCCAGATGAATGTCACAATCCGCCGTTCTATGAAACAACGTTCACAAAATACGAACACTGAACTGTATTATAATGAAGTGTATGGTGAATTATCGGCAGCTGGGTTGCTACGCTGACGCCGTGTCATCGGATCGCAAGTGACATAATCTTGACGAGTAGACCACAGCCCAGCCCATCGTGCCGGCCGGCGGCTCTCGCTGAGATGCCGCGCCCGTGGCCTTGGCAGCCTATCTGGCGCAGCGGCGTCGCCGAACGTTCGGGCAGGGTGTGGATGCAACGTCACCGCCAGTGTCAAATATCGGCATAAAAAAGATAAAGTCAACATCTTGAAAACGAGAAGCCTTGCGTGGGTGACAAGTCGCACGTCGGCAACTGGAAGCGTGATGGTGCATGCATAAGCTGTGCATAAGGCGGTGCACGGAACGGTGCACGAGGCGACTCACTTGTGGATAAGCCCGAGTTACCGGTCGATGCACACATTGTTAATGAAAATCTTGCACTGAGCGAAAGTTTCGCTTCAGGGAACAACTTCATTCAGTGCTTCAAAACTTTCACATTGCACTTAATGACCCGCTGGGCGAAAAAAAAAGACTGAACCTGCAAACCGTACATACTACTCACTTAATTGCATGGAGGTTCCGCGGGAGATAAGTATCGAATGTGTGTGGCGCGTGTGTCGGGCTCTGGCCTCGCCGCACCCTTGGCCGGGCCGCTGACTGCGCCCCTGCTCTGACGCGCCCGTTGCCGCCCCAGCCGTGTAGACTGAGAACGGCGGCTGACGGGGCCGGGCCGGCGCTGCTCGTGCAGCCATGTTGTCTGCCTGATATGGGGTGATGACGCCGCGCCGCGATCGTCTGGCCGCCGACGGCCGGCCGCAAGTGTCCGCATTGTTTAGCGCCTGTGGTCCGTTCTAGCCACAGGATTCCACGCTGTGTAACGTACAATGGTCCGTTGTGCCCACAGGAGTCCGCGCTGCCAAAACAAAATGTTGGCCCGACATACCATACCAGCATTTTTTAGCCAAGTATTTAACACTCGCACGTCCGGCGATCCGCGCCAACTTCGCATGTCCGGAGGGTGGGGGGGGGCTATGATCTCTAGAACTATGCTAGTTAGCGACAAACAGAAAAAGCCGTTGGATAGCTGGTGCCAGGCTTTATCGAAAGTGTTTCTGTCATGTTTTCGTTCAGGTCAATATTCAGATCACTGGATCATCATAGGTCAAATTCGACAAGATCGGGTGGGACACTCAGATATTGACACATATCTCAGGACCTGTAACATATAGAAACAAACGGTGAACGCCACAGTCCTTGAAATGTGCTATCGACAATAGGCGGTGTGATTTAAGGTCAAGTCAACCGAAACTACAACCTCAGGTTAAGGTCATGAAGTAGCCTGGTGAGGGCATGTAATGTATCAATCGACACGTCTTGGCGATACAAGCACAATGCCGGTGATGTCAGCCTTCTAGCGCAAAGCAGTGCGATATAATGCGCAGAAAATGTGTTAGTGACTTCAGATGACCTCAGATGACCTTGGTGAGGTCACTGAGCAAAAATGTCAGCGGTAACATTGAGCATAGCTTCCAACTATACGCCACAACCGTTGTGAGGTCATTCCGAGAGCAAATATGTAACCAGGAAGCATTTGTAAATTTTACTATAGCCCTATAATGAAGAAGCCATAGCCATGCCCTGGCCTCAAGTCAATGCTACGAAAATAAACCGAGATATATATTATGTTCCATGATGAGATCATGACGTGTTGTAAGTTTGAAATCGATGGGTTACTACACCTGACCTGGTGACCTAACCTGAGATGACCCAGGGCTAAAATGTATGAGGATATGTGGAAATCACTAATGAACAGCCATGCGAGCTTTAGCCTTGCTAACACGATTAGTATGGCAGTAAATCAGGAAAATGGCAGGGGGCAGATATCTGCCCCCCGGACGTGCGCGTGTCAATATGCCAGCAAAAAAGCATTAGTTAGGCGTCATGAGCGGACATAATACCAGTGGCGCCTCTGATGGTGGGTTTGTGAAGGAACACCACAAGAGTGGGCTGGCTGTGATTAATGCTACATTATAGTTTCTAGAGAAGGTGTAGGTGATATCCAATGGTCAGATTTGAACCACATTGAAACAAGCTCTCCTATGATGTGTAGTTCATTTCATTTTAAAATCATTTCACCCTACCACTTTGCCCTTAAAGTGAAATGGGAGCAATTGGCCACTCAACATCTTGTGATAAAAACGCATCATGCATCTTCTGTGTGATGTGTTGACAATTTCCAATGTTTTTAACTAAATGAAAATCGGACGTGCTACATTTTCATACCATCTTGAATGACTGCGATGAAAGTTTAACCCTGTCACTTATGCACTCAGTTCCGAAATTTGTGTCCCAAATTATCACATTGTATTCCTTTAAGTTGTATATCAGATAATCTACATTACCGAATTAATTTCCAATGGTCTCAAATGAACCGGCATAAAATCAATTGCCTTCTGATGTCATGCTCGATTACCTTGATAGATATCTAACCCTGTCATTCTTTACTCAATTCCAGGATTTGTATCTCGAATTATCGCATTATTTTCATTTAAACTGTATAGCAGATGTTCTACATTCCCGAATTCATTTTCGATGGTCTCGAATAAACTGGAATAAATCAGCTGCTTTCTGATTTCATACTCGATTATCTTTAGAGATATCTAACCGTGTCATTTTTTCACTCAATTCCAGGATTTGTGTCTCGAATTATCACAATGTTCCTTTAAACTGTATAGCAGATGTTCTACATTACCGGATTTATTTATAATGGTCTCAAATAAACGATCATAAAATCAGCTACCTTCTGATGCCATCCTCAACTACTTCTATTCGCACCTAACCCTGTCATTTTGGCACTCAGCTCCAGGATTTCTGCCTCGAATTATCACATCGTACTCCTTTTATTTGTATATCAGATGTTCTACATTAACGAATTAATTTCCAATGGTTTCAAAGAAACCGACATCAAGTTAGCTGCCTTCTGATGCCATACTCGACTACTTTTATAGATTTATAGCCTGTCACTTACATTTTCACATGAAACCTTCCGGCAATATTGAAGTGCTGGCATGTCTCGATGCACGTCAAGCACCGACGGTTGCTGCCCAGAGGATCCGGGAGGCCGCGGGGCGGTGGCACGACACAAAGTAAAGTTCCACCCTTCAACAATGCTAAAGAACGTCGGCTCTGCCACGCCAAACGTAGGAGAAATTCATGATTGCAGATGCATTCTTTCCATTCAACGCCCATAATCCCAATATTCTCAGCCCGTCCCGTCTCGGCGGGTCTTCAACCGCCCCCCTCAGGTTTATCGCGGATAGTGGCCGAACAGTGCGCGGCAACACGCCCAAATTTGGCTTACCGTTTTCCACATCAATTTGGCATGCTGCTTCAAAATTTTGAAGTCAGGTCATCTAGGGTCAACGAGTTAGTCCAGGTCAAGTGAGGTCACCTACAAAAAAGTTCAACCAGTCGTCACCCTTTAACGGATGCATATATTTTAATGAAACTTTCAGCGTTTGCTTATCTTTACGGATGCACCAAAACCTACCCGTGATTTGTTTAGTTTTTGACTACATATAAATTTTGCGTATTTGCCAAATTGCAGTTCAAATAGAGGATTCTGGCTAACGTATGCATTTTGTATTAGGGCAAGTTGACTTCCAACAACGTTTCTCGGTCTGCTCTATCCATTGGAAAAGGAAAATTAAAGAAAACTTGAAAACGCAAAATTTTTTAAATTAAAAAAAATTATTTGGACAAAAAATATAGACCTGCTCGAATTCACTGTCCTTTTCTCATTCCAAATAAACTTTGTTTTTCGTATATCCCCCAAAATGAACTCCCCAGAGTCAAAAACATAATGTAAGTCGTGAAAAGTCGTGAAAGTCTAGCGCCCTGGTGACGTCCCGTTTGGGGAAATTTTTTTGGTGGGTGGGCTCGGACCCTACTCGTCGAGCACTTTATGATGACACCTCTTTCGTTTTCGTGCGATACTTAGTTTGGATTTTAGAGGGGGTCTTGAACAGCCCCCCTCCCCCGAGACCGGGTGTGAGGATTTGACCGGAAGGACGACGGGGCTAAACAATATCGAGAAAACCTGTCGGCTTCGACTGTAGTAGTGGCGGAACTCACGCCAGGTACATCGCCTAGCGTTTCAAATCTGAAAATATGCCTGTAACTTGGCGTTGTGGTCCATTAACATTCAGATAATGGTTTGCGCCCCACCATATTATGAATGGCGGCGGGCGGTCGGGGACAGGCCGGGGGCCGCCAGTGTCGCCGCCAGCGGTCGGCTGTCCACGGTAGAAATAGATCCAGAAGGAAATACGCGAAGTAACAATATGCGCAATATGTCACTATAAGTGGCACTGAGATTGACGTCTGAAGGCAAACTAACTTTCATAAATGCACTTCGCATCATATTTTATGGAGACACAGTCTAATAAATTGTAACTATATTATTTGCGCACACACTAATGAGCATCCGGGCGCGCTTGTGGCGGGCGCATGTTTCAGAGTTCTTGAATGACATCATGAACCTACCTATTTTCCTTCTTTACTGGAGGTCCCCTTGATGTCCGAATTAACATTGCGGTCAGACGCCTAACGTACAATTGAGAGCGCACTCCTCCCGCTTACCAAATTTGTTTCTCGGCCACGGACCAACTCAAACAACAACTTTCAATACACTGCGGCTAAGGCTCAATTTATCTTCAGTTAAATTGATTTGCTATACCATTTGCTAACTTTATTCACAGTATCAGAGTTATTATCCAGGTGTACACGAGTGTTGGACGAGCGTATGCAGGAGGCGGGCTATCGTGTGTCGGCTTGCAGATCAGGAACGAGCACTGCTCTGCAAAAGGGAACTTGTTTATCGAGACCAACTACGCTCTGTTGGCAGCCCAAGACCTATAACCTCTTACGTAACGCCACGCTCTTCCGCCCAATTGTCGCGGAATCACAGCAAATTCAGACTTTAGTAAGGCCTGCTTCCACAGTTCGACACAATCAAGCTTGGGACACATGCTCCACATTCGGCAGAGGGGCCCGACCGCGTGACTCTAATTTCAGCATAAAGCATTGAAAAACAGACCGCTTCGGCGGAAACTGGTCGCTCTCTGGCCGACAGCAGGCTCATCCGCCGAGTATGGTGTACGTATATCAAACTGAAATACACTGTGTCAAGTGCCACGAGCGGCGGCCCGGCCGGCCGGAGCGCTGCTCCCATGTATATGCAGCAGAAGTTCATCTGACCGATGAGGCCCGATTCGACTCCGCTCTGGCCTCGCCCGGAGCCTCAAACCTTGATAACGTTTTCGCTGCAGCGTTGCAAGTCCCAACTCCTTCACTAACAGTTAGACTAGGTGTTTTAATTTTGATTTGTGGCCGCCTACACCAAAAGAGCTTCTTTGAAGTATTAGCACGTTCGTCCAAGAAAAGATTTACGGCTGAAGTTAGTCCGAGCAAGCTGAGTCCAGACGATACCGGCTAATGGCCAGCCGACGGCCACGTGGTCATGTCGTGAGGACCTGCTACGTGTGCTCCAAGACCGCGCATCAGCTCAATCAAGCGTGGCTGGCATCTGCCCAACAGCGGGCGTCACGCCGAGCGATTGTGTGTGGCATGAGCTGAGTGAGAAGTTGGTTAGGGAAGACGTTCGCCTCGCAGCATGGCACATGTGCCGAGTCGACAATATAGCACAGTACAGCTGTGCTTGAACTATGTGCGCTACATTCGGCAGCGACCTCGATTTAGGGAAAATTACAGCCAATTTTTTCGTAAATAAATTATTATTTCTTTTATTGTTGCTCCGCAACCGATGCCTCGGGGCCCCGTGCCAAATATGGAGCGCGCATCAACAATCCGAGTGTGCCCCTGCGCCCAATATGGAGCACGCATCCACAATCAAAGTGGGCCCCCGTGCACAATATTGAGCACGCATCTACAATCATAGGGGCCCCCGTGCCTAATATGGAGCACTCATCCACAATCATAGTGGGTCCCGGACCCAATATGGAGCACGCATCCACAAAGCGGACCTCGATGTCCAATATGGAGCACGCATCCACAAAGCGGACCTCGATGTCCAATATGGAGCACGCATCCACAATGCGGACCTCGATGTCCAATATGGGGCACGCATCCGCAATCCGAGTGCATTGTGCCAGACCGTCGAAATACGTTTGATTTATTTCTGAACTGCCTGCATTTCTGCTAGAATTAAACACAAGGCGGTGCATGAGTTGCGAGCCTCCCAGTGAACGCATCTGTGATCGGGCAATAGATTTCCTGTCGCGGAGCGTTTCCCGCCTGCGTACCTGGCGCAGGGGATGTCCATAACTCGCCAGGTGCCATCGCCCCTCCAGCGGCGGTGCCGATGCCTTCTGCTGGTGGTGTGTACATACCAGTGCAGATGCCGTGGTGCATCACGGCCCGTTTTGTCTCACAACCTCCTCGCTCAGCTTGTGCTGCATGCAATCGCTAAGCGCGGCACACTCCACCGGACTGACAGATGTCCCGCAGTCTCCCGGACTCGGGCCACGCAGGTCACGTGACATAACTCAACCGCGTGACAGGCGACTGGCCGACCTGGCCCTCAACCCGGTCGGCACCGACAAGCTCCGCCGCAAAGCCTTCTTTTCGAAAATAGAATAAACGTAGGCACTAAGAAAGCATTGTGATGAAAGCCGATGAAATCAGCATTTAAATAGCAGGTCTAATTCTTCTATGATAATTTCTTAGGATTTTAATCCCCACACAAACATTTTTCAAGATCACATTAGTGTGTTGGTATAACCGTCTGAGCTGCTCATGTGGGCTTGCGTCACACAGACACGGGAGTAAAATTCCTCCAATTTCGCTCTGCTCGTAGCAAATAGCAACAGTAGAGCCGCTCGAGACTCACCCTCGCTCGTGGAAAATACCAACAGTAGAGTCCCTCGAGATTTACTCTCGCTCGTAGCAAGTAGCAACAGTATAATCGTTCGAATCACCCTCTCGCTAGCAGCAGATAGTAGCTGTAGATGGCAGTAGATATTACCTTTGGACAGCCAAACACCACGAAAGCTATCACGTGTTGCTGTATGGAAGCACATCCCCGCTCTCCCTGGGGTGAATGGCAGTCAGACCGGGGTTGATAGCAGCCAGCTGATATTGATTTACCGCCACCGACTTTAACCGGTGGAAGCTGGTGCGCTGAGAATAGGGGTGGCTGAAAGATATGAAGCTTGCCACCATTAAGCCAATGGATATTGCTCATTTAAACAATATTTCCTATCCTCTTTTGCACATCAAACACATTTCCCTCACTCCCACCCATGACTTGAACATATTCGATTGGCTTGAAAGATAGTCTAAGCAGTATAACCACTTTTATTCACAATAACATTTAGCTTATCCTGATGCCACGGATCAGTTCACCAGAAAGCAAAACTGGTGCATTAGGACCAAGTCCCAGAGGAAAACATTGTCTTAGTTCCTTAATATGCGCCGCGTTCGTCAGCAACGATCTTTAGATTTTAAGGGTGGTTTATTATTCCTTTCGATTCCCCTTGACTTCCTGAATAATTTCAGTTCTGTAAAGAAGAACTGGAACAAAGTGTACCAAAATAGTATCGGGCGCAGATCAATGATTTAACTTAGCATATCGAATTAACATGTGGATAGCATAAAATATGTAACTTCACTTTCAGTTAAGTTCCAGATCACCAGACTATCAGTGGTAAATATAGATTAATGCCTTCAAATTTCCCCACGCATGATCCTCGCGCCCGTCTACCACTCTCATCCAAGAGGCGGAATAGTTGGCGCCACTCACAAAGGCACGTGACACCACTCACAAAGGCACACCCAACGCCATATCAGTTTTCGAACCATCGTGTAGATGAGAGCGCGTGAGTGATAGGCGTCAATGTGTTCAAGAGCCTTCATCCGAAACATTTCGGGGGTAATTTCATCCTGGTGAGTGTCCGACAGTGTCGTGTCTACCGACGGCTGAATCAATTCCAAAGGGTGAAAAGGCAGTGGTTCAATCCACCTAATGCCGCGCATCCGGATACCGCTCCGCCCTGCCAGCTCCCGCAACTTCACGCAAGAAGGAGGTAGTACATTGCCACGTCCGCCACAAAACAGCGCAACCGTACAGCGGGTAAACAAGACCCAGTATGCTGGATTTAAGGGAAATTGCCTTATCCTGAACGCATACTGTAGTCCAAGTTTGTCTCGCCTTTGGGTCTAGCGGAGCTTCATACGGGAGAAGGCTTGCAGTCGGAGAAGTGCGGAAAGCCCCTGTGGCAATACGCAAGGCAAGGTGACCAGTGTCGAGCACACGCTTGTTCGAATCACTGGCACAGACGTAGATAAAACAGCCATAGTCGAGTTTTGAACGGATGAGCGATCGATATAGAAGTAAAAGCGTAGACCTATCTGCTCCGTAGGCAGTTCGGGCGACACATTTCATGATGTTGAGAGACCTGGAGCACTTCTGCCGCAGTGTTTTTAGGTGGTCCTTGTACGTACGACGACAATCGAATGTGATGCCCAGAAACTTACCTGCAGGTTGGAAAGGGATCTGCTCTCCATAGAGCTGAATGTTCGGATCCTGGAAGCTACGGTGGCGACAAAAATGCACTGCAAAAAATGTATTGTGGGTAGAAAATCAGAAACAGTTCAAGTTACTCCATTTCTCAAGGTGAGAAGGGGCGAGCTACAGCTGTCTTTCCATAGAGGATGAACGTGATGCTGAGCACCAAATAGCAACGTCATCGACGAAAAGGGACTTCGCGACGCTATGTGGGAGACCATCTCCGATATCGTTGATCATTAGCGCAAATAGAGTCACACTAAGAACACTTCCTTGGGGGACGCCGTTCATCTGCGTCAACCGACCAGACATTGCGCTTCCTACGCGGACACGGAATGTTCGATCAGTAAGAAAATTCCGAACGAAGTGTTCCATGGAACCACACACACCACAGTTCCATAGTTTTAAAAGAATACTTGTTTCCATGTCGTATCGTAGGCGCCCTCAATGCCAAAAAACACACTGCTCCAGATGTCCCTTTTCACTAAAATTGGTACGAATCGCAGTATCCAGTGCTAACACATGGTCAAGAGTGGAACGGTTCTTCCTGAAACCAGACTGCGCGTGGGTAATTTTTTTTGTTGTTGTTCAAGAAACCTCGTGAGGCGCACATTGGCCATCTTTTCTATGAGTTGGCGTGGGCATGAGGTCAGAGAAATCGGTCGGTAGTGAAGAGTGTCCGAACCAGTCTTGTTGGGGTTCAATATGAGGATGACCATCGCATCCCGCCATGGCGGGAATCTGCCGCTCGTCCACAGAGAGTCGAAACAATTCAGCTTATTCACATACTGTATCCATGATACTCTTTTGGCTTCCCGGATGGTTCGCCGGGCGACCGCCCTGGCTTGCCGGAAGACGATCTGGTTTGCCGCGGTGCTATTGCGGTCAAACATCCGAAAGGCACGTCGACGGTCACGAATACAATCCCGGCATTGCTCCGTCCACCACGACACAGGCGAACGTCGTGGCTTACCAGAGGTACGTGGGATACAGTTCTCAGAACAATCTAAGACTATGGAGGTAAAGTACTCTGTAGATGTTGCAGCATCGTTCCTATTTGTATTTAAAAATCCTATCAAACCTAGCTACAAAGTCCGGCCAAGCAGTCTTTTTAAAATTCCAGCGCCGTGGCCTTGAGCCCAGAATGGCTCCGTCCACACAATGAAGCCAGACTGGAAAATGGTCGCTCCCTCTAGGATCGGATTCAACAGGCAGGTCGAAAGATTGCATCAGCTGCGGGCTCACCGCATTAATGTTCAGCACGGAGGTGCTTCCCGATGGGAATGCTATATGAGTGTGTGTGCACCCGTATTTAAAATGCATAGCGATTCTTGCAGGAAGAACATGTCGAGTTGTCGTCTGCATGAATTACTATCGGTGCATCTCCAGGTTGTGCGATGGGCGTTAACATTTCTTAAAAGTAAGACAGGAGGAGGTAGCTCGGCTAAAAGTCATCAGAATTCTCCTAATGAGGTCCGCCAGGTGGGAGGTATATAGAGAATACTAATACGTTTCTGTTTACGATGGACACTTGTGCTGCCATCGCCTGCAGGTTGGTACGCAGGATAAGCTGAAAGGCAGGAGCGCTGTGGTGGACGGCCAACAGGACGCCTCCATGTACAATGGTGTCTGTCGGGTTGTCATAACGAAAGATCTGGTAGTTCTTTAGGTAAAACGGGATTCCAGCTAAAAGCTTCGTCTCCTGTAGACAGACAGATACCAGAGAGTGCTCGTTTACCATAGCTTTGAGTTCCTCCAGGCTCGTCCTCACACCCGTACAGTTCCATTGTAAAATTAAGGACGACATAGTTGATTCGACTTGACTAGATGTGACTATAAAAGTTGACCTCGTTACACTACTACCATACAAATGTGGAGATGACTTGGTGTCGGACGATCCAGGACTAGATCTGTGTTGTCCCCCACCGGGTGGTGATGGTGTCCATGGTGGTGCTCGCTTGCGTCCAGTGGGCATCGCTTGAGGTGGTGTGGGAGGCGGGCCCATGGGCCCTCCCATCTCCAGGGCGCCGCGGGGCTGACCCTAGGGACCAGGGACGGTGGGGGAGTCGTCTCGGGGAGTCGTCGTTCAACCACCCGTGAGCTTGGCGACGAATCCTTGGATCCAACACGCGCCGCCCGTCCAGACGCGCTCATATCGGGCGACCTCGATCGGGGGACGTGGTCGGATCGCCGGGGGTGCAACTACCGGGACCCGTCGTGAGGCCACGCCACCCTCTCCAGAACTATGTGAAGAGTTTTGCGTAGCCCTGGATGGTGCTAGGGTGGGTTGGCTTGGTGTAGAAACGGCGGATGTGGTGGGGCCGACTCCAACACCAGGTCGTTGTTGGAGGCTTTGGCAGGTCTCGTGGTCTGTTGGACAAGCTGCCATTCTTATGGAGCCTGCTCTGAAGCAGGCGACGTAACAGGAGGATGTGGTGGAGCCGACCGCGAGGAAGCAGTGCCTTTTGGCGCTTCGGAGGTCTAAGCCACTTGCATTCGAGGTGATGCTGGCGAGGCAACTGATATGCCGAAAGAGTAGAGGTGTGCCACACAGATGTGCAATAAGATCCTTGGTTTTGTCTTCGTATGTCTGTTGTGCGATTGGTGCGGCGCTTTTCACCTTCGGTGCATATGATATTTTAGGGTGGGACTGTTCGTATATTTATCTAGCCTCGCGGAACGTTACTTTGTGTGTGTCTTCAATTGCAATTATTTATTTTTCCTTGACATAAGAAGCACATGTGCGGTCAAAAGAGGTGTGGGGTTCTGTCCGCGCCCACAGTTTACACAATATGGCATATCGGATGTGCATTGTTTGACACTATGGTCAGATGCAACGCATTTCCCACAAGCAGGACAATTTCTTCAGAACTGATTAGTGTGACAATATCTCTGATACTGAAGCATCTCATGGGGTTGGGCAGGAAAACACGAACCTTTATACGTACGTAGCCCACGCGTATCTCCGAGCGAATTCCACCTCTAGAGTACCATCAGTCAATTTTTCACATCGGGTAATCTTCCCAAATCTTTCACATCCGTTTTGGCGATGAAATGGTGACAATGTGGCGAGACATTTCGACAGTCCACGGAAGACAAGGATACGTTGGGTAGGGGATTGCTTCCCAGCCGATCTTCTGGTTGGTGCTATTTCCACCAACGAGAAGTTGGTGGGAAGTTAGTCCCTACGAGAATGACCAGGATTGCTTTTTAGTGTGTGGATGCCATGAAAGTGTTTTGGTTTCGGCTCTTCGGGCGACCCACCACATAGGGGCCAACTGGGAGGACACCTGGACCCCGCGGACGGGAGGTCGCCAGGCGCCCGAGGAGCTATACCGGGCAGGCGACGCCATCCCCGGCCGGGAGAGAGACTCACCACCCGGACCGGGATCCAGCGCCGCCCACCCCTTCACCCCGGTCGGCCGGGCCGGCAAGCACCAGGCCGAGGCACAGGTCCCCAGATCGAGGCGACCAGTCGCTTGACCCTTGTGAGGCCCCACGGGCCCGCCCGCCCCTCCGGGATATCGGGACCAAAGAGGCGTGTTGGTCCCCCGTCACAACTAGCACCGTGCGACGGCGGACCTCAACCTCCAGGACTCCGTCAACCCCGGGGGACGGGCTGAGGGGCGCGGCTACCCCGATAAAACTGACCTGGCGTGCAGGACCGGGGAAATTGTCCTGCCTGCTCATAGCAGGGATAATTGGTGTTGCAGGGATGTGGACCACGGATGTTGGGATGAGATGGGCATTGTAATGTGAGCGTATTGATGGAAGGAGTAAGGCACTCTAGTCTCACCTCTTTCCGGTAGATGGTCGTCGGATCATTAGGGCACTCAATCCCCACCACCACGGAAAGGTGATGCCTCGTAGAGGGGGGGCTCAATCTCTTAGCATATATATCACCTTACTTGCACACTTACTTAGCACACTTACTTAGCATATATATCATCCCATCCATCACAAGTTAGAATTCAAAACACAATTTGTTCTGTCTAAAATATTTGTACACCCTACTTTTAAATACATTCAATGAGGAACTCCTCACATCAACAGGCAGCCTATTCCACTGATCAACAACCCTTTGACTGAAGACCTGTTGTAGCTTAACTGTCCTACACCTCAACTTGTCTCACCTGAATTGATGACCCCTATGTGATACTCTAAACCGAATAGCGTCCTTCAAATTGACCTGACCTGGGCCTTTTATAATTTTGTACATTTCAATCACGTCCCCCTTAACCTCATATACTTGGGTGAGTGCATATATAATGCCATAAGTCTTTCTCCATATTCATAGTCACCTATTGCATTGATGAGTCTGGTAGCTTTGCGCTGCACTCTTTCTAACATATCGGTATATTTTTCAAGGTAGGCATGCTTATACATAATATTCCAAGTGGGGTCGCACATAGGCTAAGTACACTTAGCATCTTTTGTAGTTGCAGCAGTATTTTTGTCTATGTGCATAGTGTCTTCCCTTGGCAGGCTGAATACAGTGAGGTCTTGGTGGCTCTTAGATTCTTAAAAACTTAAACACATTATGACATGACGAATCAGCACTTCCACGTCTCGTGGTGAGGACTGAGGAATCCTTACGTCGCCCACTGCCACAGTGAGGACTCGGCATATGTGTGGCTCGTAGCGACGGCGGCGACTCTGGCGCGTCTTCAGCACGCAGTGTGCAGTCGGACACCTGCAGAGCTGGGCGCAGCGCGGCCGGAGCGCTACTTCCACATGGCAGCAGCGTCTGCGGCCCGTCACCGCCGTCAGTGCCACCCAACTCCAAACAGCCGTCACAGCGACACGCTCGTCGCCAGCATGGAGGGTGGGAGGGGGGGCGCATACCGCCGAAACTTGGTGAAACGTAGCATTACGTACGGGTTGCATGGAAAGAATCAGCCCAAAAACGCTCTCTCGTCCATGCTCCACGACGTTGCCCGCGCCCACTGCCAGTGGCGCCATCAGTGCGCCCGCAGTTGGATGCATGAGCTGCGACGCGCATCGAAGCTGTTGTTCGGATGGCGGCCCCAATCCCGGAACGTGTGCCACCTTCGCGGCGAGTTCCATTTCCATCTTGGGTTGGGTTAAGCTAGCCGGGTTGAACACATTTGTCCAAGTCAATGTCTCTGAACCCACGATTTGCTGTGGCATCATGCTGATCAATAAGCACGAAGCATCGTGGAGTGATTTTTATGATTCTGACCTTGACGTATGATGATTCTCGATTATAAAATACGTTTCCATTTCAATGCTAAGAGTGTTCAGTTATTGTTCTTTCCTTAATAGTGATAGAGCCAAATAGCATAAGTCAAATTTGCTATTGTCAAAAGGATAACATGAAGCAAGTCATGTGACCCGAGAGGCTTCTCGTGTTCGTCAGACAATGGCGTTCGCTATACCTGGCTCAGTACGACTGGGCTGGTTCCGTTTCTGCTCCGGCGGGACGAGGGCTGACTCCGTCTCTGTGCCCAGGCAGTGGTCTGCCTCCTGAGGAAGCACCTGACCCCAACCACCGCCAAATAGTTGGCCCGGCAGCGGTGCACCTCCTGAAGGGTCGCACCAGGCTGCGGCCCTGCGGCCTGGATGCAGTGCAACCATTGATGAGCCGGACCTGGCTGCGCCCCTGTGCCCCTGGGGCGGTTCACCCCTGAAGAGTCGCACCTGGCTGCGCCTCTGTGACCTGAAGGCGATGCACCCCCTGAGGGTCGCACGTGGCTGCGCCTCTGTGCCCCTACGGCGGTGCACCCCCTGAGGGCCGCACCTGGCTGCGCCTCTGCGCCCCTGCGGCGGCCAGACAGGACGCCGGCGAACGTCCGTCAGCGATGTTTTCGGTGGCTGCTGGCAGCCGGCCAGGGCGTGAGAGTGGGCCGCCTGGAGCCGGCTGAGCTGCCGGGCTGAGGCCACCACATGTCCGATGGTGCAGGTCTGGCAGCGATGGCAGTGTGATCATGTGTCACAGCCATACGAGTGTGATCCCGTGTGATCACGTGTCACAGCCATACGAGTGTGATCACGTGTATCCCTGCCGCGGCGCTCTCCGGCACTGCAGCAGAATCACGGATGATCCAAACGTTGTTGACACACAATTCATTATTTCGACCACCAGGCACCACCGCCCTGCGCCCTGGTGGCATTCTGTCAGAGGCTTGCCGGTGGAGAACACAAGTTTCCTTGGAACATGACGGTTCACGGCCTAAATAATCAGAACACTTGCTAATTGCTTAGACCTTCGTGTGTTAAATGTATGGCTTGTCTCCGCATTTATGGCACATTACACAAGGGAAAACGATACGGGAACATTCTCCATTGATATATCTTTTGTCGTTTTCCAATTGAAAGCTTCCAGGTGGGAGCAATTGTTCCCTCCTCCCCTTTCCATTGAGGTTATCCTAGCTGCATCGCTGTTAGTGATGATCATGGGCATGCTAACTCCTGAAGGGAGGGAGTTCGTTCGCATCACAATCGTTCCGGTTCTATTTTGGGTATATCCATTATATCTATGCATAGGAGCACAACCCGGAATACGTCTGGAGCGGGTGATTGTCAAGGCTGAACAATCACGGAAGAAGCGGAGGAGCACTCCTTCCGGTTCATGAGCCTGACATGGCTGAAGTCCAGCTGTGTGCCGGGTAAGCCAGATGTCCACGCTGCACGCGATTCTCGACCGAAACGGGAACACGTGCGCCCCTGACGGTCCGGGTCGGGATGGTCACGTGCGTCTGGTCGGACGTTAACCTGCCCCCTCCCTCTGCCCTCCCGGCTCCGCGAGCAATAACAAGCTTAACGGTCCCACACCGCCAGATAGGATAAGGCGCTGATGGGGATGGCTTACGTCACCAGTTTCCACACTC
The DNA here is from genome assembly GCA_034440575.1 of Imbricaverruca yamaguchii. Lineage (NCBI taxonomy): Eukaryota > Metazoa > Arthropoda > Thecostraca > Neoverrucidae > Imbricaverruca > Imbricaverruca yamaguchii. Next base: position 1,019,407 of record JAOTOL010001505.1, on the reverse strand, counting down.
CCGTATAGCAGAATGTCAGCTCGGAGGTCCCTGACAACGCCAGTTCTGACTCTGCACACGTCACCAGCTTCCACACTCCCGGACAGAATGTTAGCTCGGAGGTGAACGACAGCGCAGGCTCTGACGCTACTGCTGCATTGCTGCTCTAAATACAAATGGAGATCGATGCTGCTCGCGCCGACCTGGGTCGGCGGTTTAACCAACACTGGCCGTGTGCTCCGAACGTTTTCTATTTTCCTAATTGAGTTCATATGGTGTGCTTTATTTCCCGCAGTCCACATTCCTGCTTCTCGTGAAAGCTACCATGAATATTTCCTACAGGAAAGGAGAATACAAAAGTATCGAGCTGCACTTAGTTGGAATGGAAAGCAACGCATAATTCTTCGAACGTCGCGATGCGCAAAGTCAGACAAAACATTCTCACAAAAATGCCGTCAAGTGCACCTAAAACACGGGTGGAAGCAGATTTTGTGACCAAAATGTAGAAGAGAATGAAAGGAATGTTGTCTTCGAATTACAAACTAATGACTTCATTGCGACGTAAAACATTGGAACAGTATGCACCCACTGTGGCTCCTCAATTTCAGTTTAGTCAATATTCAGCCCTCAGTAATGTGTGGAAATGGTCGTTGTCATGCCCCTACGCCAAAATGACGTCATCGCGCGTCGATGAGATTAAATCTTGGAGATCACTGCTGGTACAAGAGCCGCAGTTATTCAATGTTGATGCAGCTGAAGGTAAACAGTCATTCTCGACATACAGTCTGAGGTCAGTCTGAGGTCTTGTTCGACATACAGTCTGAGGCCATTTTAATTATTTATTTTTTTTTGTGCTCACACGGCTGGTAAGCAAACGGCGTGAAGCATATCACCAACTGTGTTAAACCAGGTGTCACAAAGTTCTTGGTTTGCAGCCACAAATAGTCTAATTCGGACACGATTTGTCTAATTCGGACACACAAATAGTCTAATTCGGACACAACCGGGGCCCACGGGTTCGATGCTATGCGCGCTCGCGCGCCCTCGGACTGACCCCACCGGTCGGCGAGACTGACCAGGGCGAAGCACGCTTCCGGCCTGCCTGGGGAGGTTAGGGGGGTGGCCCCGTCACCCTCGCAGTCTCTGCGATATGGAGAGGGCTGGCTTGGAGAGATGGGGACGATGGGGGGCAAGCCCCAGACCCTGTCTCCCTACATTTGGCGACGTACCCCTTGACCCAGCTCGGGATGTCCGGCCTGAAGCCCCCATGTCCAGACTTCTGGGGCCCCTGTGCGGACCTCAATCGGTAGGAGTGAGCGGGCCGTTGAGGGTGCTACTACCGGCACCCGATCGGGGGCCACACCCTTCTCTTCGGAGATGGTTGGTGGGGGACGGAGAGTTGGGGTGGTTCGGGAGGGTTTAGGGTCAGGTTTAGGGCTGGTGACGGCGGCGGGTAGGGATTGGATCCTCGTCGTCGGTTCAACACGACTCTGAAACGTTTGTGTCTCGAGGCTTGGTCCCGGAGAGCTCCTGGGCTCTTCCCTAACGGGAACGGAGTGCTGGGGGAGGGGGAGGAAAGGAGGGGAGTGATGGGGAAGGGATTGAAGTGGCTGGGGAGGGGTTGGGTTTGGTTGTATATGGACGGGCAGGTCTTTTTCCTCGCTGGACCTGGACCCTCTATCCTTGAGGAGTCGTTCCAGGGTCCGCAGCCGAGGACTTTCTCACCACCGTCTGGAGAGAGGACACAGCTCCGATTGGTGTACTCAATACCAAAGGCAAGTATTATGGCACTGAGTTGAGCTATAAGATGAGAGGCACTCATGTGTGTGTGCGACTGCATCGGCGACTGTTGTGTGACGTTGGAGTTCAGCTTCACCTTCGCTGCATATATTATGGTGTGCTGCCTCGTAGATATCACGCGCCTCACGGAATGTGATCTTTTATCACATTATGAAACTCTTTATTGCAACCATTTTCTTTTCTCTCAAGAAAATTGGACAAGAACGATCATACCCCATACCCCATAACACCATATACCCCTGGTGGTATGCGGTGTTTGGCCTGGGTCGCAGTCCGAACAGTGCGGACCCTCCGCCTCACATTTATCTTGCACATGCTCTGCTGATCCACATTGCCCACATGTCTCTCGGCTCCCACAATGTTGTGACGTGTGACCAAAACGGGAGCATTGGAAACACCTCATGGGATTGGGTACAAATACGCGGACCTTGACATACCCGACGAAAATTAACTGAGGAAGATCTGTCATGTGAAAAGTTGATGTTGTTTGTTGGTTGTAATTCCTGTCCTTTTCTAATTCAAATTACACGGGCCTCTACTACTCCACACTCTCTTAGGCCATCCACAATGTCGGCTTCCGAAATATCTCGCAGGTCGTAGCAGTTAATAACTCCTTTGGAGTAATTTTGTGTGTGTTGTAGGGCTGAATCTCAATACGTACGGTGACTGTTCGCCTGCTGGTCTCATGCCGTTTAGTGTATGTACGTTATCTCTGTTGGGTCCAGCGCCCTCCTTGCATCCTCAGCAGTTTTCAGTTCAACTTCAAGCCCTCCGTCTCTGAGCTTTTCAAACCTTAGCACCGACCCTAGCTTGTCAAACGTTTCCTTCCTTTGGAACGGGGTAAGCAGTGAGAGTTTCCAATTGTCCTCGAGTGGTTTTACGATCAGAATACGAGGTGCAGGCAGATCCACTTGGAGTCCAAGTGGGGACATCCAAGTGGGTCTGCCCGCACCACGTATTGCACTACATTCATAGTCCTGGCAGGTCGGGTTGTCTGTCCCCTACTGGATGGGGCAGGTGGGTTGTTTTTTTGTTTGTTGGAATTTGCCATGAAGTGTTTCGTAGTTTCCACTCCCCGGGCGCCCCACCGCATAGGGCCCTACTGAGGGGACGTCTGGGTCCCGGGAACGGGAGGTTGCCAGGCGCCCGAGGAGCTACGGGACAGGCGACGCCTTCGCCCGGCCGGGAGAGAGACACTCACCACCCCGACCGGGATCCAGCACCGCCCACCCCTTAACCCCAGCCGGCCGGGCCGACAGACACTGGGAAGAATCCCAGGTCCTCGTCCCGAGGCGACCAGCTACTTGGCCCGTGTGAGGCCCACGGGCCCGCCCGCCCCTCCGGGATATCGGGACCAAAGAGGTTTGTTGATCCCCGTCACAACTAGCACCGCGCGACGGGGACCTCAACCTCCAGGACTCCGTCAACCCCAGGGGACTAGACGAGGGGGTGCAGCTACCCCGATAAAACTGAGCTCATGGACAGGACCGGGGAAGTTTCCCTGCCTGGTCACAGTAGGGACAGTTGGTGTTCAATGGCCGGGTGAAGGACATGGATGTTGGGATGAGATGGGCATTGGAATGGGTGCATATGGACGGAAGGAGGAGGGGCGGCTGTGGTGACCGGAGGGAGCGCAATTTCACAAGCGAACCATGTAGCGGGGCTGACCCCACTGCGGGGTACCAAGCAATATTTCATTCAACTCTATAAGCGCTGCATATATGACATAGCATATAAGTATGCATAATAACGTATAAGCTTATAGTTACCGTAACATAATATAGTATATAAACGATTCATAGATCAGCTGAGACTGGGATGTAGACAAGCAAACCGACATTCCATGGCAGCCGACAAGCCTGTCAAATATTCATATTGACATCAACGATGTGAACATGAAAACCAACGTCCAGAGCAGGCTTCAACTGTCAAAATTGATTTAAAAAGCTGTTAAGCATGTAAGCACCCACACGCGAATTAACTGGTCCATAAACAAGACAAAATTATACAGTATACATGTAATACAATGATACAGCATACACATTTTGGTGAGGGGAGGTCAACACCAGCGCCATTGGTACAGCATCCAACGGGGTTGGTGTTGTGGAGGGGGTCCTCTCACACCGAGGGCTTCGTCTGACATGTTAACAGTACCCTTCCCAAATCAAGCTACATTCCCCATTGCTCGAGAATTATTTTGGTTGGCTGGCGGGAGGAGAGGTACTCGGAATGTTAGATTTGGCACCCATTGATGTTAATGGTTGTGCCCAGTGACGGGAAGGGACGACACCCCACCCTCACCCCTCACCTCTGACGTTCCGCGGCGTATGACGGATCAAAATCGAGTTCATATTCTTTTTTTTAGAATCACGAAATTCGCCAGATTGCAGGCTGCTCGCTACGACTGAACTTCGTCGAAGAACAAGTTAAATTCGTCAATGTTTTTCTTCACTGGAACTTCTCTCCATCAAAATTCGCCCATCCTAAAACATGTATTACCACAAGCAAAGTCAGATCACAAAACTGGCTAGTCACGAGGCCAAGATTTCTGGGGACGTCTTAGCCAACCATGGTTGCACGCATCGTTCTTTTAGTGCACATGTGCTGAAATCGGAGGAAATCTTACCACGATCCGGTTCCTCTGCCGGCTATAGAACACTCATCACAAGCTTGAATGCACTCTGCCGAATTACAGAAATAGGTTTTATCTATTGGTGAAATTCCTGCACTGGCGCAAAAATTGGCGCCAAAAGTGGATGCAGCAAGATACATGTCATCACAGTCTGTCAAGACAGCACTGGTTCGATCGGCCAACAAGCTGCCTGGTGTGGTGTGGTGCCAGATCATGTGCCCACAGCCAGCTGCCTGGTGTGGTATGATGCCAGATCATGTGCCCACAGCCAGCTGCCTGGTGTGGTGTGGTGCCAGATCATGTGCCCACAGCCAGCTGCCTGGTGTGGTATGGTGCCAGATCATGTGCCCGCAGCCAGCTGCCTGGTGTGGTGTGGTGCCAGATCATGTGCCCGCAGCCAGCTGCCTGGGGCGGTATGGTGCCAGATCATGTGCCCGCAGCCAGCTGCCTGGTGTGGTGTGGTGCCATATCATGTGCCCACAGCCAGCTGCCTGGTGTGGTGTGGTGCCAGATCATGTGCCCACAGCCAGCTGCCTGGTGTGGTATGGTGCCAGATCATGTGCCCGCAGCTAGCTGCCTGGTGTGGTATGGTGCCAACTCATGTGCCCGCAGCCAGCTGCCTGGTGTGGTATGGTGCCAGATCATGTGCCCGCAGCCAGCTGCCTGGTGTGGTATGGTGCCAGATCATGTGCCCGCAGCCAGCTTCCTGGTGTGGTATGGTGCCAGATCATGTGCCCGCAGCCTGGTGTGGTGTGGTGCCAGATCATGTGCCCACAGCCAGCTGCCTGGTGTGGTATGGTGCCAGATCATGTGCCCATAGCCAGCTGCCTGGTGTGGTATGGTGCCAGATCATGTGCCCGCAGCCAGCTGCCTGGTGTGGTGTGGTGCCAGATCATGTGCCCGCAGCCAGCTGCCTGGTGTGGTGTGGTGCCAGATCATGTGCCCACAGCCAGCTGCCTGGTGTGGTGTGGTGCCAGATCATGTGCCCACAGCCAGCTGCCTAGTGTGGTATGGTGCCAGATCATGTGCCCGCAGCTAGCTGCCTGGTGTGGTATGGTGCCAGATCATGTGCCCGCAGCCAGCTGCCTGGTGTGGTATGGTGCCAGATCATGTGCCCGCAGCTAGCTGCCTGGTGTGGTATGGTGCCAGATCATGTGCCCGCAGCCAGCTGCCTGGTGTGGTATGGTGCCAACTCATGTGCCCGCAGCCAGCTGCCTGGTGTGGTATGGTGCCAGATCATGTGCCCGCAGCCAGCTGCCTGGTGTGGTATGGTGCCAGATCATGTGCCCGCAGCCTGGTGTGGTGTGGTGCCAGATCATGTACCCACAGCCAGCTGCCTGGTGTGGCATGGTGCCAGATCATGTGCCCACAGCCAGCTGCCTGGTGTGGTATGGTGCCAGATCATGTGCCCGCAGCTAGCTGCCTGGTGTGGTATGGTGCCAACTCATGTGCCCGCAGCCAGCTGCCTGGTGTGGTATGGTGCCAGATCATGTGCCCGCAGCCAGCTGCCTGGTGTGGTATGGTGCCAGATCATGTGCCCGCAGCCTGGTGTGGTGTGGTGCCAGATCATGTGCCCGCAGCCAGCTGCCTGGTGTGGTATGGTGCCAGATCATGTGCCCGCAGCCAGCTGCCTGGTGTGGTGTGGTGCCAGATCATGTGCCCGCAGCCAGCTGCCTGGGGTGGTGTGGTGCCAGATCATGTGCCCACAGCCAGCTGCCTGGTGTGGTATGGTGCCAGATCATGTGCCCACAGCCAGCTGCCTGGCGTGGTGTGGTGCCAGATCATGTGCCCACAGCCAGCTGCCTGGTGTGGTATGGTGCCAGATCATGTGCCCGCAGCCAGCTGCCTGGTGTGGTGTGGTGCCAGATCATGTGCCCGCAGCCAGCTGCCTGGTGTGGTATGGTGCCAGATCATGTGCCCGCAGCCAGCTGCCTGGTGTGGTATGGTGCCAGATCATGTGCCCGCAGCTAGCTGCCTGGTGTGGTATGGTGCCAACTCATGTGCCCGCAGCCAGCTGCCTGGTGTGGTGTGGTGCCAGATCATGTGCCCGCAGCCAGCTGCCTGGTGTGGTATGGTGCCAACTCATGTGCCCGCAGCCAGCTGCCTGGTGTGGTGTGGTGCCAGATCATGTGCCCACAGCCAGCTGCCTGGTGTGGTATGGTGCCAACTCATGTGCCCGCAGCCAGCTGCCTGGTGTGGTGTGGTGCCAGATCATGTGCCCGCAGCCAGCTGCCTGGGGTGGTATGGTGCCAGATCATGTGCCCGCAGCCAGATGCCTGGCGTGGTGTGGTGCCAGATCATGTGCCCGCAGCCAGCTGCCTGGTGTGGTATGGTGCCAGATCATGTGCCCACAGCCAGCTGCCTGGTGTGGTGTGGTGCCAGATCATGTGCCCACAGCCAGCTGCCTGGTGTGGTATGGTGCCAGATCATATGCCCGCAGCCAGCTGCCTGGTGTGGTGTGGTGCCAGATCATGTGCCCGCAGCCAGCTGCCTGGTGTGGTGTGGTGCCAGATCATGTGCCCGCAGCCAGCTGCCTGGTGTGGTGTGGTGCCAGATCATGTGCCCGCAGCGGGGAGCCCCACAGCCCGCCTCTTGACCTCGCTCGTCAGGCGACCCCCCCCCCTCCCGATGGAACCTGGAACTGCCTGATAAGATGCAATGGGTTGAAATGAAATTTGTTCAGGAATTTGATCTGATGAATGGTACTCTGCGTCACATTGCAGATCAAGCACGAAGTCACTCAGGCTGGCAAAATCCCCATGCGGCTATACAGAGCTCTGACAAACATTGAGGGAACTCAGGATGGGAGCGAGGTCTTACTCATAGGTTACATTCCACTCCAGAAGCGTTCATAGGTCGCTTCCTGTCATCTTTTTCCAACCACAATTGAACTCTGCTTGACGTCTCTAATCTGGATGTTTGACACCGATTTACAGGGCGTAGTCTGATCCAACCAGGTCCAGGGACATTGAGATCGGGCTCGGTCAAGATCCATGGACACTGAGCGGTTAAGGTCCGTGGACATTGAGCGTAGACTCGGACCAGGTCAATGGACACTAAGCTCAGGTTCGGTCCAGATCCACGGACACTGAGCTCGGTCTTGGTCCAGGTCCACGGACACTGAGCATGGGTTCGGCACAGATCCATGGACATTGAGCTAGCCCTCGCACGGCTGGTGGTCTGAGTCACATTCGTCAGGCTGGGGGGGGGGGGGTAGAAACATACCCCCCAGGTATCTCACGAACCAAGCAAGATAGAACAAATATGAGAATTGCATCGGATAGCTTGAACAAGTTACAGTCCAAAGTACTTCGGTGGTTTATACGCCAGGATTTGAACTTAACCCTCGCATAGCTGAGGGGGTAGATACCTACCCCACCAAAGTATTCCTACAACAGCGGGAAAACGGGCGCGTGGCAGGACGCTGAATTTTGGCATACCTTACAATTAGCTATTTTTACATTTTCTAATAAAAAAATTGGGTCAAGTCATGATAGGTCACCGAGTTATCGCGGGCCAAGTGAGGTACCCTGTTAGTTAGTTATTTGGGTTTTAGGGCGCATCAACTGCAGTGGTTATACAGCGCCCAAGTGAGGTACCCTGAAAAATATGTAAGCAGTTGCCACGCCTTCAATAATAAAGATATTACAATGAACCTTTCAGGGCTTACATGTCTTGACGGAGCGATAAAAAGCTAAATTTCAGAATTTTTTATTTTTTATTTTTTGATGACGTCATTTTTTTGCACTTTGTAGTTTTATTGAAACTAACATCAACATTGGAAGCAAACTATGCACTTTTGTATCAGACTAAGTTGATAAATGCCATCAGTTGGTTTCGGTCGGTACAACAATGATTACGTGGTGCTCGCACTAGTGTGAACATGTCCGTGTTCAGAGAGCGAGCGCTGACGGCCTTAGAGGCCGCTCAGATGGTTCACGAGTTGGAAAGTGAAGAGGAAGAGGACGGTATACTGCAATTTGAGGAAGAAGAGGACCGGGCGGTGATACTAGACCTGTTAGAGGATGAAGTGACGGTGCATGACAACCAGACAGCTGAAGAAGCTGCTGATGATGACGAAGGTCAGGCGCTACGCACTGGCCGCGTGACAGTAGCGGCTCGTGTTGAATTCATTTCCCAGAGAAAGCTGGCGGAAGCGCAGCTGGTGACTTTGGAACAAGAAACGATGCAGTATCAAGTGGAAAATCGCCGAGAAGGACATCTGGCAATCTGGTCAACTGATGCAGGAGAAACTCGGCGGCGACGTGATCCCGCCAATCTCCTCCGCGAATCGTAGGGATTGAAAGGAGAGGAGTCCAAGAATGTTTAATCACCCATGGATGCATTCCTGCTGTACTTCAGTGACGACATTTTAGAAGAAATTGTGATACGAGCAAACGTAAAACTTTTTGATAAAAAACAGCATTCAAACACTGTCAAACAAGAAGCACAGGAGAAAAACCAACATCTGTTTGCACCAGTGGATTGACAGGAAATGCTGGCTTTCCTCGGTCTAAACATCTTACATGGCACCGTGCCACTGGAGGGTGCGAACGAGCTGTTTACCGGCTCATTTGGACCAGCTCCGTTCAGGGTGACCATGACCCAGAAGCGATACGCAAAACTACTGACGTGCGTCAGCTTCGACGACTCTCAGACACGAGCAGAAAGACGCGAGACAGATAAGTTTTGTCTGATAAGACATGTCTTCTACAAGTTTGACAGAAATCTGAGACATCACTATTGCCCATCTGAGTCCATCACCATTGATGAAACATTGATCAAGTACCGCGGTCGATGCCCATTCAAAGTATGCATGCCCACAAAACCGGGGAAGTACGGCATACTGGAGCGATCCGCGGCAGATGCGAACGCAAGGTATGTCTGGAAGTTGTGGCCGTACTCCGGCAAACCAGCGGCTGTCGACCGTGCTCCGCCTGGGATCACCATGCCCACTGTACCTGACCTGGTGCGGTACCTGGCAGATGATGTAAAAACCACCGGCAGAAATCTGACCATGGACAGGTGAGACATGAGTAAAATTGTGTCTTAAATTTTGTCGCCGACATTGTTGTATTTTCTAGTATTTCAATATTACTACTACTCTGAGGAAAACTATTATCCAATAAACGTGTTTATGCTTTTTCCAGTGCATAATAGCTTATGTATGTAACGATAGCAATATATATATATATATATATATATATATATATATATATATGTAGATATGATGTATGTCTGTGATCACAATATGTCTGAATATATAATATTTACAAAAATCTTGTGAATGTGATGACCAAACATTGTGCTGTCATATATATATATATATATATATATATATCCATATGCACGTCTAATACCAACTAACACACAACACACACATACACATAGACGTATAATTATAAATATAAAAAAAAACATAAAGTCAACAATCATATTCTTACCATCTGGACGTCATTTATTTTGAAATGTTGTAATGCACTTCAATTGCACTCCAAATGAAAAATACGCTAATATGTATAATGTAAACTTTGCAGAAATATCAATAATTCCTCTGTTACCTTCTCGTTGCATCGGTTTGGTTCCCAAATTTACGACGACGACGTAACGCAAGAACTGTTCGTATACATTTATATAAAGGCAATTTAATTTTTTATTATTATTTTTAACGATCTTTCGCATGTATTTTCAGAATGAATCAATACCAGGAATTCACGATATTTATTCATACGAAAAACTTCCCCTTAGTTGCCCATTATATTGAAACATAGAATACGTACAACTTACATTCATGCACATTCATTTATATAACGTTTCATGTGTCCACGTTTCAGATAATTCGCGTCGATCCCGCTGGTGGAAGACTTGCGCGACCAGATGGGCCTGTCTGCGGTGGGCACTCTGAATGCGAAACGAAAGTTCCTGCCGACAGAAATGACGAGCGCCAAGGACCGGGCACAGGACAGCACCAAGGTGTGCTTCCGCAATGGCGTCCAGCTCGTGTCATTTTGTCCAAAAGCTGGTAAGGTTGTGCTGGCCGCGTCAACACAGCACGAAGCGCCACTAGTCGATACAGTCACAAAGAAAGTGGAGGTAATTTTATGCTATAACGCGACGAAAAGAGGTGTAGACGTCTGCGACGCTATCGTCGATACCTACACTTGCAAAGCGAGCGTGCGTCGCCGGCCAACGCATGTGCTATTCTTCATGGAAAGTGTGGGCTGTATCAACGCCTACCATGTGTATGTCACAGTGCACCCCACATCCGATGTCGCGGACATCAAACACGAGGGTCGTATGCGGTTTGTGCGCGCGCTCGGGATGCAGCTCGTGTCAGCACAGGTGGAGCGTCGTGCCGCCCAGTACACTGCTGGAAAGGGTGTGATCAATCAGGCAACCGTCCGAGCGATGGAGATGACGCTGGACCGCGAGCTCATTCGCGTGACACCGCAGCCGGTCCGTCCGAGCCAGCGTCTGGGCGATGCTACCTGTGCATCATGGAGATGCATGGAGTGGACTACAAAAAAAAAGTAGGAGCATGTTAGGCCGCGCAACCTGCCGCGCTGTGTGCCACCGTCCGGCTTGTGGCAAACACAGCAGTGTGACGAAGTCATGTGACGGCTGTCAAAAGTTGTTGGGAAGAACTTAGCGGCATACTGTCGCATGTGTGCGGCAATGTGCAGTATACGAAACCATCCAAGCAACCAATCTCACACACACACTTCACATACCTTCATTTGTGTCACTGTTGTATTTGTATTCAATTCCAATGTACGTTGATAAGAGCGCATTGTCGCTGACAACTTTGCGTTTTATAGAATCAATGTAAGCTCGATTAAAGACAATGAAGGTGGATCAGGATGCAGGCATTGTATCCAGGTGGATATGTGAAAGGATTGGCTTCATGTATTTTCGCCTGTGATTATGCATACGTATTGCAAACAAGAGCGCTGGTTGTGTGGTCGTTTTTCAATATATGTTTGGCATATGATGACCGTGTCTGCTTCTGTGAACCATTCCAAGAACTGTGCTTGATTTATACAAGTCGCAATTACACGTGTAATTCGATGTTGATAACAAAATGAGCGAGGTCAAACCGATGTCATGAGGGGAAAAATCAATGTTTTTTAGTACATGAAAAGTTATTTATGGGTGTCCTTATAATGATTATCAAACGGTACTTTCAAAATAAGATGTTTTTTTTTTCGAAAAAAAAATTAACAATTTTGAAAAATCTAACATTTTATATTCTAGTCATAAAAAGTATTATATTTTTTAGGATAGAGGATCTCACAAAATGTAGTTCTAAAAAACCCAAAACTCAATTAAAATTTTCAAAACTGGATTTTCCAAATTTTGGATTTTTTACATTTTGAAATTTTTAGTTTTTTCTTTTTGAACTAGGTAAACGAACCCAAAATATGATAATCTAATTCAGCTTAGCATGATACAAAAGTCCATAGTTTGTCTGCAATGTTGATGTTAGTTTCGATAAAACTACGAAGTGCAAAAAATGACGTCATCAAAAAATCAAAATTCGAAAATTCTGAAATGGTACGTTTTGGCGCTCAGTCAAGATAAGTAAACCCTGAAAGTGTAATTGTAACATCTTTATTATTGGGGCGTGGCAACCGCCTAAATACTTGTGGAGGTGACCTCACTTGACCCGCGATAACTCGGCGACCTTTGATGACCCGACCAGCTTTTTTTTAGAAGATGTAAAGATACCTAATGGTAAGGTATGCCAAATTTCAGCGCGCTGCCGTGCGCCATTTCTCCGCTATAGCGGGAAAACCTTAGGGGGGGTAGGTATCTACCCTCCCCAGCCGTGCGAGGGCTAGAGCTCGGTCCAGATCCATCACCACTGAAAGTGGGTTCGGTACATGCCAATTAACACCGAGCTCAGCACCGGCCAAGGCCCAGTGTGTGACGTACCTGAGAGTTGTGTCAGGGTTGCAAACGGACTTGCAGTGAGCTGCCTACAACCTTTTTTTTAAGTAACCGGTGTCCAACATAATTGTTTAAAAGTTTCCATTTTAAGTAGCAAGTGACAACTTGATGCTCCTGCAGAAGGGGACCAACTTACCGTCATCTTTTCGTTTAAGTCAACTGATTTCGGCCCACGCCCCTTGCTCAACATATTATTTTATCATATCCCTGTTATGAATCAGAAACATCGAGACATTAAAGTGGTCTCGGATGCGATCTTTGTGGGTCGCACGTTTTTGTTTGTTTGTCGTGGGAGCGTAATTTATTGTTCTTGGGTGTCACTGCATATTTTTCTGGTGACACCGGCTTCGTTTTTCTGGTACCGGTTGGGTCTTTGGGGCCCATGAACAGCCCTCGACAAGAAGGCTCAAACGCTGGACGGTCGCTGAACGGATGCCGCCAGTTTCCGGTTGCCGCATCGACTCGGTGCACACCCCGGCCTGTGTTTTCACAGCTGGACGCAGCACTTGGCCCGACCCGTACGTGAGGCGGCTGGGCAGGACAGAGCAGGACCGAGCGCACGGGAGGCTAAGCAGCGTCCAACAACAGGTGGGCCCGGGGGACGGCCCTGGGCACACGCCTCACATGTGGTCGCACACCTACGATTTTTGCACTGGCGCACCAGACCTTTGCACTGGCGCACCAGACCGCACACCTCTGTCGGCACCGTGCGTGGCGACGCTGCGGCCGGCGCGCATATCGACATAAACAGTTATTTGGACTTTAGAGCGCATCGTCCATGCTGGTCTGGTCGCGAATTATCAACTCTGGTCGAAGCGCCCTGAAGCCAAAATAACTAACGAGCTGACATGCTGGTTACATACATGCAGCCCGGCGTAAACATCCACCGTCGCGCTGGCTCGTTTTAAGTCTCCCCTGGCGAGCACATTTCGTAGGTGTCTGCCCATGGGACGATCTGAGAGAAGAAGAATCCAGAGATGACCGGACAATTGTGAGGGAGCTTTCCATCCGTCGTGATGGAGTCGTTGCACAAGAACCGCTGCGTTGCGTGTCGCAAGACTAATTCGGCGGGACTGGATTTTCTGGACATTCGTTCGACCTGTCAAGAGCAGGTAAAAAGGCAAAAGAAAATATGTACCTGGTATCAGCAGCTTCCATCGGGCGGTCGCCAAGTCCATTCGAAGCAGAACGGCTGGCAGTAGTGTAGCTTAGGCTGGGAACAGTGCATCGACATCACATGGAACCCTCAAACGTTTGATAAGCTGATCAGATCAGGTAAATTTCAGGGAGCATCTCTGCATCTCAGAACACGAAATAAGTTATTTATAAGTTTTGCAAACCATTGCCTACCACAATTGGTGGGAACTGCGAAGGTTCCATGGGACCTGTTCTACTAACATTATGCCTCATTAAGTTAAATGAAGAATTGATAAATTTTAAAAAGCAAGCTTCGTTTTAGTACTGAGCTTCGAGAGCTATCTGAAACAAATTCGGTGTACGGCTGGGAAGTGGGCTGTCCGATATTTCGCGCTTTTCTCCTTTAGCCTTTCCGAGAATGTTCCTGGTTAAAAGAAAGAGAACTGGAACAAGATGCTGTCGGTTTTGTTTTGTGCGCATCAGCCTTTGTCCTTCCTCTGTGTGTCCGTGCAAGCGGATGACATGGCCAGCAGTCTCCAGGAACTCGTGCGCCAACGGTTGACTTGCAGGTGTGGGATGTTCCAGTTTACTCTCCAATGGGCGAAATTCCAACATTTCGAGCTTCCTCCGCCAAGTAGTGCGTATGCGATCGGAAATACGATTTGCCTAGGGTTAGGAACACGCACGCATCAGTTAGCCTCAGTTAGCTTGTTAGAGCCCGACACCCGCCACTTTGATGGGAGGCCGGGAACGTACGCCCTGCAGGTAAGGACTAAACACCGGGAACGTACGCCCTGCTGGTAAGGGCTAAAAACGTGGAACGTACGCCCTGCTGGTAAGGACTAAAAACCGGGAACGTACGCCCTGCTGGTAAGGACTAAACGCCGGGAACGTACGCCCTGCTGGTGAGGACTAAACACCGGGAACGTACGCCCTGCGGTTAAAGACTAAACACCGGGAACGTACGCCCTGCGGGTAAAGACCAAAAGCAGGGAACGTAGAGAACGTACGCCCTGCGGGTAAGGACTAAAAGCAGGGAACGTAGGGAACGTACGCCCTGCGGGTAAGGACTAAAAACCGAGAACGTACGCCTTGCGGGTGAGGACTAAAACCCAGGAATGTGCCCCATGTAGGTGAGGACTAAGGGTCGAGAACGAGCGCCCTGTGTGTGAGGACTCAGTGGCGAGGACATCACCCACCCTTTATTGCAATACTGTGTGTGGTTGTGAGGTTTGGGCGTGTCAGCTGCTTCGGCCATATTGCACCCACAACTAAGCTTTACTGCAATACACCGGATGGAATTCTTCGAATACGCATGACTGCATTCACCCTTTCTTACTTCAGCTATTATCTCTCCAACCATGTAAACACGGATACGTAAAAACACTTTAAATTATGGTACTAAGATAGCTAAAATCTTAATTTAGGTTTGCCATGCCATCCGTGGAACAACTGATGACTTCACACACATCAGCTAACTTATTAGAAATGAGCTCACAGATGAGATGATGAGAATACGGTGTTTTTCCTCATTCCCACTGACTAGCGATGTTCATGCACGCACCACGCTGGGCAGAAGATGCTGCTACAGCCCTGCATGCACATCTTCGGCATTTGCACATTTGCACATCCTCGGTACCGTGCCAGACAGACACAATGTACTGCTGCCACTGTCATCTCGTCCCATGAAATGCACTTCCAATATAAATTACCGTGAGGTCTCAGTCAGAATTTGCTGCTAAAAATTAGAGATTGATGCTCGAAGCATCTGTTTGGTTGGTTGGTTATTGGGGTTTAGGGGCGCATCGACTGCAGAGGTCATGTAGTGCCCATAACAACGTCAATCATAATGTTTAAAGGCGACACTCACTAAGGCTACTCGATGCGACACAGGTAATCTATTGCCATGACGTACATCATAACCATCCTTGTCTCACCACATACAGGTCATCGCGTTAATGGGGCGTACATACCACAGAAAACCTAACTTCTGAGAGGAAGCAGAATAGCTGTCCCGATTGTATAAAGGGACATCCCCTAATACTTTTCGTAGCGATAGTGCCTCCGCGCCTGTGCCAGTCCGGGGCACGCAGCCAATATGTGTTGTACCGACATGACACCTTTGACTTAACGGCTTTTCGTCCCCATTTAGAAGGTGACTGTGGGTGCCGAATGTGTGGCCTATTCGTAAGCGACATAGTATCACCACGTTGCGTCTAATGCTATGTGATGATGATGTCCACTCACCGAGACGATGCTTGACTCTCTTCAACTTATTGCGAATCATGCACTCCCAGCTGGCTTCCCATTTCTTTATAACGAAACTCTTAATGTCTGGGAAAAAGTTCCTCGCAGGGAGAGGGATACGTCGAGCGCGTGGACAACGGCGCGCTTCGCTGCAGCATCCGCAGCCTCATTTCCGCCGATTCTCACGTGACTTGGGAGCCAACAGAATACCCCTTCCATACCTATCGTGTTAAGCAACGTGTGCCTGGATAAAACGTCGTGTACTACTGGGTTTTGTGGGTAAAACCCTTTCAGCGCCAAACGGCTGCTGAGCGAGTCGCTGTATATCATATGTAGTGTAGCATGCCCAATCGCAATAAAACACAGAGCTTTGTTGATTGCAACCAACTCCGAGGTGTAAACCAATGCATTTGCTGGAAGCGAAAACGTTCGAGTTGTAGTGTCTGTAACAAAGGCACTGCCAACACCGGTGCCAGTTTTGGAACCATCCGTATAGGTCGACGTGTGGTCCCCGTATGACGTAATCAATTCCAGTGCTCTGACTTTCAGTTCTGCAGGAACGACATCACCTTTTTTCATACATGTCAGCCATAGATCAATATCTGGAGAGATCAGTCTCCATGGAGGAATTTTTAAATAATCCACGCATGGCGGCAGGGGAAATTTCGCTTCCATTGACGTTTGTTTCAGGCCAGAATACCATGCTGCAAACGGATTTCCCCGGCTGCATAGTTGGATTTTAAGTTTTCTTGGGAATGTTGCTCGGCATTTCTGGCGTTCAGCTCCCAGGTCGGTCCAGTGGGCAATTGACGGCGTGTTTCAGCTGTCCAGTTTCACCGTAGTTTTAAGAGTTCGGTCGTGAAGCAAATCCGATTTATGTTTGATAGACGTGAATGGTGTGCACACGACTTGGGTAGAACCACGATGGCACACGAAGTGAAGATCACATTTCGAGGTCAAGATTAAATTTAACGAAATATGCAATGGTGTGTTGACAATAGTGCAGTAGCAGGACAGTTGTCAGCCTGCTTAACCCGCGCCGTCTCGGGGGGGCAGCGTGGGAAAAGTGGTTCGCTGACCTGGAGTCGGAGAATACAAAATTTGCATCGGGGCCCTCCAAGAAAAAGAAGATATTCCTGCCCATGGAGTCGGAGAATCAAAAAAATGGCCTCGGACCCCACCCCCCACCTAAAAAACAAAGCTACTGGTGTCGGAGCCGAAAAAAGATAATTCCTAAAAAGCATACAAGCGGCTTACTTACAAGCATACTTACGCCCCTTTACTGGACCCTAAGTCACTTCAATCACGCCCACTTAATTCACTCGCACTTACTAGGTTTTTCTCCGGAAAGCTCTCAAAACTTTGTCTCAACCCGAGTATACCCAACCAATCGAGACAAAGATCTTCGCACAAATGGAAGGGGACAAAGCAGCGAGGCGAAACGCGCGGTCAAAGCGTGGTCGCTGTGTAAACATGACTGCAATATTTACACAATTTCAAGACCGCTGCTTGACCTCAATTCCTGTCGCTTTTAATAGGAACCCATACGTCAATACGGTGTTGCCTTTTTTCTTCAGTTATTTGGGAATCAATACAAGATATATGTTCCTAATCATGAAATTACGTTGTCTTTATCCTAGATCAAAACATGAATCGGGCGAGACCATCCCAATAATTTTTAATTCTCCTACTCTAGTACGGATATTTTCCTGTCCTAACGGCGACGTATCCAAGGGTGGTCAAATGATGAAATGATAGATTTTCGTAACTATTTTAAATGACGTCTAATTGTGACCATAAATGGCCCGGAGAACGTTTAAACTCCGTACATGCACAGTTACTGCAGTTGCTGAAGTGATAAAACTACTATTCAGATGCTTTTCTCTTGATGGGTTACTGTAGTTTTGCGAATTGAGGTGGAATTCATACCAAAGTAACCCAAGATCTTTTGCATTTTTTTAAAGCATTTACATGGCTCCCAAAAATAGGTCTTCTGCCATGAACGAAGTTCGCTAGCTGGTGCTATTTTATGCATTTCAATTCGAAATTGAATGATCTATTTCGTGAAATTAACAGAATTACTGAAAACGGTCTGAGATGTCCAGAATTACGTTCTCTGGTAGTCTCCGATTGGAATGCGGCTGGAGGACCTCGGGTCCGATATGCGAGTATTTGACGTCATTGTGCATATTTCGAGTTGCACTATGGTGGCAAGATATGGCAGCAATACGAGACGTTTCGTAATGGATATTTTTTGGTGTAACGCCAGTATTTCCCGGAATTATGAAGAAGAATCGTGGTATATTCCAATCTTTCCTTCTGAAGTCATTTCGACAGAATTCTGAAGACATACGAAAACCTAATCCCTCATATCTCTGTTATTCAGAATGAGACGAAATTGGCGCAAGCCGTATGACGATTCATCTGTGGTTACAGAGTGATTGTGCTGGGCCGCCGTCCTGCCAGTATGAAAATATCCTGGAGAGTAATAGGCTGAGGTAATAACTAGTTCCTAAATTTACATTGTTTTGTTCTCTATTGTTTTTATGCTATGTCGATGCTTTTGTTTCGTTCGGATTTGGGGGCATCGTGCACACCAACGATTACCTGAGTAACCCCCACGAATTCGGCCTTGATTGGGGCTTAGACTGAGCCAGGACATAGTTTGTAACTGTGCGATCCGTACCTATCTGATATAAACAAGGTCTCCACCACAAATGTGTGGGATTTTGCAGCAACATTTCCTTCATGTCATTTCCTTGCACCTTCAATATGAGTTCTTCTAGGCAAAATAAATATAGGTATTGCCAGAGTTGAATGTATTTATTCAAAGCATATTTGCAGATTCATACACACATGCATAACATGCAATATGCTTGACACATGCACAATGCAATCCAAACAACCACCACAAACTTGTAGGTATTCTGATATAACATGATATGCTTCCTGGGCAATTGACTGCAACCTGCAGTTCATGCCTTATGACCTGCTATGCCATGCTCTTCTGTTCTGTTGTCCAGGCTTCTAATTTGTATGATGGACTGGAAACTGCAACTGCATTGTTGGAGCTGGACTGAGATCCTGGAAACAAAATGTCATCCATTATTGGCACGTTTCATTCGGAGAATAAAAAAGTTCAACATTTGCAGTCACAATCCTAGAGAATAAAATGTCCTTAGGTCTCCATACTCCAGGAGAGGCCCAAAATTCCCACCCTGGGGGGGGGTCATCAACCGCCCGCCCCTTAGGTTTTCCGCAGATAGTGAAAGAACGGCGCGCGGCAGCACGCCGAAATTTGGCATACCTTTTCAAACTTCAATTTGGCATGTAAGAATTTTCAGGCCAGGTCAACTAGGGTCAACAAGTTAGTCAAGATCGTGTGGTGACTTTCAGAAAAATAAGCCGTCACGCTCTAACGGGTAAAGATATTGTAATGAAACTTTCAGCATGTGCTTATCTTTTTGACAAAACAAAACGCACCAGATGAGTCTTTTCGTCTTTGGTTACTTATTAGTTATGCATACATTCCCATTACAGCCAAAATCGAAGATTCTCGCTAAAATAAGCATATCTTATGAGAGCAAGAGGAGTTCGAACAACGTTTTTCGGTCCGCTCCTCCACCAATTAGAAAAAAAAACAAATTAAAGAAAACTGAAAACTCAACATTTTGTAATTTCAAAGGAAGAGGTTTTATTTTGAGTCGGCAAAAATTTCAGGGCACTGGACGGTTTTGCATTCCGTTTTTATACCAAATCTCTTCCAAAATGCTCCAAAATTCCACAGAATCAACGACATGATCTAAGTCGTACAGTTTACGCCCCCTAGTGACGTCACTTTTGGAGGATTAAACAAAACTTGGGTGCGGGTGTCTGGCCTTACTTTTCAAGCGCTTTCCGCTGAGGACTCTTGTTTTCGTGCGACGGTTAATTTGGAGATTAGAGGGTGGGGCCAACCCCTACCCGAGACGGGGTACGAAAATATGACCGGAGAGACGGGGAAGTTTGTAAGAAGATAACACCAATGATCACGCATAAACGTGCTTTCTTTCAACGGGAGCTGGGGAAACATGAATTTAACCTTTAAAAAAAATCAATTCGCACGTAATGGTGGTCGATAGTGCTAAAATGAGCAGAATTGCTGTATATCCGACATGAAATGTAACCTCATGATAAACATTCTTTTGCGAAGTAATCATCTAAGTATTAAATTCATGGCATTTCATATTTAGACTTCGAACTAATGTTGAGAACACCGTTACACTTGATTTCAAATACGTTTAACCCTATATGATCTTATATACCATAGCAACAACGTTGGCGAGAAGTTATCCCATTCAAGCCTGACTCAGTTATCTTACTTCGTAGTAACTCGCCGTCACGTGTCCCTTCAGATTTTCCATATGTATTTCTTATATGTAGTGTGTGTGTACATTATGTCTTCCTGACACTGATATTTGTATTTTACACTGTAAAAAGTTCAAATGTCTTAGTAGTTTGGAAATTCTCATTTTAAACATGATCTTCCGGTTCCCTTCGATAATTTCGTGGCATTACCTAGCGCCATAATACACCTTAGGTGATGTGATCTCATTTATGGCTTGATAGCTCTTGATATATATCGAAATATAAGCAAATTGTACGCTACACTTCCGTTACTCTCGCATCATTCGGTTACACACGGTCATATGCTTATTGGACGCTACTCTTGTGTTACTCTCACAACATTGTTACTCTAGGACGGTTACCAGAATTTAGTTGTTCTTTGTTGAAGGTTCGCTGTAGTAAAGATTCAGCTCATGAACTCATGCATTTTCCACCTCAAAATCACTAGGAAAATGTTACGACCTACAGGTATCGTTTGGTTCTGTTAGCCAAACTGCATCCGTCTCACCGGAAGCCATCAGCAAGGCATTGGGCGATGTCAATACTTCTCTAAGAAAATATTAAAAATTTAGTATTTACCAAACACCCAGTCATTGTACAGTGCTCAAAAACAAAGACAGTGCCAACATGTTGCTTTAGACAGAAACATTCAGACCTTCAAAAGCGGTGTATACCGCACGATTGAATCAATTGTCCAGTTGCTTCAGCCGGAGAACCTAATAGATGGCGCCATTCGCGTGAAGTTTTCAGCAGCTGGTGCAAACGTTGGAGAGTTTAGAACTTTTACGAATTTTATGATCACATTTGTCGATGAACTGGACAAAAGGATTCATGGACTCCATCTCATAGCTATTGTACTATGTTAATCCGAGCCGTCTTTCCGGTCAAATCCTCACACCCCGTCTCGGGGGGGGGGGGGAGGGGGTTGAAGACCCCAATCTAAAATCGAAACTAAGCATCGCACGAAAACGAAAGAGGTGTCATCGGAAAGCGCTCGGCGAATAGGGTCCGGGTCCACCCCTCAAAATACATTTCCCCAATGTGACGTCACCAAGGGGGCTAGATTTTCACGACGTACATTATGTTTTTAACTCTGGGGGTTCATTTTGGGGATATATGAAGAAAAAAATGTATTTGGAATGAGAAAAGGACAACGAAATCGACCAGGGCTACAATTTTTTGGCCCCAAAATATTTTTTTTTTAATTTCAAAATTTTTCAAGTTTTCAGTTTTCAAGTTCTTTAATTTTCCCCTTCCAATGGGTAGAGGAGACCGAAAAACGTTGCTGGAAGTCAACGTTCCCCAATACAAAATGCTTATTTTAGCCAGAATCCTGTGTTTGAACTGCAATATGGCAAATACGCAAAATTTATATGTAGTCAAAAACGAAAAAAGTGAAAAATCCAACTCTTACGTTTTGTCGCATCCGCAGACAAGCAAACGCTGAAAGTTTCATTCAAATATCTGTATCGGTTAAAGCGTGACGACTGGTTCAACGTTTTTGGAGGCGACCTCACCTTACTTTGAATAACTCGTTGACCCTAGATGACCTGACCTAGAAATGTTGGCATCAGCATGTCAAATTGATGTGAGAAAAGGTATGCCAAATTTGGGCGCGCTGCCGCGCGCCGTTCGTCCGCTATCCGCGAAAAACCTGAGGGGGGCGGTTGAGGACCCCCCCCCGAGACGGTACGGGTTAACGTGCGGTACGGGTCATGCCAAAATTTGATGAAATCAGGCGCTTAAAAAATGAAACAATTGATGTAGGCGGTTCCCCTCTGCAAATCCGCGTGTCGTTTTGCGTCGGCAATAAATTTCTGCTTCTTGCGTTGGGAATGAAGGCTGCAACATCACCAAATGCATGTATCTATGGTACGTGCAGGAGCGCAAATTACTTTCAAGGTCTGGCTAAAGCACGGTACAGTATCAGTTATGGTGATCCTGGGACTAAGATGGGCAATATGGTGCCCAGCTTCAGTCCAGAGGCCATTGTATATGTCCTTCCCATGCACTTTCGTGTGAGCGATAGACTTTGCCACCGACTAGTGGAACAAGAGATACTGGATGACGCGTCCCCCAGAGCGGCTCCGCACGCGGCACTGGGTGCCCTAGGATTGACATCTCGTTTCCAACGATAGTGGCGCGCTGGAATTGTCTAGACTGCAGTGTCGTGATCATTATGAACTTATCAGTGCGGCCACGAGAGGGGACTTCCTTAAGGCAGTTATGCTGCAATAGAGTGCTGCGCGTGTCAACATGATGAGCACTATTTGCCAAGCTTGAAAAGGTCATGGAGATTGTGAAGAACAGTGATGACGGCGACCCCTTGAGCTTAGAGTGCTAAAGATTCTTGAGCATGTTCCTGGCGATATACCAGAAGTTCATGGTGACGCCATACATGCACATAATGTTTTTTCCACGTGCAAAACATTGTCCAAAGGCATGGTGCTCTTCGCGCACTCAACCAGCAGGCTGTGGGGAAAGAACCACCACGTGACCTTCGCATTATTTTCGTGCACAAACGTCCGCGGTGGTTCCAGACACATCCTGTGCAAGGCAGGCCGGCAACTGCTTCGCCTATAGACGATGCATGGTATGTATGTCACTGCATACACTTTGTGAATATGTATGTTGGCTTCAAGTGCGTTTTGTTGCCCTGTTCAAATGAGACTGCTTCGGTTTGATCATATAACGTGAAATTGCCAGCGTTACAATTGGTAACGAATGACTTGTCGATTGCGGTGGTCGGTTTCCGAGGAAAACGTTAATACACACACACACACACACACACACACACACACACACACTATGTGTGTATGTGTATGCATGCATGCATGTATGCATGGATGCATGTGTGTGTGTGACTATGTGTGTGTGTGTGTGTGTGACTGTATGTGTGTGTGTGACTGTATGTGTGTGTGTGACTGCAGTGTCCTAAAATTACTTTACCATTAACTGTGTGGATGAAGGAAGAAGTTGCTTGGGAATAGTGAAAGATTGGAAGAAAATAAAGGATTGTCACTTAAGGATTAAAAAGCAGAAAGCCTTTCACTTCAGTCACATGCATTTTACATTATCTAGCAGTCATGTGCCCATACATCATGTGGCAAAATGGTAAAAATCTAAGATGAGGATGAAATATCACACCTCCATTAACTGTGAATTTCCAGGCCACATGGTGAATTATTTTACACTGTGTGACTGTGTATGTGTGTGTGACTGTATGTGTGTATGACTGTGTGTGTGTGTGTGTACATGACTGGAGAAAGTAATCAAGCTGTTATCTTCCAATACTACCGTTCCGAAAGAGTTGAAGGTTTTCATGGTTCACGTAATCATAATACTTTCAAGTTCTGATAATTTAAAGCGGCATATAATTATTTACATATTGGAAATACTCGGTTTGATTCCAATGCCAGCTCCGCAACAGACAATAGAAAACATCGGCTAGTTGTTCCCATTCCATAGTGTGGTTTCCTGGTCAGATTGGTGGTGGAGGGGTGGGGGCAGGGCACGTCTCAGCTTCAAACACGAAATGGATCAAATTTGTGGGAAATTTGGGATATGTTTCGACCTGAGCTGCCACCCGTCCAGCACAGTACGCAAGACCAGACCAATGTTTCCAATTATTCGAGGGTAAGCTAGAACCTACTGGTATCTGGCACATTACATTACGCCTGGACCGTCGTGGACGACTTGCATTACAATGCAAAGCGAGTTAATTTTCCGAATATGACGTTAATATTTGGATACGGCGATAAATAATTCAATTACGATTCTAAGCTCGTCTGGGGAGTCATACTTTATTGCTTCAGAGCATCGGCATTAATCACAGAATGAACCGTGAAGCCAGGGGAGGCGCTCCCGCAATTCATTTACAATGGGCGACCAATCGTTCTCGCAAGTTGGTTGGTTATTGGTTTTACGATACATAGACAGTTGAGTCATGTAGCATCGCCGATTGGTCGGGGGCGAGGAGTAGCGACAGGCAAGACTCGAACCCACAACCTTTCGATTGCGAGACTAGCAACCCCTAGGCTACTAGTTTCTCAGGCGAAAATGAAGGTTAGATGAAATTGGTGGCATGCATAATACGATGAAATGTTTGTTGCGCGCAAATATACATACGGGGCCATGCAAAAATGATGTGTTTGCAATCGCAGACCAGTTAAAGTAAGCTCGCTCGAAGCTCCCACCAAGTCTCGCCGACAGTCGGCCATGGGAAATAGTACGCCGGCAGGTCGGTAGAGGCGTCCCGATCGTAGTGGCCGCGTCGAAGCAATACGGGACTCTCGACACACCTCGGACAAAAAAATGGGGTACAGATGCAAGATGCATGTGCACGACGTTCTTAAGATTCCGGTGCCAGGCGATCTTGATGTGCAGATGCGGCAGACGTCACTCTCGTCGTTGTGTTTTCCCACACGCCCTTATCAGTTCTCCGTCCAGTGTTCAAAGCAGACTGGCTCGCAGAATGACAAGGAGACATGGGAAATAGCAGGGGACGCGTGATCCATGAAATTGTTACAGCTGATCGGGGGACGCGTGACAGCTCTCCGGTTCTCGCAGTCTTCTCATCCACGGTCGCCAGGCTTCCTGCGGCCTTTCTCCCGTTGGTCAAACTCATTTGGAACCCACTTGGCGTCGCGCCAGGCCGGGATCCAAATACAGGCCGCTGACCTTGGGCGATCTCTGGCAAGCCGCTTGTTGCGGCTTCGTCGACACCGGGGCGGGCCGTGCTCAGACAGAGGCGGGCCGTGCTCAGACAGAGGCGGGCCGTGCTCAGACACCGGGGCGTGCCGTGCTCAGACAGAGGCGGGCCGTGCTCAGACAGAGGCGGGCCGTGCTCAGACACCGGGACGGGCCGTGCTCAGACACCGGGGCGTGCCGTGCTCAGACACCGGGACGGGCCGTGCTTCAGACACCGGGACGGGCCGTGCTCAGACACCGGGGCGGGCCGTGCTCAGACACAGATACGGGCCGTGCTCACACAGATACGGGCAGTGCTCAGACACAGATACGGGCCGTGCTCAAACCCGGAAAATAGGGTGGGATGGGAGTGCACAGTAAAGGGGGTGGGATAAGCGTGCAAAGTAAAGGGGTTGGGTAGGCGTTTATAGGAAGGAGGTGGGGTGGGCCTGCACAGCAAAGGGGGTGAGATGGGCGTGCACATGAGACCACATGAGCACTGTACGATGCTGCCGGCGTCACGGGGACGAATAGCAGCGGTTACAGATTCTTCAGTATCTCTAAATTAGATAAAGGAGTTCAACCACGACCACTTACTTGCGTCACAACTATCGGTCAACTGGCAGCACCTCGCCCAACACCACCCGTTAACGGCACGGCCAACGCCCAAAACCAACACTCGTCACACCCGCGCCATACATGGCTCTAATACGCCCCAGCGCCACCTACCGCTATTCGATGCAACTACTAATTGACATGTCATGGCTAGGTGTAATTCGCAACAGCAGCCACACGGCCGGGAGGGGACGAGCAGCAGCCAGACTGAAAAATACCGCACTTTGACACCACGTGGCGTATCGATCCACAGACGCCAGAGGTGCCACCAGTCCATCGGCTGGCAAGAGAAACAGCTGCAAATGCCACTGAGCTTCCTGCTCAAACTCAGTTTGGTTTAGAGCAATCAGTGCGGGCATTCCATACAGGTCGCTTGCTATGGCGCCTCAGCTACGTCGGTGTCACCAAGCTGCCATATATATGCTCAGCATGTGTGCACTATTGGGTATCTCCAATAACCCAACTTCCAAGCAGTCATTTCTAAAATTATGTGATGTGAATTAGGTAAATGCACTTCCCATTGTCGATAACTAGGACACATTTTGTATCCTGGGCATGGGCTTCTTAGTTTCTCCCAAAACCATAAAGCAATATTCGATTACTGGATGAAAAGTCAGCAAATAATACTGACATGTCTTAATTTGTGTGCTTAATGTGCCCAGAAGAATGTATGGAAGAACACCAAGAACTAGAGTGGCATCCACACAACTGGTAAGGCGCAAAGTGTATCACTTCCCCCAAAGCCCCCAAATACTGGTGGATTTGAGTCATGTTTTGCCACAGCATAGACATTTTCATGGGCACTATTACTTTTCCACACACGTTTTACACACATTTTACCTCCATGAAGCATACAAAGGTATTAGGTTTGGTAAGTTATGCTAGATTAGTTTTTTTGTAAGTGGCCATTTATCAAATTCCTTTGACGATCATTCAGGATTATAAAAAGGTTTTTGAATTAAAAAAAACACTCAGGTTAGCATAAGCTGTTTGGTTAGAATAGGCCATTTACTTTTAATTTTTAAAGGGAAAAATTGCTTAGAAAACTTCCATTAAAAAAGGCTTTCTTGCACCCAGTTAGGCTGCAGCTTTTTTTCTTCATTTTTAACATTACATTTCATGGTATAATTCCCAACCAAACCCGAGCCACTTTTTTGGTGTCATTTTGCTACCAAACTGCACTTGCCAAATAAATGTGTGGTCACATCATGTAAGTACCTACATTATGAACACATTCATAATCACGAAAAATAAATTTCAAGAAATCAAATCACCTTAAACTGCAAATTTGTCCATTCAAAAAGTCAGAGACCAGAAATGTTAAAAGTATAATGGTATTCAATGGAGAATGGGGACAGGCAGGGGCGTCGCCACCGGGGGGGGCAGCAGGGGCAATTGCCCCCTCTGCCGTGAGACTGGGGGGGGGGCGCAGCCCCCTGAAATTTGAGGAGGCCCCAGGACGAAGAGGAGGCCCCCAGGACGCAAACGAAACCTCCAGGACGAAAAGGAGGCCCTCAGGACGAAAAGAAGGTACATCAGGACGAGAAGGAGGCCCCCAGGACGAAAAGGAGGCCCTCCAGGACGAAAAGTAGGCACCCCGGGACGAAAAGGAGACCTTCCAGGACGAAAAGGAGGGCCCCTCAGGACGAAAAGGAGGCCCCAGGACGAAAAGGAGGCCCCGAGGTCCAACAAAGAACACTGAGGAAGGGCCTCGGTTCGACTGCCATTTTGAGAGGATAGCAGCAAAGATATCAGGTGCGTCAAAGCTGAACGGAATCTGCATTTCTACTACCAGAAACTATCAGAAAATGTGGGAAGTATGAAATTAATGATCGGATTTAATTACTCGACTTTTCGCAGTGAGCGCCCAGACTAAGCATTGCAGCATGTCAAATATGTCGCAAGATTATCATGTGGCAGTAATAAGCAAAAGGGAGAAGGCCTACCAGAAACCGTAGCATCGCACGAAGTGTTGCGAATGCGCCGAATGCGCGCACGTGCACGGACATTGGCGTCGTGGCGACCGGGTGATATGAAATGGAATGCCTGAAATTGGGAAATTTTGCATTTCAAAGTGATGGGTAATATATTGTAAATTCAAGTCAGGGGTTTAATACATTTTCTGAACTGCTCGTTTTAGGGGTTTGTTGCTTTTATGAACCGATGATATTTTTACGTGTCAGGGCGTTTTCTAAAATCCCGATGTGCTTATTTAACCCCTGGTCCCCTTGTTCGATTTGGAACCATTTTGCCTTTTGTGGTTCCAGTCACTTTTTCAGACCCTTGTGCGTTAGCATGGTCCCTGCGTGCCTTGCGAGCTTCCAGTTCATTTTTTTTTTTTAGAGCTCCATGTATGTTTATTTAGGACTGCAACGCATGTTTTGAGGCCCTGCCACTTTTTGGGAGATTGTGTGCTTCAGAGCGTCAGTTGTATTTTTGGACCCCGTTGCTCTTGGGGTCCTGCTGTGTTTATTTGGGGCTTCTAACGCACATTTGTGGGCGTTGGGTTTTGGGACTTCGGTGCGATTTTTTGTGTCCCAGCCTAACTTATCGCTCCCAGGCGCGTGGTTCCGGTTACCCAACGCCAGTTTTCTGGGCTCAATGCTATTTTTTGGATCTTTTCTGATTTTTTCTCTCTCTCAAAAGTCCGAATTCCGGCCCGAGATTTCGAGACCCTGGCGCCATGTATTTGTATCCCATCTCGATTTTTAGAGATTCGGTCCTTTTGTCGGCGGCGTACACAATTTGTGAAGGCATCTGGTAATATGTTCTGCGCTCCAGAGCCATTATACCGACCCCGACATTGATATTTTTGGTAATCCCTCTTTTGGTGGAGGGCTCCAGCTTGTTGTGGTATGGGTGTAATTTCAGCAGTGTGAGTTGATTTATCAAGGGATACCAAAATAAAACCGTAGAATTGGGTGGGAGAGTTAGGGTTGAAATCCGACGAATCAGGAATGGTAGTGGTAGATTAGGTCCCTCCACAGGATAATTTAGTTGATCACTAATCATGTCATTTCGATAAGTCCCCTTTGACAAAATTGCGGTCGAAATCCCAGAAGCGTGAATTAATTCACGAAGAATTTGTTATTTTAACTTGTTTGACAGATGCCTTGCAAACAGCACCAAATATTACAAAAATTCGCAAATTCCTAAGGTTCCCATCAGAAAAACCAATGTAACCTTCTTGTTGTCACCTTCGCGAAATTATCGTCCTAGGACTGAGAAATGATCGCTTAAGCTTTGATTAGGGCATCAAGCTGGTGGTAATAAATAACAGGCATGATGAATTTAGCTATATTCAGTTATTCTTGGAGGACATAACGATGGGTTGATCAATAGGAGATGTCTGAAAGACATGCTTAGCATCAGCCTCGCTGCAATCTAGAGGCCAGCGGGAAGATTCTTCTGTTCAAAAAAAGCATTGAGACATTGGTTGGTTTTGACACTTAGGTATTTATCCACATATTACTTATTTATACCTTGGTATATCCCAGTTTTCAGCAAAAGAAAATATTGCTTTTGGGTGTTGAGTAAATGCCCAGAAGAGTGTTGAGTAAATGCCACCATACCAAGAACAAACAGAACATTAATATGAAATCATGTTTCCCATTCCCGAACCATACCAAGGGCCCAAAAACAATAGGAGGCCATAACACAATGGAGGCCCCCTTTCTGGGAGCAGGAAGCCCCCTATCGATCTTGCCCCCCCCTGAAATAATTTCGTGGCGACATCACTGGGGACAGGATGCACCTAACAATTCCCTGAACATTTCATGAATGCACAAATAAAGCTTCAATGCATGTATATCTATAATATCTGCAGTCAATGTGCATTGAAGAGGCCCAGCCCCATTTTGAAAGAAAAGCATTCACGCTTCAAAATGTGGTAAGTGAAAACAGGATTTTCCAGACAAAAACAAAGCAATCAGTTTTGTTCATTTCTACGCTTGTCGACAAAACATCGCAGCAATTAATATTATCATGTCCTGCTCCTTGTATTATCTGAAGATATCCCGTCACATAACACAAGTTTACAGCCTTGGTTTATCCAAATCAATAACTTGAAAAACCGCGAAGATATTTGATATAGGTAAGTAGGTAGGTACCTACATAGTCAGGTAATACCAACTGTCATACCTCGAGCCAAACACGCAGTCAATTCCATCCGGATAGCAGCGAAGAGCTTTAAAGAAAATCCTTCTTTGAATAAAAAAATAACTACGCTCCACTAACCAAATATAGGAATTCCCCTTTACCAGCCCGACCGCGTAGGAAGGTCCGTTCTTGGATTCAATGACTTCACCGCTCCCCATTTCCCACTCCGGCCGGAGCTATTTAAACGATTGCCACGAAAAGCCATGGATAATCCATTTCTTCTTGCTTCCTTGGAGAATGATATGTTCTGCATCAAATGGGATGGATAAAACCGTTCATATTTATATTATTAAGCAGTCACGAGGGATATACATAACAGATATCGCAAGGATTTTCCCCATGAAAATTGCCCGAATGGTACCAAAACGTTCCTAAAATCTGCTAACACTGCTCCAAAATGAAGATCCATAGAACCAGAAATTTCACCTTCTTTCGATTTCATGACTTATATTGTTACCGAATTTCATGAACAAGCGGGAATAGTTGTATTCATGCCACTCCGACCGCGAGCCGGACAAATTCAGATTTACGTATGTTGACCTAATCCTCTACACTCTTATAAAGCCTCATTCTGATTCAATGATTAATTTCTTCCTATAATCCTGATTATTATTAATTGAGCAAAAGGTTCCCTGTAATTCTCTTGGCAGTCTTCTCTCCCCAACTTGTTTTCATTTTATGGAATTTCATAGCAACCATGGTGCGAAATGAGATGCTAATTTCCGCTCGTCCGTGACGATAGTCTGTTTTACAGCGGAAATTTGCCCGCCCGTCTAGTCGCTTTTCATCCTTCCAAGTCATTCCTTTCTTCAACTAAACATTCCAGACATGAACTAAAAAGTGCATCGAAATACATTTAATATTAATAAGAATTGACTTCAATATTTTTTTCTCAGCTTTGCCATTTCAAAAAAAATGTCATGGTCGAGAGAATAAAGGATTTTAGACGGATTGTTTTAGTATAACTTTCCTTAAACCATTATATATTCCGAAACCCATATCCCGAAGTAACATTTTAGACCCTCCCATTTTAGACCCAGTCGGTGCACGAACGTCCTGCTTTCGAGGTATGTTGTGAATTTGTATCAGTTGTGCGGTGTTGGTATGTCAAGAGTGGCAGGTATTGATATATAAACATGGTTGGCATCGATTAAGTATACTTTTGTGCTCATTTTCTCCACCATTGCTCAGGAAGTTGCCTTATAAGTCATTCACGTAACGTGGATGACTTCAGACGACGATGTGTGGTGGACACCATCTGGTTGTCTGTGAGACATTATGATAGGAACCTAACAAATGACTTGAAGGCGTTTTATTCTTGAAGAAGAATTATCGGGTTATTTTACGACGCATTCAACTGCAAGGTTGTATAGCGTCGCCAACCTATCACACCGATTGATCGTGGGTGGACTCTGCAAATGCCGCCGGCCGCGAGATTCGAGTCGCACGCTCCACCATCTAAGCTACCGAGGCCCCCGGGCTTTATTCTTCATTCCAAGAAACATCACTGGATTTTTCAAAATGTATACACTTCGCTATTTATAAAATGTATATACTCCGTTACTTGGTGCTTCAATATACACCCCATAATTTGGCAAACTGTGAAATTATACACCCCATAACATAGTGCTTCTCAAGATTATACACTCCATACTTTGGCAAGCCAAAAAATTACACACTCCGAATTCAAGACCGTGAAGTGAAAATCCAACACTGCAAGGTGCTGAAGCGCCGAGTTCGGCGCCGTGAGATGACAGTGGCGGCAGAGAAGCCATCACGAGAAGCCTCGACGTCGCAGCTGGACGACGCGCGGTGCTCGCGTCTTCCTCCTCCTCGGTTGAGTCCAGTCCAGCACGCGGCGGGGCGGCTGCTACCGCTGAGCCAACCGGTGCAAGCCCTCCGAAGCGACGAGCCCGGGGGTCACAGGTCGTGCTGTCCCAGGAGTTAGCGAGCGCCCTCGACCGGACTGGCGTGAGCGACCGTAAAGCGCCCCGCATCGTCGCGGCGACCCCCAGTAGCCTCGACCACGATCCTCAGGAGTTGATCCTTAATGTCGGCAGGCTCGCGCCGGCTACCGATCCCAACTGGCCGCGGAAGTCCGGACAACCTTCGCCCTTGGCGCCTCTTAGCGTTCACTGGGACGGAAGGATCCTGGCGGATCGCGACGGTACGCGGGTGGGTCGTCTGGTCATCCTCGTCTCCGGCGACCGCGCGCGCGTGCGCGTGCGTGCTTGTGTGTGGGTGAGTGCAAAATTGTGAATATTCTCCAATTAAAAAACTACCAGGGTATGCTAGTGCTATTGGTGCAGGAATCGCTACAAAAAGTATTGGTAAATTGTTCTAAATTCCCATAAATATAATTCAGTGGACGTCCTCCAAGGGTCGGCACCATGTCGCATAGTCAGTGGATGTCGTCCAGGGCCGGCGCCATGTCCCATAGTCAGTGGATGTCGTCCAGGGCCGGCGCCATGTCGCATAGTCAGTGGATGTCGTCCAAGGTCGGCACCATGTCGCATAGTCAGTGGATGTCATCCAAGGGTCGGCACCATGTCGCATAGTCAGTGGATGTCGTCCAGGGCCGGCGCCATGTCGCATAGTCAGTGGATGTCGTCCAGGGCCGGCGCCATGCGGCGGCAAGGTTGGAGCAGTCGGTGCGGCGTTGATTGGTTCATGCCCCCAGTGGGCGGGGCTTACGGCACTCCCGCACCCGACACCAGCAGGGTGATCATTTACAGTGGTCATTTGGCTGATTAAAATCGATAGCAGCCGTGTGAACGACATCTCGCGAGGAAAGCAAGATACTCGGCGCAATACGGAAGCTGGTCGATGCATTGCAGGCGGAGTGATATGCTTTTATGAATGTCGCCCCGGGAGCAACAAATCCTTAAGTACGTGCCAGGGATACACGAGCATCTCAACTTGAAGAAAAACAACCTATCGTTACCTTGCTTCTCCCGCCTATCCGTGGTCGCCCAGCACAGTCATGGAATCCCAATTGCGGAAATCGCTCATGCGTTCTGTTGAGGGCTACCATTACGCAGTCGCAAGTTCTGTGCAACCGCACTGGTACTTTTTTTTCTTTTGGGTTCCTTTCGCTGAAAATGGTCGACACTGGTAACTTATAGACACAACTGCTTTACATATACCATTCGCAACCATTTACACTTTGCTTGCTATGGTACGATTTCGGTGATAAGTTTTTTTGTTGTAGGTTTTTGAACATTGATGCCAGATCAATTAATATATTAGATTGTGACCACTGGGCGCCTACCTGCCCATGCATGCACAACGGCTACCACAAATGAGGACAACCACAGGGGAACAGGGACGAGCCATTGTCTGGTGTGCTTTGTCAACAAATTGCAATCGGCATAAATCACCGGCTTAAACAACTTCAGAGCGCTGGTGGCATCCACACCCCTGAGGCCAGACACGTTATCCCAAGATTACGATAAATGCAAGTGCATACCCAAGCCTGCAAGCACTCCACGCTTAAGCACTATTTCAATTCGTTCATTTTTTCGATTTTGTTCACCCATCTGCGGTACGCTCGCACATAGCGGCAATTGAGATCAGCCGGAGTTCCCACTAAATAAGAACATAGCCGGCTGAAAGAAGCAAATTGAAGAGTTGAGGGAAACTTTCCAGCGACATTTCCGCTTCAGGAAGTTCATATCAGTGCACATTCTGACAGTGAAAGTGACAGTGAGCGAGAGACAGAGACAGAGACAGAGACAGAGACAGTGAGCGAGAGACAGTGAGCGAGAGACAGTGAGCGAGAGACAGTGAGCGAGAGACAGTGAGCGAGAGACAGTGAGCGAGAGACAGTGAGCGAGAGACAGTGAGCGAGAGACAGTGAGCGAGAGACAGTGAGCGAGAGACAGTGAGCGAGAGACAGTGAGCGAGAGACAGTGAGCGAGAGACAGTGAGCGAGAGACAGTGAGCGAGAGACAGTGAGCGAGAGACAGTGAGCGAGAGACAGTGAGCGAGAGACAGTGAGCGAGAGACAGTGAGCGAGAGACAGTGAGCGAGAGACAGTGAGCGAGAGACAGTGAGCGAGAGACAGTGAGCGAGAGACAGTGAGCGAGAGACAGTGAGCGAGAGACAGTGAGCGAGAGACAGTGAGCGAGAGACAGTGAGCGAGAGACAGTGAGCGAGAGACAGTGAGCGAGAGACAGTGAGCGAGAGACAGAGACAGAGACAGAGACAGAGACAGAGACAGAGACAGAGACAGAGACAGAGACAGAGACAGAGACAGAGACAGAGACAGAGACAGAGACAGAGACAGAGACAGAGACAGAGACAGAGACAGAGACAGAGACAGAGACAGAGACAGAGACAGAGACAGAGACAGAGACAGAGACAGAGACAGAGACAGAGACAGAGACAGAGACAGAGACAGAGACAGAGACAGAGACAGAGACAGAGACAGAGACAGAGACAGAGACAGAGACAGAGACAGAGACAGAGACAGAGACAGAGACAGAGACAGAGACAGAGACAGAGACAGAGACAGAGACAGAGACAGAGAGAGAGAGAGAGAGAGAGAGAGAGAGAGAGAGAGAGAGAGAGAGAGAGAGAGAGAGAGAGAGAGAGAGAGAGAGAGAGAGATAGACCAGGATCGTATTTACCAGCGGTGGGGGTGAATCTAGAAATTCTAGGAGGGGTCATCGGAAACAAAATTCGTTGAACGGGATGGCCTGAAGCATCTGAATTGACGTCTTTTCGTTTCAAAGTGGTTCCTTTTCCTGTAATACGGATGAGTTTGGCCACCAAATTTTGATGCGCATTGGTTGGGTGCGGGGTCGGGGAGTGTGCACTCGAACATTCCTGAAGGAGCTCCTTTCCTGGTGGAAGTAGCGCCACCTTGCCATGGAGGGGGCACATGCGCCCAGCGCCATCTCTGTATCTGCCATTGGGCGACGTGTGGTTTGTGTCTTAAAGAAGACTCACGTTGGCTATAAATGAAACCAATGGCAATTGTACCATTTTATGCGCATCCGGGCTGATGGGGGGAGGACGATTCACGGCGGCACCAGGTAGGAGTCGATGAGATTCATGGATGAGAGCCAAATGACCCTGTAGTTGGCGAGCCCTCAAACCAAATATTCAATCGATGAGAGTCATAGGGGAAGGAGAGTGCTAAGGAAGGCGAATGGGTGAGTCATGGGTGTCATTCCTCATATGAGCTCCATCCACTAACGCTCTGCCGGCCGACCTTGGGCGCTGAAGCACCAATGAACCAGGCTAGGGTCATTGCCGGCGGATAATCAGCTGCCGAAATGTGTGGGCGGGCTTCAGTCTGACGTAAGTGTTAGAGTCCACCACGAAAACGGTTCTGTCGTGATCTTTATATTGAGTGTGAATGGCAAACAGCTTAAACATTATATTAACCTTGAACAACTCCTGTAATAAATGTTCCGTCTGTTTGAAATCTTAGTTGCCACGCAAGAATTAATGTGCGTTGTTCGTGGCGGAAGCTTTCCCCGAAAAGAAACAAGAGCAGGGCGTCATTGGACTGAAATGTAATGCACAGAAGTGTCCTCAGCTCCCCGGCTTTTAATGGTGACATTCAGGGATGCCATTGTTGGCGAAGTTTGCATGATATTTCTTGCTAACTCATGAAAATAATACCCTAATACCTAGCCACATGTATCAAGTACTTCCATATATGCGTTTTATAAACGGCACACCAGCGCATGCTAACAGGTATGCATAGCTTACTTGCTTTCCACTTGTTTCAAACCTAAAATTATAATCCGCTTCGTTAAACTCAAGATGGGAAACCGCACTCCTGGCGGGGATTCACTGCAAGTAATGATACAAAAAAAAAGTACATTGCCCTTGGTTTCGTGGTTCCTACGCACTTGCCAGTATTTATAATATATTCCCATCCCATCATTCATCTCCCACCCCAATATTTTCCCCGACATTATGGCGAAGCCTGAAGACCTAAGGCGGCACATCCGAAGGCTATCAGGTTCGGTCCAATGTAAAGCATATGTAATATATGATGTATATACATATATATTGTTTGCATGCATATATATCTATATGTATACATGCCATGTATGAGATGCACAAGTTGGAAATACTTAAGCTGTTGGAAAAATGAAACTAAACTTACAGTGAGTCTAACTTCAGCGAATCAAGCTTAAAACAAATTAGGATTATACACAATTGAGGACAACAAATGAGGCAGCTTGGTGTCTAGGAATCCGAGCCATGAGACCCGTTGCCTTAAGTGCGATTAAGCATCGGTTGTTTGTGCCGTGAACGTTTAACCCGCGCCGTCTTTCCGGTCAAATCCTCACACCCCGTCTCGGTGAGGGGGGCGGTGGAAGACCCCCCTCTAAAATCCAAACTAAGCATCGCACGAAAACCAAAGAGGTGTCATCGGAAAGCGCTCGACGAGTAGGGTCCGGGTCCACCCTCCAAAACAATTTTCCCCCGAAAGTGACGTCACCATGGGGGCTGGATTTTGACGACTTTACACTACTTACATTATGTTTTTGACTCTGGGGAGTTCATTTTGGGGATATATGAAAAAACAAAATGTATTTGGACTGAGAAAAGGAAAGCGAAATCGACCAGGGTTATAATTTATTGTTGGCCCCAAAAATAAAAATAAACATTTTTTTTGACATGTCGAAATTTTGAGTTTTCAAGTTTTCTTTAATTTTCGTTATTCAATGGGTAGAGCAGACCGAGAAACGTTGTTGGAAGGCAACTTTCCCTAATAAAAAAATGCCAGAAATGCCAGGATTCTTTAGCCAGAATCCTGTATTTCCACTCCAATTTAGTGAATACGCAAAATTTATATGTAGTGAAAACCCCCCCAAAAAAAGAAAAATACCACTCATACGGTTTATTGCAACCGTAAAGATAAGCAAGCGCTGAAAGTTTCATTAAAATACCTGGATCCGTTAAAGCGTGACGACTGGTTGAACGTTTTTGGAGGTGACCTCACTTGACCTTCAACTCGTTGACCCTAGATAACCTGACCAAAAATATTTGAATCAGCATGTCAAATTGATGTGGGAATAGACATGCCAAATTTAGGCGCGCTGCCCCGCGCCGTTCGTCCGCCATCCCCGAAAAACCTGATGGGGGAGGGGGGGGGCGGTTGAAGACCCCGAGACGGGACGAGTTAATACTTAACTATGTCCATTACATGTGAATCGTCAAAATATTACCAATGTCATGGCGACATACAGAAGACAGACCGATAGAAGGCGGATACGGAGATCGAGTCGAACACGGAGATCGAGTCGGACACGGGGACAGGCGGGCTGGGAGGCAAGGCCATGGACAGATAAAAAAAAGGTCGGACACGGAGAGACGGCCGGACCGAGAGGCGGAGGTGACACTGATGGCTCCCATTCAGTGAGGAGCCGCCCCCCACTCTCTCACCCGCCCCGTTCTGCCGACGACGCTCGATGCATCACCTGTCAGCAGAGGCCGCTGACCTCGGCCGGGGGCGCGTTTCGAGCTCGGATCCTGTGGAAAATGTATCTTGTGACGCCATACTTTTGGATCAGACGTTTCAATTCACCGTTCGAAGCTCACAGGATCCGGAAAATTAGACGGATCCTGCGGAAAATTATTCAGACGAAATCTTCAGGATCTGTGTGACGCCACCGACATTAGCGGCACTTACGGCGCGCAAGCTCATACAGCACGCGCCATGTTGCCTTGACCCATTGAAGTCATGGTGCTCGATAATGGAATGGTGTTGGAAATTTTCCAGCTTCAGTTTGGATATATACGATTGCGAATTTTTTTAAATCACATATAGCTCAAAACAACACATTCTTAGGCTACAATAAGCTGGTAACTATGCAAGGACCAACTTTACCAAGGTACGAAGCCAGGGGTTCGGACCCCTCCTGGCCCCTTGCAAGAACATCATTCAGCTCCTTTCATCCAGCAGTGAACATGCCGACAACGGCCCTCGGTCGGTTAAGGAGTGGGATGTTCGCCGATGCCGACATGCAGCCAACGTAAGGTCGATGTCGGGAAGATGTCGGGCTGCTGTCGGGGCGCCAGGCACCCGCTATCGGTTGGGGAGTGAAATGGGTAATTCCTCCATCAATGTTCGCTTTGCCCCGTCCAATTATTTCAATTTCTAACATGGGACCTAATCGAGTGTGTCCCTCATTCCATTTGAGGCTGCGGATTGTTTTAATGTATTTTGTCCCACCCTCTAATAATTTTCAGAAATCAACACCAGTGTTTGATATTCCAGGTCAGTATGCCGATGTCGGGCCGAGAACTGCCTCATATCGGCAAACCATTAACGAGATGCCATGCTGGGCTCGATGCATGCCGTCAGCAGGACAATATCGGCATTTTTATTGGACTGATCAGAGGAATTACATTTTTACTAGACCCGCCCAATCCCCGTAAACGGCTCCTGAAGTTACTGCAAGAACACTGGTGATGCGGGCAAGCGTGCGACGTGAATCGATTACAAAATATATCGATATTATACACGAATTTGGAACAACATGGGGCATACAATTTAATGTGGGAAAAACGACCCGATTGATTGATCATTTGGGCTTAAGGGCGCGTAGACCACTAAGGTCATTTTGCGCCCATCGGAAAAACGACCCAACAAACATTCACATGTAAGAGTACCAGTAAACCGCTAAATCTCAGAATGGGTGGCCAGCCAATACCAATCTTAGGAAATCATAAACACCTCGGCCTTACATTTTCTTCCGACTTGCGCTTCCATAGTCACATAAACGATATTATCCTAATGATCAATTGTGCACTAAGCCCCCTTTATCCTGTTGCAAGTAAGATTCCCAAACAAATCCTCTGTAACTTGAATAAAATTTATATTCGGCCTCTGTTTGACTATGTAGATCAGTGTCCTAAAATTACTTCACCATTAACTGTGTGGATGAAGAAAGAAGTTGATTGGGAATAGTGAAAGATTGGAAGAAAATAAAGGATCGCCACTTAAGGATTAAAAAAGCGGAATGCCTTTAACTTCAGTCACATGCATTTTACATTATTTAGCAGTCGTGCGTATAATGACTGCCCACACATGTGGCAAAATGGTAAAAACATAAGACAAGGATGAAATAGCACAATTCCATTAACTGTGAATTTACAGGCCACATGGTCAATTATTTTACCCTGATGTAGATACTATATATGACGGGCATATAACAATATCGGATGCACTCAGACCTGAGAAATTACAAAAAAAGAGCAACTAGATTAATCACAGGTGCACTATATAGAACATCATCAGGAAAAATTAGATCGGAATTTGGATTGGATGAACTAAAAACACGGCGAGAAATTCATAAACTTCTTTTGTTCCACAAAATCAATCACGCAGATCCGGGTCTACCAAATTATATTAGAAAACTAGTTACTAAACCACGGCATACAGTTACAGGAAGGCGTCTCAGAAATTCAACTACACTGCCAGTCCCGCTAAATAGAATCGCCCTGTTCAAAAAATCGTTTTTTATGGCCACAACAAAGGTGTGGAACAATCTTCCTAAAAATTTGAGGCATGAACGAAATATCAATAAACTCAAGAGGGCAATTATGGGTCGCACAGGTGCCACGATACCGCCACAATATTATTGGCTTGGTACGAAACCAGGCAACAAGGTACAAGGCTGCATACAAGGTTCAGGATGGGCCTCACTGAACTAAACGCAGACACATTGTCGTCAATCCTCTACATGACCCATCATGCTCATGCGGCTATTCCAAACAAAATGCAATTCACTTCATATTTCACTGTCCTCTTTATGCTCACTATAGAAATATTATGTTTACCAAACTCAGAAACACGGCAGATATGTTCACTAACTAAACCGAAAAGAAAATTTCACAAACGCTCATTTTTGGAAATGGTCTCGGTAAGGACCTTCAGCTGTGTGTAGCCTTAGCATTTCAGACGTTTCTTATCAACACAAAACGCTTTAACACAAAAAATTAACATACATAACTAACCAGGTGCTGCCGGGTGCGGGCGCAGTATGAGTACCACACATGTGTGCATACTGTGTGCCGATGGGGCGTGCTGGCGGGGCGGGCGGCGATTGTTGCACCGTGTCTGTGGTCAAGTTTTATTGGATGGAAACGTTGTTGCGAGAGGCACCTCGAATTAAGATCATTTTGGTCTTTTGTGCCAATCGAAAAATTGTTAATGCTATGTGTGCTATGATGTGCTAAATAAATAAACAAACAAACAGACAAACGTGTGTGTTGCACGTTCACCACATTTGACTCACAAGCGCACTATTTGTGTTCGATATTTGGAAACCCGACAAGAACCGGCTGTCAGCTCCGAACGCCGTGCGGAAAATTTTCCGTCCTCACGAAAATTATTCTCCGAGCTTCATCGCACCCCAGAGCTTCGGCTGCTCCCATGCCACACTCGCAGCACGACGGCGGACCGCTCCAAACATTGTTAGCCCACAGGGGCGGATACAGGACGGGGCGATGCGGCCATGCCTCCATAAGT
The DNA here is from genome assembly GCA_034440575.1 of Imbricaverruca yamaguchii. Taxonomy (NCBI): domain Eukaryota; kingdom Metazoa; phylum Arthropoda; class Thecostraca; family Neoverrucidae; genus Imbricaverruca; species Imbricaverruca yamaguchii. The sequence continues at coordinate 979,310 of JAOTOL010001505.1, read as the reverse complement.
GGATTTGTGGCTAATATTTTGCACTGAAATTATATTTTATCGTATTCTAAGAACACTTCATGCGATGCACATTGTCTTCAGGAAATCCGACGAATATTAGCAATTCAAGTACCCGAGTATTTTTATATCAGATGTACTTGATTGCCTTCTCCCTCAGCCATGCTTCTTTATCCGCCCCTGATAGTCGACTGCCAGAATTCCTCCGCCATATGGTCATGTTCGTTCCATATGAACATCCGGCTAAGATGATGTCAGGCTAAGCTTAAATGAGGATAAATGCAACACGAAGGCGGTCCACTGTCAAGCAGTGTGGGAAACTTGCTTTCCAGGTTTGGGGTCGGAGTGCAAACTGATTTCTTCCGGAGTACATTTTCATGGACATATTATTTTTCATGCATGGAATCTATTTGCCGGTAACCAACGTGAAAATCATATGCACCTAGTCAGTGTCTACGTAATATGCATAAGCAATACACATCATTTTTGGTCACATCAAAGCATAGAAACAAAGAAGTGAGCAATGGATGGCACCACAAGACAGGGAGTTGTGATCAGCTCAGCTTTGCCTCTCATAACTCACAGGAGCAATGCGCCTTCCTTTCACTGTTGGTCTCAGCACAATGCTAGGCAAAATGAAAAACACGAATAATTCACGCTTCACCCTCATCTCAGAGCGCACACCTACCTACATACGCAGCCAATTCCCCCCACGACACGGACCCAACACCACTACCTCACACGCAGTCGGAAGCGACGGCGGTGCGCAAAGGATCAGTCAGGGTCTTGTGTTTGCAGCATGGCACTGTTAAGTGTTCAAAACACGTGTTCAAACTTGCTAATGGTTATGACGTCATTTAAAAAATACCTTGCATTGATTGGTTGAAAAACAGTTTTCGTAACAGAAAATGCAAACGCAGCAAATTCCGATCGGCGGCCTCCTCTGCACTCCGGAAGCGACTCTTAAAACAGTCAGTTTTTCCCACTATAGGGTGGCTCGAAAGCAGGTTTCTGGAGACCCACCGGCCGAATTCGTAACGACCGGAGACCACTATACTCAGTGCGCAGGCGCGAAGTTTGGCGCGTTGTCATCGGCATTTCCGCTGGTTGTGGTGTCGTGTGGTGTGTGTGTTCGGTTGCTGTCTGTGCGCTTGATGGTACGAAAAGTGTATAGTTATTTGGTAACCGTAAGTAGAATAACATGTTTGGTGGATACTTTCTTCAATCTTGTATTAAATTTTTAGTGGTATTTTTGTTCCTTCTGCATGTTTGTGTCGGAGTACATGTGGAGCCCATTCTATCCAGTATGAATCCGGAGTGCAAAAATGTTTTAAGAGATGAAATCTTAAGAAGTGCCTTAATTCCCACCCTGCTGTCAAGAACATAGATGCGATAAGCTAAGGAATTGGCAATTCGCCAGTATACGTCGTCGGCGTGAAGTAGTTCGTATGTGTGCAAAATATGTAGGTCAGACAAGCACATGATTGCCACTTCGGCCACATTTGTAAATAAAATCCTGAAAACTAATGGCAGGCCAGACACGACTGACACACACTCAACGTTCGACGAACAATTCCCCAAACAGTTTATCGGTCGTTGGAAAATTAGTCGCGTACGTTTCACCATCCAATCAGTTGTTCAGATGCCATGCGTTTGTCCGCAAACCAAGCAGTGAACGGAATTCCATTTCGTGCATACATGTACGTATTAAATAGGGAAGTGTTACTCCGATTTTAATGATTATAAGTGCATCGAAAAACTGCACCTCACCCTGGGAAATGTTCGCGACAGCTTATCAGACATATAGTCATGGTCACCAGGGCAATGTTAGGAGTTCTGGTGGTGTGTTTCCCGGAGAACATGTGTCTATCGGATATGTGTCTCGGAGATCCACGGATCTGAACCCGGAACGCACAATTCCACCAGAGGGTGGGGCAGATCATTTCACCAAACGGCCACGTATGAGTGGGATTTTGGTGGAAGCACCCTTGCGAATTGTAGGGGCCAGGTTGCCGCCAGTATTGGCTATGACCAAGAGATGTGGCTATAACTTGCCTATGATAAGCATCATGGTCAAACATAACCTCCGCCCCGTGGATTCTGATTGGCAAGGTTTTCAAGCGGGATGATGGAGAATGTTGGATAGTCGAATTACGTGTCCAACGTGCCACGCAGGGATTCATCTGAGCGATACGAGAAGATATCTGGTCACTAGATAGTAGCCTGGTGACTAACAGTTAATGTTTCGCGACCTGTTGGCTTGTGATACTCTGAATTCAAATCGAGTTTGCAGCCCGATCCAAAGGCCATTCTCCTGTGAGAAAATGACAGTGAGACTAATCACCGCATTACAGCACACTGCTGTGGCACACTGTGCTGTAGCAAACTATGCGGCAGCATATTATACTGCAGCACACTATGCTGCAGCATATTATACTGTAGCCAACTGCGTTGTAGCACACTGCGTTGTAGCACACTGTGATGTAACACATTATGCTGCAGCATATTATTCTGCAGCACACTGCACTGCAACACACTGCACTGCAGACTCGCAGAGCATACTACTGAAACACACCATGGTCTAGCACAGTGCAAACTGCAATGCAGAACACTACACTGCTGCAGTGGCCCTGTACTCACCACCCAAGTTCCTCCAGAACACTACACTGCTGCAGTGGCCCTGTACTCACCACCCAAGTTCCTCCAGAACACTACACTGCTGCAGTGGCCCTGTACTCACCACCCAAGTTCCTCCAGAACACTACACTGCTGCAGTGGCCCTGTACTCACCACCCAAGTTCCTCCAGAACACTACACTGCTGCAGTGGTCCTGTACTCACCACCCAAGTTCCTCCAGAAGCGAACGCAGCTTTAATAATCGCGGCGACCGCGACCCACCCAACCAACGTCGTCATCCGCACTGCACTGGCGTCAGCAATGGCCGCTCGACCGCCGTCCGCACGCGCAACGCGTCGCATCCGACGGCCGGCGCGCCTGCACAGAGGAGTGGGGCGGGGCGGACGCCACAGCTCGGCGCTCGGCGCTCGGCGTCTGCGCATCGCTGTCGGGGCCCATCTGCCCGGCGCCCGCACATTTTGGCGGCGTGCTAAGTTGGCGGCCGGCGCCGGCGGCGGCACAGCGGCGGCCGCGGCTCGAGGTGTCACTTCCGCCGACAGGTGACACCGGCACGTCGGCCCGCGTGGTCAGCGGGCGGCTCCGGTGTCGTTGGTCCGCCAGACGGTCGTGTTTCGGACACATGAAACGCGAACCCAACCGACGGCGAGGGCGGCGTGGTCGCCGCCGGCCTTGGCCAGATTAAATAATGTCTGCGGCTGATAGGGCTCGGCTGTGCGGCATATGCCGGCAAGATACCCGCCGACAAGGCTGCGACCTGACGCTTTGTGCCTAGCCACCAACCCGTGCGTCTCACTATCCCACAGACCCATCTTTCCGCCAGTGGCACAGCCAGGATTTTCTTAAGGTGAAAGAGGAGGGGGTACCCGGATGGAAGAAAAAGAAAATGTCATGAGACAATGACCGCTTTCAGCGCACCGAAAGTTTCTGGTGTTTCCTGGTGAAAATATAAAAATGTCTTCCATTTTGTTGCAGCGCAATTTTGGTTGCTGAGGTAGGGGATGGAGAGTGTGCTGGCTGTGCCTCTGCTTCCCTCCATCTTACCCTTGTCGGAGTGCCACAGCACACGTAGGTACGTCCACTGCTTCCGGCACTGGTCATGACTAGCTCTTCTCTCTCTCTCTCTCTCTCTCTCTCTCTCTCTCTCTCTCTCTCTCTCTCTCTCTCTCTCTCTCTCTCTCTCTCTCTCTCTCTCTCTCTCTCTCTCTCTCTCTCTCTCTCTCTCTCTCTCTCTCTCTCTCTCTCTCTCTCTCTCTCTCTCTCTCTCTCTCTCTCTCTCTCTCTCTCTCTCTCTCTCTCTCTCTCTCTCTCTCTCTCTCTCTCTCTCTCTCTCTCTCTCTCTCTCTCTCTCTCTCTCTCTCTCTCTCTCTCTCTCTCTCTCTCTCTCTCTCTCTCTCTCTCTCTCTCTCTCTCTCTCTCTCTCTCTCTCTCTCTCTCTCTCTCTCTCTCTCTCTCTCTCTCTCTCTCTCTCTCTCTCTCTCTCTCTCTCTCTCTCTCTCTCTCTCTCTCTCTCTCTCTCTCTCTCTCTCTCTCTCTCTCTCTCTCTCTCTCTCTCTCTCTCTCTCTCTCTCTCTCTCTCTCCTCCTCTCTCTCTCTCTCTCTCTCTCTCTCTCTCTCTCTCTCCTCTCTCTCTCTCTCTTTTTTTTTTAAATAAAAAAAAAAAAAAAAAAAAAAAAAAAAAAAAAAAAATATATATATATAAATAATAATATATATATATATATATATATATATATATATATATATATATATAATAATATATATATATAAATATATATATATATATATATATATATATATAAATATATATATATATATATAATCTCTCTCTCTCTCTCTCTCTCTCTCTCTCTCTCTCTCTGTCTCTTGTTCCGCTTTTTAAATGTGTTCTGTCCTGGGATCTGCTGGGGGATCCCGTCGCGGAGCACAATGACCTCGTGGACCCTGTTCGAATCCGCTGCTTCCCTGTCTAGCAGGGCAGCGGCGTAGCCAGGCTATGGAGGAAGGAAGGAGGGCGAAGCTACTTATGAACAGAAGCGCACCCAGGGGAGAGGGCGAGTCCTCCCCAAGACGAAAAAGTTACACTAAATAAAACAAGACATTTTGGAATTTCTTGCTCGCCAAGCGTAGGAACTTTCAGCGCGCATCGCGTGTCTGAAAGCGGTCTTATAAGCATAATTGTTGCTTGTTTTGGGGGCCGGGCTAGAAGGGAAAAAAATCCTCGCTGCGCCCCTGCCGGTGAATCCGACCCAAAAAGACATGCCAGATTCCTGTAAAGCGCCCATATCGATCTATGGGAAACAGTCTTTGTCACTGGAATTCAACATCTTGGAATTGTTGAGCTGGTACTTCGCAGTGCCTGCATGCGCCTTCAGACGCGACAGCTAGTGTCGGAGCCGTCAATGGCCTCCTTGAATTGCGTAACGAATCTTTGCCGAGTTGCTCTCGATCTTCCGAAGCCCAGCGCCGTCCATCGCCTGACCTGCACAAACCCTGGAGACGCCGCTGTACGGCCAGTGAGTGTGGGGCGTCCCCCTCCCCTCGTCGCCACATCGTCCCCACCCCCGGCGGCGCCGGCTCGCCACGCACGCGGCCACCTGGCGGCGCCTACAAAAACATTTGCTCACAATGAAGCAAATCCGCGGCGGACGCGGCGGTTGGCGGCAGCTGGCCTGTCGCCTGCCGCCGACCGGTCCACAAAGGCGGGCAGACGCTCGGCCAACTGCACAAAGCAGCCGGTCCGGCCGCCCGCCGAGCAGACACACATACCAGATCTGGCAGCACATACCGCCCGCTGAACAGACACCCATACCAGATCTGGCAGCACATACCGCCCGCCGAGCAGACACCCATACCAGATCTGGCAGCACATACCGCCCGCCGAGCAGACACACATACCAGATCTGGCAGCACATACCGCCCGCCGAGCAGACACACATACCAGATCTGGCAGCACATACCGCCCGCTGAACAGACACACATACCAGATCTGGCAGCACATACCGCCCGCTGAACAGACACACATACCAGATCTGGCAGCACATACCGCCCGCCGAGCAGACACACCATACCAGATCTGGCAGCACATACCGCCCGCTGAACAGACACCCATACCAGATCTGGCAGCGGCCATGCACCCACACATATGGCAGCACGACACAGCCACCGCATGCCACGAATACTCCGCGCCGGGGGAGCGTCCGATGCAAGGATGCAGCAGAGCGTTCAGGTTGACAAATGGAGGGCAAACGGACGATGCTTTGGCGTGAGACGGTTGAAAACGTATCGCAACGCAAGTACTGCTCTTGCGTCTAGGGCAAGGCTGAACATCTCTTACCAAGCGAGGAGAGATGGGGAGGGATCAAAGTGCTTCTTTTTAGGGAATGTTCAGACTGAACACGGTAGATGATAAACCAACATTAGCAGGGTACCGATCCCTGACTCACCCGAGATCTCCAACCATGGTGCCGGGGAACCTGTATTAACCAGCGTTAGGGATACCTGGTATACCCGTGTTTAAAGAGTGAGGGCTGGGTGGAATAGAAATCCCTCACATCGAATAGTGTGCCATTAACATTTAACTTTCTAGATTCGTCACCTAGCCGCAATGCTACCTCAGCAGATGATCGTCTTAAATTGTAATTTGATCATCACCATGCTAGTAATGTAATAATACAATTTTCAGACTGAACATAGACGATGGAACAGGGGGGGGGGGTAGAGAGTCCGTGCCCCCGGCACAATATCCCTAGATCTTAACCATTCCACTTGTGGTATTGACTGGAACGTAATGACCCCAAAAATCGGCTTGCTCCCCCCCTCTCGTATGGTTGTTTAACCCTCCTCCACCAGTGTGCTGAAGTCCAATGCCCGGATCGAGAAGCTCGGAAACTAAGTAGCTATGATGAGATGGTTAGGATAAGAATAGATACGTGAATCATTCCGAATATTCACAAGTGACTCAAGAGATGCATGGAGGTGCCCGAGGGGGGTGTCAATACTGTGGCCGGGCGCTCTTCATAATGCTGATATCTGTCTGTACCGAGCCGAGCACACATGCTGTACCGTCGTACTGATGAACGGTGCGGCACAGTCTGATCTGCAGGTGCTGCTGGCGAACTGCGGCAGGTTAACGAACTTAGTGGGCAACTTGATAGGGGAAAGTTGGGTAAGACGGGCAGGGTAGGTAAGACGGGCACCAGGCCTGTAGCCCAAACTAGTAACGACATCTATCCCCAACTTAGCGAAGCAATTAGCAAGCTGACTCTCTTTCGGCTAGCAAAGCCACGGGTATGGACATTCCGTCGTTTTCGAGATATTATTCATAAACTAAAACTGTACATTGCTTTCCGAACTGAAAAATATTGTTTTGTAGTGTCCTACGATCGTGTGTTTGAGACTTTTTCGCCCAGCCTCTCACAGATGCTTAATTTGAAGGGGTCTGATAAGCTGTGTATATCGGTGTTTTGTTCCGGAAAGATGGCGACGAAGGAACTCGTTTTGTATTTGGTGATGCTCGAATGGGGCAAGACGGGCAAATATGAAAAAATTGCCCGTCTTGCCCCATCACATTACTTTTGTACAAAATGTGTTGTAAATGGTCAAAATGGTCACCGACCACGGCAGAGATCGGGTCACCGACCACGGCAGCGATTCGGTCACCGACCACGGCAGCGATTCGGTCACCGACCACGGCAGCGATCGGGTCACCGACCACGGCAGCGATTCGGTCACCGACATCAGCAGCAATCGGGTCACCGACCACGGCAGCGATTGGGTCACCGACCACGGCAGCGATTCAGTCACCGACCACGGCAGCGATCGGGTCACCGACCACGGCAGCGATTGGGTCACCGACCACGGCAGATAGGGGCACGCTGGAGTACAGTCCCGCGGATGTTTTGCCGCTTCCGAAGGCAAACCTCCCAGGACCCTCTGCTTCTTCAAGGAAGAAGAGGAAACCATCGGCGCCAGTCATTCTCACCAGCTCTCCAAGCAAAAAGGAACTGGAAGCTAGCCTGGCACAATCATCATCATCAAAGAAGACAAGAGGCGCAAAGAAAAAGGCAAAACTAGTCGAAAAGCCGAAGACAAGGGGGCTGAAGAGCCGCAAAAAAGAAGACGAAACAATGGTTCCCTGCTTATACTGTCGAGGAGCCTTCGGTGATTCAGTCGCCGGTGAAGGATGGGCTTGCTGCTCTGGCTGCAAAAAATGGGCTCATGATGAATGCGCTGGATTGGGTGACAACGACACCAGCTTCGAGTGCGAGTTTTGCTCCTCCTGAGCTGGCTTTATGAACTGATGTGCATATTGAGCCGATTGTCACATACGTCATGATTTGTTCTCTATTTGATCACAAAATTTTCGAATAATCACAGCCAAAATCCGTTGATGATTCACATGTTTCTAATACACATTTTGCGTTCAAAATGTAGTGTTTATCGCCGAAGAAATATGTGATTTGTGGAAGTTCAGGCACCCATGTTTGGTTGTCTTCGATCTCATTTTGAATTTACGCTCCTGCCTGAGTTCAGTTTGGCAGCTTGCGTAGCTTGTTCAGCTTGAGTCCTTTGGATTCTCAAGCTGTCTGTGTGCATTTGGCATTCACAAATCAGCCTGCATTTTCACAGGAGTTTCGTTTCGTAAAGCGTTTCTCTGAAATACAGATGCCGTTTTAAAATGAAATACAGCACGGAAGCTTACATATATATATATATATATATATATATATATATAGATACAAAAATCGGGTCGAGGGTTCATGTCAGTAGTATAGCAACAAGGCTAATACAAAAGCAACAAGAGCTGTTCAGATACATACAATTTTCGTAATTTAGGCCCCCCAGTAGGTATGTATTATAATGAAAACCTATGTCGTTGATAATGTACATTTATTGACCAAGGAACATTCGCCTATTATGCTATCATGATCGCTAACATATCGTCTTCCTTTTCAGGATTTAAAGCGCGCAAAAACACATATATGTGATCAGATAAATGTATGCCCGTTATGCCCCACATGGAAACCCATCTTACCCCACCTGGTGGGGTAAGACGGGTTTTTGCAGACTCTTGCGGGAAACGCTCCCATTTGCACACTAATGCATGGAAACTGTTGCAACCTCCGACATACCTGCATAAATGTGTGGGCATGTCTGAGGCCAAATAGCAAGGCTATCGTGGCACCGGTTCCTGAGATATGAAGCGTCAAACACTAGCATGCCCGTCTTACCCAACTCTCCCCTACTGCTACAAGTGAATGATTTCCTGATCGAAGGAATTCTAAAAGATGCCGTTTAGGAGCAGCGAGATACTATTCCAAGCCTTCGTGGAATGCATGTCACTTGAGAAGATAGCATGTCTTGGACCAGCGTAGTCTGTCCTACCCTCCAAGCAGAATGTATATACAAGGGGCATTGGATGAAGCGGTACCACCTGTCCAGCTGTCAAGTCGATGGCATATTTGGCCTCCAGAAAACCCCTGACCTATACTGAGTGCTAATTTACCAAGCAACTAAGCATTCACCTTGACATTTAACACGCGCCCTTGACGAGGGGCGGTTTAAATTTAACCAGAGGGGGGGGGGCGAAATTCATCCACCACTCCAGTTTTTCGTACATAACTCCAGATTTTACCGGTCGGTATGCGCCAGTGTTTGCGTACCTGCTTCGAAATGACCAGCGCGTTGCTTAAAGCAAGAAATATGAAAATCGTCAAAAAATTGTTCCAGTTAGGGATTGTTAAAGAAAACAATTTCGCAGCGCCAGAAAACAAAAATCGGCGCTGGTGCGCTTCCCGTATATTGGCAAAAGGGAAGTGTTCTTGATAACACTAGCGACTGGTTTCATGTATATTGCTATGCTATATAGTTGAAAGGTCATGTTAGGTCACCGAAGTCAAGTCAGGTCAAGTTCATGATAGATTAATGGAACCAAACTTGGTGAACTGGAATGTTGTCATAAATGCAAATGACTCTCACGCGATTGATGTCACTTTGCATGTTACTCCCTACACATCCTGAAAGCTACTGTTTGTAATTGTGTACCTAAACGTTTCGATACTTTATTCATGTATTTCAATTCTTTCTTTGCGAAGCCGATTGCGCTGAGCCGCCCAATGGAGCATTTGGACGTGCGGCCTGGTTCCGGTAACTGGAGCAGATAATGACCTGATAAAGTGCTGCTATATAGATGACCTGAGGTCAAATACCGAGTCCAGCATCATTAGTAATTTCTATAACATCAGTAATGTCAATTTTGGAGCATTTAACCACAATCACAGCACTTTTGGTATATTGACCTGATTTGACTTTGAAAATATCGACCTAAGGTCACAACATTAGTACACAATATAATATTATCGTACTCATTCACCCTGCCAATTTCGTTGCTCCAGCTTTAATAGGCACCGAGATCTTAGGCGTCGATATCTTAGATGAATCCGCCTCCCCCTCCAGTGGGCGTAATTTTCAGAGGCCGTCCATGGCGCGTGTTAAGTCCCATGTTCGCGATGTACTGCACAGGGGCGGATCAAGGAGTTGTCATCGGCGGGGGATTTATAAGTAAGTATGCAGGTAAGTGCTGCGAAAGTAGTCGGAGGGTACCTCTGGCTGAAAAATGAATACATGGGGTTTCACTCCAGCCATCTGGAGGTGACTACTTTTCCAGGCCGGAGAGGTGTAGCCTATCCGAGGGAGGAGGGGGAAGGGCTCACGCCTCCAGATTCCTCTTGGTCCGCCCATGGCACCACAAAGCCACATTTTGAACCATACCCTTGCTTTGCCTACATACCAGCAGAGGCTGTGGCCCCTTGCCATAGACTAGGATAGCACCCCACTGCGTATGTCCATCATTGTAGCTCGAGCGATACCCTGAGAGTTCGAGTGCTTGGCTGCATTCAGAAATCCTCTCCTGTTTGCAAATTATCGAAATTATCGTCTGAGCCCTGATCTACTGGGCACAGATCGTAATGGCATTAACAGTGTGAACAATCTGGCTGAAATGCAAGAGTATTTTGTTTTGCCATTGACAGGGCACAGCGCTAAATAGCTGATTCTTAAAATATACTGGCCTTGCCGGGACCTCCGTACGCTCACAAGAGCCCTATTTTTCCACTGCTGGAGCCCTATGCCATTGTCTGGGCGCTACACCCTGAATATCCATAACCCAACTGCATCTCCACAACCAGAATGGATATACGTGTTCCTGGGACATGCCTGACCACACCAGATCTCCATGAGAGTATAGCAATGTCACTCGCTCGAAACGTACAACCTAACTGGGACACAATTGCTCACCAGATACAAATCCCCACAAACGGAGTCGTTCTTCCCTCACCAGCAACTGTGACATCGGAGATAATCTCGGTACAATGCAATGCCATCGGCATGCCCATTTGGTGGGCAGGAGGCGGTCCTCCGCCATGGTCTGTATGGGTGGGAGGCGGTCCTCCGCCATGGCCTGTATGGGTGGGAGGCGGTCCTCCGCCATGGCCTGCTTGGGTGGGAGGCGGTCCTCCGCTATGGCCTGCTTGGGTGGGAGGCGATATTCCGCCATGGCCTGCTTGGGTGGGAGGCGGTCCTCCGCCATGGCCTGCTTGGGTGGGAGGCGGTCCTCCGCCATGACCTGCATGGGTGGGAGGCGGTCCTCCGCCATGGCCTGCTTGGGTGGGAGGCGATACTCCGCCATGGCCTGCTTGGGTGGGAGGTGGTCCTCCGCCATGGCCTGCTTGGGTGGGAGGCGGTCCTCCGTCATGGTCTGCTTGGGTGGGAGGCGATACTCCGCCATGGCCTGTATGGGTGGGAGGCGGTCCTCCGCCATGGCCTGCTTGGGTGGGAGGCGATACTCCGCCATGGCCTGCTTGGGTGGGAGGCGATACTCCGCCATGGCCTGCTTGGGTGGGAGGCGATACTCCGCCATGGCCTGCTTGGGTGGGAGGCGATACTCCGTCATGGTCTGCTTGGGTGGGAGGTGGTCCTCCGTCATGGTCTGCGCTTCTCATGAGGATGGGCACGCTGACGTATAGCAGTGCCCCCTGTGGGAGGGGGGGGGGACCGCCCTCTGACTATGCAAACACCTCCATCACACGTCAGTGCGTGCGCGCGCGATCGCGTGATCCCCCAGTAGGCGCGCAATCGTCCGACCCGCGCCACTCAGCTCGCCACAGAACTTACGCCGGGCGGGCGGCCTGCACCTGGCATTGTGTCATTTCGGCGACCAACGCCGGCCTTCTCCGTGACAGATCTGGCACTCTCCCTCGGCCCCACCTGGGATGGTATCTCGCGGGCGATAGTCGCCGGCCGGCCACGTGACAGATTTGGCGCCCCCACCCGGGAGAGGACCAGAAGGGAATGGGGAAGAGGGCGACACGCGCCACTGGTCGATCGCTTTCACGCTCTGCCCGCCGCACCGAACGTCCGTGACGTCACACGCCAGCTGCATGGAGCCACCGGCCGCCGGAGAGGCGAGAATGGCGTGCTTACCGCCCGCCGCTGCTGGTACCGGCGCCGTGTTGACATGTCGTCCGGCGGACCGATTCATTGCCGCCGCGGTCAACACGGGCAGCCAATCGAAATCAGCTTCATGCGGCGCGCGGGCATATGGGACGGGTGTGTCTGCACTTTCAGGGAAGGCTGCGTATATCGAACATCTGAAAACCGGTTCGCAGCATCGTCTGTGGTGCATGTGCGGATAATTCAATTTTTAACGTCTCCAATCACAATCCCATGAACGAAAAGATTTTGTCTGTCTCTGCACCTCTGAAATCTGCTCACCACCCTTGAGGAGTATCATAGAGCCCTGCTGGAAATCGCCACTGGAGGTTAGCAGGGCCTGTTCTAATGTATGGGAAGCTCTGCCGAAAATGTACGCACTTCTCCACCAACGCTATGGTGGACAGATACTTTTAGTACAGTATGAGTTGGTCATGAGTTGAAGTGACTGTCTCAGCAACGAAGACCAGCGATGGATCCAGGTGAGGGATTGCCTCACCTCTCTGGCAGTCTGGGAGCTTTGACTAAGAGATTGTGTCTCCCCTCTGGCGGTCTGGCAGCTTTGACTAAGAGATTGTGTCTCCCCTCTGGCGGTCTGGCGACTTTAACTAAGGGATTGTCTCTCCTCTCTGGTAGTATGGCAGCTTGGGCTCAGACGTAATGCACAGGGAAACCTGAGTCGGTTGGAACACAATGCTCAGCACAGACCCAGCAATAAGTGCACAACAGTAGGGCGACCAACAAGGAGACCAAACCAGCGATAGGTGACACGAGCAGGATGGCGATGGCTTGCTAGAAGTTGGATCGAGCTTATAGTCCCTCAAACATACGCAACGGTTCATTGATGCTGGTGGCTCTTGCAGATACGAGGAGCCCATACAGTCTCTCTTGCGGCGAAACTCCGTGGCAGCCTGCCCTGCTGCACCACAGTCTGCGATGGCGTGCCACGGGGTGGGCCGTCCGCGTGCTTGTCAGACGGAACAGGCTCACCCACCGCATGTTCGGTAGGTTCAGAAGACACTGGGGTGAGCTGAGTCCAGTCACACCCAGACGGTGACCAAATTTGATCAGGGATGCTGTGAACTCTACATAATGTTCCGCCATCACAGGCAATCTGTATGTGTGTGTTTTTCTTACAAAGGTCGACATGGTAAGCATTAATGTTCATGCATGGAGGCAACACCATATTCAGTACTTTTTCCAGTGAAAATTTGCTCTGAAATCTACCCTTAGCCCTAAATACCTTGGTAAATTATTTGTTGTTTTTTTGCTCGACTAATTATGTTCCGCTAAAATAAATCCACAGACAAAATTGCATTTCAGCATATTCACTTGGCTGACAAGAAAAACAGTTAGATCTTCCACCGGTTTGGTGGCAGATAGGTGTGATGGTATTCACAAACTTCACCCGGGTTTCTTTTGATGAGATATTGAACGCCTTTCCACACACTATGTGGTATAGATGCTAGGTGCTAAATTGGATAGCCCACATCATCTAGTTTCCGCGCTATAAGCAGACCTATTGATCGAGGGGTGAAGCTCAATGAATTCTGTATATTATTGAAGAGGAACTGCTGCTCTTGCCTGTTTTCTCTCGCCAGCCATTGGATTTGCAGCCCACCCTGGCCGTTGGTGCTTCCTCTGAACGCGCCCTGGGTCCGCCATTGCAAAGTGTGCACCGCATGTGGCAGTTGATCGGCGCCACTTGCTGTTCGGAACTGAGAGCCCCTGCCGCAGTGCAGTGCACCGGCGCCACAGACCTGGGTACTCCACAAACGGCCGGCCAAGCTGCCTGTGTACATTGTGTCACCAGCACGGCGGACACATTCTGTCCATACACCGTGTCACGGTATGGCGGGAACATTCTGTACATACACCGTGTCACGGTATGGCGGGAACATTCTGTCCATACACCGTGTCACCGGTATGGCGGACACATTCTGTACATACACCGTGTCATCAGTATGGCGGACATATTCTGTCCGTACACCGTGTCACCGGTATGGCGGACACATTCTGTCCATACACCATGTCACCAGTATGGCGGACATATTCTGTCCATACACCGTGTCACCGGTATGGCAGACACATTCTGTCCATATGAAACTCGTCCTTTTCCTACATACTTTCATTCCCATCTGACTACATAGCTACATCAAGTAAGTGATCAAACTTTACTGACATTCATGTAGCTTTTCAATTACGCCCGCTTAGCTCTGTGCCACTGGTGTGTTTGAAATAGAAACTTCTGTTCAGAAGATAACTATGTGCAATCGAAAAAGACAAATAGCTTATTAGATCAATCACATTACGCTTGTCTCACATATAATAACTTTGGTAATATTTAACGGCCGTCCACCGACATACGTTGCCAGCTATTGGCAGTGCCACACAGCTGCTGCCAGCACCATCCAGCTGCCACCAGTGCCACACAGCTGCTACCAGCAACAGCCAGCTGCTGCCAGAGCCACACAGCTGCTACCAGCAACAGCCAGCTGGTGCCAGCGCCAGCCAGCTGCTTCCAGTATCAGCCAGCTGCTGCCAGCGCCAGCCAGCTGCTACCAGCACCACCCAGCTGCCACCAGTGCCAACCAGCTGCTACCAGCAACAGCCAGCTGCTGCCAGCGCCAGCCAGCTGCTACCAGCAACAGCCAGCTGCTGCCAGCGCCAGCCAGCTGCTACCAGCACCACCCAGCTGGTACCAGCACCACCCAGCTGCCACCAGTGCCAACCAGCTGCTACCAGCAACAGCCAGCTGCTACCAGCACCACCCAGCTGCCACCAGTGCCAACCAGCTGCTACCATCAACAGCCAGCTGCTGCCAGCAACAGCCAGCTGCTACCAGCACCACCCAGCTGCCACCAGTGCCAACCAGCTGCTACCAGCAACAGCCAGCTGCCACCAGTGCCAACAAGGTGCAACCAGCAACAGCCAGCTGCTGCCAGCGCCACACAACTGCTACCAGCGACAGCCAGCTGCTGCCAGCGCCAGCCAGCTGCTACCAGCAACAGCCAGCTGCTACCAACACTACACAGATCCTACCAGCACCACCCAGCTGCCACCAGTGCCAACCAGCTGCTACCAGCAACAGCCAGCTGCTACCAGCACCACCCAGCTGCCACCAGTGCCAACCAGCTGCTACCAGCAACAGCCAACTGTTGCCAGCAACAGCCAGCTACTACCAGCACCACCCAGCTGCCACCAATGCCAACCAGCTGCTACCAGCAACAGCCAGCTGCTGCCAGCGCCAGCCAGCTGCTACCAGCACCACCCAGCTGCCACCAGTGCCAACCAGGTGCTGCCAGCACCACCCAGCTGCCACCAGTGCCAACCAGCTGCTACCAGCAACAGCCACTTGCTGCCAGCGCCAGCCAGCTGCTACCAGCACCACCCAGCTGCTACCAGTGCCAACCAGCTGCTACCAGCAACAGCCAGCTGCTGCCAGCGCCAGCCAGCTGCTGCCAGCACCATCCAGCTGCCACCAGTGCCACACAGCTGCTACCAGCACCACCCAGCTGCCACCAGTGCCAACCAGCTGCTACCAGCAACAGCCAGCTGCTGCCAGCAACAGCCAGCTGCTATCAGCGCCACCCACCTGATGCTAGTGCCAGTTAGCTGCTACCAGTGCCTCTCAGCTGCTACCAGTGCCAGTCAGCCGTTACCAGTGCTAGCCAGCTGCTACCAGTGCCAGCCAACTGCTACCAGTGCCTCTCAGCTGCTACCAATACCTTTCAGCTTCTACTGGCGCCAGCCAGCTGCTACCAATGGCTCTCAGTTGCTACCAATACCTCTCGCTTCTACTGCTGCCAGCCAGCTGCTACAAGTGCCTCTCAGCTGCTACCAATACCTCTCAACTTCTACTGGTGCCAGCCAGCTGCTACCAGTGCCTCTCAGCTGCTACCAATACCTCTCAACTTCTACTGGTGCCAGCCAGCTGCTTGAACAGCCGAAAACAGCCCCTGCTACCTGGACCAGTGTTCCATGGTTTGGCTGGTTCAGACCACCTTGCTTGCTCTGTGGAACATGAAGCAGATACGCTGAAGCAAATCCGAAGCATTTGCTTGAATCCGATGCATTTGCTCCGGTGGAATTTTGCTGATGAATTCCTTCTTTGCTACGAGCTGCATGGATGTTTTCTTTTCTTTTCTTTTCAAGCCAAGCATGCACAGAAGCACACACACACACACACACACACACACACACACACACACACACACACACACACACACACACACACACACACACACACACACACACACACACACACACACACACACACACACACACACACACACACACACACACACACACACACACATACACACACACACACAAACACACACACACACACACCCACACACACACACACACACACACACACACACACACACACACACACACACACACACACAGACCTCCCTTCCCTCACAAACACAAATACATACCACTTTAGTGCATACTTCGAATTCATTGTACTGGATCCTGACAGCTCATGAGGTAAAAAGTTGACGTGTCCGGAAATCGCTGACATTTGTGCTGAAGCGGTGAATGTGAGCGGCGATCCTGAACCACATTGGAAAACATTGCTTGGAAGCCATCAACATATAGCGTGTTTTTCTCAGTTTAATTTTGCATTTTTCATATACTGATGGAAAGACAAACATTGCTCCCATTTGGCGCCGCTTGTATTGTCTTCGCACTGACCGGACGGTGCTTCCGCTGCCGGCGCTGCAGAACAAGTGCGCGGGTTTTTCACCCTGACCCATGCCATGATCGTCATCCCTGACCCATGCCGTGATCGTCACCTCTGACCCATGCCGTGATCGTCACCTCTGACCCATGCCATGATCGTCACCCCTGACCCATGCCGTGATCGTCACCCCTGACCCATGCCGTGATCGTCATCCCTGACCCATGCCGTGATCGTCACCTCTGACCCATGCCGTGATCGTCGCCTCTGACCCATGCCGTGATCGTCACCCCTGACCCATGCCGTGATCGTCACCCCTGACCCATGCCGTGATCGTCACCTCTGCCCCTTGCCGTGATCGTCACCCTTGACCCATGCCGTGATCGTCACCCTTGACCCATGCCGTGATTGTCATCCCTGACCCATGCCGTGATCGTCATCCCTGACCCATGCCGTGATCGTCACCCCTGACCCATGCCGTGATCGTCACCCCTGACCCATGCCGTGATCGTCACCCTTGACCCATGCCGTGATCGTCACCTCTGCCCCTTGCCGTGATCGTCACCCTTGACCCATGCCGTGATTGTCACCCCTGACCCATGCCGTGATCGTCATCCCGGACCCATGCCGTGATCGTCACCTCTGCCCCTTGCCGTGATCGTCACCCTTGACCCATGCCGTGATCGTCACCCTTGACCCATGCCGTGATCGTCACCTCTGCCCCTTGCCGTGATCGTCACCCCTGACCCATGCCGTGATGGTCACCCCTGACCCATGCCGTGATCGTCACCCCTGACCCATGCCGTGATTGCCACCCTGACCCATGCCGTGATCGTCATCCCTGACCCATGCCGTGATTGTCATCCCTGACCCATGCCGTGATCGTCATCCCTGACCCATGCCGTGATCGTCACCCCTGACCCATGCCGTGATCGTCATCCCGGACCCATGCCGTGATCGTCACCTCTGACCCATGCCGTGATCGTCGCCTCTGACCCATGCCGTGATCGTCACCCCTGACCCATGCCGTGATCGTCACCCCTGACCCATGCCGTGATTGTCATCCCTGACCCATGCCGTGATCGTCATCCCTGACCCATGCCGTGATCGTCACCCCTGACCCATGCCGTGGTCGTCACCCCTGACCCATGCCGTGATCGTCATCCCTGACCCATGCCGTGATCGTCATCCCTGACCCATGCCGTGATCGTCACCCCTGACCCATGCCGTGATCGTCATCCCGGACCCATGCCGTGATCGCCACCCTGACCCATGCCGTGATCGTCATCCCTGACCCATGCCGTGATTGTCATCCCTGACCCATGCCGTGATCGTCATCCCTGACCCATGCCGTGATCGTCACCCCTGACCCATGCCGTGATCGTCACCCCTGACCCATGCCGTGATCGTCATCCCTGACCCATGCCGTGATCGTCATCCCTGACCCATGCCGTGATCGTCACCCCTGACCCATGCCGTGATCGTCACCCTTGACCCATGCCGTGATCGTCACCTCTGCCCCTTGCCGTGATCGTCACTTCTGACCCATGCCGTGATCGTCACCTCTGACCGATGCCGTGGTCGTCACCTCCCTCTCGTGTGACTCATCATCTGACCGGGCTCGTTTGAGGTTTCCTCTGATCACGTGGCTGATGAACATTTGGCGTCAGTCGGCTCACCGTACCCACTGCACAGCGGGACGTGCACGCACCTCACAAGGACCTGTCCACTGCCGAGTCCCCAGCACTCTATGTATGCCACATTTAGCCGTACAATGATCAGCTGACAGGTGTTGAGATAGCTGAAGCTGCACTCGGTTTGACCTCCAATGACACACCGTGGAGTTCAGAGATTATTACAGGCGCACGAACCATCAGAGGGCTCCCGCTACAGCTACGCGTTCGTTGCCGGCAGCGTCTCTTTGGGGGTGGTCACGTGACACTGCCAACAGCCACAACCCACCAGTTGCCGGCACGCAAGCCTCGTCCGGCTAAAAGGGCACGTGACCGCTGTGCATTATTAAAAGCCGGCGACCTGCTGTGGCTCTTTAAAATCCGGCCAGCCCGTGGGCTGGGGGTGCCTGGCCGGAAGGAATTAATTACCGGCCGGCAATCATTATATCAGCACCGACAGGGAAGGGCGCATTATTGCACGCGCCGACGCGGTGGCCAGTCGGCGTTAAACAGGGTAATCAGGGAATGTGAGCTCCCCACACCCCAGCCGCTGCTACCCATCACCTGGTGCGGACCGGGCCGCGCCAATACATTACCGGGCGGTTCCGGTTCGGGGTGCGACCTGCCGCTGGTCGGGCCGGGAATAAGTCCCAGCCCGGGGGAGGCACACGTTTGAGTTATGGCGCACTAATGCTTTACGGAGAGGCGATCGATAGGCTGGCCGGTCGATCGGCCGTTTCGCTGTCTAAATAAATGGATACGCCCACCGCCCCCTGTCCCCTGGGAACGGCTGGCACTCGCGCAGATGGATCACGGTGCTGATACTGCGAGGGCACACACCCGGAGCACTCACGCATGCAGACGGTACGGCAGGCACGCGCCGCCGGCACAAAGCCCGAGGCGACCCGCCAGCACGCCCTGAGCTAATGAACGACGCCAGCCTGATAAGATGGTCCCCGCGACACTGCCGTCACCTTTACGTTATTAATGATGTCGCCCAGACTGAGGCGGGCTGAACATTGACTGATCATACTAAGCGGATCTGAACATACTGGCTGATCATACTAAGAAGCCAACCTTCACAATCAACCGCTTAGAACATGGGAGCTGAAATTGTTATGGATCGCATAGACCAAGATCCTGGATGCAAAACAGTCTGCTGTCAACTAAGACCGCACTAATTAGAATGTCTTTCGACACATTGGTGCACACATTCTAGGATCTTACACATTCCTCCACATAGACTGCCCTTTGACCATGAGCTGGAAATCCTTCCTGAAGAGAAGCCTAAACATTTGGAAAAATACTCCACCATGCATCTAACAAAGCTAGGCAACATGTGCATACTACTTCTCAAGTCAACATAAGATATAATAGTATAATGCTTCTAGCATAATGACAACAGTTCTAGAGGAAAAATGGGTGCCATTTCCTACGCTTTGGATCAGTATTCACAATTTATCTACAAGTAAGCCCAAGTCCTAATCTGAATTCTTCGCAAACCCAGAATTTCTGCCCGTAATTCCGTTACGTTGAGAAGTAAGCAAAATCATGAAAAGTGTATCGTCTTGTCTGTAGTCACCAGCTAAACATGAAAACTGCATACGTGTACGTGCAGCGCTCCCAGTGGATTTCAATAACATTTCTGACCTGACATATGGGTCCGGATAAGGGTTGAAGGCAAAAATTAACTTCTTAGACTGGAGTATGTCTGCTCTCGACTATATGTGCAATGCCTTCCCAAATGAAAATAGGAAAGCTCAGGAAGTCACATGGCTTTCCTACAGTGCGCTATACTATTTTATTCAGTTTGTGCTTGTACCATGACTTCCTTTGTGGTTCGGAGAAGGGTAATAACAATCATGGTGATAACGATACTGATCGATGGAGAAAGATGATGACAAGCTAGATTGCCAGAGCTTTGCGTGAACTGTAATTGTGAAGAAGAAGCGGAAAGATGTTGGGATGATCGGTGTGGGTGCTGTTTTGTCCTTATCTTGGCACAACGTGTTTGGCTTGTATTTGACTTGCTATCTTTTCATTAAAATATATGTCACAAAATCTGCAACACTTCTTTCCTTAGCGCCAATCGTGAATGCCTGATTGGAGTTGATATTGACGTTAGTCATCACGGTGGCCAAGCTTCCTTATCCGTGTGACAAGAAGGGGGGGGGGGAGATTGCCAAACCAAATCATAGTTCCAATGCGAAAGAGCCCTAATTCACGATGGCTCGTGGCACGTGGTACCACGTTCACACGGTGAGGGCGCCACCTTTTGAATGTATGACAGAGGGGGCACTTTTGGATATTGGTCAGCCCTACTGCAGCGCGGCACTGTTAGCGCCGGTACGACTGCGTCCGGCTGGGTCGGCACGACACCTTCGACGAGTCCTGATCGCCATGTCAGGTCATTCGGGCGATGGACCGTCCAAGGTATTCTCAAGCCGCAAGTGGGCAATCTTCCAGCCTGCTCACCCAGATTGATTCGGCACCTTCTTGCTATCAGTCCAGTATTGATGTGAGTAGAGGCGTTAGCGTTGATTAGCGTTTGTTGATTAGCGTTTGTGTAACAAGGGTTGATTAGCGTTTGTGCGTTGCAGTCTCAGTCAGTCCCGTCATCTCCTTGGCGCCCTGGATAACTCGAAGGCTCGGAGTTCTGACCGCGTGCTCCGTGCCGCGCGCTACGACATAACGCCAGCAATTCTCAGGGTTGACACGTCTTTCTCAGCTGAGCATGACCAGATCCTGACAAATCAAATTGTTCTATGGGCAGACCGAGCTAGCTCTGGAAGCAACAATTAGCGCAAGTCGATGCAGCCTGGCCTTAAACCGGTTATGTGAGTGAAGTGAGTTCCGGCGTGAGAGTGCGGAGGTTAGTGAATAGGCGCCGATGCAGGCGGAGTGAAACTGAGGACATATGTCATCAGTGAAAAGTGAGCCTCATTGATCGGGAGAGGGGCCCTTACGGCAGGCTCCAGTCCACCCCTGTCTGCCCACCCCGTAAGATTTTAAATTATCAGGAGAAAAAGCACTACAGTGGCCAGACGTCCACTCATAAACGGCGTCGGCTTCTCTTTGCTTCCTATACCTTCACCAGTTAGTGAATTACCCTGACATCTAACGGTAAAAACATAAACTGTTGCTTGTATTAAATGCCGTAGGGATGTGGCAGAGAGATCACTTTCACATGCCTACTTAAAGACATAAAGACAAAAGATTTGTGCAACTATGAGCTACAACAGCCCTTCTTGGTCGCACTCTGTACGCTGTCGCACTTGGATGTACTCTGCACTTTGTTCCAACCAGTTGCCCATGAAATCCGTCGATCAGCCCTCCCTGGAATACTGAAAAGCAAGCCCTCTATTCTTAAAGACATAAAGACATAAAGACATAAAAGATTAGTGCAACTATGAGCCACAAGGGCCCTTCTTGGTTACACTCTGTACACTGAACCAGTTGCACACCAAAACTGTTAATCAGCCCTCCCTGTAATACTGAAAAGCAAGCCCTATATTCTTATAATGATTGTCTATGCTGTTTTTAAAGATGTTCAATGTGCTGCTACTGACGATGTTTTCTGGCAGCTGGTTCCAGTGTTCCACTACCCTGTTGGTGAAGAAAGTTTGCCTTAACCTTGTTCTGCTGTGGTTAACTTTAATTTTGAATTTATGACCTCTAATTGCATCATTTCTGTTAAATTCAAACATTTCCCCAAGGTATCCCCTCTCCAGACCATTGACAACTTTAAAGACCTCGATGAGATCTCCTCTCAGCCTTCTATATCTAAGTGAAAACATATTCAATTTCTTCAATCTTTCCTCATATGCCAGGTTGCTTATGCCATTAACCATTTTTGTAGCCCTCTTTTGTACTCTCTCCAAAAGCCAACAATCTTTTTCATAGCTAGGAGACCAAGCTTGGATGCAGTATTCCAAATGTGGCCTGACGTATGCACAGTAAAGCTTCCTGATCACTTCCTCACTTCTGTATGATACATTCCTATTTATTGCCCCGAGCATTCTCAGTGCCTTCTTCCTGGCTTCCTTGGTCTGTTCTGATGCTCCCAGTTTTGTGTTTAGAATAACACCTAAATCCTTCTCCTGTTGAGTCACTGATAGCACTTGGCCACCCATCAAGTATGGAGCCTTCATATGCTGCTTACCTACATGCATGATTTTGCACTTATCAAAGTTAAATTTCATTTGCCATTCTTCGGACCACTTCACAAGTTCGTCTAAGTCTTTTTGCAGCGAGATATGCTCATCCTGACCTGTTATTGCTCTAAAGACCTTCAAATCATCCGCAAATTTCAAAACTTTACTGCTTAGGCCACTTTCAATGTTATTTACAAATATAATGAACAGTAATGGCCCTAGTACTGACCCCTGGGGGACTCCACTAAGAACATTTTGCCATGATGACTTTGTACCATTTAGCATCACTCTTTGCTGTCTATCTGAAAGCCACAACTCTATCCATTTCATTGTGTGCCTAAGCGTTTCCATACTTTATTTATGTACTTCACTCCTTTCCTTGTGAAGCCGGTTGTGCCGAGCCGCCCAACGGAGCAGTAGGGATGGGAGCCCGGTTCCGGTAACTGGAGCAGGTAATAATCTAATAAAGTGCTCCTATATAGGTGACCTGAGGTCAAGTGGCGGATCTGACATCTGTATTGCATCATTACTAATGTCCAAAACATCATTAATGCCAATTTTGGAGCATTTAAACACAACCACAGCGATCCATAACAATGACAAGCCAAGCCACGCAAAGCCAGAACATTTTGCAACTTTGACCTCATTTGACCTTGAAGACCTCATTTGACCTTGATCTAAGGTGCGCGTTATTTCAGAGGCCCTCCAGGGCGCGTGTTAAGATGGGAAATGAGGCCTATAATTTGAAGAAGCCTCTAAGAAATAGCAAAAGTCGTGCTGCACTGTAAATATGATTAGCACTCCTTGGGTGCTATTTCAGATCTCAAATTCCAGCACCACAGGGCTGCTTGAATTAATAAGCACCTTTCTGAAGTTGGCATCATATCGCAAAATTTGGGTGCTGAATATAAGCATAGTGCTTATAACTAGCACCTTTCATTGGACTATATTTAGTAACAGCGTTCTTCAAATGAGTACCCACAGTGTGCTTGCGATTTAGCACCCCAGGGTTCTAGGTATTTCTCACGCTAAAATCCAGTACCTCCTAGATACCGTTCGCCTGTGTGCTAGCACATTTAGCACACCTTGTGTGCTGAACCCAACGGTCCCTTGACAGTAACGTCCAGGTGTTGGTGGCTTGCTGTATTTATGCGCACGGATGACTTCTGTTGCCGCATGTTAGCTTCCGATACCGATTTTAAATATTACAACGAACAGGATGCTTACAGGCGATATACGCTTTGAATGCATTCGTATTCAAATAGCAATGCAAAGTGTATACATATCAGTGTATACTTATGTATGTACATGCTAGTATATGTGTATGCATTTATATTTGTATATATGTGTGAGTGGATGTGTTTATGTATGTGAAGTAAGTTTAGGTGTACATGTTTCTTGTGTGTGGATATGCTGTGACACTGTCACACAGATTTGTGTGATAGTGCATGAATGTACACTTTTCCCTCATAACACTTTTCACTTTGTGGCCCAGGAGTTCCTTGGCGTTACTAGCTTGCTACCTAGCGAGGTGCTCCTGGGGCTACTTCTCTACTTTTACTAATAACGGTGGTGGCCTATCTGCAAAAATGACAAATAAAAGATGCAAATAGTTATAGTGAACTGTAGGTATGAAGAAATGACATGTATATTGGCATCCTCAGGCATTCCTAAGCTGGCGTCCAAACTTTTGAATAGTTGGCGATAGGAAAG
This sequence comes from Imbricaverruca yamaguchii, assembly GCA_034440575.1. NCBI lineage: Eukaryota > Metazoa > Arthropoda > Thecostraca > Neoverrucidae > Imbricaverruca > Imbricaverruca yamaguchii. Next base: position 954,957 of record JAOTOL010001505.1, on the reverse strand, counting down.
CCCAATAGCAACAGCCGAACAGTGCTTTTATCCGAATAGGAAAGCTACTGCATCGAAACCGGGATGGACATTAGAAAAAAGAAAAAGAATGCGTATTTCGTTCTTTGCAAATAACAAAGTACATGCATGTACATATATGTGTATATATATATATATATATATATATATATATATATATATATATATATATATATATAAGCTTTTTGACGGTTACAAGTTTGTCAACAACTACTTCTATACCAATTTAGCTTTAGGCTTCGTAGTGCGGTAGTGCAGCCTGCAGACCGGTACAGACCAGTGCAGACCTTGACCTGGCATGGTACAGACTGCAGGTGAGCTACTGTTCAGCATCGTCTATCACGTACCTGCTTTTATCTCCTATATTGTGCATATCGGATGAAGCTGCACTACAAAGTACTACGCAGTGAAACCAGTGACTTCGGGGAAACAATTTATTGAAGCGAATGTCCAAGTTAGCTGATATAAAAGTAGTATAGCAACACAACCATCATGATTATTATTTTCGATCTGTCCAATTATTCAATCCCGTGCACCACAAATCCCAAGTCTTTCACTGCCGAACTTTAACACTTTTGGGGCACCGGCACATCACCATTCATGCGTACGTTGCACGTGCAGGTAGTACAAAACGCATTGAACCTCGCAGTGAATCGCAGGTTCAGCAAGAAATGAGTAATATTCTGACACAATAGATGGCACAGTAGCATGACAGAATATAAGTTGATTTCCCATCAGCCGTCACCAGCACCACATCTCCAGCAACAACCGAATTATTCGTTGTGGGAACATCGGTATCATGTTCTCGTTGACACCATCAAATAGTCGGCATCTGGACTCTCCCATAGGCAAATGGTTTGCTTCGAGGTATCGTCTGAAAATAGTAAACCGTCGTCATTGTGAAAAAAAAATATTTGGGTTCTAACACACGAAAAAACCTATCATCCATGTAATATTTAGGCATGAAGTAGCACTAAAAACAAGTTTGTATGCATATAATCATACCGATAAGCGGGTAAAACGTTTGGGTATAAGAGAGTCAACAAACTAGTTGTGCTTCAAACAGGTCTGAAAGCGCTACAGATGATCTAAAACATCTTTTTATAGAACGACAGCAAATGCACAGATCAAACGACAGACCAGGATTATGGCGTCATGCTCTATCGCGCCGCGCAAACTCTTTCTTCTATCTCCATTATTGAATGTTTCGAATCCCAATGTGGGAAAGGTCAGAAAAACAACTGTCAACACTTTGATAATGACAGAACTATCAAATCTGTCCAATCGACACATATCATCATATTTGGTTTCAAGTCGACCTACATTATGTGCTATATAACATGGCATCATAACACTAATGTTGTCGAAGGTCAGGACATTACTATTTTGACTTAGTGACATAGGTGCCTAGGGCAAGATCAAGGGTTCCTCAGACGTTTTGGACATGCCTCTTCGCGTCGTGGAAGCTATCTTCTTCTATCTTTCTTGGTAATTATGTTTCAATCCCAACAATTCAACGATTGGCCCAAAGACCAGAGGTGTCATCAGAAAGCGCTTCACGAGTAGCATCCGGGTCCACCCGTTAAAAAAAAATCCCAAAAGTGACGTCACCAGGGCGGCTAGATTTTGACGATTTTCACGACTTATATTATGTTTTTTACTCTGGTGAGTTCATTTTGGGAGATATATGAAAACCAAAATTTAATTGGAATGAGAAAAGGTCAGCGAAATCGACCAGGGCTATAATTTGTTTTGTCCCCCAATTTTTCCCAAACATTTTGAGTTTTCAAGTTTTCTTTAATTTTCCTTTCCCAATGGATAGAGCTAACAGAGAAACGTTGGAAGTCAACTTGCTCAATACAAAATGCTTACTTTAGCCAGAATCCTGTGTTTGAACTGCAATATGGCAAATATGCAAAATATATATGTAGTCAAAAACGAAAAACATGACAAATTCAACTGGTATGTTTTATTGCATCCGTAAAGATAAGTAAACGCTGAAAATGTCATTAAAATATCTGTATCCGTTAAAGCGTGACGACTGGTTGAACTTTTTCTCGAGGTGACCTCACTTGACCTTGACTAACTCGTTGACCCTAGATGACCTGACCTAGAAATTTTGAATCAACATGTCAAATTGATGTGGGAAAGGATATGCCAAATTGGGCGCGCTGCCACACGCCGGTCGTCCGCTATCCGCGAAAAACTTGAAGGGGGACGGTTGAAGACCCTCCCCGAGACAGGACGGTTTAATGGCCTATATCATCACAGGCCAGGTGTCATGCAACACTGTTCCTCAGTGAAATATGAATGCATTGAGCGAGGTGAAGCTGTTGTTTCAGACGCTTTATAACATGCTCTATCAAGTCGCGCAAACCATTCACCTCTATCTCCATTACTGAAGATTTTCATCCCGGCATGCTGATAGTTCACCGAAAAAGTAGGTGCAAACATCAAAACATGCGATATTTGGGTGGAAACTAACCTATACCATATACTTAACGAAAGGCACCGAAGTTCTCGTAGATTATGTTATGACTTAATTTGGACTTATGTGGCCCATGTCATTTTCGACGATTTAGAGCATTCGTGTAATTATTAAGTCGTTGGAGCTTCGCAACTTGACAGTCGTTGTCATATAGGAATTGAAAGTACTGAATAAAAGGTATGCAAAGGGAAATGATTTGCAAGACGCAAAATAGCATGATTTAGAACGTCTGGTAAAGGGCTTACCGTACCGCCGGGATCCTGGTCTACCACGGGATCAAATAGTCACGACTTGACCTGTGACGACATTGCTAATGCGTGGTGTCATCTTGTGCAGAACACGTTAGTCAGTTTGAAAGCGAAAGCGAGTCGCTGGGGATCATTATACACTCCCAAGGTTTGCCGCGGATAGTGAAAAATGGCGCACGACAGCACGCTCAAACTTGGCACCCCTTTCCCACATAAATTTTGTATGTTGTGTGGAAAATGTGAGGTAAGTTCACCGACGGTAAAATAGTTATTCAAGGTCAAGTGAGGTCACCTTCAAAAAAGTTTAATCAGTCGTCACGCTTAGTGGATAAAGATATTTGAATGAAGCTTTCCACGTTTCCTGGTCTTTATGGATGCAACAAAACGCACCAGGGGACTTTATTTCTTTGTTTTTATTTTCATGACATTTGGTTTGCGTATTTGTCCATTGGGGCTAAAATCAAAGATTTTGGCTAAAGTAAGCATCGTTTTGATGGCAAGTTGACGTAAAACAATACTTCACGGTCCGCACTACACGGTCCGAAAAAAATGTTCTGGGATTTTCCATTAAAAATGTTTTCCTTACTTGGGAGGTAAGGCGGTATTTTTGTCTTAAAAAGGTGTTTTGTGGATTTTTAATTTTTTATCTATACGATCTTTATGAACGTGATACTTAACCCGCGCCGTCTTTCCGGCCAAATCCTCACACCACGTCTCAGGGGAGGGGGTCGGTTAAAACCCCCTCTAAAATCGAAACAAGCATCACACGAAAACGAAAGAGATGTCATCGGAACGCGCTCGACGAGTAGAGTCCGGGTCCACCCTCCAAAACAATTTAACCCGACAGTGACGTTACCAGGGGCTAGATTTTCACGACTTTTCACGACTTGCATTATATTTTTGACTCTGGGGAGTTCATTTTGTGGATAGATGAAAATAAATTATTTGGATTGAGAAAAGGACAGCGAAATCAACCTGGCCTACAATTTTTGGCCCCCAAAAATATAATTTTATTTTTGAAATTTCGAAATTTTGAGTTTTCAAGTTTTTATTTCTTTATTTTCCTTTTCCAATTGGTAGAGCAGACCGAGAAACGTTGTTGGAAGTCAACTTGCCTAATAAAAATACTTACTTTAGCCATAATCCTTTATCTAAGCTGCAAATTGGCAAAGAGGCAAAATTTATGTGTAGTCAAAAACTAAAAAAGGTGACAAATTCATCTTGTACGTTTTGTTTCATCCGCAAAGATAAGCAAACGCCGAAAGTTTCATTAAAATATCCGTATCCATTAAAGCGTGACGACTGGTTGAACTTTTGGAGGTGACCTCACTGACCTTGACTAACTCATTGCCCCAGATGACCGACCCAAGCATTTTGAATCAGTATGTCAAATTGATGTGGGAAAAGGCATGCCAACGTTGGGCGCGCTGCCGCGCGCCGTTCGTCCGCTATCCGCGAAAAACCAGAGAGGGGTGAGGGGGGAGCGGTTGAAGACCCCGAGACGGGACGGGTTAAGATACGCCCACTCGTTTTCTCGGGAAATGCATATTTCCTGGTTTATCATAGCGATAACACTATAATGCGCTATTTATCCCTCACTGCGGTTCTGTGTGCCATAATTTATCCATCCCTCACCTGGCTCTCCTCGGCCTTGACTAAAGGAAACTTCAACACTCCTCATGCTTGATTCAACACTAATTTACCTAAAAAATACTTAATTTCCGTCTCTGCCATATAGATGGCACACAACATCACTCGACAAGACCGCGAAAGAATTGAACACTTTGCACAGTTCGGGACCGTGACATACGGGTGACGTCACGAAAACATTGCGGCTGTGTTTTTAAATTAAAATGATAGGTTTATATTAAAGACATAAACATAAAGACATAAAAGATCAGTGCAACTCTGAGCCACAAGGGCCCTTCTTGGTTGCACTCTGTACACTGAACCAGTTGCCCACCAAATCTGCCAATCAGCCCTCCTGTAATACGAAAAGCAAGCCCTCTATTCTTATAATGATTGTCTATGCTGTTTTAAAGATGTTCAATGTTCTGCTACTGACGATGTTTTCTGGCAGCTGGTTCCAGTGTTCCACTACCCTGTTGGTGAAGAAAGTTTGCCTTAACCTTGTTCTGCTGTGGTTAACTTTAATTTTGAATTTATGACCTCTAATTGCATCATTTCTGTTAAATTCAAACATTTCCCCAAGGTATCCCCTCTCCAGACCATTGACAACTTTAAAGACCTCGATGAGATCTCCTCTCAGCCTTCTATATCTAAGTGAAAACATATTCAATTTCTTCAATCTTTCCTCATATGCCAGGTTGCTTATGCCATTAACCATTTTGTAGCCCTCTTTGTACTCTCTCAAAAGCCAACAATCTTTTTCATAGCTAGGAGACCAAGCTTGGATGCAGTATTCCAAATGTGGCCTGACGTATGCACAGTAAAGCTTCCTGATCACTTCCTCACTTCTGTATGATACATTCCTATTTATTGCCCCGAGCATTCTCAGTGCCTTCTTCCTGGCTTCCTTGGTCTGTTCTGATGCCCCCAGTTTTGTGTTTAGAATAACACCTAAATCCTTCTCCTGTTGAGTCACTGATAGCACTTGGCCACCCATCAAGTATGGAGCCTTCATATGCTGCTTACCTACATGCATGATTTTGCACTTATCAAAGTTAAATTTCATTTGCCATTCTTCGGACCACTTCACAAGTTCGTCTAAGTCTTTTGCAGCGAGATATGCTCATCCTGACCTGTTATTGCCCTAAAGACCTTCAAATCATCCGCAAATTTCAAAACTTTACTGCTTAGGCCACTTTCAATGTTATTTACAAATATAATGAACAGTAATGGCCCTAGTACTGACCCCTGGGGGACTCCACTAAGAACATTTTGCCATGATGACTTTGTACCATTTAGCATCACTCTTTGCTGTCTATCTGAAAGCCACAACTCTATCCATTTTAAGATGCTACCTGCAATACCATGGGACTGAAGCTGTATCATTAACCGTTTATGGGGTACCCTGTCAAAGGCCTTACTAAAGTCAAGATATGCTACATCAACCTGATTTCCCTGATCAAATTGTTCTGTGGCGAAGTTAAAAAAGTCCAAGAGGTTTGTGAGACACGATCGTCCTTTTTTAAACCCATGTTGAGTATTTTGAATCAATCTGCTACCTTCCAGATAACTAACTATTCTATCCTTGATAATTGATTCGAGTACATTGCATACTAGGGATGTGGGACTTATTGGCCTATAGTTTTCAACTTTCCCTCTTTCTCCTTTCTTGAAAATAGGAACTACATTTGCCCTTTTCCAATCGGTTGGAATTTCATTATGTGAAACTGATCTACAAAATATTATACTAAGTGGAAATGCCAGTTCCTTTTCAGTTTCCCGCAACACCCTAGCATAAATTTCATCAGGTCCTGCTGCCTTGTTTGGCTTTATTTTCCTGATATGATTGTAAACAACATCACTATCAATGAAATCAACATCATTTGTCAGATCCCATGTCACTGAACTATGGTGTATGGTCGGCAGATTGGTCATATCTTCCAATGTAAACACTGATTTGAACTGCTTGCTCAGCTCCTCAACCATCTCACTATCCTCACCCAATGTAGTCCCGTTTACTTCCAGTGGACCAATTGTGCTAGAAACTTTACTCAGCTTGTAGAAACTAAAGAACTTTTTACTGTCCCCATTACAGTTTCTAGCTAAATCCAGTTCTTTTGCTCGCTTTGCTGCTCTGGTTTTTTGCTTCACAGTGTCTCTAGCTTTTCGATACGCCTTTAGAGGAACGACATTTGAGGCTTCTTTAAAAACTCTAAATGCAGTTTTCTTAGCCTTAATTGCTTTTATCAAGTCTGCTGTAGGCCATGCTGGCTTTCCTACCCTTCTTTTGCGTCTTTGCTTTTGGGGGACATGTCTAATCTGAGTTTCCTTCAAGTAAGATTTGAACTTTTCCCACATTTCAGTCTGCTCTGTTGAAATTTGGAACCTTTACCAAATTATCCTTGATAATTTCCCCTACATGTGCCTTGAATCTAACTATGTTATGGTCACTTTTTCCCAGAGTTTCGCCTACAGTCAGGTCTTGAACCAAGTCACTTAAATCCGAGAATACAAGGTCCAAGAATGAACCATGCCTGGTAGGTTCCGATACAAACTGGTGTAAGAACAGGTCCTCTTCAAGGCATTTCCTGAACATTTTGCATGATGGGGAGCCAACACCAGCATTTTCATAACCTTTTAGATTAAAGTCACCAAGAATAAGGCACTTCCTCTTAAAGTTTCTACTGATTTCCTCACAAATCACCTTGTCAAGCTCCAGTTGCTGAGAATGTGGCAGGGTTCCTGATCGGTAGAAAGCTCCTATCCTAAGAGTATTGCTGTTGCCTTTTCCCACAGTGACATCAAGCCAAATGGACTCCACAGACACATTTTTATCCCCACCTGCTACTTTTTGAGAACTGAATAAGCTATTCACATAGAGCATTACACCACCCCCTTTCATTGCTGGACCCCTATTGCACGAAAACATATTGTATCCCTGGATCTCATAGTCCTGTAAGTTATCTCCAAAATATCCTTCACTGACCCATGCCTCCGTAATGCAAAGAAAATCCGGTTCCTCCTCAGCAACATAACACTTGAACTCATCAAATTTGGAACGGATACTCTGAGCATTAAACATCATACACTTAACAAATGCTCCATAACCACCTTTGGCTTTTTCATATTGAGGAGTTCTTTTATCACTAGATGAACTATAACTCTGTCCCCTTGAGTTGCTGCTGTCCCTATTTGCAGACTTTGAGGTTCTATTGCCTTGGCTGACACTATTGGAATATTCCTGAGTTGGCAATGCAATTTCATCCCTCCCCACCCCATTTCCTAGTTTCCCTGAAGGACATGCTCGTATACTTTGCCTAACACATGGACCCCCTTCTCAGAAAAGTGCAGGCCATCCCTCTGATAGAGGTCCCACGATGCATAAAACCTGCTCCACTCGTCTACAAATGTAAAACCTAGCTCATGGCAGAGCTTTCCTACCCTGGCGTTAGCTGCCAGTGCCCTAGAGCTCCACTCAGGGGAGGCTCTAGCCCTAGGCAAAATTGCTGTTACAGTGACTCTATTGGTACCCTTCAGGGTGGCCAGAAGGGCCCTGTACTCCCGCAGAAGCTCCTCACTCCTAGTATGACCTATGTTATTTACCCCTACATGCACTATGACTGTGCTAAACTGGTGATCACTGGTGACCTGTGCCACTGCAGGTACCAGGTCCTTCACCTTGGCACCAGGCCTGGTGATGCACCTCCTGTCCCTCCTACCTTTACAAAATACCCGCTCTAAATATCGCACACGAGAGTCTCCTATGACCAGCACTGACTCCTTTCTACTACTATCCTGGGGGCGGTCATCCAATGCCTGGAACATATTTGTTGTCAATATGCCTGCTCGCTGGGCCGGTCGGCTAGACTTCCTCCCGCTCCTACCACCTGCCACCTGCCACTCACTGGCCCTTTCCTTAGGTTCGCGTCTCCAAATCCACCACCCCCTGACCTCATGCCACTTCCCCTCCTGTGACCTACCAGAACTAGCCCTCCTCTGTTCACTATTAACACTCCCCTCTTGAGAGATCCCAGCCACCTCCACAGTAGGGGAAGCCTCAGCTACCTGGTGGCCTGCGACCACCTGGGCATATGATGTCCCTGCTACGGAGTGACCCCTTGTTGCTTTATCTTGCCTACCCTGTGCAACAAGGGCAGCCTTGAGCTTGGAAACCTCTGCCTTAAGGGTCCTAATTTCTTCCTCTAGTGCCTGCATCCTGGTCGAAACCATCCTAAAGGCTGCAGCTTATACCTAGATTTAGATTCAAATTAACTCGCTAAACAACCGAGAAAAAAGCTAACTATCATTCACTATAAATCGCTACCTCCTATACTGTCAGTTAATTATCTGAGTACCTTAAAAAAAGGAGAAACTATTAAACAATTGTTTAAAAAAAAAATAAAAAAATAAACAAGATGTCTAATCTAATTGTCTTCCACACAAGTAGACAACTATATGAATATCTCTTTGATTTCACTTATGGCTAGACAGAAAAATGAACAGTCACACAGCACTTATGAATACCCCCAACTTACTACTAATTAAACTATCTTAAACTTCAACACCAAACACACTATGCACACCAAAAAATAAATAAAGTATGTTAGGATAGTATGAATGTTGTCTAATGTGCTTATGAAATCTACACACTTGTAATATCTTATAATGGTAGTCCATGCTGTTTTTATCTTATAATGGTAGTATTATCTTATAATGGTAGTCCATGCTGTTTTTAAAGATGTTCAATATGCTGCTACTGACAATGCTTTCTGCCAGCTGGTTCCAGTGTTCTACTACCCTGTTGGTGAAAGAATGACTGTCTTTACCTTGTCCTGCTGTGGTTAACTTTAATTTTGAATTGCTGACCTCTAATTGCATAATTTCTGTTAAATTCGAACATTTTCCAGAAGATATTCCTTCCCCAGACCATGGACAAATTTAAAGACCTTGATGCGATCTCTCAGCCTTCTATATCTAAGTAAAAATATATTTAATTTATTCAATCTTTCCTCATATGCCAGGTTGCTTATACCATTAACCAATTTTGCAACCCTCTTGTGTACTCTCTAAAAGTCAAACCTTTTCATAGCTAGGAGACCAAGCTTGGATGCAGCATTCCAAATGTGGCCTGACATATCCGCAGTAAAGCTTCCTGATAACTTCCTCACTTCTGTATGATGCATTCCTATTTATTTCCCCAAGCATTCTCAGTGCCTTCTTCCTGGTTTCCTTGGTCTGTTCTGATGCCCCAAATTTTGTGCTTGGAATAACACCTAAATCCTTCTGTTGAGTCACTGATAGCACTCGGCCACCCATCAAGTATGGAGTCTTCATATGCTGCTTACCTACATACATGATTTTGCACTTATTGAAATTAACTTAAATTTGCCATTCTTCGGACCACTTCTCAAGTTCGTCTAAGTCTTTCCGCAGCGAGATATGCTCATTGTGACTGTAACTTCCAGTGTCCGGGGCTGTTGGGCCTTTCACATCAGCTGTGTGTCGCTGCACCAGATGGAGCTGCCGGCAGAGGTACGCGCCCTATCGACCGTCCAAGTCCGCGGCGCTCGTACGGGCGGCATTCAGTCGCCATCGGCCGGCCCGGCTACCACAGGTGGCTCCGCGGCACCCATGGTGGCTGTTGGACGCCCGCTCAGCCCTGCCACCAGTCACCGCCGCCCGGCTCAAATATAAATTACCGGCCGGTCTGCTCGGGCGTCGTTGATGCGGCTCCTCTGCAGTCGCAGCACGCGCCGCACCGCCGGCGAGCCGTCGTAAACATCGGCTCCGACGGCAGCAGCTGCCCGCAGGCGCTGCGCCTGATTTACGACGGGGGGCGGCCGCGACACCGTCGGACTTTACGGCGGCGGTGGACGCGACACAGTCCCCGACTTTACGACGGCAGTGGCCGCGACACAGTCTGACTTTATGACGGGCAATAGTCGCGACACAGTCGGATTATACGGTGGCGGTGGCCGCGACACAGTCTGACTTTACGACGGGCAATAGTCGCGACACAGTCGGATTATGCGGTGGCGGTGGCCGCGATAGACGAATATACCCGACACATTGGGGAGATGAGGCGGAGGACAGTTGACAATGACGTCACCACATGGTCGACTTCAGCGACAGACTGCGCCACTAACATGACATCACCGCCGAGGAGGCCTTCAGCGTCGCTCAGCGCCAGGTAGGCGTTCGATGGATCTGACAATAGGAGAACAACACAAATATTATGACAGGAGAGGCCAGGGAGGCCACCCTCATTTGGTACGTCGTTGTTTGTGCAAATCAAATGGCAGCTTGTCGGAGTTGACCCGTATTCATGGAACATCACGTCCACCTGCTACCACACAAGCCAAGCATTGACATGGAACATCACGTCCACCTGCTACTACACAAGCAAGCTTTGACATGGAACATCACGTCCACCTGCTACTACACAAGCCAAGCTTTGACATGGAACATCACGTCCACCTGCTACTACACAAGCAAGCTTTGACAGGGAACGTTGAGGCGTAACATGGGGTTGGGGCTTTTGCTAGATGGCGAATTTGAACAGACATCAATCCGCTACTCATGGGGTTGAGTAGTTCACTTACGTTTGCACTCGTCGGCGTTTTACACCGAACTTCTTACAGTAGCAACGCCATTTTGAATGTACTCAGACAGTGGTGAACTTCGGATGTTGCATACGAGCATTTTCCAATAGCCAGGTCTGGCCATTTCGTTATTGCATCATCACTAAAGTTCGCTGAGTCGCCAAAAACAGCTTTTGGCGATATTCAACATATTTCTGTCCATTTATCTCTCCCTGCCTCCCTCCCTTCCTCCATCCCTCTCTCTCTCTTCTCTCTCTCTCTCTCTCTCTATCTATATATATATCTCTCTCTATCTCTATCTCTCTATCTCTCTCCCTGAATAACAATTTCTGATAAATAACGTAAGTAGTAGCGCTACAGTACCAATCAATGGTATCTCACGTCACCACGTTCATCTTGGCTCAACAAATCCTTTGCTATATCATCCCTGTCTTGATTAATATATCAGCTACATACGCACTAACGCATAGCTAGCATAGCTCCATGTAAGTCACCTGATGCGATGTTCGTCAAAATGCTACATCAAAAAGGTAAGACGAATGCTGCTTGGCGTGGTCTTACTTCACCTATTATTTGACTCACGACCGCCTGACATCTAATCACAATACATTCCAAAGCCTGAGGAAATGTGGCAGCTTCTCGGTATACGTATTTCAAACCGTAATGAGGTAGCTGTGAATTTCATGACGCAGGTCAAGTGTACACATTTTAAAACGTATTTTCACCGCGCTCTAGCTGGGAAATGAAGAAAGCGAACACCAGTTTTCGCTTCTATAAGTAGGGAAGTAAATTCATCACCATGATCTCTTATGGCTACATTGCTGTCCATGAGGGGAGCGTATGGATTTCAACTCAACGTACACATAAAGCTTGAATAATGTTGCAAATTATATATAGTTTTCAACATATTGCAAACTTTGTAGCACATCGTCGGTAGCGCCATTGAACAATGAGAAAGGGGTATAGATTAGCAAAGTGCCTAGAGATGTGAACATTCCGGGCTTTTTATTCGCGTTGAAATTACCAGATTCCGTTAGGCGTCAGACGCAATGTTAATGCGGACATCAGGGGGACCCCCAGTGAAGAAAGAAAACAGGTCGGTTCCTGATGCAAAGAACTCTGAAACATGCGCCTGCGACAAGCGCTCCCGGGTGTTCACAAGTGTGTGCGCGAAGAATATAGTTGCAATTTATGAGACTGTTTCCATAAAATGTGAACCGATTTGGATGTATGAAAGTTATTTTGCTTTCAGACGTCAATTCCATTGCCATTTACAGTGATATATTGCGCATATTGTTACTTTGCGCATTGCACTCTGAAACTTTCCACCATGGACAGTCGGACGCTGGTGGCGACGCTGGCGGCCCTGGCCCGTCCCCGCCCTCCCGCCGCCATTCATATTATGGCATGGCGCAAATCATTCCCTGAATGTTAATGGACCCAACGCCAAAGTAACAGGCATATTTTCAAATTTGAAGCACCAGGCGATGTACCTGGCATGAGTTCTGCCACAAGTACAGTCGAGGCCGACAGGTTTTCTCGATGTTGTCTAAGAATATTGCGCTTATAGGCGTTGAATTGAAAGAATGCATCTACAACCGTGAATGTCTCCTATACCATTTTGGCGCGGTAGAGACGATGCTGCTTAATATTGTTGAAGGGCGGAACTTTACATTACTTTTTGTCATGCCACCCCTCGGCGGCCCTCCGGATCCTCTGGGCAGCCACCGTCGGCGCTTGACGTGTATCGAGCCATTCCAGAACCTCAATAATTCCGGACAGCTTCATGTCGAAAGGTAAAAATGACAGGGTTACATATCTATGAAAGTAGTCTAGTATGACATCAGAAGGCAGCTGATTCTATGACAGCTTATTTCAGACCATTGGAAAATAATTCGCTAATGTAGAACCTCTGATAAGCAAAAAAGTAATACAATGTGATAATTCGAGAGAGAAATCGTGGAGTTCAGTGCAAAAATGGTGGGGTTAAATATATATAAAAGTAGTCGAGCATAGCATCAGAAGGTAGCCGATTTTATGCCAGTTTATTCGAGACCATTGGAAATTAATTCGCTAATGTAGAACATCCGATATTCAATTTGAAGGTATTGAATATGATAATTTCAGACATAAATCTTTGAATTGAGTGCAAAAATGACAGGGTTAGATATCTATAAAAGTCGTTAAACATGGCATCAATGACAGCTGATTTTATGCCGGTTTATTTGAGAACATTGGCGATTAATTCAGTAATGTAGAACATCTGATATACAATTTAATGCAGTACGATGTGATAATTTGGAACAGAAATTCTGGAATTGAGTGCAAAAGTGACAGGGTCATGGAACTTGTTCAAGATGATATAAAATGTAGCACGCTCGATTTTCGTTTTGTTAAGAACATTGGAAATTGTCAGCACATTGCACAGAAGATGTATGATGCGCTTTTATCACAAGATGTTGGGTGGCCAATTGCTTTCATTTCACTTTTGCGGCAAAGTGACAGGGTGAAATGATTTGATAATAAAATGAACTACACATCATAAGAGAGCTTGTTACAATGTTGTTCAAATTTGACCATTGTAAATCACCTGCACCTTCTCTAGAAACTAGAATATAGCATTAATCACACCCAGCCCACTCTGGTGGTGTTCTTTCACAAACCCACCACCAGAGGCGCCACCGGTATTATGGCCGCTCATGACGCCTAACGCACCGTCTTATGTTTAAGATCTTATCAGGACCACTACCCCGCCATTCATCCCTTTTCAATCGACGGTCATTAATGGCAAGGTAGACCGGGTGACGATGATGAAAGGCAGCCTCACAAAGATAGGAACTTTCATCCCCCGCCTCCCTATACAAGAGGCGCGGGTGCAAGATTTAAGGGTTCAGCGGGCATCGCCAATAGGGGCGAATCCAGAAACCTTGCTTGGATAGTGGGGAAAATACAAAAATTAGAGTTTGTGAAAAGCTCATCAGATTTGAACAGCCTTGTCGGGCCTCCTCGGAAAACATGCACCATCCACGGGTGAGGACATGACCTCTGTGGCTCCCACCTAGATCTATCCTCGCTGTGGCTCCCACCTAGACCCACGCTGGTCACTTATCGCATTTTGCGTGACGCTGCTACAGCTATTAGCGTACATCAAACTATTTCAAAGCATTTCCGCGACGATTTACGTAGCCCACTAAATGCACGCGGTGCTTAGCACGTCGGATTAAGCTGGTTATCAACCGACTCCTTAGTAATCTGTGGTGAGAGGCTCTGCTGAGCCGGAGGTGCCTCGTATAGTTTACGTGGGCCGCTCATAAACCGACCCCAAGGCGCAGCCAAATTATGCCCAGAATACCCAGCCATTAACGTGCATGATTTTACCGTCGGTCGGTGAGAGAAGGCTGCCGTCAGCATTGTGTTTTTTTTTGGTTAAAACCAGACCTGCATAGACCATGCATATCTGCCTATCATAAGAACGTCGGCGTTCACATTCGATCACGGGTAGATACACGAGGGAGGGGAGTGGCATTGTACACATGTATTCCCTCCCCATGGAAAGATGGGGCCCCTATGGCCGGTGCCCGGGGAAAGGTGCCATTTCATGGAGTCTCGAGTCTCTATTTCTTTTCACCTCTTCTCTGCGACAGGCTCATACCAGGATTGAGGGCATACAAGAGATAGGCTTACTGGGAGCATGCAAAAATGGAGCGTTGCTAGCGATGTGTTAACATGCAACGGATATGATAATGAAGAGAAGCATGGTGCAGATAAGAAATTATTAGCCAAAGCTGAACGAGGTGGCGTGAGATATGTTTTGTTGGTGCTGTAGCGCGACCACTCCCCGTGGAAAGGTGGCGCACTGTGATCGGTGGCCGGGAATAGGTACGACCAGATGGCACTCCAATAAAACTCGAGAGCAGCCTCATGCCATCTCTTTATTGCAAGGGTCTCATGCCGAATTTTGACTTGGCTTGGGAAGGTATCATGGCAAATTTGGCTTGAACGAATTTGTGCAGCTCGGACATTGAGTGGCCTGCCAAAATATTGCATTCTTTCCAATTTTGCGTCTCGCCATTAGCTGCCAGTGTGCTCGTCCTGTGTCAGTGTGCCTCACAAACATACATGTGCACGTGTCTTTAGATCTGCTGAGGGCGGATCCAGTACCAAGCTGTACGTGGTGCGCATGGACAACTGATCAAATGACCTGACTTGCTTCTGGGCGAGTCGCGAACTCGGAGCCTCGTGACGTCTTCCTCGACAGCTTCCACTTCCACATCAGCTGAGGGCATGAGCCACCGGGCCAAGTCCGCTAATGTCTAGTTTGTCGATGTGCGCCGTTCCTTAGTTCCTATGTTGTATTATATTTTGTGGAAACTTGGCCAGGCAAATTGAGAAAATATTTTTCTTCATCAGCCAGGTCTCTTTTGGAACAGGCAGCTTATATGAACAGCCCAGATGGTGCATGCAGCCAACTGTGAAGCGACTTATTTATCCTCGGTGCCAACCTCCGAGTGGTTTCTTCTACAGGATTGTGGAAGTAGGATTGCAGATGAAGATTTATGATCATCTGGCAAAAGAAAACGAAGACTGGGTTCTTGGACATTGAATACAAATGTACGCCATACCCAAACGTGGCTACGTGACATCAGGCTCATCGCAGAATATACGGTACTTCGGTTCATGGAGTTCGATGCCATTGTGATGAACCAATGTTGCTCTGGTACAGCAGGCTTTACGGCATGTCGGGTTCCAACTGGCCGATCCATATCGGCCGCAGCCATTCAACTCCTTACCAAGTGGCTCACACTCGCTGACTTTTAAAGTCTCCTGTTAAAATCCAATGGCCACAACTTTGCTGCGAGAGCAATTTTCGGGGCCATTTCCTCATCGAATCGTCTATTAACGCATTTTATTGACCGAATCTTGAAGAGCATTTTGCACAATCTTTATTGACGATAGTACATTAGCCGACTACACAGAGCATGGGATAAAAATATAGGGTGGATAGGGAACACAAAGATGGGAACAGTAAGGGAGTGAAAAAGTGGCGGGGAACAGAATGTGGAGTCTCAGTGGAGTAGTGGGAGAGGACAGGATGGAAAGCAGCTGGGAACTGAAAGAGAATGAAGGAGACGGAAGACATCCTCAGGTACTATCCAGTGGTCACCTACAACAGTTGAGGGAAGTAAGCAAAGGCAAACTCCAGGAAGGGGCATCAATAAAGGGTTGATTTGTTTTATTTCTGGGCACTTGACATGACACAATAATCGTTGAACTCGCTTCAACAATTAGCTGGGTTTAGCTAGTGCCATGCTATTCCTGAAGGTAACATATCATACTTCTTAGCTGTTAGCTACGCCTAGTAACTAGATGCTTACGCTGTCGTATTTGTGGGGGACGCCATAGATACAGCTTTACGAAATCCAGAGGGAGGGAAACAAGTATCGAAATCTAGGGGGCTGGAAACTAATGTGGAAAAACTTGTGCTTGCCTCGAATCATCACGAGATGGGAAATGCACGTCTAGTGCAGCGGCGGTTCGGTCCAAGGATGTCGTTTTATACAATGGTTAGGATTGCTCAAATATCCGAAGGCCTATTGTGCGATGGGTGTGACCGGAAACCTATAAAAGACCGAACTGAGCACCCAAAAACAAATGATATTATTTCTTAATCTCACATAAAGCGCACTACTTACGATGGCAGATACCGAGTACGCAACATATGAACGCTATGTTGAGTTGGTGGAGTTTGTTGGTTGAGTTCCGACTGCACGACCTCCTCACTATATTCAGCGGCGGCGCCACCGAGCGGTACCCGGCCAACCACAGAGCCATTGTACCGCGTGGATTGTACACCATAGTTTAGACTCTCCCAATTTAGGTAGACCTATTCACGTACCCTACGCAACCAGAATACCAACGAATTGCTGACACAGAACGAGCAAGGATTGTTAGCTCGAAATCGCCAAAGGCAGACGCAAGGTATGCATTATGATGAGCGACGCATTTACCAATTAAGATACATAACATGAAGCTAAGTGTTTTGCGACACTCAATTAATTTCAGCTATGATGGCTAGTCATGTAACTAAATATGAGATGCCAGCTCGGTAAGTTATAAACGGTTCATGCAGGGATGTGACTGACAAATACAGCTTAAGTTGAACAATGCGGGTAAAAAGGATTTTCGGACTTGAAATACGAAACAATGGTAGCTTTCCATTATTTTGGTGGAACTATATTGTGTGCCAAATCGAGGACATGCAAACATGATTGCTAATATTGATCCGCAATGTCTTTAATTGTGTGCACAACGCAATTCTATGATCAGGTGTGCTAGCTGTTCGTGTCTGACTGCCAGAGTCAGTTCAACAAATATTTTTGGATTTTGTCTGCAGTGGCAATCGCCGTGGTAATGTTAGCAAAGGTACATACCAGCCCAGTATTGGTGATGCTCCTTCGCCCCCACAATCCCAGCAACCTCAGCCTTCTTTTACATGGTTGTTCAAGCTGTGAAAGACAAAACGGTACAACATTAATATTGTGTTTGAAGAACTTATCTGGGGAAACTACCAGGCTTCTACCTCTGCCCGGAGGCCTCCCCTCTTTTCCCCCTGCCTTCACCTTCTACAGAGTCCATGGCAAAGTACAGCGTTAAGGACTGTTCACACCTAGCGTAATCTCGACGCACTGGCTGAATCGTCGCAAAGCTAGCATGGGGCCCAATGAGTCTGCCGATTCTGCCATTGGGCCGGCATTACGTCAGCTGTCCGCCGAGTCCTACAAAACGCTAGCGATTTCCGAGCGGACAAAGTTGGGTTTTCTCAACTTTTCCGCTCGGCGCACCAGCGTCCTTGACGCAAAGTCGCCATATTGCTGATCTTCTGCGGATTGGGGCCACATCGGGTGCGGTTTTTTCAAGTTGTAGATTGCAGCATGTCTCTCTCGGAAGATGCAAGCAGACCAAGAACAGGTGAGGGGAAGGGATGGCAGGTAGGTATTTACCTACTTTGCGTTGAAAAGTTTTCGATACTGGAAATGGGTATGATATAACCAAGATACAACCAAGGGTTATATGTAAGTAGAACACTGATAATACATTTTTGAAGACACCTTTAACTTAGGTATGACCACGTGCAATGGCAAAACTCAGTCTGCCACATTTTAACTCGATCTAAACAGCTGATTCTGTTGTCAAACAGCTGATTCTGTTGCCAAACAGCTGATATGTCAGCTGATCGCTGGCGTACTCACGTCCAGACGATGTCGCTGCACTGGTCTGCCAACGCGTCAAAATTACGCCCAGTGCGCCGGGATTACGCCTAGTCCGTCATTGCGCTGACTTTTTTTGCGTCGAGATTACGCTAGGTGTGAACAGTCCTTTAGACTGAACGGGCGTCTGGCCAAAGATCTCGTCTTGCCCAAACTCCAGATATAGCCCAATGCCTACGAGCGCACGTGAAATTTGGTTGAATAATCACGTGCATTGTTTGCCTGGATATCACTGCAGTTGGAAAAATTATTCAAGTTTCCTCATATAAGTTCTTCAAATACAATATTAATGCTACACCGTTTTGTCTATCGCTGCTTGAACAGAATATGTAAAAGAAGGATGATGTTTCTGAGATTGGGGGGGGCGAAGGAGTATCAACCCCACCCCCTAGCCGGTGTCCCACGCTCCCACCCCCACTTAAACTCAGAAGACACCACTTCTGGAGGATTATAATGTGTTAATGTGACCGAAATCCAGACTCCGAGAGCATACGACCTCTAATAGTGCAAAACCTATGTTTGAATGGCTACCAAATATGCAAACCCCACCTCCTAACCGGTGTCGGACGCTCCCACCCCCACTAAAACTAAGAAGACACCACTTCTGGAGCATTATAATGCGTTAATGTGACCGAAATCCAGATTCCGAGAGCGCACGACCTCTAATAGTGCAAACCTTATGGTTTAAATGCGGCCAAATATGTGAAAACAAAACCTTGGTGCAATCGACCAAATATTAATGTAATAAAATATTACAATCTAAAACTTTGGATTTTCAATGTTTTCATCCAAAGGCATCATGCCCTTGATTGGTGTTGCCTAACTCGAACAAGTCCCGAAAATGGTGCAGCCAAGTGCTCATAGCATACCGGTCACAGTTTTCTAAGCAACGCTGCATGCCACTTCACGATCAGAACGGTGTTTGACGTTTGTCGTCATGCATCTGCCGTGACGTTTTTTGTCTGCCACCTGCGCTTGACATGTATCGTCTGACCACCAGCAACCATCATCATATACAGTGTATTAATTTATGCTCATCTTTGGATTTCGCGACACAAGGCACCTGCCACTTAGTACTGGTGGCCAGACGTACGCGGTACGGGGCACCTGCCACTTAGTACTGGTACCTAGAAGTGCACGGTACGGGGCATTTGTCATCTAGTACTGGTGGCCAGGCTTACACGTTTCGTGCTTGCCTTCCATCGTTGCCCTTTGATAGCGATTCATCGTCTGACGCCTGTCCTGATACGTTTGTTGTGTAGTGGTGGTGGTGGATTAGAGTTTAATGGCTCGTCAACATCTAGGGTCATTTTGCGCCCATAACTTAATTGTAGTCAATCTACGGTGCTGCTATCATAGCTCACTATCCATCTCTACGGGTGGGGGTATATCACGTCAAGGCGAGCTTGTCGAATGAACATAAAAATGTTCCCAGAAGACTTCAGAGTCGTTCCCTATAAGCATGCGGCTTCAGAGTCGTTCCCTATAAGCATACGTAAAGAAGAGTCGGTATTCAATCGTCCTAAAATCTGGCGTCGTAGAGGATCTAGCAGTGTACAGCCAACTAAAACATGGTACACGGTAAGCGGGTTAGAACAGGGCGGACATACGGCACGGTCATTACCGGTCAACATACAACTACGTGTTGCAAAGGTATGGCCTATTCTCAATCGACAGAGTATTACTTCTTCCCGACGTTTGATTCGGTGAGAGGATAGCCATTTTCCTAGTGTCGGTTTTGAAACCCTGAGCTTACTACACTTCGAATTCCAGGATCGTTGCCATTCTGACCGTATACTTAACAATATAGTAGGGTATATATATCTTGGAGGGAGCCGTAGATGGACCACACGGCCATTGCTAATGGTGTCTTTGGCGCTTATGTCAGCAGCTTCGTTTCCCGCGAGTCCCACATGGCTAGGAATCCAGCAGAACACGATATTTCTTCCGATCTCATGTAAGGATTTTACTATTTTCACAATCCTCCGAACAAGTCGGTTATCCTGGTTAAAGATGTTCAGTGCCTGGAGACTGCTCAGAGTCTGTGAAAACCACATGCTTTGTGGACCGGTCTTTCTGTATAAAATAGGGGCCTTGCAGAATGGCATACAGTTCGGCAGTAAAAATCGAGGCTTGCATCGGTAAACAAAAAGATCGAACACCTTGTCGACTTACGTAAGCATACCCGACACCAGAGACCGACTTTGAGCCGTCGGTGTAAATGCGCGAAAAGTCGTGACATTCATGTATCTTTTCCAATGATTTGTTGTGTAGTGTTCGTGGTGTGACGTTTGTGGTGTGGCGTTTGTGGTGTACCGTTTGTGGTGTGACGTTTGCGGTGTGACGTTTGTGGTGTAATGTTTATGGTTTAACATTTGTGTTGTGACGTTTGTGGTGTGACGTTTGGGATATGATGTTTGTCGTGTGACGTTTGTAGTGTGCCGTGTGAAGTTTGTCGTGTGATGTTTGTCATGTGGCGTGTGTGGTGTGACGTTTATCGTGTGATGTTTGTCATGTGACTTGTGTGTGGTGTAACGTTTGTCGTGTGATGTTTGTCGTTTGATACGTGTTATCTAGCGTCGGCTGTCGCTGTCGTTTGGCGTCTGCTATCTAATATCTGGCATCTGGTATCTGGTATCTGGTATCTGGTATCTGGTATCTGGCACCTGGTATCTGGTATCTGGTATCTGGTATCTGGTATCTGGTATCTGGTATCTGGTATCTCGTCACAGGTGTCTGATACATGTTGTACGTCACTTGGAAGTTGTGGCCGCCACACCTAGCATCCTAGTATCGGCAGGCCGATGGACCCATTGATGGCGGGACCCAGCTACCATTGAGTCCAGCTGCCAGTGGTGCCGTCTGCCAGTGGTGCCAGCTGCCAGTGGTGCCGTCTGCTAGTGGTGCCGTCTGCCAGTGGTGCCGTCTGATAGTGGCCCGGTCTGCCAGTGGTGCCGGCTGCCAGTGGTGCCGTCTGCCAGTGGTGCCGTCTGCCAGTGGTGCCGGCTGCCAGTGGTGCCGTCTGCCAGTGGTGCCGTCTGCTAGTGGTGCCGTCTGCCAGTGGTGCCGGCTGCCAGTGGTGCCGTCTGCCAGTGGTGCCGTCTGCCAGTGGTGCCGTCTGCTAGTGGCCCGGTCTGCCAGTGGTGCCGTCTGCCAGTGGTGCCGTCTGCCAGTGGTGCCGTCTGCCAGTGGTGCCGTCTGCTAGTGGTGCCGTCTGCCAGTGGTGCCGTCTGCTAGTGGTGCCGTCTGCCAGTGGTGCCGGCTGCCAGTGGTGCCGTCTGCTAGTGGTGCCGTCTGCCAGTGGTGCCGTCTGCCAGTGGTGCCGTCTGCCAGTGGTGTCGTCTGCCAGTGGTGTCGTCTGCCAGTGGTGTCGGCTGCTAGTGGCCCGGTCTGCCAGTGGTGCCGTCTGCCAGTGGTGCCGTCTACCAGTGGTGCCGTCTGCCAGTGGTGCCGTCTGCCAGTGGTGCCGTCTGCCAGTGGTGCCGTCTGCCAGTGGTGCCGTCTGCCAGTGGTGCCGTCTGCCAGTGGTGCCGTCTGCCAGTGGTGCCGTCTGCCAGTGGTGCCGTCTGCTAGTGGTGTCGTCTGCTAGTGGTGCCGTCTGCCAGTGGTGCCGTCTGCCAGTGGTGCCGTCTGCCAGTGGTGCCGGCTGCCAGTGGTGCAGTCTGCTAGGACGG
Source organism: Imbricaverruca yamaguchii (assembly GCA_034440575.1). Lineage (NCBI taxonomy): Eukaryota > Metazoa > Arthropoda > Thecostraca > Neoverrucidae > Imbricaverruca > Imbricaverruca yamaguchii. The sequence continues at coordinate 933,030 of JAOTOL010001505.1, read as the reverse complement.
CTCTCCCGAGGGCAAATATGGCTGAGATAATTTCCCGCCCTCTGCAAAATATATAATGGTTACCTCAGCCATGACACTAACAGATGCCGTCCATCAAATTAAGGTTTCGACTGCAATCTTGAAGAATTATTTCACCTCTTCTCTTGGTCGTTCATATTTTACAGTGGACTTTTCAATTTAGATTTCGCGGTTATGAAAATAAGAAAGTGGCAATAACTGTTCGTCACTGCTGGTAGCTGGCGAAACAAGATAGCGGTAGCTGCGGCCGTGTGTCGACATAATGGTTCCTCGTCTCGAATATGAGCTGAAGCTCTTGTGACGATAAATGCCATGACATGGGTGTATCGACAAAGTGAAATTAGACAAAATGCATTTGGAACATTCCCCCACATGGCATCTTGTCGCTGTTGCATACAATACCACTATTCATTGTGCGAAGTAGATAGCGACGCGGCATTAATGTGTTCATTCGTGAGTGCAGCTACACCATAACGGGCACGACTGAAGCTTATTTGAACACTGATCTGGCTTTGTAAATTACATAACGGTTTGCCTTTGATGACAATTCCAAGTTTAACTTCATCATACCGACAAGTTAGGTGAAATTTGTTCGTTTGTTGGACGCGAAATCATTAGATCTGGACACGCAAAACGTGCCTGTGCTATTCTCCTATTTTGCAGACTGACAGTGGAACGAACCCACCTCAAACCTGGTATCGGTCCACCGACCCTTGCTATCTAATGAGCTACCCGTCAAGTCGCGCAAACAAACCAAGACATGAAGCGCTTCCGGTGCAGCAAGCGACTGCATTAGAGTAATCAGTCTGGCCGAGTGTCGTGCGGGCCCGCGCACTGCGAGGGTCGTGCGAGGGTCGTGCGAGGGTCGTGCGAGGGTCGTGCGGGCCCGCGCACTGCGAGAGTCGTGCGGGCCCGCGCACTGCGAGAGTCGTGCGGGCCCGCGCACTGCGAGGGTCGTGCGGGCCCGCGCACTGCGAGGGTCGTGCGAGAGTCGTGCGGGCCCGCGCACTGCGAGGGTCGTGCGGGCCCGCGCACTGCGAGGGTCGTGCGAGAGTCGTGCGGGCCCGCGCACTGCGAGAGTCGTGCGGGCCCGCGCACTGCGAGAGCCGTGCGGTCCCGCGCACTGCGAGAGTCGTGCGGGCCCGCGCACTGCGAGGGTCGTGCGGGCCCGCGCACTGCGAGGGTCGTGCGGGCCCGCGCACTGCGAGAGTCGTGCGGGCCCGCGCACTGCGAGAGTCGTGCGGGCCCGCGCACTGCGAGGGTCGTGCGGGCCCGCGCACTGCGAGGGTCGTGCGGGCCCGCGCACTGCGAGGGTCGTGCGAGAGTCGTGCGGGCCCGCGCACTGCGAGAGTCGTGCGGGCCCGCGCACTGCGAGAGCCGTGCGGGCCCGCGCACTGCGAGAGTCGTGCGGGCCCGCGCACTGCGAGGGTCGTGCGAGAGTCGTGCGGGCCCGCGCACTGCGAGAGCCGTGCGGTCCCGCGCACTGCGAGAGTCGTGCGGGCCCGCGCACTGCGAGGGTCGTGCGGGCCCGCGCACTGCGAGGGTCGTGCGGGCCCGCGCACTGCGAGAGTCGTGCGGGCCCGCGCACTGCGAGAGTCGTGCGGGCCCGCGCACTGCGAGGGTCGTGCGGGCCCGCGCACTGCGAGGGTCGTGCGGGCCCGCGCACTGCGAGGGTCGTGCGAGAGTCGTGCGGGCCCGCGCACTGCGAGGGTCGTGCGGGTGTCGTGCGGGGTTCAATACGTGCATGGCAAATGTTTGATTGTAATTTTCTGTGTTGTCCGAGTTGAGATTTGTACTGGCGTCGAGGGCGTCCGGCGAGTTGACCATGGTGGCGTCTGAGGTGCTGCTGCGGCAGGAGCGCCATCGAGTGCGTTGTAGCTACGACAGCCACCGGCGTACCAGACAGGCAAAGCGCTTGGCCAGCCGGTGACATGACGTGCTTAGCAGCCAACGAATAACGTGGCGCGGTTAGCAGCCAACGACTAAAGTGGCGCGGTTAGCAGCCAACGAATAACGTGGTGCGATCATCAGCCAACGACTAACGTGGCGCGGTTATCAGCCAACGACAAATGTGGCGCGGTTATCAGCCAACGAGCGGCCAAGCAGCCAAGCAGCCAGTTGTCTTCATCTCGCTCGTGTGTGTTCCTCGCTCGCGTGTGTTCCTCTCTCGCGTGCCTTCCTCGTCGATGGGAACTCCTCAGTAACAGTGCATCAAGTTCGAAGACAATGGACACACACACACCGCTTAAGGTGGGAAAGAGAAACAATGTGGAAAACAGTGCGGGCTCTATACGGCACGCACCGGCACTCTTTCGCCAGTTCGAGCGCCTGTCGCTAACTGAGATCCGTAACTGGTGTAGTTGATAACAAAGCTGAAGCGTACGGCTGCGCAGAGCCAGACGAAGCAGATCAGGACTGGGTGTCGTGCGGCGGCAACCGGTGCTGGGCCCTTAACACTGGGACAGACTCCGGACTGCCGGGATGGTGACGTCTTGGGCGGCGCGATCGACACAGGAGCAGATTACGAGCGGTTGTGGTGCGGCAACTCGATGGCGACGCCACGGGCACAGGCAGGCATTGCGAGGCGACTGTGTCAGCGCTGTACGGGCAGTCGGCCGGCGCTGACATGCCACCCACGCCACCGTACCCGGTGTTCATACTCAGCAGGTGCGCCACGGACTCACACTGGAGGATCTGCTCGGCGATTCAGCCACCCGTCGGCGACGTGTCCTGTATACGTGGCAGCGACGGCGTGTAATATGGCTCCCCGGTGCGCTCACCACAGTGAGAACACGCTACCTACATCACTCCCTTTGAACGGTAGAACTTCAAAATAACCATCTATTCTTGTATGTTTCCGGGTCCGAGAGTCGATCGTATCTCGCCTTCTTAGCTAGATACTTGTCCACTGTTGGGCGGGGCTCAAATGAAGCAGTTGCCGCACTGCTGATGCTAATAGGCTTTCGTTCACCGTGTCGTTTGCCATGCGTATGCAGTGCGCTGACTGCATGCTGTTGTAGCTTGACACTGCTCGTTGTGTGGCCATACTGTGCGGGGTTACGCATATGAAGGCTGGCGGTACCCTCTTCAGCACGCCTGTAGCCGTGCTCTGCATCGCCACCAGTTTTGCACTTGCCTTTCATGTCGTCGCTCGATAGCAGACCACTGGTCGCAGACATCACTGGTGAACTGCGCCACGCTCTCCTCGTCGAACAGGCAGCTTGGGTGGGAGGAAAGATACCCCCTGGATCTGGAAGATACCAGTGCAATTTGCTCCCATCCATTGCTCCAATCATGGGTGTTGCTTTATATACTTTTGAGGGATAAATGCCCCTTCAATGTTGGCTTTGCCCCCAATAATTCCAACTTATAACATGGGACCCTATGGACGGGTTCCCCATGTTTAGCATGGGACTCCCATTTGCACTTGTCCAAATATAGCCCATTTGAGCCTACCCATTACCTTGATGTATTGTGATCCCCCTTCCGATATTTTTAAGGAATCAAGTCCTTGACTGCAAGCCATTTCCAGTTTAGTGCACATGGCATGGCCTGGGGGAGGAAATACCGATCAACATTCCATCATGTACCTTACTTTTTGTTGTTGTAAAGGCATCTAACTTCACCGGTGTTCTCATTTTAGCAACGTCGAGGAAAATACCGCAAATCGATAGCTCTCGTCACTCGTGTCATTCGACCATACTAGCGTCGCCCTGCTCCTCTGTGTTGTGGGTAAAAGGCTAGGTCATGCTTTTATGACACCACCGTTAATAAACCCGATTGCTGGCACTGTAGCATGACTATTTACAGAAGCATTTCGCATTTGATCCTTACATGTCACTTTGAACTCAATATAAGTGCTGCCAACTTGCTACAATTCCTTCTTCTTGAAAACAATGCACCGTTCCGAGGAACAAATCACTTCCTCGAACAAAACTATAATCAAGATTCTGGGATGTGTTCTCCATCGAAGCTCACTTTCCCTAGGTGGCATTTTTTTCGGTCAATTGCTCCGTGATGTGGGATTTCACAGCTCTAGGTGGGATTCATACCACCTATTTTAACATGTTAGAGGAGGTATCTCTCTTTCTCTCTCTCTCTCTCTCTCTCTCTCTCTCTCTCTCTCTCTCTCTCTCTCTTTTCTCTCTTTCTTTCTTTCTTTGTGTGTGTGTGTGTGTGTGTGTGTGTGTGTGTGTGTGTGTGTGTGTGTGTGTGTGTGTGTGTGTGTGTGTGTGTGTGTGTGTGTGTGTGTGCGTGCGTGCGTGCATTTGTGTGTACTGGCAGCTTCTCAGCAAGAGGCGTAACAACATGAAAAACAACATCCATTTTAAAATAATTATTTTCGATGCAAAACTGGGAAATTAAAGAAGAGAGATTCTGATGTTCTGGGACAATTACTTCTGGATCTTCCCAGGAATGCTTAGAACCAATCCAATTTATTACGCTGACAGAAAAAAAAGAATTTCGCTGACTGGTTAGGTAAGATACAACTCTCTACGTATTTCGAAATGGACAACTCCTGAAGGTCTCCATCTTTTGAGCTTCCTCGCCGTTAAATAATTAGTCACATTAATATCGCTGTTGCAGAAGAGTGATGGGACATCCCAGGAGGAAAAGCCTTTTCTAGAACAAAGCGCGTGCCCAATCCCAATTTACAACGCCAGGCTCGGGTGCCTGGCCAGGCTGAACACAAGGTGAAGAAATGCAGCATTGGTAGGCTGGAGCTGAGCTGGCACCAAGGCAGTGACAAGGCAGAGAGCTGGAGCAATGCAGCCTTATCCGATGGCTGCATTGGCCCATACCAATGCGCAGGGGCGGTCGGTCGGCCCATGTAAGGCACCAAGGCAGTGCCTCACCTGAGTAGAGCTGGGAAGTATTATTGTATGCTATATTCATAAAATGATGCTTTCATCCACTGGAAAATTCAAAACTTGAAAAATTTGAAGCAAGCATGCGTTGGTGACTCATAATTATGGCGAAAATTGCAGTTCATTTACATTTACATTATTTGCATCTTAGCTTCCAAACAGCTCTATCACCGGTCTGCAGAGACTAGCCTCACGCACATTTCGCCATATAGTGAGTTTTCGTTCCATAACAAGCGCAGGGTAGGCCCGGACCTCCAATATCTTTTGGCAATCGGAGCAAGGAAAGGGAGCAAGTAAGAGATAACTAATACAACCTAATTCCACCCCATTCGGTGCAGGGGCGTAAAGAAGGGTAGGAGTACTGGGGGCATGTGCTCCCATGGGAAGGTGGAACCCATCCGACCAGGAAAAGGCGCAAACATTATGTTTAGGCTACCGCGGATGTACGTATGCTGGTTGGAATAGCACGCACTCATCACCCATGTGCAGATACGGAGCCTGCAGCTGGTTTTCAGGATTGTCTTCCATTTTTCATTCATATACGTCTAGACCTGGGGTGTTCTTTTTGTATATTTTTGAAGGGCAAGTTTCACCTCAATGTTGGCCCTGTCCACTAATAATTTAGACTTTTAGCAAGGGGTATCATTGAACATGCACTCGATCGATGTGGGGCTTTTCATTAACTTCATGTGTTTTGTACCCAAATTATCAATAATAATAACAATAATATAATTATTATGTATATATTTAATGTATATTAATGGGAATATGTCCAATATGTGTGTGTACGCCAGCCATTTCGGGTTATGAAATATACATATATGAATATAGGATGTTATTTCCTGCCATTTGATATATGAAAACCTTCCGGCAATTTCGGGAGCATTCGAACATGAGGAATAAGGTTGAAATCCACTGACTTCCGGGCGACGGTGATAGGTTTGGCACTTCGCAGGGTCGAATTAAGTTGTTGATACGCATACCATACAAAATAATGGGTACTTATTATACAACATACTAAATTACTGGTCGAAATCCTGGGATATTTTTGTTCTGCCCCACCTCATTTGGGTGCCACGGACCGCCCCTGCCAATGCGGGGGCTTCTCTTTTAACGTGGTTTTGATAAAGTAATGCTGGAGCATTTGCGCATTGCAGAGGTCACGGATGTTACTTCACATATATGAGAAAGGGACAACGAATGCAAATTAAACTACCCCACTGTTGGTGCTAACGACCAAGTCATCTTTTCCTCAAGAGCCCTGGCGATATATACATATATACATATGCATATATATGTATATATATATGTATATATATGTATGTGTATATATGCATATATATATATATATATATATATATATATATATATATATATATATGTATATGACCTGTGCCCTTTACAGAGCAACACAGAGGGGCACTGCGGCAACATGCCCCATATACTCCATCGTCAGTGTAAAAATTGCCAAACCGCTGGAGGCCAAATGTTGAAATTCGTGGAAAATGCTCTAGTGACTTCAATACCAGATGTTATTTCCACCAGTTGGCGAAACCAGCAATGATGGATCCTGACAGATATCGGTGCATCCAACAGTCGATGAATCTGACCGTGAGGCATGCAGGCGAGTCTCTATGCCGGCCAGCCGATTGGGCCGGAATGTCCAGCAAATTCATTTGAATATTTCTTGTTTGTTTGCTTCTACTTCTCACTGTCAGTTGGATGGAGCGTAGTTGGCTGGCAGACGAGGACGGCGGCCGCCGACCGGCAGACGAGGACGGCGGCCGCCGACCGGCAGACGAGGGAGGACGGCGGCAGCCGACCGGCAGACGAGGACGGCGGCAGCCGACCGGCAGACGAGGACGGCGGCGGCCGACCGGCGGACGAGGGAGGACGGCGGCCGACCGGCAGACGAGGACGGCGGCGGCCGACCGGCAGACGAGGGAGGACGGTGGCGGCCGACCGGCAGACGAGGACGGCGGCCGCCGACCGGCAGACGAGGGAGGACGGCGGCCGCCGACCGGCAGACGAGGGAGGACGGCGGCCGCCGACCGGCAGACGAGGAAGGACGGCGGCCGCCGACCGGCAGACGAGGACGGCGGCCGCCGACCGGCAGACGAGGAAGGACGGCGGCCGACCGGCAGACGAGGAAGGACGGCGGCCGCCGACCGGCAGAGCCGGCCGACGCTATTGGACGCGACATTGCCGCCGACCAACCAGCAGCGGCGGCCCTTGGCACTGAGCCAATCAGGCGACACGAGGCATTAGTCACGTGGATACTCACCTGGGGAAGGTGTATGCTTGACAGAATGGGGTGGGGATGTGTGACGCGTTATTACCGACAGGCTGTAGACAGGTTCGGCGCTTGATGTTGACACGGTAGGAACCCACGGTGTATTCTGGTTAAACGTGTCTTGGGTTGCTCAGGGCGGGAACGGGAATCGTCAGGGTAACAGCCGATAAATGAAAAATAACGTTACATCATCTGACATCAGGGCAGTTTATTTATGCTATCTGTCCAATTTTCCTTTCCGCCCCAGCTGAAGCCTGATGTAAATCGTGAGGGAAGCTTTCGGTGCTGAAAATATGCAGTATGCTTCGTGGCGGTATGGTCATATACCATTTCAAGGTAATGAAAAAAACCCATATCTTTTAGAATGTGGCTCTTGGTTGCTAAATCTTGCCAGCTATTGACTGATGGTTGTTGGCATATCTTTGGCCTGCCACAGAGGATGCAATTCCGTTTAAGATGTTAGACGTTTCAAATGATGCGTGTGGTGGAAGGACGAGTCCGTCCATAGGCGTCGGTCCGTAGATGGAAATGCATGTACTATGCTACGTGCATTGGTGCGCAAAAACTCAGCATAGGAACGAAAGAAGTTCTTTGCAAGGAAAGAATGATTCCTAGGAAATCATGGTCCCATATTTGCGATGGCTGCGGATAATGTGGAGTGGACAATTGCATTCAGAGTAGAGGAAAATAGCTGCTCGAATGTGCGGAGGAGAACCTTCCTAGTCGGCTTGGTCACTTTTCTTCCATATCCCAGCACATGCACGGTGCTAGTATATGGTGCTGTATGGTGGTATGTGGGGTTGTATAGTGTTGGATTGCATTATTTGGTGCTATTTAATGTTGCATAGTGCTATAATGAGCTGTTTAGTGTTGTATGGTGCTGGATGGTGCGAGGAGGCTTGGAGTAGCTGAGACATGGGTTAATGAAAACATTTTTACTGTTAACCTGCAATCATTTGAATTGGCAGGTGACAGCATACATGTTCATCAGAGGAAGGCAAGGATACAAGGTGGGATACTCTTGTGGGTGCGGCAAGTAATAAATATCATACCGTAGAAAGATAGATAGTGTAGTGTACATAGATAGTATACGTAGTGCAGGAGTATAATCCTTTTGGTTAGAAATTATCCGGAATAACGGAACAAGATCAAGGATTGAGGCATTATATAGGCCACCAGACCAGAATGAAAATACTGGCAGATTGATGCAGGAAGCAATAATTATGAGAGTGAATGATAAAACTCTATTGATGGGAACTTCAACATAACAGGGATGGAAGGCAAAATTAGACGTATGAACAAAATAGGAATAAGTGTCATGGTTTATCTTAAGGAGAACATAATTCCTTCAAATCTTGCGTAGACCTATACGGATAAATAAATCGTCAGATGTGGTGCTTCCAAATGAAGACAATTTTGTGAATAATGCCAAAATAGGAGTTTATCCGGAACTAGTGATAGCAACATTATACGCTTTTCCTTATATATTTGAAGCGGAGGAATACATAAAACACTAGTTCAAAATTGCTTTAAGGCTAGTTATGACGAGTTCATTATCTTCATGGATGGAATTCACTGGGAACAGTTTTCAATGGATTCAGATGCTTATGAAATGTGGAGAATGGTAAAACCCAAATTATAGGTTCATTCCCAACGGGCAACTTATATTAGACAAGGTTAAGCACCCTTCACGGGCGACGATGAAAGTAAAACATGTGTTGGAGCGAAACAAGCAGACATTTGAGAACTTAAAAGAGCATAACTCTATAAAAAAAAGTCGAGAAACGTACAGAATAACGAAAATCTAGTTAAGAGGCGTGCATTGGCATTTGAAAGACAGGCACAACTTAAATCAGCTCCAGAATGTTCAGCAATCAAAGCTAAGAGTTTCTTTAGCTTCCTCAAATATAAGTATAAATTGTTGAATGGACTGGAGGTAGATGATGAAATTGTGGTTGATGGTTTTGCTATGGTTGAGTCCATAAAGAAGCAATTTTCATCAGTACTTACTAGTATTTACTAAAGAGAACTAATTCACATTAGAAACCACTGAAGTTTATGCCGTAACATGTGATAGGTTGAAATATCTTACGACTATCGAAGATGTAGAAAAACAGGTGACGTATCGCATCGATGCTGCCAATACGACCGCAGTGCCTCTGGCGGGCGGCCGCTGAGCATGCTTGGCAATAGGGAATGATGGGCGCAATCGCATAGAAATGGTACATTGTAACACCTGCAATTGCTTCTAATTATAATACATGGATATGCGCAGCAACTTTACGTGCATGGGGTTTTCGCTAATCTCATGAGCAATCAATAAAATATCAATATATTTTACAATGACATGAATATTCGGGCGGCCACACGGCTTGAAGCAGAAAGATATTATTCCTAATTCGGTCTTAAACAGACACGGGCAGGTGGGACGGAATGCAGGTTTCTGAAATCCAAGGTAAGCTACATGTTCCCAAGACATTCTTGTTATTTTGGAATTTGCATTTTCGTTGCATGTAGTTATTCGTTTGTATTTCCTGTAGTTTGGCGGCCACATGGCCTGAAATACAAAGCGAATCGTACACATACGGCAATAGCTGGCAGGCTCGGCCGACCTCACAGACGCGGGAAAGTCACTGAAAGAGGTTATCGATATTTACCCTGACGAATTCTTCTCGAGGATCGGGAATCCTCTCAGTCAGTACTCTCCCCCTCCTTGCTCTTTGTGTATTTGCTTTTTCGCTGCTTGATTTAATCACCGATTGATTCACCGGTGTATATTAACATTCATGAAGCACGTACAAGTTATGCGCCGCATAACATCACATTTGCAGCATCCAGTAACCAAGATAACTTCTCATTCATGTGCTATCTCTGTTGGCATCTTCACATACATCAAATTGTGCATTTTATTCCTGAAACGCAAGTTGGCAAACCATGAATATGCTACCGAATCCACCAATAATCACAACAACGCTTTCTGTGCTTCTTTGCTTCTGTTATACGCCGTGAAATAACTGCCTTTCCTGTCATTGGTTTCGCTACACTACGTTCTAGTATAAGGTCTTGTGGGTGTGTAACTTCCCATTTTTGGGTGCACATTCTGCGTTTTGCCATACAGTTGCACTTTTCAGGACTTGAGAGGGATCAGGATCACAAATAATGCTGTTCATCGGGGCTATGGGAATGCGCTCCATCAGTTTCCTTGACCGTTTTGTCAATGTACGTGCTTGGTTTGTGTGGTATTCACCTACAAAGAAATGCAAAGTTACGCCGTTGGTCCTCGTCTTCCCCACCGGACACGTATGGTCGGGAGCGCAGCCAGGATTTTCTTCGTCGGGCTCGACCCCTAACATTCATATTTCACCGAGGGCACTTTTGGTGCGCGAAGCGTGCGGTCAAAACTTATGTTTGGTTTGGCGCAAATCCTAAAATATATCGTTTGATCTAGTAGTGTATATGCATGCGGGAGGCCGGGCTCCCGCCCCTTGACTGCGCCTCCGCATGTGGCAGTCTCAGCGACAGCAAGGTGAGTCAGGCTGGAGCAGCCGGGTGGTCCGTTTTCCACTGATGCCACCCTCCCTCAAAGCTGAAGCGTGCTGTTTGGCCAGCACGTCACCGCCCCCGGCGGTCGGCGGTCCACTTTAAGTCGGGTGGCAACAGGTCGGGACCCGGCCGCTGCCGCACATAGCCCCCCCCCAGCACGTCACGTCACGTCACATCACCATCCAGTCCGACAGGCGACCACTGCCCAACGGCCCCAACCCGGTGGCAGAGGCGTCAGCGGGTCCTGGATAACGGGAGGAGGCGGCCCGGTGGCAGAGGCGTCGGCTGGTCCTGGATAACGGGAGGAGGTGGCTCGGCAGCAGAGGCGTCAGCGGGTCCTGGATAACAGGAGGAGGCGGCATGGTGGCAGAGGCGTCAGCGGGTCCTGGATAACGGGAGGAGGTGGCCCGGTGACAGAGGCGTCGGCGGGTCCTGGATAACGGGAGGAGGCGGCATGGTGGCAGAGGCGTCAGCGGGTCCCGGATAACGGGAGGAGGCGGCATGGTGGCAGAGACGTCAGCGGGTCCTGGATAACGGGAGGAGGCGGCATGGTGGCAGAGGCGTCGGCTGGTCCTGGATAACGGGAGGAGGTGGCTCGGCAGCAGAGGCGTCAGCGGGTCCTGGATAACAGGAGGAGGCGGCATGGTGGCAGAGGCGTCAGCGGGTCCTGGATAACGGGAGGAGGTGGCCCGGTGACAGAGGCGTCGGCGGGTCCTGGATAACGGGAGGAGGCGGCATGGTGGCAGAGGCGTCAGCGGGTCCCGGATAACGGGAGGAGGTGGCCCGGTGACAGAGGCGTCGGCGGGTCCTGGATAACGGGAGGAGGCGGCATGGTGGCAGAGGCGTCGGCTGGTCCTGGATAACGGGAGGAGGTGGCCCGGTGGCAGAGGCGTCGGCGGGTCCTGGATAACGGGAGGAGGAGGTAAGACGGAGGCGGTCCGGCTGCGGACCGTCACAACCCAGCAGACGACGGCCGGCGGGAGAGGTTCCCCGTCCGACCACCACCAACCAGCTCAACCAAATCCCATTACGACAACAATGTAATTGCGTTCGCGCGCGATCAATGCTAACAGGATAGTCGCCGCGAGATGCGCGACGCCGGACCCGCGCCCACTGAACTGTTGCCGGTCATCGCCGCCGACCGTAAGACCAGACGACCAGACGACCAGACAACCAGACAACCAGACAACCAGCCGACCAGACGACCAGCCGACCAGACGACCAGACGACCAAACAACCATACAACCAGACAACCATACGACCAGACCACCAGCCGACCAGTCGACCAGCCGACCAGACGACCAGACGACCAGACGATCAGCCGACCAGACGACCAGACGACCAGACAACCAGCCGACCAGACGACCAGCCGACCAGACGACCAGACGACCAAACAACCATACAACCAGACAACCATACGACCAGACCACCAGCCGACCAGTCGACCATACGACCAGACCACCAGCCGACCAGTCGACCAGCCGACCAGACGACCAGACGACCAGACAACCAGCCGACCAGTCGACCAGACGACCAGTCGACCAGCCGACCAGACGACCAGACGACAAGTTTGCTGTCTGGCTGCGCCGGCAGCCCATAGGCCAGCGGCGGACGCGACTGGTGTTCGGCTCTGACGGAGTGTGTGCGGAGCGGCGGACGCGACTGGTGTTCGGCTCTGTCCTAGTGTGTGCGGAGCGTCGGACGCGACTGGTGTTCGGCTCTGACGGAGTGTGTGCGGAGCGGCGGACGCGACTGGTGTTCGGCTCTGACGGAGTGTGTGCGGAGCGGCGGACGCGACTGGTGTTCGGCTCTGACGGAGTGTGTGCGGAGCGGCGGACGCGACTGGTGTTCGGCTCTGACGGAGTATGTGCGGAGCGGCGGACGCGACTGGTGTTCGGCTCTGACGGAGTGTGTGCGGAGCGGCGGACGCGACTGGTGTTCGGCTCTGACGGAGTGTGTGCGGAGCGGCGGACGCGACTGGTGTTCGGCTCTGACGGAGTGTGTGCGGAGCGGGGCGGTGAGCCGGAGCCCGACAATACTGCAGCGCTGTTTTGAGATGAACGAGGATAGACGAGTTGGTCAGAGAACAATGCGGTAGATGGGGTTGCGGCCGAGAAGAGTGCATTGCAGTGGATGAATTGGGCAGACTGGAAGATGACATCTCAGAGTGGAAGCCATGGCATGTGCTTGGCCGCGATCGGACGGTGCTGGTCAGAGCAGCGAATCCAATCTTTACGTACCATTCCTCTGCTGCCGTTCCAGAATATCTAATCTAGCCCCACGGCACACCATAATATTTACTACACTTCACTACCTGTATATGCTAATTCTTGTGCGTGTATTTTATCTGCGTTCATCCCGTTCTCATGAAAGACCAAATCGGCCGGCTGTTGGGAACTCTGAGATTGAATGCCATAGGAATGGGAAGTTTTGTAGACAGGGATAGAGTGGGGTAGAAAAGTATATAACATGGTAGACAGTAAGAATGCACTATGGTAGACGCACATGGAGTGCGGAAGAGATGTATGGTACCAAATAGATAGATAGGGTGTGTGCATTTGGGTGGAGTATGACACATTACAATATTGCGTGGTAGATAAGCATATGTTTGACTAAGATGCTGAACTGTAAAGATGAATAGAGTGGTAGAGACGAACAAGGTGTGGTAGAGTATAATGGAGCTCACGTAGAAAGAAGGAGTGTGATGATGAGGTGCAACATATGCACAACATAATAATATTGTGGAATCGAAATGAATGAAGATGTTGATGGCAAATACAATGTATAGAGTGGGTTACATTGTGGTTGAAAAGTATACAGCATGGTACGTACATATGTACTTGATGCAATAGATAAGTTTATAGTGTGGCGGGAATGAGTAAAGTGCAACAGAGATAAACAGAGTGTGACACAGACGAATGTGATGCTGTGTGGTAGAGGGTTGAAGAGTGAAGAGGAGAGTAGTTGGGTCAGCGTGTAGTGGAGAGGAGAGCAGCGAGATCAGCGTGTAGTGGAAAGGAGAGCAGTTGAGTCAGCGTGTAGTGGAGAGGATAGCAGTGGGGTCAGCGTGTAGTGGAGAGGAGAGCAGTGGGGTCAGCGTGTAGTGGAGAGGAGAGCAGCGAGATCAGCGTGTAGTGGAAAGGAGAGCAGTTGAGTCAGCGTGTAGTGGAGACGATAGCAGTTGGGTCAGCGTGTAGTGGAGAGGAGAGCAGCGAGATCAGCGAGTAGTGGAAAGGAGAGCAGTTTAGTCAGCGTGTAGTGTAGAGGATAGCAGTTGGGTCAGCATGTAGTGGAGAGGAATGCAGTGGGGTCAGTGTGTAGTGGAGAGGATAGCAGTTGGGTCAGCGTGTAGTGGAGAGGAGAGCAGCGAGATCAGCGTGTAGTGGAAAGGAGAGCAGTTGAGTCAGCGTGTAGTGTAGAGGAGAGCAGTTGGGTCAGCATGTAGTGGAGAGGATAGCAGTGGGGTCAGCATGTAGTGGAGAGGATAACAGTTGGGTCAGCGTGTAGTGGAGAGGATAGCAGTGGGGTCAGCGTGTAGTGGAGAGGATAGCAGTTGGGTCAGCATGTAGTGGAGAGGATAGCAGTGGGGTCAGCATGTAGTGGAGAGGATAACAGTTGGGTCAGCGTGTAGTGGAGAGGATAGCAGTGGGGTCAGCGTGTAGTGGAGAGGATAGCAGTGGGATCAGCGTGTAGTGGAGAGGATAATAGCAGTGGGGTCAGCGTGTAGTGGAGAGGATAGCAGTGGGGTCAGCGTGTAATGGAGAGGATCGCAGTGGGGTCAGCGTGTAGTGGAGAGGATAGCATTTGGGTCAGCGTGTAGTGGAAATGATAGCGGTGGGGTCAGCGTGTAGTGGAGAGGATAGCAGTGGGGTCAGCGTGTAGTGGAGAGGATAGCAGTGGGGTCAGCGTGTAATGGAGAGGATCGCAGTAGGGTCAGCGTGTAGTGGAGAGGATAGCATTTGGGTCAGCGTGTAGTGGAAATGATAGCGGTGGGGTCAGCGTGTAGTGGAAAGGATATCAGTGGGGTCAGCGCGTAATGGAGAGGATAGCAGTGGGGTCAGCGTGTAGTGGATAGGAGAGCAGTGGGGTCAGCGTGTAATGGAGAGTAGAGCAGTGGGGTCAGCGTGTAGTGGAGAGGATAGCAGTGGGATCAGCGTGTAGTGGAGAGGATAGCAGTTGGGTCAGCGTGTAGTGGAGAGGAGAGCAGTGGGGTCAGCGTGTAATGGAGAGGATCGCAGTTGGGCCAGCGTGTAGTGGAGATGATAGCAGCGGGGTCAGCGTGTAGTGGAGAGGATAGCGGTGGGATCAGTGTGTAGTGGAGAGGATAGCAGTGGGGTCAGCGCATAGTGGAGAGGATAGCAGTTGGGTCAGCGTGTCGGGGATTTGCTGGTGGCTGCGGCGGTCCACCGTCTACCGTCGGTCGTGCAGTGAACTCGGCACGTGAGCTTAGCACCAGCTCTCGGTAGAGCGGCCGAGTATTGATTCTTGGAGTGGGCGCAGGCCCGGTCGGAGTTACTGTCGAATAACGCGGTCAGCAGTGCCGGCACAGTACTACATGGCGGGACAGGGGAGGGGGCATGGGACAGGCCTGAGCCGGTAAGGCGACGAGTTACGACGGTTTGGACGATGTCAGAACTCAGTCGGAGTGTACCACCGAGATTAGACGCCGGTAACGAATGCTCAATTGAAATAATACTTCAATAACTAACGTACCTCTGAGATTAGACACCAGTAACAAACGTACCTCTGATCATGGTCACTAGTTCAGAACGTGCCTCTGAAATTAGCTGTCAGTAACCAACGTACTTCTGAGATGAGGCGCCAGTAATGAATGCATCCGTTAGGTCAGACGTCGCTAAAGAAAATTCCTATATGATTCGATATTCGTAACGAACTTTCCTCTGATATTCGACGCTCCTCTGACATTAAGCGTCAATAAAAAACGTATATGTCCGAAAGAAGTCGGTAACGAAGGCTCCTCTGAGATGGGGAACAGGCAGAATGAAGCCGGAGAAGTCGAAATTGAGCGGGAACGGGCACGAACGGGGTGAGCTAACTATGACCGAATTGCAGGAAGTAGAGTGATCAACGGAAGCGTACGATTGTCCACTAGACACCTCGCGAAATGCCACCAATGCTGGCAGATATTGTACAAGAAAACACATACAATCTGACAAGTCGAAACTGGTAGCGGAATAAGTTGCAAGTAGACACCTGCAAGCCCGCATGCCCGACAGATGTGCTGAGAGCATCGGCGGATGTGTCCCGCAGAGCCGGAGTGTATGGCACACGAGGAGGAAGTCGTGCCCTCCACTCCTGGGGGCGCACACACCGTCAGGAGGCGGGTGGGGTCCCGCAGAGCCGGAGTGTATGGCGCCCGATGAGGAAGTCGTGCCCTCCACTCCTGGGAGCGCACACACCGTCAGGAGGCGGGTGGGGTCCCGCAGAGCCGGAGTGTATGGCGCGCGAGGAGGAAGTCGTGCCCTCCACTCCTGGGGGCGCACCCACCGTCAGGAGGCGGGTGGGGTCCCGCAGAGCCGGAGTGTGGCGCGCGAGGAGAAAGTCGTGCCCTCCACTCCTGGGGGCGCACCCACCGTCAGGAGGCGGGTGGGGTCCCGCAGAGCCGGAGTGTATGGCGCGCGAGGAGGAAGTCGTGCCCTCCACTCCTGGGGGCGCACCCACCGTCAGGAGGCGGGTGGGGTCCCGCAGAGCCGGAGTGTGTGGCGCGCGAGGAGGAAGTCGTGCCCTCCACTCCTGGGGGCGCACACACCGTCAGGAGGCGGGTGGGGTCCCGCAGAGCCGGAGTGTATGGCGCGCGAGGAGGAAGTCGTGCCCTCCACTCCTGGGGGCGCACATACTGTCAGGAGGCGGGTGGGGTCCCGCAGAGCCGGAGTGTATGGCGCGCGAGGAGGAAGTCGTGCCCTCCACTCCTGGGGGCGCACACACCGTCAGGAGGCAGGTGGGGTCCCGCAGAGCCGGAGTGTGTGGCGCGCGAGGAGGAAGTCGTGCCCTCCACTCCTGGGGGCGCACCACCGTCAGGAGGCGGGTGGTCGGAATCGTGCCCTCCACTCCTGGGGGCGCACCCACCGTCAGGAGGCGGGTGGGGTCCCGCAGAGCCGGAGTGTGTGGCGCGCGAGGAGGAAGTCGTGCCCTCCACTCCTGGGGGCGCACACACCGTCAGGAGGCGGGTGGGGTCCCGCAGAGCCGGAGTGTGTGGCGCGCGAGGAGGAAGTCGTGCCCTCCACTCCTGGGGGCGCACATACTGTCAGGAGGCGGGTGGGGTCCCGCAGAGCCGGAGTGTGTGGCGCGCGAGGAGGAAGTCGTGCCCTCCACTCCTGGGGGCGCACACACCGTCAGGAGGCGGG
Source organism: Imbricaverruca yamaguchii (assembly GCA_034440575.1). Taxonomy (NCBI): domain Eukaryota; kingdom Metazoa; phylum Arthropoda; class Thecostraca; family Neoverrucidae; genus Imbricaverruca; species Imbricaverruca yamaguchii. Next base: position 915,943 of record JAOTOL010001505.1, on the reverse strand, counting down.
TGGGGTCCCGCAGAGCCGGAGTGTGTGGCGCGCGAGGAGGAAGTCGTGCCCTCCACTCCTGGGGGCGCACATACTGTCAGGAGGCGGGTGAATCACGCCGCACCGCAGCACGACACAATTATCCAGCCGGCCGAGACGGGAAATGAAAACGGAAGCCACAGACCCCGCCCGACGGCGTCGCCGTCGCCATCGCCGTCGCCGATGTCATGCAGTCCTGCCGAAGCGACACGCGAGACGACCGGCGTCGGCTCAGCTGGCCACCGGCCGGCCGGCAGGTAAGCCTCACGCGGCCATCAGACGGGCCCCCGGCCGGCTCGTCGCCGCCGCCGAAACGTGCCGCACGCAGTTATCGGTGGGGTGGCAGTGGGGGCGGGGAGGCAGACTGTGGGGTGATTGAACTGCCTGGCTGACCTGGTTCGGGCGGGCTGTATTATATCCAGCGGCTGGAATACGCTTGGAGTCGGTGGGGCGCTGACTGTGACCAGCAGTGACGTCCCGGCTGCCGAGCACAGACGCACTGCCCGGCTGCCGAGCACAGACGCACTGCCCGGCTGCCGAGCACAGACGCACTGCCCGGCTGCCGAGCACAGACGCACTGCCCGGCTGCCGAGCACAGACGCACTGCCCGGCTGCCGAGCACAGACGCACTGCCCGGCTGCCGAGCACAGACGCACTGCCCGGCTGCCGAGCACAGACGCACTGCCCGGCTGCCGAGCACAGACGCACTGCCCGGCTGCCGAGCACAGACGCACTGCCCGGCTGCCGAGCACAGACGCACTGCCCGGCTGCCGAGCACAGACGCACTGCCCGGCTGCCGAGCACAGACGCACTGCCCGGCTGCCGAGCACAGACGCACTGCCCGGCTGCCGAGCACAGACGCACTGCCCGGCTGCCGAGCACAGACGCACTGCCCGGCTGCCGAGCACAGACGCAATGTCCCTGCTGTCATACATACTGAACGCAACTGAGATACGCCAAAATCCGGAAAGGTTCAATTGGAGATATTAAACAGACGAATTCCTAAAAGTAGCAACGAACCACACAATGAGGAATCCCACACAGTATACAGTGAGTAGCACGCGACAAATCTTCGCCATGTCCGCTTGTCTGTCGACACTCCCGCGCTGTGAGAATCACGCGTTTGTTGCACTGGCCGGTTATGCGATAAGTTCAGTTATGTTCATGATTGCGTAAAAACTCTGGCGCTGATTAAGGTGTGCGACTTAACGTAATGGGGAGAAAAAGCAGGCTTGGCTCTTTTAATTGTGTGGCCTCGCCTATGCATGGCATCTCCCCCTGATTACATGGGGAGAGATTGTGATCCGCTTTGCCTCCAAGGTGGGGGAGGTTCGATCCGGCCTGCCTGCTAGCGTTTATAAACGGTGTGTGTAAGCAAAACAAAATGAAAGCTAGCATGGCGTTCTGGGTGAAATTTCACAGTAGGTGCCGACATGTGCACTTTGACTGATTGGTTTATCTATCAAATCACGTTAAAGTTTCGAATTGTCGCAAAAGAAAAAGCTTCCAACTTAATCGCGAACTGTGCAAGAAGTGAATGCTATGTACTACCGACGATTACCGGGGTATTTTACGTACCAACGACGTAGCACGCGTCACATTTAGATGCACAGGCCAGGGATTGGGACACGTAACGGTACGAAAGCTAGGGTGCTAGCTACACTACTAAAGATTAGCACACATGCCGGAAGCCACTATTGTGAACTTTCCTCGGGGACATTTATTAACTGCATTTCTCATGCAGTCACAATGGGGCGACTGTATTTTTCCTCAAAGTGCATACATCCTTCTCAAGTGCATAAATTGACGTGCAGGTACTCCTATGTATGCACTTGAAAAGTAAAGTTGAGAAAAATGTTTGCTGGCTGAGGATTGAGAAGAAGCTTCAGCATCTTTTAGAAGTGCTTAGTACTCAGATATACTTGATATTGTACAAAGAGTAACACGAGTTGAAGTTTTTTATACGTTTAACCTAGGTTTTTTAGTTGTAGATTTCGACTACCTTACTTCGAGTTTACTTCGAACTGTGAGTAGATAAACCCGATCCTTATGTCTCAACTCCGCCGATGAATAATGTTTGATGAGACAAGTGCAAGCGTTTTATGAAACGAGGTTTTTCAAAGCAAGGCGTTGAAGTAGTCGTCATGGGACTTGCTATTGTGAGGATATTTCACCACCATTACGCACATTGTATCGCTCCTTTTCCAGGCTCCCTGATTCTTCCGTTTGGAGCGTTTACGCTTGCACTACACTCGCCTGAAAGACCATTATTCTTGCTCAGTGCAGCACCAGGTTTAAACTGGAGCATCATGCGCAAAGAAAACGTGAAAAGTCGTCAATCAATTGCATGTTCATTAGATTGGTCTATGTTTTTGCGAAAATGATTGTGATCGCACTGGAATTGAAGGGCCGGTTTATTCACGGTATAATTAAACACTAAATATTGTAAGATCGGTTGCAAAATATAGAAGCGTTTGGACTTGACAAATGTCCCGAGGTTCCTCTTTTTGGGTGCTACAATCGCTCGTGTCAAAACATTCAGACATTTTTTATATAAAGAATGCAGATTATGGCACAAGAAGTTGCCTTGCTCAAGGAGACTACGCATTGGTCAGTTTTATTAGGTGCTATGCCGGTAGATAGCGATACCCCACCCAAAACCACTTTACGACACGGCATAATTCTCCCGCAATGGCATTAAGTGATTATCACTCCCGATGGCATCAGTGTCAGTTGGTCGAGCCGGGTATTTATACGCAGAAGCATTGACGCCGCAGCGATTTGTACCCCCAGCGAGTAGGCATCAGAGCCGGCAGTTCCCGCTGGTTGTCGACCGGGGGCAGACGCCACGCCTGCGGCGGTTACCGTCATCTGCAGTAACTGAACAGTTGGCCGGGACTGCCCAGAGCCACGGACACTGCCGGCGGGGGGGGAGGGCTGGCGAGGCGTGTGCCCACAGCTACTGACACTGACGACGCCGTCTGCCCAGATCAGTCGACACTGTCCAACGCACGCTGCGCCACCGCCGCGACAGCGCTTAGTGTCCCGCACCTTCCTCTCTCCAGCCGCGTCTGCGTCGAGCCAAGCTTCTTGAAATCCAAGAGCTGTTTCCGTCCTGGACGAGATTTTCCCTCGAAGCACGTTTTTCACGGGAATCTTCTACCGAGCCGGCCCAGCAACAGGAGCTTCTGCGTAGCCTGTCAGATTTGCGAACGTAGCTGAAGAACGTCTTGTGCTCGGCCAGATGCACATTCACAAATTTTGGCACACACCCGTTTTTATCATCTTCTTTGTTGCTTTCGAGATGGATTAGAAGCAATCATGTCCTGCTTTGTGTATAGTCGTGTACGTTGGGTGCGTGTTTCTGAACATAAGCTTGATTTTCACTCATACGTGTTTGATTTATTTGGTTGTTATTTATATTTTCTCTGCTATCTGGAGGTGGTCCTACTATGTCTGATATGTCTGTATCAGCGTAGTTTAAATACATCGAGGTGTGGAATCACGTGACGTGGTCTAACATCTGGCAGGATGACATCGCCGATCAGGATCAATGATCGGCGGCAGTACATACCTTGTAATTATATGCTGACTTATGATAGCGTTTCTGTTCGATACGTATGTTTTGGTGTGCCGAGCGTGATTGAAGCATCGCTAGGCTTAGCGATCAGCTGAGTAACTGCGACCAAGGAAATTAGCCACTGCTGTAGTGCCATGTTGTCCATGTACATACGGAGGGTGATGCAACTCTCTCTCTCTCTCTCTCTTCTATCTCTCTCCCGCTCCAACTCTCTCTCTCTCTCTCTCTCTGTCTCTCTCTCTCTCTCTCATTTTCTATCTCACACTCTCTCACTCTTTCTTACTCTCTCCCCCTCTTTCGTTCTCTCTCTCTCTCCCATTCGGGTTTTTCGTAACCACGAACAATTATGAAATAGCTGACGGGGCATCTCTTGCCGACCCTGCAACATGACAAACTGAAGAAATTATGTCAGTTCACTGACCCGTGACATAAACAGGAGCCATGACAGGCTGTTGATCGCCAAAGTCACGGGTTATCGGTAATTGACCTCACCCATTGCCCCAAAATTGCTAATACTGGACGTGATAGGGCGATGAATCACGCGCTTGCCTTGTCTCCTTACATAGGCCAGTGCTCTTTCCAAGGTCAATCGAGGCCATTGACTCAACGTGACTGCAGATCGAGTTTGTGAGGTTGTTTCTCACCAGCGGTAATTTCAGCACCGGAGCGATTTTGGCGCCGATTTTGACGCCAGGGCACTAGACAATAATGTTTCTGAACATTTTCTGCAGCTTTACAAAAGGCCACCAACATATCGAATTCATCTGACACTTGTTCTATGGGTCGAAATGTAACACCTCGAAGATTAGTAATATTCTAAAATGTAGAATAATACTATGCTCAACATCTGAGGAACATACTTGCCATAATTGTATTCAGGTAGCGACTAAACGTTAAAAATCTTGATTGTATGGAACATCGACCCTTAACATAGCCTGGGAGATCTACCAGCAATTGGGTATCAATCGGAAGACATCGTCACGCGTAGCAAGCTGGATTCTGTTTCATGTCGACTCTCTCCGCTTGAAAGAGCTACACACTCCCCTGCGCTGAGGAAGGTGGCAAGATGCGGTGAAAGGGCGAGGGTCAGCTCTTCCGTTTCGTAGCCAGTGTTGCGAGTTCGAAGCTCGATGACTGCGTGGACTTCCGGCTCCTAGATGCTATGGAGAGTGAAAAAGCAGTGACACGATATTGCAAAACCACCTCAGAGAGGAATGAACAACTGTTTTGGTTACGAAACTTCCAAATCGATTTTCCCTCTGTTGAGACAACGTAGACAACCTTCGACAAAGCATGTTCCAATTTGCTGCACCATCGGATCATCAATTATCTTCTGTTTGAAATTGAATGCCTTCTTAGAACATGTCCACGAGAGCTGAGTAAGATGGGTGTAGTGCTACATATATTTGACGAGATACTACAACATCCATTAAAAGTTGGTTGAGTTTGATGGCAACCTGTTGACGCCATATGTAGCTCGGCCGCACGCACAGGCAAACTCTCAGGTTCGATCAAATCCTCGGAATTATATTCCACACCTGGTTGATGTGGACAACTAGGCGGCCGCGATAGCTCATTTGGTAGAGTGTCGGGCTCTTGATCGCAAGATTGTGGGTTCGAATCTCACAACCGGCGACATTATCGAGTCCACCCGCGACTAATCGGCGTGAGGGGTTTGCGTCGCTATGTGACCTAGCGGTTGGATGCGTCGTAAAAAATATATAGCACGCATCACAGGATGTAGACAAGTAACGGCGCAATCAAAGGTAGGGCGGGGGACCCGAGCGAACTCGAGCTCGATTTGATCCAGTGTGAGGACCCACATACCTGATGGCTACGTGTGAATAGGGTCTCGATTTCCGTCCATAGCTATACGAAAGCATTCAGTATTGGGTGCAACATGTAAAGACTGACGGTAGTCTCCTAACTCATACTGGTGGTAGTCACGTAGCTCAGACTGGCGGTAGTCTCCCAACTCAGACTGGCGGTAGTCTCCTGGCTCAGACTGGCGGTAGTCTCGTAACTCAGACTGTCGGCAGTCTCGTACCTCAGACTGGCGGTAGTCTCAGCTCTCAGTCCGGCGGTACGTACGAGCGGATTTTTTTTCTCGTTTTTTACTACACATAAATTTTGCGTATTTGCCAAACTATGGTTCAAATACAGGATTCTGGCTAAAGTCAGCATTTTTTATTAGGGAAAATTGACTTCCAACAACGTTTCTCGGTCTGCTCTATCCATTGGAAAAGGAAAATTAAAGAAAACTTGAAAACACAAAATGTTTTAATTTCTTCTTCTTCTTCTTCTTTTTGTGTGTGGGGGGGGGTACAAAATAAAGCCATGGTCGATTTCACTGTCTTTTTCTCATTGAAAATACATTTTGATTGTTCATATATTCCCAAAATGAATTCCTCAGAGCCAAAAACATAATATAAGTCGTGAAAAGTAGTGAAAATCCAGCCCCCCTGGTGACGTCAATTTTTGGGGAAACTATCTCCGGGGTAGACCCGGACCCTACTCGTCGAGCGCTTTCTGATGACACCTCTTCCGCTTTCGTGCGATGCTTAGTTTGGATTTTAGAGGGGGGTTACCAACCGCCCCCCCCGAAGCGGGGTGTGAGGATCTGACTGGAAAGACGGCGCGGGTTAATGTATCGGTACATTGACACCCCTAATGTTTGTAAAAGGACAGCAAAATAACTCCAGTTAACCCGCGCCGTCTTTCCTGTCAAATCCTCCCACCCCGTCTCGGGGGGGGGCGTTGAAGACCCCCTCTAAAATCCAAACTAAGCGTCGCACGAAAACGAAAGAGGTGTCATCGGAAAGCGCTCGACGAGTAGGGTCCGGGTCCACCCCGAAGAAAAATTTCCCCTAAAAGTGACGTCAACATGGGGCTAGATTTTCACCACTTTTCACGACTTGCATTATGTTTTTTTACTCTGGGGAGTTCATTTTGGGGATATATGAACAAACAAAATTTATTTCGAATGACATAAGGCAACGAAATCGACCAGGGTTATAATATTTTTGGTCCCCCAAAATAATTTAAAAAAAAAAATTTCTCAAAGGTTCACAATTTTGAGTTTTCAAGTCTTCTTTAATTTTCCTTCTCCAAAGGGTAGAGCAGATCGAAAAATGTTTTTGGAAGTCAACTTGCCCTGATTAGAAAATGCTTACTTTAGCTAGAATCCTGTGTTTCAACTGCAATATGGCAAAAACGCAAAATTTATATGTAGTGAAATACCCCAAAAAAGAAAAATTCCACTCATACGTTTTATTGCAGCCGTAAAGATAAGCAAACACTGAAAGTTTCATTAAAATATTTGCATCCGTTAAAGCGTGATGACTGGTTGAACTTTTTTGGAGGTGACCTCACTTGACCTTGACTAACTCGTTGACCCTAGATGACCTTATCTAAACATATTGAATCAACATGTCAAATTGATGTAGGAAAAGGTATGCCAAATGTGGGCGCGCTACCTCGCGCCGTTCGTCCGCTATCCGCGAAAAACCTGAGGAGGGGGGCGGTTGAAGACCCCCCCGACGGGACGGGTTAAGACTGATAAGCATCCTTGAGTTGACGTTCAGATGGATAAACTTCAAACATGATTCGAATGTGTGCCGGAGCGACATTGCGGGGTCAGGGCTCATGATGAACGGAATGCACTGCGCCGACAATCAGTTCATGGCGCCGACGATAAGTTCCAACTAGTCGGAATAACTGCAATTAAACGCTTAGCTCACCGACAATGCGCCAAGTTGGTCCCAGCTGCTAGCAGACAGCTCGGGCACTCCCTGTCCGGTTGCCAGCCGATCTGAACGGACCTGAGCTGCCAGCACCGTGCTGGACTCCAACCCAACCCCCGGCACGGAATGTTCGCGAAAACCCGGCTTTCAACCTTGTCGCTATCGGTGGCTTTTCGTTGACACCACCTGCAAATCTCACTCTCGGGCACTTCATACTCTGTTTCGTGCTACCTGTTTAGTTGGCACAGACGCCGTTCGCTTTCGCTGACGGCTTTCTCAGCACCCGTCACGGCTGCCACTCCCGTGCAGCATCACACCGCGATGGCGACACTTGCCCATCTCGACATGCGGTGCTCTACGTGAGGACATGCCAGAGTGAGATGAGAGCGTCGCGGTTGGCGGCGCAGTGGCGGCGCCTTCGCCTTGTGGTGAGGCTTCCGTCACAAGTACAATTCCCGGGCCTCAGCGGGACAGCACGTGTCGTCACACTACGTCACACTGCGTCACACGCCGGCACGCTGCGTCACGTGACGGCTGCTCCGTGACGTCGCAGTCTCCGTCGGCGGTTGTCAGCTAACGACGCCGACGACTGTTATAGCTGGAACTGGCCGAGCCGGCTGCACTTGTTCCACTTAAAATAATGGGCTGCGATGGAGCTGGGTCCATCGGAGCCCAATGTCGCCGGTCACAGCCCACCTGTGTCGCTCGTCGTGGCCCATCTGTGTCGCCGGTCACGGACCATCTGTGTCACCCGGCATTGCCCATCTGTGTCGCCAGTTATGACCAATCTGTGTCGCCCGTCATGACCCATACGTATCGCTTGCCATGGACCATCTGTATCGCCTGCCATGGCCCATGTGCTGCTGTCCATCACTGTCTAGGGTCCACATGTGGCCCAGACAGGACCGGCTATGTGTCATCGGACATGGCGGGCTATGTGTCGCCAGACAGGGCAGTGTATGCATCGCCAAACATGACTGGTTGTGTGTCGCCAGACAGGACTGGCTGTGTGTCGACAGACAAGACTGTCTGGTTGTGTGTCGCCAGACAGGGCAGTCTATCTGTTGCCAGACAGGACTGGTTGTGTGTCGCCAGACAGGACTGGTTGTGTGTCGCCAAACAGGACTGGTTGTGTGTCGCCAAACAGGACTGGTTGTGTGTCGCCAGACAGGGCAGGTTGTGTGTCGCCAGACAGGACTGGTTGCGTGTCGCCAGACAGGACTGGTTGTGTGTCGCCAGACAGGGCAGGCTATCTGTCACCAGACAGGACTGGTTGTGTGTCGCCAGACAGAGCAGGCTATGTGTCGCCAGACAGGACTGGTTGTGTGTCGCCAGACAGGGTTTGTCATGTGTCGTAATTGCTTCAGAGTTGTGCCAAAGCCGATATGCTGTTTGTGTTCGGTGCAGTTAGTAGACGTACAGGCAGACCAATTCCAGTTCCAGGATTGCCAAATGGTAATGCATGTAACCGATAACCAGTATTCGTAACACAAGTATTATTAACAGGCACGCAACTCTTTATCATCCGCATTATGCACTATGGGAGCAGCAAAGGCACCTTCAGTTTACCTTCAATTAATAACCTATAGTGACATTTCAAAATCGTCGGGTAACATGGCGCAAGCAAACTTCTTGGAATGGTTTGCTTGCCGAACAAAGGTTTGTCTGCCGGGTTCTTTTTCTGCATTCAGCATGGCGGAGGAATTAACACGCGCCGTTTTTCCTGTCAAATCTTCACACCCCGTCTCGGAGGGGGGGAGGCGGTTGAAGAGCCCCCGTCTAAAATCCAAACTAAGCATCGCACGAAAACGAAAGAGGTGTCATCGGAAAGCGCTCGACGAGTAGGGTCCGGGTCCACCCCCCGCAAGAATTTCCCCCCAAAAAGTGACGTCACCAGGGGAGCTAGATTTTCACGACTATTCACGACTTGCATTATGTTTTTTACTCTGGGGAGTTCATTTTGGGGGATATATGAAAAAAAAAAAAAAATTTGGAATGCGAAATGGACAGCGAAATCGACCAAGGCTATCAGTTTTTTTGGTCCCCCAAAATAATTGTTTTTTTATTTCAAAATTTTGAGTTTTCAAGTTTTCTTTAATTTTCCTTCTCCAATGGGCAGAGAAGACCGAGAAATGATGTTGGAAATCATCTTTTCCTAATAAGACATGATTACTTTAGCCAGAATCCAGTGTTTGAACTGCAATATGGCAAATACGCAAAATGTTTGTGGTCAAAAACGAAAAAAATGAAGCATTCAACTCGTACGTTTTGTTGCATCCATAAAGATAAGCAAACGCTGAAAGTTTCATTAAAATATATGTATCCGTTAAACCGTGACGACTGGTTGAACTTTTTGGGAGGTGACCTCACTTGACCTTGACTAACTCGTTGACCCTAGATGACGACCTAAAAAATTTGAATCATCATGTCAAATTGATGTAGGAAAAGGTATGCCAAATTTGGGCGCGCTGCCGCGCGCCATTCGTCCGCTATCACCGAAAAACCTGAGGGGGGTCGGTTGGAGACCCCCCCGAGACGGGACGGGTTAAGCAACTTAACATGCTGCTTGAATCAGAGCGGGGTGCGAGTCGGAGCAGGGGGTGAGTCGGAGCAGGGTGTAAGTCGGAGCAGGGTGTGAGTCGGAGGATGGTGTGAGAATTGGACACGCGTGTGAGTCGGAACAGGGTAAGAGGAAATCAGCGTGTCGGTAGGTTGCCAACACGCAGCCCTACGCGACTCCAAAACCTTAACTCAAAACACTAAGAACTGCCTTCCTCCTTTTCTGTGCCGACGGTGGTAGCCGGCTCAGCTATCTTGGCTTCATAGCACATCCATAGGCCAACTAAGGGAATTAAAGTTCATGTAGTGTAGATACGAGCTTGGCGGCAATGCAATGGCAGCATTGTCAATAATGCGTGCATGGAGGTGATGTATCGGGAGCACTTACCTTTGGTGTCAGGCGACTGCTGTTACGCGCCACACCCTGTCACGTGACCGGCGACCCGGGGCCACTGACCTCGGTGCGCACTGGCTGCTGATGTCACGTGACATCCGGTCGGAAAGGCGGCCCAGTCAAAAGCCTGTTCGATCTCAACACTTGCACTTATATAGCGGCGCGTGCCGATGGCTCCGTTGGCATGGCAACCCCCTAATCTTCTGCGGCGTTACCACGGTGACACGGAGAGCCGACGCGATGACGTCAGAGCGCCTCCGCGTCGGCGCCGACGAGTCTGGCGCGTCGGTCGTCGGTGGCGGCACGGCCTGACCGACGCGACGGCGCTCCGTCGTGTGGTCGTCCGCCACCTCTGTCGCAGACGGCCACACGAGAGGGCTGGCCTTACAGTGGGCCTCATGGTGGGCTCACTGTGGGCATTGCAGTGGGTCTCACAGTAAGCCTTACAGTGGGCCTTTCGGTGAACCATACAGTGGGCTTTGCAGTGAGCCTTACAGCGTGGCCTCAGAGTGGGCCTTACATTTGGCCTTACAGTGAGCCTTGCAGCGGTACTCACAGCACAGCAGGATCTACAGTGGGCTTTATAGTGAGCCTCACAATGGGTCTCACATTGAGCCTTACAGTATACCTTACAATGGATCTTACAGTGAGCTTTACATGAGCCTTACAGCGGGCCTTACAGTGGGCCTAACAGTGAGCCTTACCTGAACCTTACAGTAGGCCTTACAATGGGCCTCACAGTGAGCCTTAAAATAGGCCTTACAGTGGGTCTTACCGTGAGCCTTACCGTGAGCCTTACAGCGGGCCTTACAGTGAGCCTTACCGTGAGCCTTACCGTGAGCCTTACAGCGGGCCTTACAGCGGGCCTTACAGCGGGCCTTACAGCGGGCCTAACAGTCAGCCTTACCGTGAGCCTTACCGCGGGTCTTACAGTGGGCCTCACATTGAGCCTTAAAATAGTCCTTACAGTGGGTCTTACAGTGAGCCTTACGGTGAGCCTTGCAGTGGTTCCTAGAATGAACCTTGCATGAGCCTTATCGGAATGACAACTCGGAAGGACATAGCACTTGATCATGCGAAGCGGGTCTGATCCGGCACGCTCGCGCCCGTCCATACCGGTATGGGACAGGCCAACGCGGAGCGTCCCTCCATTCCGGTGTGGAACAGGCCACCGCGGAGCGTCCCTCCATTCCGGTGTGGAACAGGCCAACGCGGAGCGTCCCTCCATTCCGGTGTGGAACAGGCCAACTCGGAGCGTCCCTCCATTCCGGTGTGGAACAGGCCAACTCGGAGCGTCCCTCCATTCCGGTGTGGAACAGGCCAACTCGGAGCGTCCCTCCATTCCGGTGTGGAACAGGCCAACTCGGAGCGTCCCTCCATTCCGGTGTGGAACAGGCCAACTCGGAGCGTCCCTCCATTCCGGTGTGGAACAGGCCAACGCGGAGCGTCCCTCCATTCCGGTGTGGAACAGGCCAACTCGGAGCGTCCCTCCATTCCGGTGTGGAACAGGCCAACTCGGAGCGTCCCTCCATTCCGGTGTGGAACAGGCCAACGCGGAGCGTCCCTCCATTCCGGTGTGGAACAGGCCAACTCGGAGCGTCCCTCCATTCCGGTGTGGAACAGGCCAACTCGGAGCGTCCCTCCATTCCGGTGTGGAACAGGCCAACTCGGAGCGTCCCTCCATTCCGGTGTGGAACATGAACAGGCCAACGCGGAGCGTCCCTCCATTCCGGTGTGGAACAGGCCAACTCGTCCCTCCATTCCGGTGTGGAACAGGCCAACTCGAGCGTCCCCCATTCCGGTGGAACAGGCCAACTCGGAGCGTCCCTCCATTCCGGTGTGGAACAGGCCAACTCGGAGCGTCCCCGGTGTGGAACAGGCCAACGCGGAGCGTGCCTCCATTCCGGTGTGGAACAGGCCAACTCGGAGCGTCCCCGGTGTGGAACAGGCCAACTCGGAGCGTCCCTCCATTCCGGTGTGGAACAGGCCAAAGGCCAACTCGGAGCGTCCCTCCATTCCGGTGTGGAACAGGCCAACCGCGCGTCCCTCCATTCCGGTGTGGAACAGGCCAACTCGGAGCGTCCCTCCATTCCGGTGTGGAACAGGCCAACGCGGAGCGTCCCTCCATTCCGGTGTGGAACAGGCCAACTCGGTAGCGTCCCTCCATTCCGGTGTGGAACAGGCCAACTCGGAGCGTCCCTCCATTCCGGTGTGGAACAGGCCAACGCGGAGCGTCCCTCCATTCCGGTGTGGAACAGGCCAACTCGGAGCGTCCCTCCATTCCGGTGTGGAACAGGCCAACTCGGAGCGTCCCTCCATTCCGGTGTGGAACAGGCCAACTCGGAGCGTCCCTCCATTCCGGTGTGGAACAGGCCAACGCGGAGCGTCCCTCCATTCCGGTGTGGAACAGGCCAACGCGGAGCGTCCCTCCATTCCGGTGTGGAACAGGCCAACTCGGAGCGTCCCTCCATTCCGGTGTGGAACAGGCCAACTCGGACATCATGTTCCGCATCGTGTCGGGTGCTTGCCGGGTGGAAGTTAGCGTTGCCGCCTGCCGACTCGGCGGCGCATTGTCATTCGTCTCCTGAGCAGCGTGGCAGCCAGAGGGGGAGGGATTAATTCACACCTCCCATGAACACTACGGCATGAGCTTTCTCCATGGTGAAGTTCTGGCTTCAATGACAGTATGACAAGAAGACCGTCTCTTAAAAGTTCGCCACATGAAAGTTCGTTCATCCCTTCCTTTGCACGAATATCCAGATTATGTTCATGCTTCTTGGCAGTACACTTCCATCCGCAAGTTTCCCATGTGGCAGTTTGTATGTTCACAGCATGGCCTGGGGAGGGTTCAGGGCATTGTGTGTGCGAGTAATGTGTGGGGTCATGGCGGTTTCCTTCAGCTGATTCGTTCCATGAAATTTTTGCATAGAAGTAATGGCTAAATCACCCAGTAAATAAGTGTCTCGTCGTTATATCTCTACATCTCTCCCTCTATGCCAGATCAGTTGTTGGTATTCACTACTATTAGTATCTGTGGGTAAGACATTTTTCATCTCTTTATTCCTTTGCTTCTATGCTTCCATTTTCTACCTCCTTCTTTATGTCCCTTCCCTCTCTCTCCCTTTCTATGCATGGCTATATATACATATATATGCACATATACATAGCAAGTCAATGCAGTGCATATTATGCACATGTCGTCTTCTCGCACACTCGATCTTACATACCCTCTCTGTGTTCTATCGCTATTTCTCTTTTTCCACATTGCACGCCTTTGATCCGACCGCGGTCCAACTATTGAAGTGGCATCGGTCGCGAGCGGCGCCAGTTACAAAGTCAACACCCCTCCTGCAGTCAACGCGCCTCGACATCGCACAAAAGCCGAGCCGATCGCTGACTCGACAATCCAGCAGGGCCAGCTCCAGTGGTGTGGCACCAGAGCATCTGAAAGCCACCGTTGCCACTCCGGCCGGCCGGCCGGCCGACAAAAACGAGAGCCACCAAAGGCGCCCCCCGGCCGGGTGATGGGGGGGGGGGCTGGCGATAAGCAGGCCGGCGCCAAGGCAGAGTGCAGAAGAGAACACCACTGGGGTGTTCTCAGCCTGGAGAACACTGGGGTGTCGCCAGTTGTCGGCTTTCGGTTAATGTTTCTACTGAATCATGCTTTCAAGCTGTACTAGCCGCACGTTGCCGCACACATGTACCAGTCCATTTTCGCCGCCCACGACGTCACCCGTGTAACGCTTCGCCGGTGCCTAATTGACTTGCTGATCACTCTGCTGTATTTTAGTTTAATTTTATCTGAATTGTGGCAGGTATGGCTACTGGCTTTACTGTTATGTGACTGACTTTTTCTGCTCTGCTGTTTTGTCTTACTAACGCGAGGTCGTAGCATACATATACCAGTCGTACTAACCGCACCATGTGCAACAAACATACGCCAGTTGTACTAGCCGCACTATGCAGCTCACATGCACCAGATGTACTAGCCGTACCATACAGCGCACATATACAAGGCTCGATATTCTCCTGTCGGCACCTTTTTATATTGAACAAGATATCTTCAGACTTGTCAGCATTCGTTATGGTGCAAAATACATAGCACCTTCATTTTCCAACGCCGACATGAGGCGATAATTCTCAACAGATAAATAGAGAGTACATGTTTGAATTCCGAAACGGTCACGAGATCGTTGCACCTATCACGTGATTAAGCTCCCTGATTCCTGAGGATGAAAATTAAATCAATTGCACTTGCAGCCCTGGTTGTCGTTTTTCGTACCTTTCATAGACAATCATTTCTTTCGCCCCTCTTTGATTTCCAGATACTTCCCAGATATAATCCGACATTTGGGAGCTTTTTTAACCCGTGGTTTTGTTTAACTCTATCTGCAATGAATCAGAGGTGTCGACACCCGGGGAGAGGGGGGGGCAGGAAGCGGGGGCAATCGTCCACCTGCCGTGAGACTGGGGGATGGGCGCCGTCCCCTGAAATCTCTATCCCTATCCGGAAATGCCCAGAAAAAGATAAGCAAGGAGGCCGACGGAACAGAAGATTATGCTGCCAATGAGGTCCCGCTACTGACGAGGCCCCCAGGAAATATCATCAGGCGTAGAACAGAGATTGGGAGGACCCCCCCCATAACGGAAAGGAGATACTTCTAATTAGAGGCCTCCAAGAGGAGGCCCATTATTTGAAGAAAAAAGGAGTCACGTAGGAGAGGGTAGGACGCCCCATAAATCTCAAGAAGACCAGACAGGCACGGAGGACCCCAGGATGAGCAGGAGGCTCCCAGGACGAAAAGGAGACCCCCAGGACGAAAAGGAGGCCCCAGGACGACAAAGATGCCCTCAGAACGAAAAAGAGGCCCTAGGACGATTAGGAGGACCCAGGAGGAAAGGTAGGCCCTTCAGGACGAAAAGGAAGTTGTTCATATGAGGGGCCTCCAATAGGAGGCCCATAATTTGAAAAGGGAGTCACGTAGGAAAGGGCAGGAGGCCACATAAATCAAGAGAAGGCCAACAATTGGCACAGATTCTCCCATGACGAAAAGGAGACTCCCCAGGACGAAAAGGAGCCTCCAGGGCGAAAAGGATATCATCCAAATTAGGCGTCTCCAAGAGGAGGCCAATAATTTGAAAAATGAGTCACATAGAAGGTAGGAGGCACTAGAAATCAAGAGAGTGCCAATAATTAGCACGGAGGCCCCATGATTGCAAAGGAGGCCCCAATACGGGAAGGGCGGCCCCAGAAATTGAGAGGATGCCCTAAGACGGAAAAGAAAGGCTGTGGATATGAGATGAGGCTTCGGAAACGCAAAAGCAGGCGCAAAAACGGGACAGGTTCTACCAAGATAGAAGAGGATAATCCAGAGACATGGCAGGAGGCACCTAATGCGGAAGAGGACGACATAAGATTGGAAATGAGACCCCATGATGAACGATGGAGCCCACAAAATTGAAGGTAGGAAGGCCATTGGATCAGAGAGACGGCTCCCAGGCGGAAAAGAAGGCTGGAAGTGGCCGAGGAGGTCCCTGGGAAATAACAAGGCCATTGAGATAGGACATGTTGCCTGTATTTTGGAAGAGGATACCCCTGGGAGAGAAGAGGTGTCCATCAGGAGATAAGAGATGGGATGGGAAAATTATTTCGAAAAATGGGATGGGAAAAAATTCGAATTTTCCCTTAAGATGGGAAAATTCGAATCAACACGCAGAGCAGGAGGTCCCCAAAACGTGCAAGGAGGCCCTTAATTTGAAAAAAAGGCTTTAGAAGAGAAGTGCGGGCCGAAAAACGTTGTTCGAAGTCAACTTGCTCTAATAAAGAAATGCTTACTTCAGCCAGAATATTCGATTTGAACTCTAATAAGCAAGTATGCAAAGTTAATAAATGATCAAAAAAGAACGAAAGGCAAAAGTTCCTCTCAACGTTTTATTACATCCCAAAAGATAAGTGAACGCCGAAAGTTTCATTAAAGTATCCTTATCCGTTCAAGCGTGACGACCGGTTGAACTTTTTTTGGAGGTGACCTCACTTGACCTTAACCAACTCGTTGACCCTAAATGACCGGACTTCAAAATGTTTACACACCATACCAAATTGTTGTGGGAAAAGGTAAGCCGAATTTCGGAACGCTGCCGCGCGCCGTTCTTTCATTATACGCGGAAAACCTTATGGGAGGGGGTCGCCAATGACCCCCTCGAGACGGCGCGGGTTAGGATGGGAGTGGTGGCAAGTATTGAAGGTTGTGAGGTTTCCAAAATTGAAGATCCTCAAGGCGAGTAAGGCTTTGCCAGGATAAAGGAGGAGGCTCGTGAGGCGTGACAGGAGGCCCCTAATTTGGCAGATAATGCCCCTGGGACATGGTAAGAAACTGTTAAAGGGGCCCCAGGATGTAAGAGGAGACCATCCAAGACGAGACAGGAGGATCGTTGAATATGGAGGAGGGTAGGACACACCAGGAGACATTGAAAACCTGTAAAGAAACTCCATGAAATGAGAGGAGATCCTTAACACGCGCACTGGAGGGGGGGGGCGAAATCCGCCCACCCCTTCGGTTTGTCGCAGATAACTTAAGAGTTTACCGGCCGATATACGCCATTGTTTGTGTACCTACCAATAAATGTCCGACGCGTTGTTTGAAGTAAGAAAAAAGAAAATCTACCGAAGGGTTTTCGAGTTCGGGGTCGCCAAACTCAAAAAAAAATTTCAGCGCCAGATCACAAATATCGGCGCTGATGCGCTTCTTGTATATTAGCAAAAAGGAAGTGTTCTTGACAAAACTAGCGACATGTTTGATGTACATTGTTATGCTACATTGTTCCAGAGTCATGTTAAGTCACCGAGATCAAATCAGGTCAAGTTCATAACAGGTTAACACACGCCCTAGAGGGGGTATGGCGAAATCCGCCAATCCCTCCGATTTTTCGTACATAACTCCATATTGTACCGGCCGATATAGGCAAATTTTTTTCCCGCGTACCTGCTTAGAAATGACCGGCGCATTGCTTAAAGCAAGAAAAATGAATATCGGCCGTGAAGTGTTCAAGTTAGGGGCCGTTAAAGTAAAAACAATTCGCAGCGCCAGACCACAAAAATCGGTGCTGATGCGCTTCCCGTATATTGGCAGTAGGGAAGTGTTCATGACAACACTAGCGACTTGTTTGATGCATATTGTTATGGTATACAATTTAAAAGCCATGTTAGGTCGCCGAGGTCAAGTCAGGTCAAGTTCATGATAGGCTAATGGAACCAAACTTGGTCAACTGGAATGTGTCATAAATGCAAATGACTGTCATGCGATTGATGTCACTTTACATGTTACTCCCTACACATCCCGAAATCTACTGTTTGTCATTGTGTGCCTAAGCGTTTCCATACTTTATTTATGTACTTCACTCCTTTCCTTGTGAAGCCGGTTGTGCCGAGCCGCCCAACGGAGCAGTAGGGATGGGAGCCCGGTTCCGGTAACTGGAGCAGGTAATAATCTAATAAAGTGCTCCTATATAGGTGACCTGAGGTCAAGTGGCGGATCTGACATCTGTATTGCATCATTACTAATGTCCAAAACATCATTAATGCCAATTTTGGAGCATTTAAACACAACCACAGCGATCCATAACAATGACAAGCCAAGCCACGCAAAGCCAGAACATTTTGCAACTTTGACCTCATTTGACCTTGAAGACCTCATTTGACCTTGATCTAAGGTGCGCGTTATTTTCAGAGGCCCTCCAGGGCGCGTGTTAAGATGGGAAATGAGGCCTATAATTTGAAGAAGCCTCTAAGAAATAGCAAAAGTCGTGCTGCACTGTAAATATGATTAGCACTCCTTGGGTGCTATTTCAGATCTCAAATTCCAGCACCACAGGGCTGCTTGAATTAATAAGCACCTTTCTGAAGTTGGCATCATATCGCAAAATTTGGGGTGCTGAATATAAGCATAGTGCTTATAACTAGCACCTTTTCATTGGACTATATTTAGTAACAGCGTTCTTCAAATGAGTACCCACAGTGTGCTTGCGATTTAGCACCCCAGGGTTCTAGGTATTTCTCACGCTAAAATCCAGTACCTCCTAGATACCGTTCGCCTGTGTGCTAGCACATTTAGCACACCTTGTGTGCTTGAACCCAACTTGGTCTCCTTGACAGTAACGTCCAGGTGTTGGTGGCTTGCTGTATTTATGCGCACGGATGACTTCTGTTGCCGCATGTTAGCTTCCGATACCGATTTTAAATATTACAACGAACAGGATGCTTACAGGCGATATACGCTTTGAATGCATTCGTATTCAAATAGCAATGCAAAGTGTATACATATCAGTGTATACTTATGTATGTACATGCTAGTATATGTGTATGCATTTATATTTGTATATATGTGTGAGTGGATGTGTTTATGTATGTGAAGTAAGTTTAGGTGTACATGTTTCTTGTGTGTGGATATGCTGTGACACTGTCACACAGATTTGTGTGATAGTGCACATGAATGTACACTTTTCCCCTCATAACACTTTTCACTTTGTGGCCCAGGAGTTCCTTGGCGTTACTAGCTTGCTACCTAGCTGAGGTGCTCCTGGGGCTACTTCTGCTACTTTTACTAATAACTGGTGGTGGCCTATCTGCAAAAAATGACAAATAAAAAGATGCAAATAGTTATAGTGAACTGTAGGTATGAAGAGAAATGACATGTATATTGGCATCCTCAGGCATTCCTAAGCTGGCTGTCCAAACTTTTGAATAGTTGGCGATAGGAAAGCCCAATAGCAATCGAGCCTGAACAGTGCTTTTATCCGAATAGGATAAGCTACTGCATACGAAACCGGGATGGACATTAGAAAAAAAAGAGAAAAAAAAATGAATGCGTATTTCGTTCTTTGCAAATAACAAAGTACATGCATGTACATATATGTGTATATATATATATATATATATATATATATATATATATATATATATATATATATATATATATATATATATATAGCTTGTGTGTGACGGTTACAAGTTTGTCAACAACTACTTCTATACCAATTTAGCTTTAGGCTTCGTTAGTGCGGTAGTGCAGCCTGCAGACCTGGTACAGACTAGTGCAGACCTTGACTCCTGGCATGGTACAGACTGCAGGTGAGCTACTGTTCAGCATCGTCTATCACGTACCTGCTTTTATCTCCCTATATTGTGCATATCGGATGAAGCTGCACTCCATCAAAGTACTACGCAGTGAAACCAGTGACTTCGGTGGAAACAATTTATTGAAGCGAATGTCCAAGTTAGCTGATATAAAAAGTAGTCATAGCAACACAACCCATCATGATTATTATTTTTTCGATCTGTCCAATTATTCAATCCCGTGCACCACAAATCCCTAAGTCTTTCACTGCCTGAACTTTAACACTTTTTGGGGCACCGGCACATCACCATTCATGCGTACGTTGCACTGTTGCAGGTAGTACAAAAACGCATTGAACCTCGCAGTGAATCGCAGGTTCAGCAAGAAATGAGTAATATTCTGACACAATAGATGGCACAGTAGCATGACAGAATATAAGGTTGATTTCCCATCAGCCGTCACCAGCACCACATCTCCAGCAACAACCGAATTATTCGTTGTGGGGAACATCGGTATCATGTTCTCGTTGACACCATCAAATAGTGCGGCATCTGGACTCTCCCATAGGCAAATGGTTTGCTTCGAGGTATCGTCTGAAAATAGTAAACCGTCGTCATTGTGAAAAAAAAAAATATTTGGGTTCTAACACACGAGAAAAAAACCTATCATCCATGTAATATTTAGGCATGAAGTAGCACTAAAAAACAAGTTTGTATGCATATAATCATACCGATAAGCGGGTAAAACGTTTGGGTATAAGAGAGTCAACAAACTAGTTGTGCTTCAAACAGGTCTTGAAAGCGCTACAGATGATCTAAAACATCTTTTTATAGAACGACAGCAAATGCACAGATCAAACGACAGACCAGGATTATGGCGTCATGCTCTATCGCGCCGCGCAAACTCTTTCTTCTATCTCCATTATTGAATGTTTCGAATCCCAATGTGGGAAAGGTCAGAAAAACAACTTGTCAACACTTTGATAATGACAGGAACTATCCAAATCTGTCCAATCGACACATATCATCATATTTGGTTTCAAGTCGACCTACATTATGTGCTATATAACATGGCATCATACACGACTAATGTTGTCGAAGGTCAGGACATTACTATTTTGACTTAGTGTGACATAGGTGCCTAGGGCAAGATCAAAGGGTTCCTCCAGACGTTTTGTGACATGCCTCTTCGCGTCGTGGAAGCTATCTTCTTCTATCTTTCTTGGTAATTATGTTTCAATCCCAACAATTCAACGATTGGCCCAAAAGACCCAAAAGAGGTGTCATCAGAAAGCGCTTCACGAGTAGCATCCGGGTCCACCCGTTAAAAAAAAATCCCAAAAGTGACGTCACCAGGGCGGCTAGATTTTGACGATTTTTCACGACTTATATTATGTTTTTTTACTCTGGTGAGTTCATTTTGGGAGATATATGAAAACCAAAATTTAATTGGAATGAGAAAAGGTCAGCGAAATCGACCAGGGCTATAATTTGTTTTGTCCCCCCAATTTTTTCCCAAACATTTTTGAGTTTTCAAGTTTTCTTTAATTTTCCTTTCCCAATGGATAGAGCTAACAGAGAAACGTTGGAAGTCAACTTGCTCTAATACAAAATGCTTACTTTAGCCAGAATCCTGTGTTTGAACTGCAATATGGCAAATATGCAAAATATATATGTAGTCAAAAACGAAAAACATGACAAATTCAACTGGTATGTTTTATTGCATCCGTAAAGATAAGTAAACGCTGAAAATGTCATTAAAATATCTGTATCCGTTAAAGCGTGACGACTGGTTGAACTTTTTTCTCGAGGTGACCTCACTTGACCTTGACTAACTCGTTGACCCTAGATGACCTGACCTAGAAATTTTGAATCAACATGTCAAATTGATGTGGGAAAGGATATGCCAAATTTGGGCGCGCTGCCACACGCCGGTCGTCCGCTATCCGCGAAAAACTTGAAGGGGGGACGGTTGAAGACCCCTCCCCCGAGACAGGACGGTTTAATGGCCTATATCATCACAGGCCAGGTGTCATGCAACACTGTTCCTCAGTGAAATATGAATGCATTGAGCGAGGTGAAGCTGTTGTTTCAGACGCTTTATAACATGCTCTATCAAGTCGCGCAAACCATTCACCTCTATCTCCATTACTGAAGATTTTTCATCCCGGCATGCTGATAGTTCACCGAAAAAGTAGGTGCAAACATCAAAACATGCGATATTTGGGTGGAAACTAACCTATACCATATACTTAACGAAAGGCACCGAAGTTCTCGTAGATTATGTTATGACTTAATTTGGACTTATGTGGCCCATGTCATTTTCGACGATTTAGAGCATTCGTGTAATTATTAAGTCGTTGGAGCTTCGCAACTTTTGACAGTCGTTGTCATATAGGAATTGAAAGTACTGAATAAAAGGTATGCAAAGGGAAATGATTTGCAAGACGCAAAATAGCATGATTTAGAACGTCTGGTAAAGGGCTTTACCGTACCGCCGGGATCCTGGTCTACCACGGGATCAAATAGTCACGACTTGACCTGTGACGACATTGCTAATGCGTGGTGTCATCTTGTGCAGAACACGTTAGTCAGTTTGAAAGCGAAAGCGAGTCGCTGGGGATCATTATACACTCCCCTAAGGTTTGCCGCGGATAGTGAAAAAATGGCGCACGACAGCACGCTCAAACTTGGCACCCCTTTCCCACATAAATTTTGTATGTTGTGTGGAAAATGTGAGGTAAGTTCACCGACGGTAAAATAGTTATTCAAGGTCAAGTGAGGTCACCTTCAAAAAAAGTTTAATCAGTCGTCACGCTTTAGTGGATAAAGATATTTGAATGAAGCTTTCCACGTTTCCTGGTCTTTATTGATGCAACAAAACGCACCAGGGGAGCTTTTATTTCTTTGTTTTTATTTTCATGACATTTGGTTTGCGTATTTGTCCATTGGGGCTAAAATCAAAGATTTTGGCTAAAGTAAGCATCGTTTTGATGGCAAGTTGACGTAAAACAATACTTCACGGTCCGCACTACACGGTCCGAAAAAAAAATGTTCTGGGATTTTCCATTAAAAAATGTTTTCCTTACTTGGGAGGTAAGGCGGTATTTTTGTCTTAAAAAGGTGTTTTGTGGATTTTTAATTTTTTTTATCTATACGATCTTTATGAACGTGATACTTAACCCGCGCCGTCTTTCCGGCCAAATCCTCACACCACGTCTCAGGGGAGGGGGGTCGGTTAAAACCCCCCTCTAAAATCGAAACTAAGCATCACACGAAAACGAAAGAGATGTCATCGGAACGCGCTCGACGAGTAGAGTCCGGGTCCACCCTCCAAAACAATTTAACCCGACAGTGACGTTACCAGGGGGCTAGATTTTCACGACTTTTCACGACTTGCATTATATTTTTGACTCTGGGGAGTTCATTTTGTGGATAGATGAAAATAAATTATTTGGATTGAGAAAAGGACAGCGAAATCAACCTGGCCTACAATTTTTTGGCCCCCAAAAATATAATTTTATTTTTTGAAATTTCGAAATTTTGAGTTTTCAAGTTTTTTATTTCTTTATTTTCCTTTTCCAATTGGTAGAGCAGACCGAGAAACGTTGTTGGAAGTCAACTTGCCCTAATAAAAATACTTACTTTAGCCATAATCCTTTATCTAAGCTGCAAATTGGCAAAGAGGCAAAATTTATGTGTAGTCAAAAGCTAAAAAAGGTGACAAATTCATCTTGTACGTTTTGTTTCATCCGCAAAGATAAGCAAACGCCGAAAGTTTCATTAAAATATCCGTATCCATTAAAGCGTGACGACTGGTTGAACTTTTTTGGAGGTGACCTCACTTGACCTTGACTAACTCATTGCCCCTAGATGACCTGACCCAAGCATTTTGAATCAGTATGTCAAATTGATGTGGGAAAAGGCATGCCAACGTTGGGCGCGCTGCCGCGCGCCGTTCGTCCGCTATCCGCGAAAAAACCAGAGAGGGGGGTGAGGGGGGGAGCGGTTGAAGACCCCCGAGACGGGACGGGTTAAGATACGCCCACTCGTTTTCTCGGGAAATGCATATTTCCTGGTTTATCATAGCGATAACACTATAATGCGCTATTTATCCCTCACTGCGGTTCTGTGTGCCATAATTTATCCATCCCTCACCTGGCTCTCCTCGGCCTTGACTAAAGGAAACTTCAACACTCCTCATGCTTGATTCAACACTAATTTACCTAAAAAATACTTAATTTCCGTCTCTGCCATATAGATGGCACACCAACATCACTCGACAAGACCGCCGAAAGAATTGAACACTTTGCACAGTTCGGGACCGTGACATACGGGTGACGTCACGAAAACATTGCGGCTGTGTTTTTAAATTAAAATGTATAGGTTTATATTAAAGACATAAACATAAAGACATAAAAGATCAGTGCAACTCTGAGCCACAAGGGCCCTTCTTGGTTGCACTCTGTACACTGAACCAGTTGCCCACCAAATCTGCCAATCAGCCCTCTCTGTAATACTGAAAAGCAAGCCCTCTATTCTTATAATGATTGTCTATGCTGTTTTTAAAGATGTTCAATGTTCTGCTACTGACGATGTTTTCTGGCAGCTGGTTCCAGTGTTCCACTACCCTGTTGGTGAAGAAAGTTTGCCTTAACCTTGTTCTGCTGTGGTTAATTTTAATTTTGAAATTATGACCTCTAATTGCATCATTTCTGTTAAATTCAAACATTTCCCCAAGGTATCCCCTCTCCAGACCATTGACAAATTTAAAGACCTCGATGAGATCTCCTCTCAGCCTTCTATATCTAAGTGAAAACATATTCAATTTCTTCAATCTTTCCTCATATGCCAGGTTGCTTATGCCATTAACCATTTTTGTAGCCCTCTTTTGTACTCTCTCTAAAAGCCAACAATCTTTTTCATAGCTAGGAGACCAAGCTTGGATGCAGTATTCCAAATGTGGCCTGACGTATGCACAGTAAAGCTTCCTGATCACTTCCTCACTTCTGTATGATACATTCCTATTTATTGCCCCGAGCATTCTCAGTGCCTTCTTCCTGGCTTCCTTGGTCTGTTCTGATGCCCCCAATTTTGTGTTTAGAATAACACCTAAATCCTTCTCCTGTTGAGTCACTGATAGCACTTGGCCACCCATCAAGTATGGAGCCTTCATATGCTGCTTACCTACATGCATGATTTTGCACTTATCAAAGTTAAATTTCATTTGCCATTCTTCGGACCACTTCACAAGTTCGTCTAAGTCTTTTTGCAGCGAGATATGCTCATCCTGACCTGTTATTGCCCTAAAGACCTTCAAATCATCT
Organism: Imbricaverruca yamaguchii; assembly: GCA_034440575.1. Classification (NCBI taxonomy): domain Eukaryota; kingdom Metazoa; phylum Arthropoda; class Thecostraca; family Neoverrucidae; genus Imbricaverruca; species Imbricaverruca yamaguchii. The sequence continues at coordinate 891,210 of JAOTOL010001505.1, read as the reverse complement.
GCAAATTTCAAAACTTTACTGCTTAGGCCACTTTCAATGTTATTTACAAATATAATGAACAGTAATGGCCCTAGTACTGACCCCTGGGGGACTCCACTAAGAACATTTTGCCATGATGACTTTGTACCATTTAGCATCACTCTTTGCTGTCTATCTGAAAGCCACAACTCTATCCATTTTAAGATGCTACCTGCAATACCATGGGACTGAAGCTGTATCATTAACCGTTTATGGGGTACCTTGTCAAAGGCCTTACTAAAGTCAAGATATGCTACATCAACCTGATTTCCCTGATCAAATTGTTCTGTGGCGAAGTTCAAAAAGTCCAAGAGGTTTGTGAGACACGATCGTCCTTTTCTAAATCCATGTTGAGTATCTTGAATCAATCTGCTACCTTCCAGATAACTAACTATTCTATCCTTGATAATTGATTCGAGTACCTTGCAGACCAGGGATGTGAGACTTATTGGCCTATAGTTTTCAACTTTCCCTCTTTCTCCTTTCTTGAAAATAGGAACTACATTTGCCCTTTTCCAATCGGTTGGAATTTCATTATGTGAAACTGATCTACAAAATATTATACTAAGTGGAAATGCCAGTTCCTTTTCAGTTTCCCGCAACACCCTAGCATAAATATCATCAGGTCCTGCTGCCTTATTTTGCTTTATTTTCCTGATATGATTGTAAACAACATCACTATCAATGAAATCAACATCATTTGTCAGATCCCATGTATCTGAACTATGGTGTACGGTCGGCAGATTGGTCATATCTTCCAATGTAAACACTGATTTGAACTGCTTGCTCAGCTCCTCAACCATCTCACTATCCTCACCCAATGTAGTCCCGTTTACTTCCAGTGGACCAATTGTGTTAGAAACTTTACTCAGCTTGTAGAAACTAAAGAACTTTTTACTGTCCCCATTACAGTTTCTAGCTAAATCCAGTTCCTTTGCTCGCTTTGCTGCTCTGGTTTTTTGCTTCACAGTGTCTCTAGCTTTTCGATACGCCTTTAGATTAATGACATTTGAGGCTTCTTTAAAAACTCTAAATGCAGTTTTCTTAGCCCTAATTGCTTTTATCACGTCTGGTGTAAGCCATGCTGGCTTTCCTACCCTTCTTTTGCGTCTTTGCTTTTGGGGGACATGTCTAATCTGAGTTTCCTTTAAGTAAGATTTGAACTTTTCCCACATTTCACAGGCATTTAAATTGGAGAATTCTTCTTCCCATCTGATGGCACTTAAAGCCGCTCTCATGCCGTTAAAGTCTGCTTTGTTGAAATTTGGAACCTTTACCAAATTATCCTTGATAGTTTCCCCTACATGTGCCTTGAATCTAACTATGTTATGGTCACTTTTTCCCAGAGTTTCGCCTACAGTCAAGTCTTGAACCAAGTCACTTAAATCCGAGAATACAAGGTCCAAGAATGAACCATGCCTGGTAGGTTCCGATACAAACTGGTGTAAGAACAGGTCCTCTTCAAGGCATTTCCTGAACATTTTGCATGATGGGGAGCCAACACCAGCATTTTCATAACCTTTTAGATTAAAGTCACCAAGAATAAGGCACTTCCTCTTAAAGTTTCTACTGATTTCCTCACAAATCACCTTGTCAAGCTCCAGTTGCTGAGAATGTGGCAGGGTTCCTGATCGGTAGAAAGCTCCTATCCTAAGAGTATTGCTGTTGCCTTTTCCCACAGTGACATCAAGCCAAATGGACTCCACAGACACATTTTTATCCCCACCTGCTACTTTTTGAGAACTGAATAAGCTATTCACATAGAGCATTACACCACCCCCTTTCATTGCTGGACCCCTATTGCACGAAAACATATTGTATCCCTGGATCTCATAGTCCTGTAAGTTATCTCCAAAATATCCTTCACTGACCCATGCCTCCGTAATGCAAACAAAATCCGGTTCCTCCTCAGCAACATAACACTTGAACTCATCAAATTTGGAACGGATACTCTGAGCATTAAACATCATACACTTAACAAATGCTCCATAACCACCTTTGGCTTTTTCATATTGAGGAGTTCTTTTATCACTAGATGAACTATAACTCTGTCCCCTTGAGTTGCTGCTGTCCCTATTTGCAGACTTTGAGGTTCTATTGCCTTGGCTGACACTATTGGAATATTCCTGAGTTGGCAATGCAATTTCATCCCTCCCCACCCCATTTCCTAGTTTCCCTGAAGGACATGCTCATATACTTTGCCTAACACATGGACCCCCTTCTCAGAAAAATGCAGGCCATCCTTCTGATAGAGGTCCCACGATGCATAAAACCTGCTCCACTCGTCTACAAATGTAAAACCTAGCTCCTGGCAGAGCTTTCCTACCCTGGTGTTAGCTGCCAGTGCCCTAGAGCTCCACTCAGGGGAGGCTCTAGCCCTAGGCAAAATTCCTGTTACAAGCACTCTATTGGTACCCTTCAGGGTGGCCAGAAGGGCCCTGTACTCCCGCAGAAGCTCCTCGCTCCTAGTATGACCTATGTTATTTACCCCTACATGCACTATGACTGTGTTAAACTGGTGATCACTGGTGACCTGTACCACCGCAGTTACCAGGTCCTTCACCTTGGCACCAGGCCTGGTGATGCACCTCCTGTCCCTCCTACCTTTACAAAATACCCGCTCTAAATGACGCACACGAGAGTCTCCTATGACCAGCACTGACTCCTTACTACTGCTATCCTGGGGGCAGTCATCTAATGCCTGGAACATATTTGCTGTTACTATGCCTGCCCGCTGGGCCGGTCGGCTACACTTCCTCCCGCTCCTACCACCTGCCACCTGCCACTCACTGACCCTTTCCTTAGGTTCGCGTCTCCAAATCCTCCACCCCCTGACCTCATGCCACTTCCCCTCCTGTGACCTACCAGAACTACCCCTCCTCTGTTCACTATTAACACTATTAACACTCCCCTCTTGAGAGATCCCAGCCACCTCCACAGTAGGGGAAACCTCAGGTACCTGGTGGCCTGCGACCACCTGGGCATATGATGTCCCTGCTACGGATTGACCCCTTGTTGCTTTATCTTGCCTACCCTGTGCAACAAGGGCAGCCTTGAGGTTGGAAACCTCTGCCTTAAGGGTCCTAATTTCTTCCTCTAGTGCCTGCATCCTGGTCGAAACCATCCTAAACGCTGCAGCTTATGCCTAGATTTAGATTCAAATTAACTTGCTAAATTAACTTGCTAAACAACCGACACAAAAGCTAACTATCATTCACTATAAAGCGCTACCTCCTATACTGTCAGTTAAATATCTGAGTGCCTCAAGAAAAGCAGAAACTATTAAACAATTGTTTGTTTTTTTGTTTTGTTTTGTTTTTTTAAATAAATTAAATAACTAAACAAGATGTCTAATCTAATTGTCTTCCTCACAAGTAGACAACTATATAAATATCCCTTTGATATCACTTATGGCTAGACAGAAAAATGAACAGTCACACAGCACTTATGAATACCCCCAACTTACTACTAATTAAACTATCTTAAACTTCAACACCAAACACACTATGCACACCAAAAAATAAATAAAGTATGTTAGGATAGTATGAATGTTGTCTAATGTACTTATCAAATCTACACACTTGTAATATCTCCTACTACAGAAATCGAAGAGTCGAGAACACGCCGAAGCCAAAGATGGCGTCCTGCGGCGTCGCTAGGTTAATATAGTATAGTTTGCGTGCTACGAAAATGCTTATAAGATAAAACCTAATGAAATATAATAAGAGAAGTAATTGCTAAGCACCTATCCACAGCTTAGACTAGAGTACTGCCCTGTTCTGCAGCGACTTATCTGGAAACCTGGAGCTCGGGGCGCGTCCTTCCACCTTGAGAGCTGGCGGCAAACTCAGAGCTGGCGGCAAACTCCAAATATTAGTTTAGATGAGAGTAGATTGTATTGTTACGTTAGGTTAGGTTAGGTTAGGTTAGGTTAGGTTAGGTTAGGTTAGGTTTTCTTATTTAGTTATTCTCATAATATTTGTTTGAGGTCTTGAGAAAAGACAGGACGCAGCACAAGCCGACTCATCAATATACCATCTGCGTCTGCTCACTAGTGCGAAAATGGTTTCAGTATGTGGGGGTTTTGACTCAGTCCCATACAACATATTTCAACTTTATTATTAGGACAACGAGGCGAGTTTATACTTTTTAGACGCCACGGGATTCTTCTGACCGGAGTTCACTGTCCTATATGTGCCAAAGCCTGCAGGTTGCAGCAGAGTGAACTCATTAAGGTACGTGAACCGCTTGCAGCGTTAGCCAATCGAAGCCTCAGTGCTATATCTATGACGTCATCACACCGTACCGACGTGACTGGCGTCATCGTTGAAATTGAAAAGTAAGCATTTCCAGAGAAAACGAGTGGTCGCAACTTCTGAATCACGTTTGCAAACATGGCATTCCGAACAAAATTCCCCAAAATTCAAAAACACCTTTTATGACAAATTTACCGGTTAGGCTAAGTTAGCTTAGGTTCGGTTGTTGTTTTTTCTCTTCTTTAGCATTTTTTTATGCTGTACTACCATAGCTAAGCAAATTTGTTTGTGTTAGTTTGCCTGGCAGTCGAAAAGTAAGCATTTGCAGACGAAATCAGTGGCCACATTATGCTAACAACATTCATACACATTGCATTGCAAAAAGAAAGTCAATTATTTACTACAACGAAGAATGGCTCTTAGGTGCTCCTGGGTTTTAGACATTGGGTGAAACGAAATGTACGACCCTCAATATACCAGGAGGTGCTGGGTTTACTCACATCAAAAGTAGCGTTAGGGATCATGCTATATTACTCAACGTTTCGGCCAGGGGCCATCATCAGGAGTGAGTAATGAGTAAACCCAGCACCTCCTGGTATATTGAGGGTCGTACATTTCGTCTCACGCAATGTCAATTATTTACAAACTACCTGAGAGCACAAATTTACCCTTTTTAAGAGACAAGCACAATAACATCAAAATACTGGCCTTGAATGGGGTAGCATATGAGGCTTTGATTTAGATAATCTGTCATGAAAAATAATGTGAAACAAAAGAACATAGCATAACAAAACATAACTTAACCCCCTTTGAAGTAACCATATCCCCAACCAGAAACACAAGAAGTGGAAAAATTAAACAAGGTGATTGTTCTCAACTTCTTCCGACAAAAAAATACCAAAAACCTAACCTACCCTTTTCTAGCCCAGCCTGCATTGAAAATATAAATTGAAAATATCTGTTCTTATATTTAAATATCGAATTTTCCAACTAAATAAGCCTAAACGGATGCAGCCTAACTCAGTTATTTGCTTCATGAAGGAAAATGTGTGTACAACGTTTCTTGTGCACACCTTAAATGACAATGATACTAAAGAAACCAACCCAATCTAACCCAGACAATTTCTTTCATTTGCTATGTAAGCTCTACATTTATTCCAGTACATGGCATGGCACATTGCCAGTCTTCCATGGCACATTGCCAGTCATTAACAAATGGTGATGTAAAGAGCTGATCAAATGGCTACAGAATTACCAATAAACCAATGAAATGCATAATAATGTCATAAAGCCATAACCTTAAAAAATATGTAAAGAGCCATGTTGGCCTGTCTAGGGTAGGCCTACACAACTATGTGGTAGCAACAATAGGTGGTGATACTTTATAAGCTTTTCTTTCTGAGATAATTTAAAAGATAATTTCTGAAGCTTTTTTTTCAGCTAAGAAATTCGGTATTATTGTCTTATGAGGTGCTTTTTGATTATTTGGAGCTTTTATTCAGAATACCATGGTTATGAAGATGATCAAGTTGACGGGACAATTTATTCCCGGTACAAATGATAAAAATTGTGTGAACCTGTTTTTTTTCTTTAAATTCAACTAAAAAACCTAAACTAAGCTCAGCTAACCAGACCTATCCCATTTGTTTGCTTCCTGGAGGCAAATATGTTACTTTTTCTTTTTAATATCTTACAGCTTAATAATGCCGAAGCGTTTCCGAAAAAAAATAAAGCAATGTTTTTATTGTAATCATTTTCTTCAAAAGTATCTTAGATTAGGTTATGTTAGGTTATGTTAGGTTAGGCTAGGTTAGGATTCTTTTTAATTTTGAAGATGTTTAGGAAATCAATTGCTCCACATTTTCTAATGTTATTTTGGGATTTTTTTCCTCCAAATATAGGTTGGGCTTGGTTAGGTTAGGCTATGTTTCATTTTTTTAAACACATTTCTTTTTATGCTATGCTACCTAACTCAGAGCTCCTTTCTGACATTATTTTGTTCACAATCTGAAAAGTAAGGATTTTCACAGAAAATAAGTGGTCTTTTCATCTTAGGTCACCTCCATAAACATCTTATTAAAAAAACACATTTTAAGACAAACTTACCATACATTCTGAGCAGCACAATACACCGCCCAAAACCATTGTCTCACAAATGAATTTTAGCCCCACAAAATATGCTGCATCTGGCTTAGCCCACTAAGCTTTTGAAGTCTCCATAGCTGAATAATGATGCCATGAAAAAACAGTTCAGTTTGTTTCTCCGAGAGCAATGCCAAATTTCCCTTGCCAAGCCTGCCAGGTATTATATGTTATCAAGCTCAGGTATGTTGGTTATTGTAGCTTGAGGGTGCATCAACTGCATAAGTCATAGAGCGCCCGTATTTTCAGGGGTGTATTCAGCGAGGTTGGCAAGATACTGACATAATTATATTTCCACCATGTGAAAATACCTTTGGTATGAATCCAGAGGTTCATACTCTTGATCCCAGAGAGAACCTCTGGATCTGGATCTGGATCACTGGATCTCTTTTTCACTGAAATCTTGCCGCACGACTGCACCGACCTGCACGCCATCGTGTCCAAAACCAAAATGGCCAAGAATTCGCAGTTGTTTCGTTAGACAGCGCCAAGGTACTAATGTTCTCGCAATTTTTCCACGCTACTCATTTTGAATACCCAGGTGCTAACCGTGAGCAGCCATAGAGCGTTTAAACTCCCGCCAAAAAAAAACGAACCTTAATAGTGCTAGATATAAGCAGTTAAATTATTCTGGATTGCTTGACATAACCCATGGCTGCTAGGATCAAGAATCCTCTTGCATTCTAGACCTGCAGACTAGACTGCAAGAATGCCCCTTCCATTTTGCTTTTTGCGGCCGAGACACTTTTTCAGACCATTGTGTGTTATCATGGCACCTGTTTACCTCGAGAGCTTCCAGTGCATTTTTTAAAAACAGGTCCAAGTATGTTTATTTTGGCCGCAACCGCAACGTATGTTTTAAGGCTCTGTTGCTTTTTCGGAGTCTGTACGCCTTAGAAGGTCAGTTGTATTCTCGGCCCCCGCTGTGCACTGTGTTTATTTTGGCTTCTGACGCAGACTTGTGGGGCCCCAGTACGATTTTGGGGCTTCGGTGCGATTTTCGGGGTCCCAGCCCGACTTATCGCTCACAGGCGCGTGGTTCAGGGGACCCAACGCCAGCTTCCTGGACTCAACGCGATTTTTGTGTATGATTTCTGATTAAAAATGTCCGAATCACGGACCGATTTTTCGAGACCCTGGCGCCATGTATTTGTATCCCACCTGGACTCGTCAAGATCCGGTACGTTTTTCGATGCCGTACGCAATTTGTGAAGGCATCTGGTAATATGTTCGGTGCTCCAGAGCCACTTTCCTGACCGGGACATTTATTTTTTGGAATCCTTATTTTGGACGGCTCCAGCTTGATATTTTGGGATACCGATCCGGTTTTTGTGGGATAGGTGTAACTTCAGCAGTGCGAGGTGACTTGTCAAAGGATACCAAAGTAATACCTTAGAACTGGGTGGGGGAGTTAGGGTTGAAATCCGACGAATCAGAAAAGATTGTGGTAGATTAGGCCCACCCACAGGATACTTCAATTGATCACTAATTATGTCATGTCGAAAGATCCTCTTCGACAAAATAGCGATCGACATCCAAGGCTTCTTTCTAATGGGCGTAGGAGGACCCTCTGCAAGTCAGTTCGTCTCCTGCCCCTTGATGCAAATATAGGTACTCCACTGGTCCCTCAATAATTTTCAGAAACATACGCCCATGGGGAAAAGCCAACATTGAGGAGACAAATTAACCCTCTCAAGCATATAACAAAACACCCATGCTCCACATAAAATGGGAGGAAGTATGTATTTAAATGAGTTTTCTGCCTACAAGCCTCTGTTCTGTTATCATACCCTATATGCTTAGAGCTTGCCAGCTTCCATACCATCTCAACATCATTCACAAAACGGCACAGCACAGCGAAAGCCATGGGCGTGACGGCGTGGAATTTCAAGATTTTACATTATGCATGTGTAGGCACCGAGGGCAGGCTCCATAGTGTAGGCTAGTTAGCGCATCGCGCCCACAACCTCGCGTCGTCGCGTCCCGGGTCGGACTCCAGCTCTTCCGCCAAGGCGGCCAGAGTTCTCTACTGGATTTTCCCTGGCGTATTGCCGCAGGGGCACACTCAGCCTCAGCCCGCGCGCACAACACGAGGCGCCTGTCGCACCGCCGTCCTCGCTCACGCCGCCGCGCTGCTGCTCCCCGTGCGGTCACCACACCTCGTACCGCCGGGCACAGGCGGAGGCAGACGCGCCACCGACTCCTTACATCTGCATTGCCACTCATGCATTGTTGTTCAATGCTTGTTCTTGCCGTGAGCTTATTCACCAAGAATGCGTTACTTTAGTTTGCGTGGCAATTGTTTTGCAGTCAGGACGAAATATTATCAAAATCGACAAATTCCGAAGATGGAGATCAGAAAACCAATGCACTCCACTTCTTATTGTCACCTTCGCTATATTATCGTCCTAGGACTGAGAAATGAGCGCTCAAGCTTTGCTTAGTACATCAAGCTGTTGGTAATAAGCAGCACTAGTTATGAATTTAGCTATATTCAGTTTTACTTCGAAGACATAAAAGTGGGTTGATCCATGGGAAATATCTGTAAGATATGCTTGACACAAGCTCCGCCACCTCGCTGCGATCTAGAGGCCAGGGGGAAGATTCTTTTGGTCGAGAAAGCATTGAGACGTTGCTTTTTTGACACTTAGGTATTTATCCACATATTACATATTTATATCCTGGTGTGGCCCAGTTTTCAGCGAGAAATGATTATTGCTATTGCGTTTTCAGTAAATGATCACTATGCCAGGAACAAAGAAGACATCAATATGAAGTCATGTTTCCCATTCCCGAACCATACTAAGAGCCTAAAAACTAATAGGAGGCCCTAACATAATGGAGGCTCCCTTTCGGGGAGCAGGAGGCCCCCTTTCGACCTTGCCCCCTGGAAGTACTTCGTGCCGACGCCACTGCAACCAATACAACACTACCTACGCATATTTGCGGCTTACCTGAATATACAACCTCCTATTGGTGTTCAAGGTCCTCAGAAAATGAGATCGCATGGAAACTTTTTCTGATGTTAGAAATGCTCCTGATACCATTGTGCCATACAGGCATACACAGTGACATTACTAAGGTAGTCAACAGTAAGCGCCCAATGCATCCTTATGAACACGTCACCCAGGAAGCAAAAGCTGGCTTCATGGTCACTTAAGTCCTGACATAAAATGTCATCTACGCTGCCAGTTATTGCTAGTTGTCACTAGCAATAACTGTTCGGTGATATGTTTGCATAAACGCACGAATTCTCTGCGAATACATGGACATTTTGCTATGAGATAACTACGCTTCGTTTCGAAAATAACACATTATTAGTTCCAAGCATCTAAATAGTCAAGTGCCAAACGAGAAGAGATGTGACGATTTCCATCATAAAAGCAAGCGATGAACGTTGTAGGGATGATCTGGGGATGTTTTGGTCACACCTGAAATGCACACAGACAGCTTACCTATTACTTCCCCACCTCAAGATCATTTTCTGATCAGTGAGTGATTTATACCAAGATGCACTGACCCCACGATTATTCCCGGCACGTGCATCCGCACTGAAACTGAACCGCGTGACATGGCACGATCATGTGATCTTATCGGTATGGTATTGTCAAGGATGTACAATTGCATGTATTAGAGGGCGTCAGATTCCTTGATGAGTTGCATCATAAGAAATATGAGCATAGATTGTAAACTACGCCCTGTACCCTTGCACCTACACTCGCCTTTGATCTTATTTGAGGGAACTGACGAGTTGAATTGCGCAACGAGTCTCAAAAGATTATCTCGACTTTGCCAGGTAAAAAGGTTAAGATCCGAATTGCGGCATTTAGAGCTCAGGTAGAAAATGCCTTCTTATGTGCTTACGATGGTGTTAGCGACGTTGAACAGCGTGCCCTTCACTCATCGCCTCACCCTCCGTCTGGATAAACACCACGCAGTCGTTGCACGCGTATCAGTCACAAGCGAAAACTACATGAACACGTTCCACCCCCAGGTATTATTGCTCTAATGAAGATGGCGTAATTGCATGGCAACTAGCTTTAGCTGACCTCACATATGGACGTGTACCGCCGTACGAGATATTCGCATTGAAGCACGGCATGAAGGTGATGCTGGATTGAAGACAGTTCAAATTAGCGTGTTATGAAATAATATTACAATGTTAATATCAAAACTGGTATAGTCCAATTTCATCTAACGCTACCTGGAAATGGCAAGGTGTTCGCACTTTTGCTCTGTCGTCTGGGCTGGAACAGCTGCGATTTTATCAAAGTATGCGAAAGACAACAAGTGCATTTTGCACTACCTGAACACTTCTTATTTTGTCGTGGAATGATGGTCGAAATTATACTTCATGCTACATTCCTCAGGCCGTTGTAGACTATAACGTTTTCAGGCATTTTCCAACATCAATTTAGTTTTATTTTTATAAAATCGGAATGGGTTTCTGCGTGTGCTTTTGACGGAACTTGAGTGACATTAAGTACATCCTTGGACATTTAACATGTCATAGCAGAAGTTAAGTATGTATATTAAGAAGCAGTAATACTTCAGAAAAATTACGTAATATACTACACACTAGCCGATGTAGACTCATGGTCGCAATGACGAGGTGGCGATCCGTACACTTCTTTGTTCTCTTTGCTACAAAATATTACGAAAAGTAATATTCCATACAATATTTTGGTGCCTCACTACGCTCCTTGAACTTGCTATCCTCCGCAATAAAAAGCCAGCAAACTTGCGTCTTGGGAGAAGCTTTTATGTCACCCTTGCCTACATGGGTGTCTGCATTTTTAAGAGTACACCGTGCATTATGCATTGCAATTTCAGTGGACTTACTTGTTTCACCAATAAAGCGACACAATGAAATACGATGACTTCTTATTGTTCGAAATAGATGACAGCCGTAATGTAGCAAGATAGCATCCTCCCTGAAGTTCTTGACACATTTGTTCCAAATATGCGTTCATCGCCGCTTCAGAGTATCTGTGTCTACCCCGACGTGAACCAACCCACCCTGATATTGACCAACCCACCCTGATATGGACCAGCCCACCCTGGTATGGACAATCCCACACTGGTATGGACCGGCCCAGCCCGGTATGAACCAGCCCACCCTGATTTGGATCAGCCCAATCCACCCTGATATGGATCGGCCAACTCTGAAATGGACCAGCCCACCCTGATATGGGCCGGCCCAGCCTGGCATGGACCAGCCCACCCTGATTTCGACCAGCCCAACCCACCCTAATATGGATCGGTCCACTCTGATATGGACCAGCCCACCTTGATATGGACGAGCCCACCCTGGTATGGACCAGCCCATCCTAACTTGGACCAGCCAATATATGCTGGTCATCGTCCCATGCCCGTGAATAACACTGAAGCAGAATTAATGCGGCAGTGTGGACTTGCAGCAATCAAACCGAGGCATGGAGACATGTGCACAATAGTGTCCGTGCTTTCAAATTGATACCATTAGCGATTTTCATCTTGAACAATTCTGCTTATCGGCGTGCAAGTACATTTTATGTTCCGGAGATCGGCTGACATCTTCCCAGTTGGCTGATTGTGGAGAAGCTCGATCTTTGTTCACCGTCTCACGCAAATGAGAAGCACTTCGTTAGAAATTGTCATGTACCCGGGGATTTGAAATCGTGCCTGAAATAATTGAGCTGCTTAGTATGCAAGTACTGATGAAGCCTGGAATCAGAGATCAGAGCAGAGATCACTGGCTGAGATCAGAGCCGATGAAGGGCGAAAAGAGTAGTCCACCTACTACCGCACCGTCAGATGTTGAGTTGATGCTGATATTACCAGAAATACTGGAGGCGTACCAGGATGCCTCGCCAACGACGTCCGAGACAGTGGCCCGCGAAAGAGTAGGCTTCCGTAGGCCAATGCGATGGGCAACGTCCGCGGAAGCGCCAGGGACTCGGCATAGTTTTACAAGGCCGGTACCAGTGCAGTAACGCAAGACCAGGCCACTTATCACGCATGACAGAAAGGCACTACATCATATCGTACAACAATGCGCCTAGCTGGAAAGGTAGGTTGGCCCAAACCTATAAAGTCGGTTTGCCAACTTTCACCTGATTCAGATTCGAAAAGGAAAAGTCGCCTAGCCACGCGACGTTCTAGTAGAATATGCGATCTTCTTGAAGTGCATAATGTTCACTGATCCTTCAGTAAATGTATCGTAAATACCATTCGTTGATGGTTTCGAGTCACCTTTGCACAAACCCAGCATCTTAGGACCTTACTGCAAACGGTGCAAGCTGGAGACAACAGTTCACCGTCCGAAGGTCACACCAGTGCAAAACTTAGCAACATTCGGAGAAATCTGGCTCTTTTTCTTGGGGGAGGGCTCCGCTGCGGCAAACTGCTGCATAGCCCGTCGATGCCCTGTCATAGGCACTCAGAAAACGGCTTTCTGTACTGCGGCAGATCTCAGCAGCTAAAGTTGCTCGCACCGTTTGTCCAAGCTTACAGTATCTTCCCTTCACAGGCTTGACCCAAATGAACACATGTTGCTCTCTTTAAGTCTGAACAATTTATGACTTTATTACTTTAGTTTGTTATTTGCGAATGAATGTCACACGACAGAGCATGACATAATCATCCAAGTCGCGAAGCTTCACGTGTATCTCTTAGCCTTTGTTGATCCAACCAACCTGCTGATATGCTTAGTGACACTTGTAGATCCCTCTATTCACCTGCAAGAGAACATACGTTAAGCTTTCTGGCTGTGGGCGGATAATGGCGGACAACATCCGCTAAACGATTTTGCCATGCCATGCCACCTCGTGTGTGACAACCACATTCTATCACATGCATGTGGGATTTATCATGCTGCGATGTACCCCTCCGGCAAGTGTCGGTGCAGGACTCGACAGTCATCCCGGGGCAAGGCCGGGCGACACGTGTCGAGGCGAGTCTGGGCGACAGGTGTCGGTGCAGGATCCGACTGCCATCCTGGGGCGAGGCTGGGCGACAGGTGTCGATGCAGGATCCGACTGCCATCCTGGGGCGAGGCCGGGCGACAGGTGTCGGCGCAGGACCCGACTGCCATCCTGGGGCGAGGCTGGGCGACAGGTGTCGGTGCAAGACCCGACTGCCATCCTGGGGCGAGGCTAGGCGACAGGTGTCGGTGCAGGATCCGACTGCCATCCTGGGGCGAGGCCGGGCGACAGGTGTCGAGGCGAGGCTGAGCGAGAGGTGTCGGTGCAGGACCCGACTGCCATCCTGGGGCGAGGCTTAGCGATAGGTGTCGGTGCAGGACCCGACTGCCATCCTGGGGCGAGGCTGGGCGACAGGTGTCGGTGCAGGACCCGACTGCCATCCTGGGGCGAGGCTGAGCGACAGGTGTCGGTGCAGGACCCGACCGCCATCCTGGGGCGAGGCTGGGCGACAGGTGTCGGCGCAGGACCCGACTGCCATCCTGGGGCGAGGCTGGGCGACAGGTGTCGGCGCAGGACCCGACTGCCATCCTGGGGCGAGGCTGGGCGACAGGTGTCGGTGCAGGACCCGACTGCCATCCTGGGGCGAGGCTGGGCGACAGGTGTCGGTGCAGGATACGACTGCCATCCTGGGCGAGGCCGGGCGACAGGTGTCGGTGCAGGACCCGACTGCCATCCTGGGGCGATGCTGAGCGAGAGGTGTCGGTGCAGGATCCGACTGCTATCCTGGGGCGAGGCTGGGCGACAGGTGTCGACGCAGGACCCGACTGCCATACTGGGGGGCGGGCGACAGGTGTCGGCGAGGACCCGACGCCACCGCGAGGCTCAGCGACAGGTGTCGGCGCAGGACCCGACTACCATCCTGGGGCGAGGCTGAGCGAGAGGTGTCGTTGCAAGACCCGACTGCCATCCTGGAGCGAGGCTGAACGACACGCTTAAGATGCTGAGTTGTCCGGCAGTGTGTCGCTGTTTCTGATGGCTGATGATGCGTCCTTCAGAGCATCATGTCTACAACATTGGGCCTGGTCATATTGCTTAGTCATACATCGCATCTACAGCATGGGTCTGGTCACTTACTTGAGCATATGCACATCGTATCTACAACATTGAGTATGCCCATGCTACTTAGCCATACATCATATCTCCGACGTTGGGTCTGATGACTCAATTAGGCATACGTACGTCGTATCTACAACACTGGGTCTGGTCATCTTACTAGAGATGAAAAACGCCTGTCACTCGGCCATAGGTGTAACGATGTTCAGAATAATCGGAAAAATGAAGCCTGTGGAATGGCCGCAATGTATCCTGTTGATAAGGCACACCGCACACGGCTGAACAGGCATGTCTATGACGTAAAAGTGATTCTATCCAGCTGTTTTATCCATTCCACTAACCGATTATGACTGTCTCATGCATAGTGTTTAATATTGTTACTTAAACCTTGAACACGCAGTTCCATCTTAATTTCATTAAAACCCTCCGAGATACGATCCAGAGGAATCTCAGTCATGGGTTTAGTTCTTTAATTTCTTGATAGATTATCAATTTGGAGACACACAGGCTTTGCAGAGAAGTGAGCGTCTAATTAATGCTCTGATCTACATACAGTTCACATGCGCATCAGACAGCGAACACACGGGAGTACAATGTTATGCAGTGGTCAAAAGTTGGAACAGGTATTGTTGGTGGGATTTTGGAAATTTCTCCGGACTTACGGCGTTGTTGAAGTCGTCGTTTCACTGGCGCCTCCCGTCGTTGGATACGATGCTGTCCGAGGTCACCAGGGTAGAGGTGATGACTTGATGACTGTCCCTGGTGAGGCACCAGATGTCCGCGGTCGCGGCACCAGATGTCAGGTAGTCGTTACCCTGGCCGTGGGCAGACTAGGGATGGACCTGCGTGTTCTCGATACACCCCGGTTTGGTGTGAGGATAACTCGCTTATTAGCCACGTCGGCTCAGAAGCTCCGGGGGCCAAATGACTATGGGAGTTGGCAACGAATTTTCTCGACTAGAGTGCCAACGCCAGTGGACTGAGGTGACCGGGCGTTACCCCGGCATATGGCAAACACAGCGTCCGTCTCTGTGTGTCTCCTGGGTCCCTCCCTTTATTTTCAACGAGGTACAGGTATATATAAACACGGCACCGCCTACACTATACACCATCCCGAATAAGCATCGTTTTCATTGGTGAAATCGCGCGGCGCACTAGCTACAGTGTGTGCTGGGTCGTGATTGGTTAGTCGGGCAACGGCAATTGCTCGGAGGGCGTGGTAGGTCACAAGGTTACATGCACTTGCACCGAGCGTGCGTTGACATTGGCTCCGTGCAGACGGAGGTGCTGTGACGGCTGGGCTGTCGGCATGGCAACCCGCCAGGTTGCGGAGTCCTTCCGGCTGGTGGCGGCCGTGTCAGGACAAGATAGGAATGCCTCTGCTGGTAGGCTTGTGAAAGAACACGACCAGAGTGGGCTGGGTCTGATTAATGCTATAAATTAATCTCTAGAGAAGGTGCAGGTGATATCCAATGGTCAAATTTGAACAACATTGTAACAAGCTCTCTTATGATACGTAGTTCATTTTATTATCAAATCATTTCACCCTGTCACTTTGTCGTTAAAGTGAAATGAAAGCAATTGACCACCCAATGTCTTATGGTAAAAGCGCGTCATAGGGGAGACCGGGGTCAAATGTAACAGTTTTTATATTTTCGAGTCAGGAGCGAAAACGTTTTGCGCTGGAGAACACTTTGTTGGATTTTCACAAACCTTGATGTTTTTCCCTTGCTGCGTATGTGAAAATATTTATAAATACATACCCTAAGGTGTCGAACTTTTGGTTTAAAAAAGTCACTTCAGGTGTTACAATTGACCCCATGTACGGGGCAATTGTAACAGCACCCGGGGTCAATTGTACCATGTTAACGAATGCTGCGGTGAAAGCCACTTTTATCGAAAACAACTTGTATTGAAAAACAATTGTATCTTACTCTCTGAGCTCTTCCTGGAATACAAATCACAGCTCCACCTTGCTCAGGACAAAAACCAACACCACATCATAAAAATGCGATTACGTAACGGATCAAAGCTCTTGCACCCGTAGGTCTTTCTGGATTCAAAAGCACAGCTTCTCAGGCTAAACAAACTAACTAGCAGGGCTCTGAGACCTAAAACACTTCTTGACTATTTGTACTGAAGTAGGGCAAAACATCAAACATCACAACTCGAAACATTTCCAATATCTGTGACGCTCGGTCTGTGGTCGCCTACTCGGTGTCCGATTCACAGTTTTCACATATGTACGCCTCATACTTTTCGACAGCGGTAAACGCCTCGTGGGCCCACATCGCGCACATCTCGCACCGGATCCACCTTTCTTTAGATCGACTGGTATTAAAACTCTCGACGCACACAAGGCAGAAAACTTCTTCAGCGTCATCACTACTGCTTGCCCTGCGGGTGGACTTCCGAGCCCTCTTGCCACCGGCCTTCTTCGTCTTCTTCTCTTCGTGCTTGTCCATGCTGAGGTTGAGCTTTTTCGGTGCTTGTTTGCGTTTCTTTCGACTCTGTTCTAGCTCGATCGCTCTCTTCTCTGGCGTATCTGTCAGAATTGCAGCCTTTCGCTTCCTCCGTCCCGTACTGATGCTTTTCCTTGGGCCTGCCTTGGGCAGAGGCCGAATGTCTTCAGGGGTGAGCGGTGTCGAAGCGATCCCTGATAGACCAGGCTGTTCGATCGCTGATGGACCAGGCTGTTGGCTCTCCGATGAACCAGGCTGTTGGATTCCCGATGGACCAGGCTATTCGATCTCCGATGAACCAGGCTGTTCCATCGCCGATGGACCAGGGTGTTCGATTCCCGATGGACCAGGATGTCCGATCACCGGTGGATCAGCCTGTCCGATACCCGATGGCTCAGAATCTGCAGGATGTGCTATGTCATCTGTGGTCTCGCCTTCGGATGTATGGCTGGCGGAGAGTGCAGTCAGTTCCGTTCTGGGTCGGTCTGTAACGTTGCTTGGTGCAAAGTCTTCGTTGATGAACATGTCTGGATTGTACGGACTGATTCCTGTTGTCCGGAAGCCACTCTGGATGTTCTTTGGGGTAAACGCCGATACCCAGGCCTCCGCAGCGATCTGTGGGATGTCGTAGATGCTGGCAGTTTTTCCTGGATTGCTTCTCATCCACGCATTCATGTGATGTAGATATATGCTTCTCTTAAACGGGCCGTACACGCTTCTGTCCAGGGGCTGGAGGCGGTGGGAGCAGTGAGGAGGAAAGGAGAGCATAATTACTTCGCTGTCCTTGGCCAGGTCTAGGACTTCCACACTGAGATGGGACACGTGGTTGTCGAGCAGCAGCAACACCGGTGACTCGGGCGTCGACTTCACATGTAGGATGAAGTGCTTCATGAAGGTCGCGAAGTGCTCCGAAGTCATCCAACCAGACTTGATTGCAGTGCCAATACAACCCACCGGTCCACCACGAACAAACCATTCGTGGTATCGGACTCTTGGAAACACGAACTTCGGTGGCACAGTGTTGCCCATTGCGCTAGTAGCAGCACACATGGTAACGAGATGTCCCCGCTCTCCCGAGGTGAGTCCTCCCACATGTTTCACGCCTTTCCCAGCCACCACTGCCGTCGGCTTCTGCACTGTCGTACAGCCAGTTTCATCAAGGTTCCATATCTTTGACGGATCAAGTTCGTGTCTTGCGAGGACGATCCCCAGCTTATCGAAGAAGTTCTTCACGTTTTCACGATTGAAGCTGGTTGCACGTGCCAAACTGGTGGCCTGCGGTGACCTAATGGCGAGCTGCGGGTTCCGCTTCAGAAAGGAGTTGAACCAGTCGACTCCTGCTCGTCTCTGATCCGTCCAGGAGCTGGGAACTTTCATATCTCGGGACATCGCGCACTGGTAGGCGAGAACCCTGACCTCCATCGGCATCAGACCAAAAAACGCCTCCGATGATTTGAGTAGATAGTCAGTGAGTATCTTCTCATCGCCTGGTGAAAAGACCTTGTTGTGCGGGTTGTAGCCGACTGTGATATCCATTCCTTCTTTCTTCTGTTTCATGTAACGAGACAACGTCACATGACACATTCCATACTGGGCTGAGGCTTTTCTCACCGTCAACCCGCCTTCCATAACCGCGGCAACAGCTTCCTGGGCTGTCTCCAGGCGGGTCCCGCGGTCAGAAATTCGTTCTCGAGAGCGAGGCATCGTCTGAAAATCGGAAACATTCATTGACCAGCGCCCAACGACATTCTGTAGTAAATGCATACTTAATAGTATGGCCATATGGGTCAATTGTAACACTGTTACAATTGACCCCAGCAAAAATGTTATAATTGACCCCGCCAAGCCGCGCCATCTTAGAGACGAAACTGATGCAAAACACGGCAGCGTGGGCGGCAGCTACGGCGCTACATTTTTGGCTAATTAGCCCCACTCCGCTCAATCAAACTCTTAGATCCATATCTAGTGAGATACGTGAATGAGCTAATAATTAAACAAAATCATCAAATTTACAACACACCCTCAAAAACACATAATTGTGAACAGCACTCGACTCACTTGTCGCAACGGCGTGAAACCCCGTGAGGAAAGGAAACAGCTGACTGTGCATATCCAGTACTGCCGCCAGCGCCATCCATCAGCGGGTTTCGGAACCATGGCTACTGTTACAATTGCCCCGTGTTACATTTGACCCCAGTCTCCCCTACATCTTCTGTGTGATGTGCTGACAATTTCCAATGTTCTTAACGAAACTAAAATAGAGCGTGCTACATTTCCATATCGTCTTGAATAACTTCCATGAAGGTTTAATCCTATCACTTTTGCATTCAATTCCAGAATTCGTGTTCCAATTATCACATCGTACTGCATTAAATTGTATATCACATGTTCTACACTACCGAATTAATAGCCAATGGTCTCAAATAAGCCGACATACAATCAGCTGTCTTTTGATGCCATGTTGAACTATTTTTATAGATACCTAACCCTGTCATTTTTGCACTCAATTAAAAGATGTCTGAAATTATCACATTATGCTCCTTCAAATTGAATATCGGATGTTCTACATACGCGAATTAATTTACAATGGTCTCAAATAAACTGGAATAAAATCAGCTATATTCTGATGTCATACTCGACTACTTTTATAGATATTTAACCCTGTCATTTTTGCACTCAACTCCAAGATTTATATGTCAAATAATCACATTGTATTACTTTTATTTGTATATCAGATGTTGTGCATTGGCGAATTAATTTCCAATGGTCGCAAATAAACCGCCATAGAATAAGCTGCCTTCTGATGTAATACTCGACTACTTTTATAGATATCTTACTCTGTTATTTTTTACCTTTTGATATGAAGCTGTCCTGAATTATTCAGGTTCTGGCATGGCTCGATGCACGTCAAGCGCCGACAGTTGTTGCCCAGAGGATCCGGAGGGCCGCCGATGGGTGACATGACAAAAATAACGTACGTCATAATAAACGTAAATAAAGTCCCATCCTTCAGCAATACTAAGCAGCATCGGCTCTGCCACGTCAAAATGGCATATGAGAAATTCACGGTTGTAGATGCATTCTTTCTATTCAACGCCCATAAGCGCAATCTTCCTAGACAATATCGAGAAAACCTATCGGCCTCCACTGTACTAGTGGTAGAACTCATGTCAGATACATCGCTTAGTGTTTCAAATCTGAAAATATACCTGTTACTTTGACGTTGGGGCCAATTTATGAATGGCGGTGGGCGGTCGGGGACGGGCCGGGCCCCCCAGCATCGCCGCCAGCGTCGCCGCCAGGGTCCGGCTGTCTATGGTGGAAAGTTCCAGGATGCAATGCGCAAAGTAACAATATGCGTAATATATCACTGTAAAAGGCAATGGAATTGACGTCTGAAGGAAAACTAGCTTTCATACATGTAATTCGCATCATATTTGATGGAGTCTCATAAATTGGAACTATATTTTTCGCGCACACATTAATGAACATCCGGGCGCGCTTGTCGCGTGCGCACGCTTCAGAGTTCTTGAATGGCATCAGGAACCTACCTGTTTTCTTTCTTTACTGGGGTGCCCCTGATGTCCGCATTAACATTGCGTCTGACGCCTAACGAGTATGAATAATGAACAGATGCGCTATATACCGCTCAAAACCTTGGGGGCCCGGCCGCTGAATTTCTCCAACGTATGCTATAGCTACGGACAAACCTGACGTGGGCGGAGATTAAGCAAGTGATGAGGGAACGATATTCCGACCTCGCCGATCAAAAGAACGCATAAGAATCACCGAGGAGGCTACGCCAACACCGTACTGAACCGATACATAATTACTGGGAGAGAATCATTTCACTAGAAAAGGAAGCCTATTTAAATATTAACCCTCGGGGGTCTTCAACCGCCCCCTTCAGATTTTTCGCGGATAGCGGACGAACGGCGCGCGGCCGCGCGCCCAAATTTGGCATACGTTTTCCCACATCAATTTCACATGCTGATTCGAAATTTTTAGGTCATGTCATCTACGGTCAACGAGGTAGTCAAGGTCAAGTGAGGTCACCTCCAAGAAAGTTCAACCAGTCGTCACGCTTTAACGGATACAGATATTTTAATGAAACTTTCAGCGTTTGCTTATCTTTACGGATACAACAAAACGTAAGAGTTGAATTTTGCATTTTCGTTTTTGACTACATATAAATTTTACCTATTTGCTGAATTACAGTTAAAATATAGGATTCTGGCTAAAGTAAGCATTTTTTAGTAGGACAAGTTGACTTCCAACAACGTTTATCGGTCTGCTCTACCCATTGGAAAAGGAAAATGAAAAAAAACTTGAAAACTCCAGATTTTGAAATTGAAAAAATGTATTCTTTGGGGGCCAAAAATAATATAGCCCTGGTCAATTAAAAAAAAATCCCCTGCCCATTAATAGGTAGGCAGGAGTGCCTTCCATACCCGTGCGACCTAATTACGTTAAATTCCAAGGGTGAGAGGTAGGTGATGGTAAGCAAATCAAGGCAGGTCACACCACTCCCCGCTCCTGTTTCTTGCTGGACAGATCCCGCCACCAGATATTAGTAAAAGATGTTCCTGAAACCCTCTCAGACAATTAGCAATGCTAGTAACGTCTTCGAGTGCTCCACGAAAATAACTGTTTTAGGCGTTAATGGGGAAATAATACAAAATCATAACCTTGCACAAGCATTTCCTAAACTACTACTACACTAAGGAGAAAGGACGACCAAGTATGAAGAAGAAGAAAGAAAAGAAAACATGATTCTTAAAAGAAAATGTCCGAATGATACCAGATCACCATGCATAGCACATTACCATTACCAACATTTATTGAAAAAGTTCATATTTTCTAATAATGTATTGTCTGATGTGTTTCTTCAAGATCATTTTACTTCTAGGTACATCATCAATCCTGTGGAAGTGAGAGCAGATTGTTTTATTCCGGGCTTTTGGTGCAATAAAGGGTAATGAAAACATTCTATAATTGATATGAGAAAAGAGTATTTGAAAATGTTGTCTAACTCTGAGGCCACCTTGTTCATAGAGTTGAAACATATTAGAAAGAGGTGCTGGTAATGATTGATTTAGAAAACCTAGCATGATGTAAATACATTGCTCATCAACTATGTCCAGAAACTTTAGAACTCTATGTTTAATAAACAATTCATTGGTATGGTATAAGTACGGTTTCTTATCAACAATCCTAATAACACGCTTCTGCAACTTAATAATTTTATCAAGCTTAGAGTGATACGTACTTCCCCAGATAACAGCACAGTAATTTAAATATGGCAATATTAGAGAATTATACAGAAGAAGCAATTCACAAGTTGATAAAAGTACCTAGACTTGCCTATAATTCTAATATTCCTGCTAAGTTTTGAAGAGATGGCATTTATATGGCTTTTCCATGTCATGTCTTCATAAATAAATACACCGAAATATTTTATACAGCTATGCCTTCTAATATTGGAAGTATTTATTTTGACATCAAGGTCATCACATGGTTTCCTGGAAAAAAAATTGATATCCAGTCTTCTCAGCATTAATAGATAATCTGTTGGTATGAAACCATGTAATTATTTTGGGTATTACCTCATTTACTTTACTTTGTAATTCAGAATGATCATTAGCTGTAAGAGTTACGGCAGTGTCGTCTGCAAATAGGTAAAAGCTAGCCAAATTGGAAACATTGCAGAGATCGTTAATGTATAGAGTAAATAGCAGAGGTCCAAGAATCGAACCTTGAGGAACACCTTTTGTGACATGTAATGGTTGGGAGATGATGTCATGTATCTAGGTTCTTTGAGATCTATTTGATAGGTATGAGGCTAACAGTTTATATATATGTCCTCTAAAGCCAATAAAGTTCAATTTTTGTAACAAAATGCTGATGCTGACGGTGTCAAAAGCTTTTTTAAAATCAAGATGCAGAGTACAAACTAACAAACTACAAATTTCGCTGTCCTTTTCTCATTTCAAATTTGTTTTCTTCACATATCCCTAAAATGAACTGCCCAGAGTCAAAAACATTAGGTAAGTCGTGAAAAGTCGTGAAAATCTAGCCCCTGGTGACGTCACTTTTGGGGGGAAATTGTTTTGGAGGGTGGACCCGGAACCTACTCGTCGAGCGCTTTCCGATGACACCTCTTTCGTTTCCGTGCGATGTAGGGGGTTTTGATTTTAGAGAGGGGTCTTCAACCGCCCCTCCCCCCCCCTCCGAGACGGGGTGTGAGGATTTGACCGGAAAGGCGGCGCGGGTTAAAGAGTCGAAAAACCAAGGAGTTCACAGCCTTTGCGGAGAAGCTGAATGCAATGATGTCAACTCAGATGAAAACGCAGATGGAAATGTTTACGTCGATGTGGAAATAGTCAATTATGATAATTAATAAGTACCAATAAGTCGCAGTAATTAATAAGACGAATGTTAACAGGCTCAGTACAGCTACACCTGCGATGACGCTGTGACGTCATCTATAATGGAATGCGCTGCTCCGGTATGAAGCGCATCATGTGAGACGCTGTGGCGCCCACTCAACTGCTGTCTCCTGTGACACCAGTGTTACTCTGTTACAGAATGTCAACTATGGCCAAAATGTTCCCTTGTTAATCCTCACGTGTTGAAACCTACCACGAAACTTTGTTCTTACCACGCGGAATGTTGTACGCAATGCACGAGACATGGAGAATGCATGTGCCTGTCGCCGGAGCCGGTGTATCTTACCTGCTATTTAAAGTGAACCATACATTGCATGTGTTTGAGAAAAGCGTAGACCTATACCTAACGGATCATCCGCAGTTCCCGTACATTAACAAGATAAAATCTCAACTCCACGACCGCCTGACTATATGCCGAGTACAAATAGCGGACATCTTGGAAGCAGTTCAAGCATCCAACCCACACAGACAAAAAGGTCCGTACTTCCTTTTGTCGGAGAAGCACTGTCATTTCTGTTCGGAACAACCACCGACGCTGAGTTAGAGGCGGTCCTCAACAAACTGAACACGTTAGAAGTGAACTATGACCAAGTTATACATGTATTAGGCGAAAGCGTAATGCACCGCACAACGAAAGAAATCCAAATCAACCAAAATGCAATTAATCACATCAGTCAACTAGTAAACAATGTCTCTCATAAAGTTGCAAACCTTGAACAGAACGAAGTACAACGTCTAGGTATATACATTAAACTACAGAACCAAATCGCAAAAGTAATTGACACAGCTGGCTCCATTCTCCAGGAAGCCAGTGTGCAGCACTCCGAATTACAACTCCAACTCAGCTTGATTGCTCATGGAATTCTGTCCCGTACATTTATCGAGCCAGCCCAATTACATGACCTTCTGTCACACGTGTAAAACGCCCTACCCAACGAAAAGGCACTCCCTTACCGCCCGAACGAAATAAAAAAAGAACTACTCGATGATACATGTTTCCTTAGTGATGATAAGATCAAAACCGTATGTCGTACTGCCAATTCCAGTAGTAATAATTCCCGACCAATTTGAAATATTCGAATTATTCAATGTGTACTTTCCCCACAACCGCTTTTCATTGGAAACAAGATATAATACAGAAAAAAACTAACTTCTTCGCAATTAGCAAAGACAAAACCAGATACATAGAAATTGAAGAAAACATCAACCACTGCCTCACACGTCAGTTGTCATTCTGCCCTTTTCATAGCGCCGAACTTCCATAAAACTTCCGAAAAAAACCGAACTTCCACTTCCACCACGTCGTCCTGCATAAAAGCGCTATACTTCCATGACTTGTCAGAAATCACCCCTCCATGTAAAACTTTAGTTTCAAAGAAAGATACCCTTAAGGCAGTAGAAATAAGCCGAAACCTTTGGCTTGTCATCACCGGAAACCCCGTGGTAGCCCAATTATTATGTGAAAATGGTACAACAGAGTTTACCACCACGAATACCACCCAACTGATATATTTGAGGGATAGCTGTTCGCTATTGTCTCCGTATTTCAGAGTTCACACTGTAAAAATACAAACCTGCCGTTTTGACGTCGACCACATCCAGTCGCTACACAAACAAATATTCCGTCTGGCCGAGCTGACTACAAAAACCCTCCAGGTTTAGTCACCTAAGATAGAAACCGATACAGAATCCGCCGTCCTAGCTAACCTACCTGACGTCAACATTCCGATATCTCAACTTCAAATGCAGCTGCGGTCTGTACGAGATCATGAGTACCAGTCTAAACTGACTCACTCGACACTGGTAGTCCCGGTGGCCTTGGTGATTGCTGCAAGGAGCTGCCTCGTGTACTGGATTGTGAAACATCAACAAAGCTCTGCTCCCGTAGTCCAAACGTAACACCTTAATAACCCTCACCCTGAGACACCCGGTGAAGCCGTCCTCATTGTTCGACCATGAACCGAGTTGACCACTGAGGCCGATCTGACTAGCAAATTAGACTGCTTCAGCCCGTCGCCCCGACAGCATCATGGAGTTCGAGATTACCCAAGTTCTCGCCCGTCGTCATGGTCTTCGCGATGAAGAATGTCTCTGTTCTTGGGCCGGCTTCGATAGAAGAGAGGATTCGTGGGTAGAGTTGTCGCTTCTCCCGACCGACCTCTACCAACGAATGAGGAACCTCCGGACGCCGCTGCCTTTCGACCGATATAGCCCGCAAAAAAGGCCGGGACCCCGGTCTACAAGACACGAAAGCTACCAAGACGTAGATGACTGGTGTACCTGCTGCGAGACAGGAATGTGGGACTGCTTATCACATTCACCTCGTCAGCAGCCAGCGGACGGTTCCGCCAACGCAGCAGCGGAATCCGGTGAGGCCAACGCCGCTCCGGGAGCAGTGGCCGCCGCCGTGTCCACCGACGCCTCTGGCCCGATCAACCCGCCCCGCAACCTGCCACTGCAGAGCTGGCGGTACCGGAAACTCCCGCCGCCGTTATCACGGGCGCTCGTCTTCGACAACAGATCTTGGCGCGATACGCCCGGCTCCAGGCTTGGCGTCAAGCTAGCCTCGCCGCACCTCCAGAAATGCCGCCTCTGGTATTACCGGACAACGAACCGGAACGCGACAGTCGAATGCACCTACGAGGAGAGCGTTCGTATGACCCGGCTGAGTGAGCAATAACCGAAGGCAAGTGCTCAACCGTCGTCTGCGGTCTGAACTGTAGTTGAAGCAATTTAGTGCGCGCCTGGTTTGTGAATAACCATATATGAGTTGTAACGTGTCTATTTAGGGGAGTTTGTATAACGTCTTCAGTTAAGACATTTCGTGTGATGTGTTTAATTAAGGAATTGTACGTAATACGTATATTTATGGATTTGTGTGTGACTGTTTATTAACATGGGCCAGGGACAACTGGAACCCTACGATTATGCCGCTTAAATTAAGAGCAAAGCAACCGTACGCTCATGGAATTAAATAGTGTATGTATCACCACGTAATTTTGTGATTGTGTTATGGCCGTGATTCATCCAGTGGATCGTAGAATTTAATTGGTCAATTAATACTCCATATATCAAACCTTGGCGATGTAGCTGTAACGGTGTTCAAAATAATCGGACAAATCAAGCCTCTGGAATGGCCGCAATGCATCCTGTTGATAAGGCACACCGCACACGGCTGAACAGGCATGTCTATGACAAATCGTCGGATAACGTGGCCCCGTCCAAACATGGCATTCCTAAAATGTTCTGGCACGGCCGCCACCGGCCGGAAGAACTCCGCAACCTGGCGCGTTGCAATGCCGACAGCCCAGCCCACACAGCACTTCCGTCTGCACGGATCCAATGTCAACACCCCCTCGGTGCAAGTGCATGTAACCTTGTGACCTACCACGCCCTCCTAGCAATGGCCTTTGCTCGACTAACCAATCACGATCCAGCACACACTGTAGCTAGTGCGCCGCGCGAGTTCCCGAATGAAAACGATGCATATCCGGGATGGTGTATAGTGTATGCGGTGCCGTGTTCATATACACCCGTACCTCGTTGAACATAAAGGTAGAGACCCAGGAGACACACAGAGACGGACGCTGTGTTTGCCATATACCGGGGTAACGCCCGGTCACCTCAGTCCACTGGCGTTGGCACTCTAATCGAGAAAATTCGTTGCCAACTCCCATAGTCATTTGGCCCCCGGAGCTTCTGAGCCAACGTGGCTAATAAGCGAGTTATCCTCACACCAAACCGGGGTGTATCGAGAACACGCAGGTCCATCCCTAGTCTGCCCACGGCCAGGGTAACAACTACCTGACATAAGCATAGGTGACAGGTATTTGAAAAATATCTCCAGTTATGTTGACAACCTACGTCACAGTATTACCATTGAGTATGCATTACATATATCATCGAGCCGGTTTGCTTCTTAACATACCCAGCCCATTTGTTTTCATAATCATCCGAACATATACGTACTCATCTTGTTTCAGTACACGGAGGATAAGCGTACCGAAGCAAGTTAGTAGCTATGGTGGAGGCGAGAGGGGGCTGAAAACAAAACTCTACCATTGGAGGTAAAGTCCATAGGTTTTAACATTGAGTAGTGCTCTAAGGTTCCTAATTTCAACGGGACAGACTTTGACTGTGCGAGAGCGGCTTTAAGTGCCATAAGATGGGAAGAAGAACTCTCCAATTTAAATACCTGTGAAATGTGGGAAAAGTTAAATTCTTAGAAGGAAATTCAGATTAGACATGTCGCCCAAAAGCAAAGGTGCAAAAGAAGGGTAGGAAAGCCATCACGGCTTACATCAGACTTGATAAAGCAATTTAGGCTAGTAAATTTTTTTCGAGCATTTCGAGTGTTTAATGAAGCATCAAATGTCGTAAATATAAGGTCATGGATGTGTCGTAATGTCGTAAATATGAGGTCAAGCAAAAAAAAAAAAAACAGAGCAGCGAAGCGAGCAAAGAATTTGATTTGTCTAGGAACTGTAATGGGAACAGCAAAAAGTTCCTTCGTTTGCACAAGCTGAGTAAAGTTTCTAGCACAATTGGTCCACTGGATGTAAATGGAACTATATTGGGTGAGGATTGTGAGAAGGTTGAGGAGCTGAGCAAGCAGTATCAGTGTTTACATCGGAAGATATGACCAATCTGCCGACCGTACACCATAGTTCAGTGACATGTAATTGTATAAACGATGTTGATTTCATTGATAGAGATGCTGTTTTCAATAATATCAGGAAAATAAAGCCACAGAAGACAGCAGGACCTGATGAAATTTATGCTATCGTATTGCGGGAAGCTGAAAAAGAACTGACATTTCCACTTAGTATAATAATTTGTAGATCAGTTTCACAAAATTAAATTCCAACAGATTAGAAAAGGGCGATTGTAGTTCCTATTTTCAAAAAGGTGAAAGAAGGAAAGTTGAAAACTATAAGCCAGTAAGTTTGAAATCCCTAGTTTAGAAAAGTACTCGAATCAATTATCGAATCATTGTATTCGAATCAATTATCAAGGATGAAATATTTAATTATTTGGAAGGAAGCAGATTGATTCAAAATACTCAACATGGGTTTAGAAAAGGGCGATCGTATCTTACAAATCTCTTGGACTTTTTGAACTTCGCTACAGAACAATTTGATGAGGGAAATCAGGTTGATGTAGCATATCTTGACTTTAGTAAGGCTTTTGACAAGATACCCCATAAACAGTTAATGATCCAGCTTCAGGTCCATGGTATTGCAGGTAGCATCTTAAAATGGATCGAGTTGGGGCTTTCTGATAGACAGCAAAGAGTGATGCTAAATGGTACAAAGTCATCATGGCAAAATGTTCTTAGTGGAGTCCCCCAGGGGTCAGTACTGGGGCCACTACTGTTCATTATATTTGTAAGTAGCATTGAAAGTGGCCTAAGCAGTAAGAGTTTGAAATTTGAGGATGATTTGAATGTCTTTAGGGCAATAACAGGGCACAGTGACTATATCACGCTGCAGAAAGACTCAGACGAACTTGTGATGTGGTCCGAAGGATGGAAAATTAAATTCATTTTCGATAAGTCCAAAATCATGCATGTAGGGAAGCAGCGTATGAAGGCCCCATACTTGATGGGTTTCCAAGTACTATCAGTGACTCAAGAGGAGACGAATTTAGATGTTATTCTAAACACAATATTGGGGGCATGAGAACAGACCAGGGAAGCCAGGAAGAAGGAACTGCGAATGCTTGGGGCAATAAATAGGAATGTATCATACAGAAGAGAGGAAGTCAACAGGAAGCTTTATTGTGCATATGTCAGGCCACATTTGGAATACTGCACCCAAGCTTGGTCTCCTAGCAGTGAAAAATATTCTTGGCTTTTAGGGAGTACAAAAGAGGGCTGCAAAAATGGTTAATGGTATAAGCAACTTGGCATATGAGGAATGATTGAAGAAATTGAATATGTTTTCACTGAGATATAGAAGGCTGAGAGGTGGTCTCATCTAGGTCTTTAAATTTTTCCGTGGTCTGGAGAAGGAATTTCTGAGGGAAATGTTTGAATTTAACAGAAATTATGCACTTAGAGGTCATCAATTCAAAGTTAAGGTTAACCACAGCGGGACAAGGTTAAGGCAATCTTTCTTACTGGAACCAGCTGCCAGAAACCATTTTAAGTAGCAGCACATTGAACCTGTTTTAAAAAAGCGCAGACTATCATTATAAGAATAGAGGACTTGCTTTTCAGTATTTCAGGGAAGGCTGATCGGCGGGTTTGGTGGGAAACTGGTCGAGTGTTCGGAGTGCAACCAAGATGGGCCCTTGTGGCTGACAGTTGCACTAATATTTGATGTCTTTATGTCTTTATGTTCATGTGCAAGAAAAAATACCATGTCATTTGTGCAATTTTGTTGGCGATATCTTTTGTGGGCGTGGGGGATCAATTAATCAGGTGTATGAAACTGTTTGTTGCAGTGTTTTGATGCACGATATTTATCATTCTAGCACATCAGGGCCGCCATTTTGCCACACTACAGACATGTGGAATATTTTCTTCCCGCTCGATCACAAACAGGTTGAGTAATTCATGGGCACTATATGATCAACATGGTAGACGCGCCCTAAAGCCCACGGAACTAACTATGGTTGAGTAATTCATAAATGTATTACCAATGTAAATATTTCATATAGGTTTTTTTCTGAAACCTGCCAAACGTGTAGGAATGTACAAAGTATTGGATAGGGCACAAACATGGAGACATGGGCAGGTCCAAATATAATTTGGGGAGGAATACTACATAGGGTCCTATGTAAAAAGTTGTGATTGTTGAATTATTTGGAGAGGGATGCAGAGCCGACATTCGAGGGGGCAAGTGTACCACCAAAAGCGCACAAAGCTATACACCTGCGACTCGCATGTTGTTCGTCTTATTCTTCGGAAGTGTGTACGACATGAGCATTTAGGATAAATAGCGCAGAAATCATGCTCACTTTACGATTTCTAGATTTCGCTACAATGCAGATCACTTTTGATCACCAAGTCAGTGTTTTGTTCAGCCTGTTTCAGTGTTGTGAGCAATGAGTGCGTCACTTCCACCTGCAACTACACATGCTGCTGAATGGTGAGATATAATTGAATAAATGCAACATTGAAGATCATATATAGACAACAACATCCTTTTTTGTTCCATTTTAGCATCTATCGGGGATAATTCGCATTCGCACTTTGGTGTAAGGGGTCTTACTGTGAGCCATCAACATGTGACAGCCTGGCAGTGTCTGATATTGTGTAGGTAACATGTTTGACAGTTTTTCATCTCTGCATGCTGCTTAGATATTCCTCGTACCTGCAACATTGGGTCCGGCTAATGCTATTTAAGCATATTGACTGCCTCGAGGTGTACACTTCGTGCTTTTTTGTTCCTCTTTGCGTTTTCCTTTACATGGTTCACTGCATATTATGTGCCCATGCCATCGATATTTCAAGTTTTTCATAACAATAGCAAGTTATTCAGCTAGGGCGGGAACACTGTTGTCAGCCAGCAGTGCTGGTGACAGCCAGCAGCTATGTTGTCACCCAGCAGCTATGTTGTCAGCCAACAGCTATGTTATCACCCAACAGCTCTGCTGTCAGCCAATAACTCTGTTGTCAGCCAGCAGCTATATTGTCAGCCAGCAGCTCTATTGTCAACCGGCAGTTCTGTTCTCGTTTGAAAGTGACATCCCCGTTGGGGACCGGCAGCTGCCAGGGCAGTTCGTCTGGGGGGCCGCAGCAGGTCAGTGACCTCAGGGCCCGGAGTCAGGGCGTGGCGACTGCCTGCCTTCCACAGTCTCATCAGCCAGACTACGGCCGGCTATCCGAACAGCTAGCTGTCGCCTGCGTCGCACCACTCTCTCCTATCACCAAATACATGCGAACTTATTGTCATTCGACCTTATCTGGCATATTCTGCATTTCAATATTACCGCTGTAATGTTGGTATGATAGCCTTTCGCCGGGGAGGCGGGCCAATTTTGTGCAAATGGCCCCGGGCGGATAGGATCGTTCGGGGAGGCTGGTGGCCTGGCCGCTGCAGCCACGTAGTTACCCCGTGGAGGGGGAGGGGGCACGTGAGGTCATCAGTTGGGAGATGAGCCACGGTGGCTCCGCTGATGGTGTCTCTGGCGAGGTCACCGACCTCAACCGTCTGCAGGGCTTGTTGGCAACAGGAGGTTACTGCTGAACTAATATTCGAATAGCGCGTTGGGTTTGCGGCTGGATACGTTCTTCTTGCAGGGATGTTCACGGGTTTCCCAACCACTGAGAAGTCCATTTAAATGAATTAATATGAAAACAATAGATAAAAAGAGCTGTGACTATCGTTTCCTTTTCGGAATTCTGAAGGATGACATGAGATGCGTGCATCAATGCAAAGCAACACTTTGATGTTAGGCTCACTTTGAATATTTTGCTGGAAGCACCCAACCTGTTGTAATACACGCGTATTACCAATCACTAGGATAACCTTAGCCACATTCAAAGATAGCAGCAGTTTTTCTCGAGAGTTCAGATAGTTCGATCCGGTGAACGAGTACCATTAGTGGTGGGTCTGAGGCCGCCTCAGGGGACACGGCGCCGGCCCCGGACCAGAGCCGGCACTGCTGCGGCAGTCGTTACACATCTGCATCAGCAGCTGGTCTCACACCACATGTCATTTGGCCAGTCTTTTGACGTGACAACCGACGATGTACCGTAGGCCGTTGTTCGCTGTTCGGCGATGTACCCGCTGTTTGGACAGCGGGTAAATCGCCCCATGCTATGAGACTGGGAGACGTCCACTGACATTTGAGGAGGCTCCTATCAGGAAATGGCCGGGGAAAAGGTGGGAAAGGAGACCGATAGGACAGTATGTCATGCTATCAAGGAGCCTCCAAGACTGGCAACGAGATCCCCATAAAATCTAAGCAGATCCCTAGAGAAGACGCAGGACAGAGATTGGTAGGAAACCCCAAGGAAGAAAAGGACGCAATCGAGATGGAAATGGAGCCACCCAAGTTAGACAAGAAGGCTTCTGATGCGCGGCAAGATAGTATTAATTAGGAAAACGAGGTCCCAAGATTGAAGAGGAGACCCCTACAAGAGAAAGTGACGACATGGGATCAGAGAGATTTTCCTGGACATAGCAGGTGGGCCCATGGTGGGTCAGAAGGTCTCCACAGTAATGAGAGAAGGCCACGGAGACCAATAAAATGATGTTCATACCTTGGAAGAGGAGAACCTTCTCTAGGAGAGAAGCTTTAGGACTAAGACGTAAAAGCACTTTAATAAGAGGATACTGAGGCTCCAAACACAGATGAAGAGGCCCCCAATACGTGAGAGGAGGCCCCTAATTTGAAGAAAAAAATCACCTAGGAGAAGATATGGGGCCACAGAAATCAAGAGAGTACTAAATATTGGGATGGAGGACCCAGGATTAACAAGGAGGCTCCAATACCGACAGGGAGACCCCAGAAAATGACAGAAGTCCCATGAGGGAAGAGAAAGCGAGTGGATATGATATAAGGGTTCGGAGTCGCAAAGGGAGGCCCCCAAACGGGTAAAACTCCACCAATATAGAAAAGGAGTAGTAGGAAGCACCGAATTAAGAGGAAGACACCACGACACTGGCAATGAGGCCCCATTGTGACCGCGAAGACCCCTGTAGTAGGAGAGGAAGGCCATCGGATAAGAGAGATGGCTCCCGGTCTGGAACAAATGCCACAAGATGGGTAAGAAGGACCCCAGGAAATGACCAGACCCCTGAGATAAGACAGGACGCTTGCACTTTGGAAGAGAGGGCACCTGGAAGAGCAGGAGAGTCCACCAGGAGATGAGAGGCCACCCTCAAGATTGGTAGCGATCCAATTAAAACACAGAGCAGGAGGTTCCAAAACGTGAGAGGATGCCCCTAATTTAACCCGTCCCGTCTCGGGGGGAGTCTTCAACCCCCCTCAGGCTTTTCGCGGATAGCGGACGAACGGCGTGCCGCAACGTGCCCAAATTTGGCATACCCCTTTCCACATCAATTTGACATGCTGATGCTAAAGTTTTAGGTCAGATCATCTAGGGTCAACGAGTTAGTCAAGGTCAAGTGAGGTCACCTCCAAAAACAACTTTAACTGATACAGATATTCTCTAATGAAACATTCAACCTTAGCCGCCCCGGTAGCTCAATTGGTTAGAGCGCTGGCCTGCACTGGTCTCCCCTGTGCTGGCAACACAGGGTTCGAGTCGCTTCGCGCGCTCGCATTTAGCCCCCGGCCTGGAGTGTCAGTTGGCAGCTGGCCCGACAAGGCTGGGGACGAGCTACCGGGCGGCCGTGTCGGTGCATTGGCGGCACGTTAAATTTTCGGTCTAAATACTGCCGTTGAACTGGAGTTGATGGATCGGATGGTGGGGCCAGGGTTCACCCAACAAGCTCTGCTTAGCAATAGAACCCTGGTTCCTCAAGCCACCCCAGCAACAATTCGGATTAAATTTATTTTTAAAAAAAACGTTTGCGTATCTTTACGGATGCAACAGAACGTACGCCAAAATTGAGTTGGAGCCATAGCTAAGTACAGCGCGTCCCGCAAACTCGAACCGGTCTCCCAAAATATCACGCTCGGGACTTACAATTCCAGTCTGTATTCCTAAAAATGGATCTGGGTATTACAACGTCACGTCGGGCTCCAAAAACTTGGCATCTAAGGCCCAAATAAGCACAGCGTGATCAGAAATTATTTTTTGTCGGTACCTGTAAATAAATCAAGCCATAGCCCTCCACAATAAGGAAGGATTCCGAAAAATGAATGTGCTTGTCAGGAAAATGTCTCTGGAGCACCGAACACAGCACCAGATGCCGCTACAAATCGCGTACCGCCCCCAAAAAAGCTGCAGCTTGACAAATCGGGGCAGAACACAAAAATATGGCACAAGAGGCCCGACAAATCAGGCTGGAATTCGGACTTTAATACAAATTCAGAAGAGATCCACACAAATCGCGTTGAGCCCAGGAAACTGGCGTTGGGTCAGGGGAGCCATACCCCTGGGAGCGAAAAGTCGCGCTGGAACTCCGAAAAATCGTACCGAAACCCAAAAATCGTACTGGCCCCACAAATGTGCGTCAGAAGCTACAAATAAACACAGCGGGGCCCTAAGAGCACAATGGGGGCCGAAAATGCACCTTCCAAAATGCACATTCTCGCAAAAACGACAGGGCCTTAATTAAAACATGCGTTGCAGCACCGAATAGCAGACAGGGCGCTCCAAAAAGACACCGGTAGCTTTTAAAGCACACTGGGACCATGAAACAACATAAGGGCCTGACAAAGAGGTTGGGGTCTGCAAAAAGCAACGTGGTCCCAACAATAGCAAAAAGACTGGCACTAAATAAACACATCGGGTTCTACGAAAGCGCCCCGGCACCTAAAAATATCATCGGTGCACAAAAAGGCAACATAACTGTGAAACGAGCAGGGGTATCGAAGATGCCCCTGACAACAATTGGCATTAACAAAGACAAATACACCACCAACAAAAATTAACTGGAGGTCTAAGACACATCCGTAAATAGAGAAAGGCGCAACGAGTCCAAAAGACAGCATTAAGACAGGGTCTCGGCTCGGTAGCTAATCTGGAAGCATGTTTAACCAGAGGTGAAAAAAGCGTCCGGCCTATCACCTACAAAATATCGAGCACCACTAGGCTGCTACATGTTGATGGCTTACAGCAAGACTCCGTACGCGTGTGAGCGAGCGCGAAATATCGACGATGGTGCTGAAATGAAACAAGGAAGAATGATTTAGCCTATATGTGATCGTCAATTTAACATCCAATCGCTTATATCTCAACATTCAGCAATATGTGCAACCATAGGCTGACGTGATACACTCGCTTCTCCGTGCACTGATACAGGCTGAAGACACTGGTTTGGTGATCAGCAGTGATATGGATTAAAGCGAGATATGAAATTGGTGAAACGATCATACGTGCACCTTTATTCTATGTTCATTACGCACTCACTTCCGGAGGATAAGATGAACCACTTACAGGCTACATGGGTGTAGCTTTGTATGATTTTGGGAGGGCACTTGCACCCCCGCCCCCTCCCATCACTCAATGTTGGTTGTGCCCCAACCGAAAAATTGCAACTTTTAACATGGGACCCTATGTAGTATTATACCAATCCATTTGCTGGTGCCCATTGCCTTCATCTATTGTGCTCCCCAATGATTGTGTAAAATTTCATGGAAGTTCACTTGTCAAATGTCATGTGCATGGGAATCAAAATAGGCTGTGATTAACAGATTTATGTCAAAATGATTCCAGTTCCCAGTGACAAGCCATGCACAAGACATTAGAGGAATCGACACATCGAAAAGTATTGTTAAACAATGATTACATCAAGCATGTCTGGTGCAAGGAACAATCAGACCATTGGGACTGCAAAAAACTGAACACCATACTCAAAAATTGAGGTGAGTACACTTTGCAGTTTCATCATGTGCACATGTTGACTTGCTTTGTCTTCTGCACTGGAACATGCATACAAAACAAATTCAAATAATTAATTAATATGTGAAATTATAACACACACTACAAGCTAATCTTGCTTCTTTTGGGTGTATCCGTAAACATATTGGTATTATTGTGGTGTAAAGTGCTCACAATTTCATTTACAATAATTGTGAGGTTAGGCTAGCATGTATTGTGTAACTGTGTTAATTTTATTTCAGACAAAAACGTGCTATTTTTAACTGAAAAAAAGGCAATGATTCTTAAAATTGCTATATTATTGAGCAAACAAATTGCGACTACATTGACGAAAAAAATATAAAAGGAGGTAGGGTAAACCAGGCTAGGTTATGTTAGGTGTAAACAATAGTATATTATTTTGCCTTCCAACTAAAAATAAGCATTTCTTATGGGAATTAGTGGTCACATCATCTTTATCATGCTGATGAACATGGCATTGACACATGCTGTTCTCCAAATCCATCGACTCCTTGAAAATTAAATTTACCAATACAAATTGAATTTCCTTGTGCTATAGCTCCAATGTCAAGGACAGAGTGTCATGGGTCATATTTTGTATTGGTTTCAACCGATTTATAGCACCTTTGGTGAGTGCAGCAATTCATGCTTATGATAAAACACGGGCTCTGATCCAAATAAATCAAATCCAAAGAAGTGACCAGATGAAACTAAAATACAAAAGGCTCATATTGGAAGAACCAAAACATTTGTTTCATGATAAGGATTCCACAGATCTGAGGGTGGAAAAATGCCTGAAGTGATATGCTAGACTGAGGAATAGTGTACATAATACTGCACCAATAATACTGCACCAAACTGTTTTATACGGCTGATATTCTGCATATAATACTGCACCAAACAGTTTTGTCTGACTGAGCAATTGCACAAGGTGTCATAGTATTTTTCCTTGCACATGAACAAAGCACCCTCAAGATTGCTATAATTTGCAGACATGATGTTGGCACTGGCGGATCCAAGAGGGGGCTATTCCGGCCATGGGCCCCCCGAAACGCTTCAAAGGGGGCCATCATGTCTTTCCCCCCCCCCCCAAACCAACAGAAGTAAACTAAACTAAAGTACGGTAGTTTTTTAAAATAGCGCTTCGGGTGATCTCCACTTTTAAATCTCCAATTTTAAATGTATTCTACCCCGTCCCGTCTCGGAGTGTCTTCAAATGCCCCACTCAGGTTTTTTCGCGGATAGTGGACGGACGACGCGAGGCAGCGCGCTGAAACTTGGCGTACCTTTTTCCACCTCAATTTTGCATGAAGTTTCAAAATTTTGAAGTCAGGTTGTCTACGGTCAACGAGTTAGTCAAGGTCAAGTGAGGTCGCCTCCAAAAAAGTTCAACCAGTTATCACGCTTTAACGGATACAGATATTATAATGAAACATTCAGCGTTTGCTTATGTTTATGGATGCAACAAAACGTACTAGAGAAGTTTTTTTTGGTTTTGACTACATATAAATTTTGCGTATTTGCCAAATTGCTGTTCAAATAGAGGATTCTGGCTAAGGTAAGCATTTTTATGAGGGCAAGTTCACTTCCAACACCGTTTCTCGGTCTGCTCTACCCATTGGAAAAGGAAAATTGAAGGGAAATTAAAGACACAATTATTTGTTTTTTTTTTTTGGGGGGGCGGCAAAAAATTAAAGCCCTGGTCGATTTCGCTATCCTATTCTTATTCCAAATACACTTTGTATTTTTCATGCATCCCCAAAATGAACTTTCTAGAGCCAAAAACATAATGTAAGTCGTGAAAAGTCGTGAAAATCTAGCCCCCTGGTGACGTCACTTTTTGGAGAAATTGTTTTTGGGTTGGACCTGGACCCTACTCGTCGAACGCTTTCTTATGATACCTATTTTGTTTCCGTGCGATGTTTAGTTTGGATTGTACAGGGGTTCCTAACCGTCCCCGCCACCCGAGACAGGGTGTCAGGATCTGACCGGAAAGACGGCGCAGGTTAATAAGCGTTTGGAAGCCCAATATGGTAGCATTGTAGACTCTGACGCACATCAAGGGTTCTAGCTGTTTATGTTCTGCTTACAGCATGAGTTGACAAAATCAGCAGTTTCATTATTCCTTAGTCAGATAGCTTCATAAATTTAGTTTAGCTAATAACGGGCAAGCAAACCCAGTGAGCCAGGTTCCGAAAGGGAAATTTGAACAGGATGTTATGTGTGTGTGTCCAGTTAAGTCCAGTTGAGCAGCTTGTTTCGTATGTTGATGTGGGTCGCTAAGACGAAGAGACAGGGCTGGGCTTGGCTGATTAAAAAAATAGCAAGAGGAGGTATGTAGGTATTTAAATCCCGAATAAGAGATAACTGGCAGGTTCGCAGGTAAGGGAGATTCGGGTGGTAGGACCGGGCTATCAAACTTTAATGGTTTTATTTCAGTTTAAGGTAGGCATCTATGAAACAAATTTTACACATGTACCCTCATGAAGCAAACAAATAGGTTACGTTCGGAGACTTCTGTTTTAAGTTGGATTTTTTATTGGGGGGATATTTTTCCAAGAAGTTTATCCTTAAAAATTGGTCAGGCAAGGTTAGGTTAGGTTAAGTTTTTTAAGTTGAATCTTTTGATGCAAAAAGTTGTTTGAAAACTTCCATTTTTAAAACAATACTTTTTCTTGGCTTGGCAGGTTAAATTCGGCTACATTTTTTCATCACTTTGAACATCACTTTTAATGCTATCTTACCAGAATAAAATCCAGTTTTTGGTATTACTTTGCCTCCCAACTGAAAGAAGGATGCACATCCAGAGGAAATGAGTTGCATCATGTTGACAATATTTGTAAGACAATATTTGTAAGACAATATTTGTAGACAATATCAGAAAAAGAAATGCCAAGAACTAAAAAATTACCTCACACCCCAAGCTTACACCTATGGTGATACCACTATATACTAGGATGATGATTTGGATGACCATGTTCAACAGGGAAGTACTCTGATAATAGGCTAGTCTTTTCTTTGAAGTCTGTTGGATGAAAAATGTATTGGCCTTTGGTAAGCTTCATCACCTTTTGTTCTGAAAAGTTTCAAATCTGATAGCACCAGACAAACTTTGCCTATTACTTAGCGCATACCTGGGTAGGTGCATATATAACTTCCTAGAATCTTGTGATTATTGACATATGTTTTGGTTATTATTACACTTAACACGCGCCCTGAAGGAGGGGGGAGGAAATCAGCCAACCCCTGCGGTTTTTCGTACATAACCCCAGATTTTACCGGCCGATATACGCCATTGTTTGGGTACCGGCTTAAAAATGACCGGCGGGTTGTTCAAAGCACGACAAATGGGAATCTGTCCAATATTTTTCGAGTTAGGGACAGTTGAAGTTAAAACAAATTCACCGCCAAACTACAAAAATCGGCGCTAATGCGCTTTCCATATATTGGCAAAAGGGAAGTGTTATCGGCAACACTAGCGACTTGTTTGATGTATATGGTTATGCTATGTAGTTTTAAAGTCATGTTAGGTCACCGAGGTCAAGTCAGGTCAAGTTCATGACAGTTTAGTGGAACCAAACATGGTCAACTGGAGTGCTGTCATAAACGCAAATGACTGTCATGCGAAT
The DNA here is from genome assembly GCA_034440575.1 of Imbricaverruca yamaguchii. Classification (NCBI taxonomy): domain Eukaryota; kingdom Metazoa; phylum Arthropoda; class Thecostraca; family Neoverrucidae; genus Imbricaverruca; species Imbricaverruca yamaguchii. Next base: position 851,770 of record JAOTOL010001505.1, on the reverse strand, counting down.
GATGTCATTTTGCATGTTACTCCTTACACATCCTGGACACTACTATTTGGCATTGTGTACCTAAACGATGCCATATTTTATTCATGTACTTCACTCTTTTTGCAAAGCCGATTGCGCCTGCAGGCCTCCAGATGTACCGCAGGTGGCCAGATGTACTGCATGTGGCCAGATGTACTGCAGACGGCCAGATGTACTGCAGGCGGCCAGATGTACTGCAGGCGGCCAGATGTACTGCAGGCGGCCAGATGTACTACAGGCGGCCAGATGTACTGCAGGCGGCGAGATATATTGCAGCCGGCCAGATGTACTGCAGGTGGCCAGATGTACTGCAAGTGGCCAGATGTACTGCAGACGACCAGATGTACTACAGGCGGCCAGATGTACTGCAGGCGGCCAGATGTACTGCAGGTGGCCAGATGTACTGCAGGCGGCGAGATATATTGCAGCCGGCCAGATGTACTACAGGCGGCCAGATGTACTGCAGGCGGCCAGATGTACTGCAGACGACCAGATGTACTACAGGCGGCCAGATGAACTGCAGGCGGCCATATATACTGCAGGCCTCCCAGTGTGCTGCAGACGGCCCGATGTAAAACAGCTGACGGTAAGGACCAGCAGGGACCAGTATGGACCAATACCCTGACCAGCAGGGACCAGTAGGGACCAATACCCTGACCAGCAGGGACCAGTAGGGACAAATACCCTGACCAGCAGGGACCAGTAGGGACCAATACCCTGACCAGCAGGGACCAGTATGGACCAATACCCTGACCAGCAGGGACCAGTATGGACCAATGCCCTGACCAGCAGGGACCAGTAGGGACAAATACCCTGACCAGCAGGGACCAGTATGGACCAATACCCTGACCAGCAGGGACCAGTAGGGACAAATACCCTGACCAGCAGGGACCAGTAGGGACCAATACCCTGACCAGCAGGGACCAGTAGGGACAAATACCCTGACCAGCAGGGACCAGTAGGGACAAATACCCTGACCAGCAGGGACCAGTAGGGACAAATACCCTGACCAGCATGGACCAGTATGGACCAATACCCTGACCAGCAGGGACCAGTAGGGACAAATACCCTGACCAGCAGGGACCAGTATGGACCAATACCCTGACCAGCAGGGACCAGTAGGGACCAATACCCTGGCCAGCAGGGACCAGTAGGGACAAATACCCTGACCAGCAGGGACCAGTATGGACCAATACCCTGACCAGCAGGGACCAGTAGGGACAAATACCCTGACCAGCAGGGACCAGTAGGGGCAAATACCCTGACCAGCAGGGACCAGTAGGGACCAATACCCTGACCAGCAGGGACCAGTAGGGACAAATACCCTGACCAGCAGGGACCAGTATGGACCAATACCCTGACCAGCAGGGACCAGTATGGACCAATACCCTGACCAGCAGGGACCAGTAGGGACAAATACCCTGACCAGCATGGACCAGTATGGACCAATACCCTGACCAGCAGGGACCAGTAGGGACAAATACCCTGACCAGCAGGGACCAGTAGGGACCAATACCCTGGCCAGTAGGGACCAGTAGGGACAAATACCCTGACCAGCAGGGACCAGTATGGACCAATACTCTGACCAGCAGGGACCAGTAGGGACAAATACCCTGACCAGCAGGGACCAGTATGGACCAATACCCTGACCAGCAGGTACCAGCAGGGACCAGTATGGACCAATACCCTGACCAGCAGGGACCAGTAGGGACCAATACCCTGACCAGCAGGGACCAGTATGGACCAATACCCTGACCAGCATGGACCAGTAGGGACAAATACCCTGACCAGCAGGGACCAGTAGGGGCCAATACCCTGGCCAGCAGGGACCAGTAGGGACAAATACCCTGACCAGCAGGGACCAGTATGGACCAATACCCTGACCAGCAGGGACCAGTATGGACCAATACCCTGACCAGCAGGGACCAGTATGGACCAATACCCTGACCAGCAGGGACCAGTAGGGACCAATACCCTGACCAGCAGGGACCAGTAGGGACAAATACCCTGACCAGCAGGGACCGGTATGGACCAATACCCTGACCAGCAGGGACCAGTAAGGACCAATATCCTGACCAGCAGGGACCAGTAGGGACCAATACCCTGACCAGCAGGAACCAGTAGGGACAAATACCCTGACCAGCAGGAACCAGTATGGACCAATACCCTGACCAGCAGGGACCAGTATGGACCAATACCCTGACCAGCAGGGACCAGTAGGGACCAGCACCCTGACCAGCAGGGACCAGCACCCTGACCAGGAGTGACTAAGAGGGACCAATAGAGACCAGTAGGGACTAGTAGCCTAATCAGGAGGGTATTGCACGGCACGCGCATCAACGCAGTCTTCTGGTTTGGAATAAATGAACCGTTCACATTGCTGTAGCGTACCTCGGTGTCCTTCAAACAACTATGTATAATGTTGGTACACAATATCAGAACGCACTGACCTATCACCAGTGTAATAATCAGATGTTGTAATATAATACAGCAGATGGAGATAAGAGCAACGTGCTCTAAGTACGCCTTGAATGTTTGCATCCACGTGTATATGTTATATATATATATATATATATATATATATATATATATATATATATATATATATATATATATATATATATATATATATATATATGTTTATATGTATATATATACATATATATACAAATATATACATGTTTATATATATAAATATAAATATGTGTGTGTGTGTGTGTGCGTGTGTGTGTGTGTGTGTGTGTGTGTGTGTGTGTGTGTGTGTGTGTGTGTGTGTGTGTGTGTGTGTGTGTGTGTGTGTTTGTGTGTGTGTGTGTGTGTGGCACATATGCGTAGCCTCTAGCTCTTAAGCTACCTCTAGTAATTAAGCTTATGTACAACATTGTCCCTTCCTATTCCGTAGTAGTCACGAAGTTCCTTGACTGCTTTTCTTCCTTACCTGCAACCCTGTCTTCTTTCTTTCTGATGCTTTGTCTACCAAAGCCTAGTAGTTTCTCGAGAAGGTCCAAATTAGTATGCAGACCTGGCTATGGGAACCCAGATCAGAACCAAAATCAGACAGATCTGCTGTCTCTTCTGGATATCAGCAAGCGTTGCTACATATTGCACGGTAGCAAATGTCTGAACGATCTCTCCAACCGAATTGAGCAGACATCGGGTGTTCACATGTTCCTCTTTTGTTCTGAAATGGTGCAAAGTAAGTCTAAATACAACTTTGATTTATACCTGTGATGTCTATCTCATTCGAAATAGTTTCTGGTGCATCTTCATCCCAGACTCATGTGCCCGCAAAAGAAGCACTACATCACGTGCCGTCTGCGGCCACTTGTTGAAAGAGCGTACATACGCTGTCGCTTTCCGTACGCAACCTTGTAATCCCATGGCCTCTGAAGCGCCGGGACACGCCACGGTTTCTGTTGAGGTGGAGGTGAAAACACAAGAGGGGAGGTTATTTTATTGCCATTTGCATCTGTCGTGGAGGTGAAAACACGGCAGAGGGCGAACTGCAGGTGATAAAAAATAGAACAGCCTCATGAAAGATAACAACTGAAATAATATGTGTGCAGATCTATTGAATTGGAGACATATCTGCACATCAAGTCACGTTAAAGAGAAATGCTAGATAAGATCTTAATAGGAACTATGATATACTGCAATGAATATCAGTCACTGTTATAGGATGATGATATAGGCAGGATTAATATTTTCGATATATTGTTTGGTCCTTCTCGTGTCGTGCATCAAGTTCTTTTCGTTCTCTTTTTCTTTGATCTTTTCTTTCGTTGCAGCCATATGCTAGGAGAGCAAGTGTAAGCATATGTTGTGATTCTATGATGTTCAGTTGACTATTATCACCTAAATGTGATTACATATCGATCCCTCGACATCACTACCATTGCGAATTATCTGAGAGGGCACCAGGAAAATGGTTTCGACTAATATTGCAGGTAAGTGTATGTTTGCCTCGCAGTAATAGCTTAGGTCTTCTTGTGCAATAACTGGTTGTCAAGTTCAGCAGCTTCTCTCTCTCCTCTCTCCGTCTTTCTTTCTCTCTCTCTCTCTCTTTGTCTCTCTCTCTCTCTCTTTCTCTCTCTCTCTCCCTCTCCCTTTCCCGCTCTCTATTTCTCTCTCTATCTCTCCACTCTCTCACTCTCTCACTCTCTCTTTCTCTCTCTCTCCCTCTCCTTCTCTCCAGTTCTGAAGTCCACGAGCCGTTTTTCAAAGTCACCGGCTATTATGACCCTTGTGTTGGTAGGGCTGATTAGTGGACCAAATGGTGACAACTTATTCAACAGTTTTAGGAATTCAACAGCGATGCCAATATTTATCCCAGTCCGTACCTCCAACTCAACTGACAATCAAAATTCACAGCGACAGACAGCCGTCCAGCCGAACGATCAAACGTTCCAGCGCCCCATTTTGTGCCAGCTCCATCTTAAGAGCCTCGATGACCCAACTCCGTCGTTCACCTCTGTCTCTCGCGTACTTCCACCGCACTGCCTGTTCCAGGGTGACTGTCTCTGACCGGGGGCCTTCGCGCGCAGGAGAACGGAGTACAGTCCGCTCATTAGAGAGGGGGCAGCGCCCATGGTCTGACCGGCTGACGACACCTATTGCACGACACCGCTTGGTCGTTGCACTGCCGACCAGCCCTCCAGCCTTGCACTCCTTGCATTGGCAAGGAGGAAGGCGGCTGGGGCTGTAGTATCCCTGAGGTCAGTGCGCCGCCAAGTGCCGACGGTTTCCGCTCTGGCATCCATCAAGGGACTCGTCAAGTGCCAGGACTCGACGAGTCTGTACACATGAGAGCAAGATGCAATCAAAAGGGGCCCGAAACAAACTTCGTTACGATATCTGGTGGTAGGATTTTCTCAGTAAGAAAAATGAAGGGTGAGTGATGTAACCTTTGACTTGCTTTACCATGGCCGTGTTCTGATCTTCGGAGTTAAACATTATAAGGAAAGATTATATTATTCAGCTATTCTCCCATCGAAGTTCCTATGACACTAAAGCCGCCCTAGACGTGATCTATGCCATCCATAATTTCAACCAAAAATAATGCGACCACGCGGTATGCTACTTCGATGCGAACACTCTGTTGCAGTAGCCATTATTGTGTGAGATGTTGCAAAACCTGCTTTCCCCAGCAAGTTCTATGTTCAATCACATTTGAAAACCAAGCAACCGAGTCAGCTCCTGGAAGAGACAGACGTTAGCTCGGCTGCGGGCCACAGTGCCGAAACGTGAGGAGACGCTCTCGATGCGTCAGACCGGTAGCTGCACGTGTTCTGAGTCGCGGTCCGCGGCAGCCGCAGTGACACAGCCCGGCGCACCGCTGGCGGCCCGGCCATAACGACAGCTCAGCCAGTGCTGAGCGTCGCCAATATGGCGGCCGGCTTAGGCGGATGCCCCACATACGGCGTACGGTCGAATATGGAGACCTGCCGCGTAACCCACCCGCCACTAGCCAGACCGTGATCTCGCCGTACATCTGTCTTTTGTAGCGAGGGAGAGAGACAAAGAGAGAGAGAGAGAGAGAAAGAGAGAGAGAAAGAGAGGGGAGAGACAGAAGATAGAGAAAGAGAGAAAGAACAGAAATGAGATAAATATAGAGATAGAGAGAGAGAGAGGAAGAGGGAGAGAGGGAGAGGTAGAAGATAGAGAAAGAGAGAAAGAACAGAAATGAGATAAATATAGAGATAGAGAGAGAGAGAGGGAGAGGGAGAGAGGGAGAGGTAGATAGGGAGAGGGAGAGGGAGAGAGGGAGAGGGAGAGAGGGAGAGGAGAGTTAGATAAGGGTGTAAGAAGATGATGGAGAGAAAAAGCGTAAGATATGAGTAGCAGAAACGGAATAAAGAGCACATCATAACTGAGTATTTGGACAGCACTAACATACGCTGCCGGCAGCATGCGAGAGATTGAAACAGCCATGATGAAGCATTTACATATCCCCGAACATCCGGATTCAAAAGTAATTCAGTTATTTCGGGCAGCTCGCATGGTGGTGAAGGCTGACGGGACACTGCATCTCTAGAGGCTGATGGGGTTCCTGGCCATTGGACTGACGGGCCTCCACACCACTGTACTGCGGAGGGGGGGGGGGTCTGTGTCACTGGACTGACGGGCCTCCACACCACTGTACTGCGGAGGGGGGGGGGAGGTCTGTGTCACTGGACTGACGGGCCTCCACACCGCTGAACTTGGCTGAGGTGGTGTGGAAGAGTGGGGAGGGGGGCATGGAACTGTACACGATATCGGCGACCAACCTAGCAGGGCCGGCGAGGCAGGACGTGGATGTCAGCTCGCTGTCAGACCCTCCGTTAATTAGCCGTCTGGCTCTCCACAATTGGCGGTGGGCAGCAGCCGCCACCAGCAGCCGCACGCTGTTGGTCCGCTCGAGTGGGCGAGCCGCTCGCCATGAGTGGGTCCGACCAGAGAGAGCCTGTGTGGTGACGGCCTCCGGCTGGGAGTGCTGTTGAGGGTCCGACCAGAGAGGGCCTGTGTGGTGACGGCCTTCGGCTGGGAGCGCTGTTGAGGGTCTGATCAGAGAGGGCCTGTGTGGTGACGGCCTCCGGCTGGCAGTGCTGTTGATGGTCGGCTTTGAAGGTCGGCGTCGATTTGGAGAAAATTCGTGTCATGAGTCACTGCGCCGAGTATATTGTGACGAACTACGGTACCGTTCAGACCCGGCTTTGTTCAGTAGCCAGTTCTGGCGTCGACTGACGTCGACAGCAGCCCGTTGTGGATCAGAACGCCACCGCCTGAAACAGACCAACAGGACGACGTCATCACTTGATGACGTAGGCGTCATGGCGAATCAATGAGAGACTGGGGGTGTTTTCGAAGCTGACGCAGAATATTTTATTCTACGTGACGTCACGTAGATTCTTTGCTGAATGTGTTCGCAGCGAATTACCACTTTGTTTATAATAATGGTATATCGTTGACGAAAGCTGCGCAGAAAAGACAAATTAAATGCAGTGAGTTCTCGACATGAGATAATTAGAAAAAAGTTGTCAGGATTTGTACGTTACCAGGATATTTTGCTAACGCACTTCATTTCTCAATAACCAGGTGAGTACAGACGTGTTGGCATTGTTGCTGTTTTAATCACTGACGTCTGAAAAGGCGATTTTTGTTCAGGTATGCGAACGTGAGCTATGAAAATAATGAACCAAGTATTTTGTGAAGTTTGTGAATTCATATCCGGGGATTTTCACCCAACGTTACCTGAATCTGTTCAATATGTGTATATGCAAAAATTAAATTCACAGAAAGGACAACTCAGTTGGTTAGAGCGCTGAACTGCATAATCTCCCTCGTTCTGGCGAGAAAGGTTCCAATCGCTTCACTTGATTTTGCTTTTGTTTAACCAAAATCTAAAATTTCTTGTTTCATCTGTGTAATTTTCGTTCTTCATGTGTGGGAATGGCCCCAGGCCCTCCTTCACTGCGCCTCTGTCGGGGACGAGCTACCGAGCGACCGTGTCGGTACATTGACGGCACGTTTAACTCCCGTTGGAATTTCTGCCGTTGAACTAGGCTTGACGGATTGCTGAAGGAGGAAAACATTATACAATGCCAAATCATGGCATCTCAGCATTAATGCCTGATTGGAAAACCTTTTCACCTTTAGCATCACCATGAACCTACACCAAGCTATACAAGCACTGCAAGCCCTTGCTGACTCATCATCATCAGAGGATGATATTGATGTGGAGCATCTACAGCTGCTTAACCACAATGGCAAGTCTCTTTGGGCTATATTACGTGCATATTAATCATAGGCATTGGGTAGCCCAAAAGAGGGGGCAAGCTATTGTCAGGCAAATACTGTCCAGGCCACGCCATGGGTCCAAGATCAGGCGCGGATACAGGGGACAATTGGAGGGATGCTCCAACTCCCCTCCTCCCATGGAAGGTGCCCCCGCCCTGTGAAAGCACGAGTGCATCCCACCATATGTTCTTCGGATTTTCCAGCCTTTGAGCCTACCTTTGCCGCCCATTCGACTTGCCACCTCCCTCCCAACAACTGTTTTGAACGAAATGAACTGAGCACCGTATCGAACCACATTTTACCACATCGAACCACACATTTGTCTTCCCCCACGCTCGCAATCTTTTGGACCTTAGAACCGTTTTAACAACCTTTCACAAACCAAAGCTGCCGCTCGTTTCAAACCAGATTCTACTACCCCTCCGAGATGCCTCTGCCTTCGTTAGACAATCCTTTGATCTGAACCTGTGTTCGGGCTGTAAGCATGACCTTAATCATGACCTTATTTACTACGTTTATCTTACGAAGCATGTTACGCATCGCAGTATGAGCTATTTACACGATGAAGTTTGTCTCAAGATCGCACCTCCTTGGCCATGCTCAATCCATCTCTAATCCGCTTCTTATTTTCAGGCAAACTCGTACAAGGATCGTACGCTACACAGTGGATGTGGTTCCACTCTACTCACCTGAGGAGTTTCAAAGCCATTTCCGAGTGAGCCGGGGTATGGTGACAAAGCTGGAGGAGTTATTTGCCAGAGAGATGAAACCAAATGCCCAGCTGTCACAGCGGGACCAGATCCTCCTGTCCCTCTGGATGCTGGCTAATGTAATGTATACAGGGATACGGCCGATCGGTTTAACGTCTCTATATCCACCGCATGGAATCTCTTCATGAACATTTGCTATACGTGCGCATCAAAGGCGGGTGAATTTGTGACGTGGCCGGCAGATGTGCAAAAATCAAAGCGGGAATTTCAGAACATGGCGTGGTTTCCAGATGTTGTGGGTTGCATTGATGGAACCCACATCCAAGCATCCACTCCAACAAAGGACGGCCACCGTTTCATCAACCGGAAAGGGTTCCCGTCTATGGTCCTTCTCGCTGTGTGTGACGACAGGATGCGATTCACCTGGGTAAATGTTGGCTGGCCTGGCTCGGTCCATGACAGCCGCATATACCGCAACGAGCTTCTGCCTGTCTTGGAGGAGCAAGGACATGTGCTGCTCCCTGGCAATGGACACATCCTCGGGGATGCAGCATTCCCCTTGTCAAAGTGGCTCCTCACTCCCTTCCGAGACAACGGCCATCTTTCACGAGACGAGCAGATGTACAATACAAAGTTGTCATCTACTAGAATGACCGTGGAGCGGAGCTTCGGGCGGCTCAAGGCAAAGTTCCGGCGTCTGCAGCGCGTGGAGATGCGGCGTCACGACCTCCTGTCGAACATCATATTGACGGCATGTGTTCTGCACAACCTGTCGATTGATGAAGATGTCAGCGGCGATGAACAGGGAGACGAGGAGGAAGATGACCAGCCAGATCAGTTAGTGCTAGCCGTGCAGAGCGAAGTAGCACGTGCTACAGATGGTGACATCAAGCGAGCTCGCGTTGTGGAACAGCTGGCTCTCGCTGGTCGATAAGTAGGTCACAGTCGGCACCATATCCATTGCGCTGCAGCCACCTCCAGCGTAAGCGGTGTATGCGCACATGTTGCCTATTGCCACAAACAAGTGGCACTGTAGTATTGTTGCATAATGTTTGCGGAGTAGGGATGAGCTTTGGTAAATTGACATTAGTGATGTGCCAATATTTCCCCCCTTTGTCCTGTACTTATCTGATTTTTTTGTTCAAGGATTGAGAACTGACGAAGTTGTTACACACTTCGCAAGGCACTTCAAAATATATAATTCCCGTCGCGAATTCGTTTTAATTGTATAAGGAAATGTATGTGTAATGAGACCGACGTTAGATTGTTCGATCACTGCACTTGTGCTCTTTTGGTTGCCAAGGGAGGCATCCCCTCCTGGCTGCTCTTCTCGTATTGGTGTGCCCCAGATGCCAGAATGAGGTAGTAGTCAGGGACAAAATTTAAATTGTATTAATAACAACTCATCTGGATTATATAAACGACCATTCCAACTGAAATAGCACTCACATTACATCGACGACAATGTGCAATCCCTACTAAATATACAAGTTTCATCATATCACACCACATCACAATGTTATGGTCTAGGTTACCTGTGTTACCGATGTACATGCAGACACATGCAGTCACAACTACAAAGTCTTTCCATCAGACTAGGCACACATTCAGTGGCTTGTTTCACGACGCAACATTGAGTGTGTCTGAAATGCCTACATGACCTGATTAGCAGCTCACTGCGAACTTGCATTTCCTGTAATGGTGGCCACCAAGGTTTTCATGAGCTTGAGTTTTTCCTCCCTGTATATCCGCCTCGCGGCAATATCACCAAGAAGAGCTTTTCTCACCGCCAGGTCAGCAGCTTCCAGTGTGGTTCTAAGCTGTCGCTTGGCCTTTGCGCGCCTGTTACGGTTGTCCGTTTTTCTCGTGCAACCGCCAGCCAGCGATTGCACTACTCTCTCCCCTTCATGAGCTTGGTTGACGGCCAGGGGTTTGCTCGGATCAACAGCCTGCAATGCTGACCTTTTCAAAGGATTGGTGCTGATTGTGATAGCTGGGTTGATGGCTGGATCACTGCCAAGGCTTGCATCCATGAGCTCATAATGTTCCCAAAAAGTTGTTCCTGCACCACTTTGCCGCTGCTTATCTTTCACTTCCTTGTACTTTTGTACAATATTGTACCATTTTTTTCTCAATACATCAACACTCTCTACTTCATACTGATGACCTTCAAAGGATAAGAGGACAGCGTTCCATCTTGATCGTTTGGCAGAGTTGCTGTCACATGGTCCCATCACATCATGTTCTGTGCAGGTAGCAATGAGAAGCTTGACGGTCTCCTTGTTCCATTGCAGTGGGACATTAAAAGCACTGAGCTCGGCTCCGTCTAGACGAGGTGTTATGGACAGGTCAGCACCAATATGATTCGGGCAGTCTAGAGCAAGTCGTTCTTCTGGAAAGTAATACCCACAGGCACAGGCATAGGCATAGTGATTTGTTGGAGCTTCCATAATGCAACTGCAACAAAACAAGTCAATTTGTTTGGGAGCTAGTTGAGTTAAGCCTAGATGTTTCGGGTGATTCCGGGTTTATTTTCCCTACTTAGTCACCCCAAGCTCTTGTTATTCACAGGCAACTCACCACAATCAATCCACTACGCAAACTTGGCGCCAAGTTCACATACGAAACGTTGCGCCACTTCTGTCTCATTCCGACCAAGTACGGGAAAAGATTCTATGCGGCTGGCAAAGATTCTATGTGACGTCACGTAGATTCTACGTCGTCCGGGTCGCTGCGAACAACAAAACGCGCAGAATAGTTGGGGTATGATGTCATCTGTGACGCATGCAGCATAGAATCTTTGTCGTCCGGGTCGCTCCGAAAACACCCTTGGTCTGGCCAGGCCCTTGTTCTGACGGCTGGCGCGTTTTCACAAATGACCACTCCGCGTGACGGCGTTCTACAGCTTTATCGGTTAAATGAGAAGCCGACAGTGGTCTAGCCGCTACCAGAAGTGGTTCGCAACGTATCCAGATGGTAGAGGACGCAGGAAAACAAAAGACAGGAAGGAGCGAATATGCCGTCCTGAATCCTTTTCTGACGTTTACCTAGTTCACATTGCACATGTTTCGGGGTCGATCTCGGTGATTGATACTCAGTAGCTGTAGAAGGTGCTTTGTCAGCCTTCGCGCTGGGATATGTTGAGATATGGTGCATGTTAACGCAATCTCAGTACTGATACCTATGTAAAACGTTTTCAAAGCCACGTGCTTCGTGCGAAGTAATTAAAGGTGGTTACACACCAAGAATGACGCATTGGCCGGTTGCAACTCGTGCTGAAGCAAAATTAACTGAAATACTCGTTGTAAAATAGTTGGATGGTATCCGCTTGATGCAATATTTTATCCGCACAGAGATCCGAGTTCGTCCTTCCTAGCCAACGTTGTATGTAATTATGATATGATGTGTAGTGCATGAATATATATATATATATATATATATATATATATATTCATCATGGAACCTCCACGTACTTCTAACAACTTGGGTTTCTCAATAAAACAGGAATAATTTAAATAATAATTCATCGATTTATCAATCAGTCTGAATTAAGCAAGCAAATACCGCCCTGGGATTTGCCGCCCCGGAAGCTCAGGTTTGAGCGCTGGTCTGCTCTAGTCTCATGGTCCTGACAAGACTGGCCAGGTAAGGCCGGGGACGAGCTACCAATGTGGCCGTGCCGAGGCATTGACGGCACGTCAAAAGTTCGGCTTAATGTATGCCGTGAAAATTGAATTCATGGATCGGGTGGTACGGCCATTGTTTATACATATGCTTAGCAATAGGATCATGGTCCATAACACCACCCCAGCAATAATTCGAACTAAGTTTCTGAAAGTGTAAAAGTTGGAAGTTGTATCACTATCTAAGGGCAAGAGTATGCTTCATTGCTATCATAAACCTCCCCTCTCCTTACGCTACATCCTTTGCATTCGAGCTCCTTTCAGGCTTTCTAGCTCATTCTGTGTTGCCGAAGTCCGAAATCCATAGCGATCGATTGTTGCCTGTCGACACAAGCCCAGTGGCAGCCTGCCCACTGCATTGCTAGTGTCGGTGGGCCGACTGAAACATGCAAGGCGGGAACAGCGTAGACCCATGGTTCTTAATTCATGGTTGCAGGGCAACTGGTCACGTGACGACCACACCAGCGAAGCCCGATGATTGGGACACTGGTCGGTGTTCGACCTGGTAGACTGTCCCGCAACGCCTAACTGTGAGTCGGGGCAGCCTGCCGATAATTGCTGTGAAAGTGGCCGCCATTAGCGAAGGTATACTGGGGAATGCTTCCGCGATCAACTGCACAGTCGGTCACGAATGCATTGATGTCACATCATCCGAGTCATGCATCCGATACATCCTGTAGCTTTAATTTAGGAAATACTCCGCCCCTCCCGTATGTAAAAAAAATATATCTCATCCAGGCGTCACACCTGACGACTGTAGTGAACACGCTACGAATGTCCCCCCCCCCCCCAACAATCACAACTTTCTGGAAACGCCTTTGATCACAAAAGTAGCTGGATAATATAAATGAACCTTATCTTGAAACCACAAGCGGTCTAATACACCTGCATTTCCATTATCTAACCTTCGAAACCCTCTTCATTTTATGAATGTCTTTACGCTGTTCATTCTATATGACATTACATTAGCAAGTGCAGGGTTCCCAGGACCAACTCATCAACCACCACTCGCTTATCCTGTCTTTGAACACAGCATGGTATTGGATATAGTAATGAGTGGCATGTCTTTGACAAGGCGGCAACATAGCAGAACATTTCTGGTATATATATGTCCGTAGCTGCTCTTGGTAAGGCTAGAATTAATAGCTCTGGAGGTACACAAGGAATAATATCTGGAAATGTCACCTGACCTCAGAACTCCAGCTTAATACCTACGAATATGCCGCGCAAACAAAACCTCAATGGTCCGGAATTCATCTGCGCACGGGGGCACAAGTCTGACACTGCACCGGCTAAGTGGCAATGCCACAGTTGGCGAAATGTCCCGCAGATGTCGCCTTGAGTACAGTTGCTGACCTTCAGGCCGCTGAATGACGAACACATTGAGAAGTGGACGACAACCCATCCATGACTGACCCCAGCTGACCCCAACTGACCCCAGCTAATCCAAGCTGACCCCAGCTGACCCCAGCTGACCCCAGTTGACCACCAGGTTCACCTCGCTCAACAGCAACAGTTACGTCAGCCGGACGACTCACTCAGCCTGCCCTGGCTTTCGGCGGTAATTTCCAGTTTTCAGCAGCAGCTGGCCAATCGACGGCGTGGGGGGGGGAGGTGCCGTCGCCGCCGACACGCGTCTGCAGCCGACGACCGAGCGGAAAAGTTAGTAATGCACAGTCGTTAGTACTGTCGTCCAAAAGCTCAGACGCAAAATGGCCCGGCAGATTTCGCCCGTGCCGATATTAATCGTCGCCGGCTGCAGCTGGCCGTCAGGCCGGCGGCGCGCGCGACGGTACCCGTGGTGCATGCGCCGGCGGCAATCTGCAGAAGCACGCCTCCGGCGGCCATGTGCTCTCCTATCGCACACAGTACATCATAGATGCAATTGGTGCTGGCAATAACCGGCGACAGCCCGGTGATCTATGCGGCTCACCCGTCCACTGCAAGTTTGGCTGATCCATGAGCGTGATTCGGAGGTGGTTGGCACGCAGATTCCGATGCTGGCGTGAGGTAACAATTGGCCGATTCAATGTAAATGGTCGTACGTCACCCGCATGAGTGCTGTGCTGGCTCGTCTGTGCGGGCGAACGAGCAATAATCCGACAAGAGGTGCGCACGTCGAGAAGGTGGCAGTGGTGGAAGATACTGCCACTCGCCAGCCGAGGTGTGTGCCAGTCCGTCACTACGACCGTCTTCCTTTTGTGACAGATCGCTGGCGACAGATCTGGAACTGCCCCTGATGGTGTTGTAATCATAAATAATATAGACATTTATTTTATTTTTATTTAAGAAAGGCTATTCACTGTCTCATACCGTGTTTAGAAACTACAAATATATCAACATGTCAAGATATGCTACATCAACGTGATTCCCCTGATCAAATTGTTCTGTAGCGAAGTTAAAAAAGTCCAAGAAATTTGTTGGGCACGATAGCCCTTTTCTAAATCCAAGTTGAGTATCTTGAATCATTCTGTTTCTTTCCAGATAACTGACTATTCTACCCTTGATAATTGATTCGAGTACCTTGCAGATTAGGGATGTGAGGCTTACACGCCTATGATGTTCAACTTTCCCTATTTATCATTTCTTGAAAATATGAGCTACATTTTCCCTTTTCCACTGTGTTGAAATTTCATTTTGTGAAACCGATCTACAAAATGTTATACTAAGTGGAAATGCCAGTTCCTTTTCAGGTTCTCGCAATACCCTAGCATAAATTTCATCAGGTTCTGCTACCTTGTTTGGCTTTATTTTCCTGATATGATTGAAAACAACATCACTATCAATGAAGTCAACATCGTTTATCCGATCACATATCACTGAACTGTGGTGTACGGTTTGGCAGATTAGTCATATCTTCCAATGCAAACACTGACTTAAACTGCCTGCTCAGCTCCTCCATCATCTCACCATCCTTACCCAATATAGTCCCATTTACTTCCAGTGGACCAATTGTGCTAGAAACTTTACTCAGCTTGTAGAACCTAAAGAGCTTTTTACTGTTCCCATTGCAGTTACTAGGAAAATCGAATTCCTTTGCTCGCTTTCCTGCTCTGTTTTGTGGCTTCACAGATTCTCTAGCTTTTTATACGACTTTAGATTTACGATATTTCCACGTTCCTCAAACACACTAAATGCTGCCTTCTTACCCCTAATTGCAATTATCAAATCTGGCGTGAGCAATGTTGGCTTTCCTACCCTTGTACATTTGCTTTTAGGGGACATGTCTGATCTAAATTTCCTTCAAGTAAGATTTGAACATTTTCCACATTTCACAGGCATTTAAATTTGATTATTCTTCTTTCCATCTTATGGTAGTTATAGCCGCTCTCATGCAGTCAAAATCTGCTCTGTTGAAATTGAGAGCCTTTGCCAAATTATCCTTGATGGTATCCTTGATGCCAAATTATCCTAGATTAAAACTCTAGTCAGGTTGGAGAAACTAAGGAACTGTTTACTGTCCCAATTACAGTTCCTAGCTAAATCCATTTCTTTTGCTCGCTTTGCTGCTCTGGTTTTTTGCTTCACAGTGTCTCTAGCTTTTCGATATGACGTTAAATGTACGATATCTCAGGCTTCCTTAAACACTCTAAATGCAACTTTCTCATCCTTAATTGCCTTTATCAAGTCTGGTGTAAGCCATGCTGGCTTTCCTACCCATCCTTGCGCCTTTGCTTTTTGGGGGACATGTCTAATCTGAATATCCTTTAAGTAAGATTTGAAATTTCCCACATTTCACAGAAATTTAAATTCGAGAATTCTTATTCCCATCTTATGGCACCTAAAGCCGCTCTCATGCAGCGAAAGTCTGCCCTGTAGAAATTAGGAATCCTTACCAAATTACCCTTAATAGCTCTGGGGAGTTCATTTTGGGGTATGTGAAAAAAATTGCTTCTGAGTGAGAAAATGACAGCGAAATCGACCAGGGCTAAAAAATATGGCCCCCCCCAAAATAAAATTATTTTTTTAATTTCAAAATTTTGAGTTTTCAAGTTTTTTAATAAAAATCTTCCTCTTCCAATGGGTAGAGCCGACAGAGAAACGTTGTTGGAAGTCAACTTCCTCTGATAAAAAAATGCTTACTTCATCCAGAATCCTCTATTTGAACTGCAATTTGGAAAATACGCAAAACTTATATGTAGGCAAAAACGAAAAAATTGAAAAATTCGACTCGTACGTTTGCATCCTTAAAGATAGGCAAACGCTGAAAGTTTCATCACATATCTGTATCCGTAAAAGTGTGACGACTGGTTGAACTTCTTTGGAGGTGACCTCACTTGACCTTGACTAACTCGTTGACCCTAGATGACCTGACTTCAAAATTTTGCAAGAGCATGCCACATTAATGTGGGAAAAGGTATGCCAAATTTGGGTGCGCTACCGCGCGCCGTTCGTCCAGTATCCGCGGAAAACCTAAGAGGGCGGTTGAAGACACCCCGAGACAGGACGGGTTAAACAACGGACACAAATTAAATAAATAGCCACCTATTATTCATTATAAATGACTACCTCCTATACTGTCAGATAATGGTCTAAGTACCTCAAGAATACCAACACACTAGGGAGAGACGATGATACAATAAAAAATAGTATAACCTAATTGTTTTCTAAACAATTAGCCAACTATATGTACATCGCTTATTTATTATCAAAATTATATGGTCAAAATTATAATTAATTTCATAATTAATAAAATCAAAATTATAATTAAAGACAGTCAAAATTATACGGCTGAAGGTTAGACAGAAAAATGAACAGAAGACAAACAGCAATTATGAATAGCACCAGCTTAGTTAAATTACAATTTAGTATTAAACTCCATCCTAAATTTAAACACCAAACGACTATGCACCACAAGATTAAATAAAGTATGTTAAGAAATAATTAGTATTATCTAATGTAACTTAGAATATCTACACATAGAAAAGACGGCAACAGGCCATCTACAAAAAAAAACTACAAAAAACAAGGACTTATCTTAACAATGAAATTACACCGTGAACACCACAATTTAAACGATATCTAATTACAATCTCCAACTGAACAAAAATGAATAATAAAATACTAAAAAATGCCTAGACACCTCAACAATTACACAGGTATATAGAGATATACCTAGTGTAATTGAAGCTAACTATTTAAATCCTAAACTTTATCTTAAACTTTAACACCAAAAAGACCAAAACTTATTCTTCTGCACTACAGAAACCTACGCCCCGAGGCTGCGCTACTTTTCCACAAAACGTTCCCGTAGAGCATCGACAAAGCTACCTAGTGTAATTTAAGCTCGCTATTTTAATCTCAGCTCACTATTTTAATCTTAAGCTATATTATAAACTTAAACAGTTAAAATTAAGGCTAAAACCTAGGACATGGAAAAACTCACAAGTCAAACAGCACGTAGCCTAAAGACGAATTTGCGCTTGGCAGCCTCCCTAGGTTGGTATAGCCCAACTTGCATGTTAAAGCATACTAATCATATAACAGCTAAGTAAATATATTCACAAAAATAATTGCTAAGCACCAAAACAGCTTCCACCCTGCCTCCCTGAACTACTGTTATCCCTATTTGCTGACTTTTGGGTCATATTGGCCCGGCTGACACCATTGGCATATCCTTGAGATGGCAATGCCACTTCACCCCTCCCCATCCTATTGCCTAGTTTCCCTGAAGGACATGCTCATATACTTTGTTTAACCCATGAACCCCCTTCTCGGAGAAGAGCAGGCTATCCCTCTGATAGAGGTCTCATGAGCCACAAAATACATATGATAGATACTGTATTTGACCCCAGGGACCTATATATTAGCACTTCGTCAGGTCAGCTACTGGTTCCAGGTACCGGAACCGCCCGTCCGGCTGGTTGAGTGGACGGCCCGGCGCAATCGGCTTCATGAAAAAGGGCTGAAGTACATGAATGCAAGTTGGAAGCGCTTAGGTTCATCACGACAATAACGGTAGTTTTCAGGGTGTGTAGAAAGGCACATGCAAAATGGCATGGATCGCGTAGCAAACGCTTACGTTTACAACAACTTTCGAGTTGACTAAATTCGGTTCCATTGACCTATCATGAACTTGACCTGACTTGACCTCGGCGACTTAACATGGCCTTGAAAATATATGGAATAAAATATGCATGAAACAAGTTACTGGTATTGCTAAGAACACTTCCCTTTTGTCTAAATACCGGAAGCACATCAGCGCAGTTTTTTTTGGTCTAGCGAAGCTAAATGTTCTCAACTTAACGACCGCTATCTCGAACAACTTTTAGCCGAATTTCATTTGCCTTATTTTATACTACGGGCCAACAATTTCTTGGCAGGTACACACATATGGCGTATGTCGATCAGTACACTCCGGAGTTATATACGAAAACCGGAGGGGTGGGCGGATCCCCCCACACCCACTACAGTTCCAGTGCGTCTGTTAACCCGTCTTGGGGTGTCTTCAACCGCCCTCCTCAGGTTTTTCGCGGATATTGAACGAACTGCCCGAGGCAGCGCACAAAAATTTGGCATACCTTTTTCGACGTCAATTTGACATGCTGTTTCCAAATTTTGAAGTCTGGTCACCTAGGATCAACGAGCTAGTCAAGGTGAGGTGAGGTCACCTCCAAAAAGTTAAACCAGCAGTCACGCTTTAACGGATACAGATATTTTAATGAAACTTTCAACGTACGAGAGGAATTCTTAATTTTTTCCCGTTTTTGACTATATATATATTTTGCATATTTGCCTATTGCAGTTCAAATCGAAGATCCTGGCTAAAGTAAGCATTTTTATCAGGACAAGTTTACTTCCAACAACGTTTCTCGGTCTGCTCTACCCACTCGAAAAGGAAAAGTAAAGAAAAGTTGAAAACTCAAAATTTGGAAATTTGAGAAAAACCATGTATTTTTATATTTGGGTGCCAAAACATTTGATGGCCCTGGTTGATTTTGCGGTCCTTTTCTGATCCCAAATAATCTTTCATTCTGAAATTTCTCCCAAAAAGAATGCCCCAGAGCCAAAAACATAATGTAAGTCGTGAAAAGTCGTGAAAATCTAGCCCCCTGGTGACGTCAATTTTGGGGGGAAATTGTTTTGGAGGGTGGACCCGGACCCTACTCGTCGAGCGCTTTCAGATGCCACCGCTTTCGTTTTCGTGCGATGCTTAATTTGGATTTTAGAGGGGGTCTTCAACCCCCCCCCGAGACGGGGTGGGAGGATTTGGCCGGAAAGACGGCGCGGGTTAATGATCACGGTGTACAAGAATGCACTTGTAAAAACGGGAACTTTTAATATTGCTGCCAACTTGGCACTCCTCGCTGGTATTTGTAAACCGCTGGGTCCGAAAACAACACAAAGTAACAAATGTATGTGGGATGACATAATCAGACCTAGTAGATGACCGCTAAAGTTGATGCGGTGAGTCCTTCGTTGTCTTTTATAATACTTGGTTTATGTGTGTATGAATTTAAATGATTCGGATACAATTAGCATACATTTTCTTAAGAGCAAAACCATGGGAACCTACATTGAACGTTGTGGATTTGTCTTTCGTGCTTCTACACATTATACTTCACACACGAAGGACAAAGGTGGCACTCGCGCTACAAACTCTCAAGTCACACAGTCAGTATCCTTTTAACAGCAACTGTGAATTTTGTGAGTTTTTTTTTCATGCGTTTGAAGATATGCACTTGTGAATCGCTGTGTGTGATTGTGTCGCCTCTAATCGAAAACTACATCAGCCCATTGTGACAGGATTTTTTTTTAAAGAAACAGGTAGCCACAGTAACCATCCTACTATCTGAATAAAATTATGAGATTATATTAATTTATTCTACGTCAAATGAAGTAACAGTCACAACACCCTATGTCCTGTTGTCTGAAATCGGGGACAAATTACAATATATTTCAAACGTCCAACCTCCCATAAATATGTTTGAATCCTGGATTCTGAAGGTTACAACAGTTCCACGACGGACCTCAAAATAATGGTATTCTCAACATTTATTCTAACAATGCGAAAATGCTGTGAGAAGGAGAAAAAACAAAGATTTATTTCAGCTGCATATGCATTGCTCCAACAAACACGCAGCCTGAGCTGTCAGCTTGGCTTCCTCCTGAGGTCACCAATAAACGACACCTTTGTGCTTGTTCAATGTTTGTACAGTGGACGTGTAAATTTTTCTTTCTTGAGAACCCCCTCCCTCCCCAAAGAAAATTGGTATGGCTCATTTCTTTATGGAAACAATTAATTCCTTGCCTTCAATCCCCACGACACACAGAACACGTACGCTGCCCTGAAAATCAAGTAGAATAGATGCGGCACTCCAAGCGAGGAATTCGAAGAAAACTGAATATTTCCCAGCCAAATAAAGCCGTCACCATCTCCCCTCCCCACCCCATAACCATGCAGTCGCATGCACGTGTCAATTATGTCGAGGAGAGCTGTTGGAAAATGCTTGCCTAACTAGAGAGGACGGCTGTCGGTGTACTCGGTGTATAGTGCAGTGTGCCGGCCAAAATCCCGCGTCTGGTGCCTAACTAGAGAGGATGGCTGTCGGTGTACTCGGTGTATAGTGCAGTGTGCCGGCCAAAATCCCGCGTCTGGTGACCGACAGCGGCCGGCTGACCTCTTCAACACATGGCTTCTGTGTCAGGTGTCAGGTGGATCATCAGTCGCCGTCATCGTACGCACTGGGCGGTGATTGCCTCATCAACCTAGCCTTGTCCGTCACCTGTCGGTGGTCATCAACAGCTTCGATGACAAAGTGGTTCAGGGACCAGCATCCGCTGTTGCAACAGCACTTGTGCAGATTTACCAGCTCTGCTACCTATTTCACTAGTGATTTTACATTATATGTTTCAAAGCCGTCAGTGTTCACAGGTGTTCAATGTCTGCCCAGAAGGGAAGATGAATGTGTTCAGCTACGACGAATGTTGGCATGGTATGCACAACGATGATATCCTTGGACGTTATGACATGCCTCTCATCCAGAGTTGTGATGTGTCACATTACAACTCTGCTGTGGTGTGACTCAGCACAATCAGTAAGCATGTAACATCGTGCAAAAGGCCGTGTGGAGCGGTTGGTGGTCGTTAAGCGCATTTTCATGATAAAATGCAACACCCAAAGGGTATTTAAGGTTACAATTCACGAAAAATGGGTGGCATTGTTCCCGTGCCGTGCTGTGAGGTAGTGCGGCACAGAAACCCCGTGCAGCAGTACAGTGCAGTACCTCAGTGGTGTACGATAAATTATTTCTGCATATTGGTGCGGTCCGAGACACTATCGCTCTCTTTTGTCGGCTTTACGACAGGTGCATTACGTCGCCCGATACGGCCACCTCCCGCCGGATAAACACCGGTTTCTATTACACGGGATATTGAAGACTTTAAGGCGACCATTCGCCCGGAATTGCCGCCGTAAAACGACGCGCCCCACATAACCGTACCTGGTATCCGGCACCCCGCCGCCGCCGGCGCGCCGACAAAACGGAGAATTAATTCGCCTTCGCACGTCGGCGCCGTCCCGTAAGAGCGCGTCAGCCGGCATTTGTGTGTCGCGCGCCGCATGTCGCACCTGCCGATGCGGTCCGTCCAGACCGTCCCGGCCGCCGCCGACTGCAATGCTGTTCGGTCGGCGCTCATGTATTATTTAGACGCAATTTGTTTTCAATACAACCAGGCGACGGGGAGGCCGCTACGGAGACGTATCATAACCTCCACAGGTCGTAACCTCCACAGGTCACAACCTCCACAAATTCAACACATCGCAGCGGTCGTAACCTCCACAGGTCATAACCTCCACAAGTCCGCAGCGGTCATAACCTCCACAGGTCGTAACCTCCACAAGTCCGCAGCGGTCATAACCTCCACAGGTCGTAACCTCCACAGGTCGTAACCTCCACAACTCCGAAGCGGTCATAACATCCACAGGTCATAACCTCCACAGGTCGTAATCCCCACAGGTTGCAACCTCCACAAGTACGAAGCGGTCATAACCTCCACAACTCAGCAGCGGTCGTAACCTCCACAGGTTGAAACCTCCACAGATTCAAGAACTTTTTTTAATTTTCTAGAAGCATCACTTCAGATAGCTATCGCTAGGTAGCAGCACGGTCTAGGTATTATAGCAACGGATATTGAATGAATGTCATGCGATTGAACGTTGAAGCATAGATAACAATATTTCTCACTAGATGGCAGGATGTGTCGTTGAATACGCTTTTTCTGTGTGCGCACATTGTTAACTTTTCAGACGTCGGGAACCGGCCGTCGCCCCGTGGGAAGCTGATATGCGGCGCAGTGGCGGATGCAGAGAACGAACACCCTGCTCAGACCTGTTTGTATCAGATTTGATGGCTACCTAAAATGTTGAATACATTGTGATTATCGCGCAATATTTGCATTGTCCGCCCTGAATATGCCGACTAGTCGTACCCTGGTGACGCCATTGATCAGCTGTCTTGGGAAGGAACGGAGAAAGCGCAGCGTCTGTGGCGCGAAAGTGGACGGTTCACGTCGCGAACCAGTCACGGTGTCGCTGATGAAAAGTTATGGAAGCCGAAGTGGGTGATTAGGAGTCGACTTGGCGCTTTTGCCAGGAGTGGGTGATTCGGAGTTTGGTTTGGAAAATCGCTGACCGATTTTTTTGGCTGAATATGGGATCAGGGGTCGTGGGCCACTTAGGAATTCTCACAGTTTTGGGAATTTTTCCCCATTTTTTCTTCCAAAAATTGTGATTTCTGCTGAGTCGGTGAAGTAGGGTGATTTGACGGTATTTTCTTACCTTCTGAGTGGTTGCGATGCCCATTATAATACCATAAGCATGTAATTCAAGCCGGTGATTCGGAGTTCGCGTCTCGGAAAGAACATTTTGCCATAGCAAATATTGATATTAATATCCAAATATCCTAAAATACCGGCGGAGAAAGCCCCCATGTCGCATCTTTTGTGCAACTTTTTAAACTTTTTGTTGAAAACTTTTCTTTCAGATTAACAATTATATTCAAATAACGTAGGTAATTGTAGAGTGTACTGGACGAATGTAGATCATTCAAAAGTACATATTTTCTTCATTTTTTATTATGGGATGCACAGCTCCCGTGGAAACACATTTTGTCTAAATGGAAACTTCATCTTGAGTACAAACCTATCCGCTGTAGTGTTTCCGCTATAATTGTATGCTTCTGTGGGTGTTTTGCTTTAAAATCCGCTGGCAGTCCAATGTTTGTTGGACCAGAATTTCCTCCGATAAAGCATTTTTTCTTTCGATTAAAATCCGATGATTGTTCGCATCGCGAAACCGTCACGGTGTCGCTGGTGAAAATGTGCATTAACCTGCGAGAACGGGTTACCCATAGTTCATTATAGCCTCCTGCCTCTTGTGCACTCGAGGTTCATTACGAGTTGGCTCTCTTTTACTTGCACGGTGTTGGAATTTTTTATGTCGCAATAGCGCTTGCTGGACGAAGCAACTGCTTTTTGTAGGTAAGCGACCACCAGGCTAGACCACCGTTCCAAATCCTCAAGGAAAGAATTACTCATGTATTACTCATCATGTACGATTGTATTTGCGTACATCTAAAGCACCTCGGCTTAATCAGTTAAACAGTGGTAAAGTTCTACAGAATGCACCGACACTGTATATCTTGTTAAAATTTATGCGATGAAGTGATTTTTTGGGGCTATTTTTGTATAGCATCATTTGATTTTGCGGTTGGAAATTGCAGCTGAATTTAAGATTTCTCCTGTCTTAATCTTGTCTTATAGTTATGTTATCGGAACATACGTGTGTGATTCGGTAAGAATTTGGCTAATTCCTTCCGTGTTTACTAGCTCTTCCAAACAGCTACTGTTCCGTTAAGAAGCAGAATGGAAGATTCCAACCATCATATAATTGGTCGGTATGCGTTGTATCGCAAAGTGTGTGCAAGTTTTGTAGCAGCTGGCATGTGTTCGCAGCCTTCATTTTGTTTCAACCGACCTCTGGCGATTCTATTCCCGTTCAAGAAATAAAACATCACAGCGTCCGATGCGCAGTCAATTATGCGAAAAATGCAGACTTCCTAAATCTGTTACTTCCAATTTGTGTCCATCAATTCCAACGACTTCCGAATGGCCATAGAATACTCCCGAATGTAATGATAAGAAAATACATATTCACTAAATCATTGAAATATATCTCAATCCCCCCAAAAAAGATGACGGTGTGCATAATCGTGATATGCCGTACCATTGGTTAACATGACCTCCCAGCATGCTATGACACGGGTCTGTCTAGGCCAATGCGCCCTCATGTAGTATCCATCCCCGGCGTGTGACATATGAAATGTCCGCTAAGCTTTAGATTGTGATATCTTGCAAACGTAATAGAATCGGGCCCTCTGGATCGGCCAATCGAGCTAAAAACTCCATGACGTGCAACAGTGCATGACCAGATTCTCATTTTTGGAAAGCTGAATGTTTTCAGCTTCATGTTTTCATACCCAGAAACAGAGATCACGGACCCAGCAGACAGCATTTATTTCCAACCTTCCCACCACTCCTGGGATCTCCGGCAGTGCACTGAACTGCACATTGTATACTGATGAATGTACGGAACACTCGGGGGGACGGGGCAAGAACAGGAGAAAGCCACTCTGTAGACGTCTCTGGGTTCAGCAACAGAGATGGGATAATATCGACTACTTTAGCAGTTCTATGCTAACTCCACTGTCATAGAACGTCTTTTATGCGAGGGATTCGAAAATTGTTTGCTGGGCGCGAGATAGGCTGTGTTATGCAAGCCAGGGTTTTATGTTGTTAACTGTAAAGAACATGCCTAGGAAATCTATCGTCCCTCTTCTCCCAAAACAACTTTCGACTTCCCAATCATAGACAGGCCTAGGAAAAGGAAAAGATGAGTCATTCGCCCCCCACCCCAGGTTGTGAGGGCCAATAAAGCGTCATATTATGAAGGTGGCAGACCGATATCATGTGTATGGCGCAGGAATGATTGTGTCTGACCCCGTATTGGTAGGGATTTGTCACCTCTTCCCTGCTGAGTGTTTGTTTTTGTTGTTTTTTCGACACTCATGTTCCCAAGCACCGAGTGTTGTACATGCACTGCGAGTCACCTGATGATCCCGGAAAGTGCGCCCGGTCGAATCAGTTTGTGTGAATGTGCTGTATTTCATTGGCTTCGCGTACTTTGACGTATACGCATGCCAATTGTGCGCACACTCAAGTCTACGTAAGCACGAAAGCACACATGCGCAAATGTAAGTGAGCGCAAATGTATGGAGGGCAAAGTTGCGTATATGAATATAGGTCAGCGCAAATGTACGTGAATATGCAGAAATGTACATACACAGATGCAAGGGAACTTACCCATGTTTGCATGCACAAGCGTACTTCGGAGTAGCTGCACGTAAGCAACCGTACGTTAGAGCACAGGCGTGCTCAGAATATTGTTAAAATGTAGTTGTATTAAGAAGACCAGAGGTGTCTGTGGATTCATTACATTTACTAAAGTGGGGCTCGTTTAGGCCTGAATCTATGGGGTGGATCCCCCCATCTATCCCCTCCATCTCGAAATCTATTGGACACATATCGAAACTGGACAGCTCAGGTTCGTCTAATATACACTTTAAGAATGTCGAAATGTCAACCTTCCCAGTGGAGAGGTCAGGAGGTAAAACGATTGGTGGATTGATAAAGGCTATTTGGGCTTGCGTTTAAATTTTACGTCGACAAAATTGTCATAGCTCGGAACAAATGATTTTTAATGGTGTAAAGCACTAGATGTCCATACATGCACATGCAAAACATCCAATGGTGCAGCCAGAAGCCTGAAGAAGGGAAGGTATCATTCGTTCCTTGCTCCTGATCTTCACAGTCAGTGCCACAAACTTGGACGTAGCTAAGAGGGTGACTGGATCGGTCACCCCATTCTTGGGATTCTACGGGTCCATGACACGGCCCGAGGGCCATGCTAGTGGCCCATTCGCACTCCTCTACGCTATTGTCTTGGTGGAGACAGAAAATTCAACATAACTTTTTTAGGTGTTGTTTGGAGCCTAAGAACGCCTCCAAGCCCTTGCAAATAATAACGGGCCCTTTGAGATGTCTACGATGTACACAAGTGGTGGGGAAGGAGGTAGATTGGGACGCTGGAATCCCTCCCACACATCTATGATTATCTACAATTATACAATTAGTTGTGGGAACATGAATAGGGAACAATTATTGAATCAGCAACACATCCCTGACATCGAAACTATTCCTTTTATAAGCAACTGTATTCGTGATCCATGCTTCTGCAACAGTATTTTGGCCAGTTGGCCAACAGTTGGACTTCTCATACTCGCACAAAAAAGACAATGAAATCAAAACATAAGTAAACCCAAATGTAAACCTAGACGAGATCATTGTTTTCGAACAAAGTCTCTTGTCGAAACCCAGCGTATTCAGATACAATCGCTTCAGTCAATATGGAAGATGGCTCATAAAATGGCCATACAAGAGATATCGAACGAGAGCCATGCGGGGAGCAGCAGCATCGTGGAGGCGGCTGACAGCTTCAGTGTGTACTGACATTCGGTTGTGAACACATAGCAAATATTCATCAGCAAATATACATGGCTTTGTATTATCGGGGATCGATATGGCATGTACATATGGCACCAACCCGCCGGTCGGTTCAGTGTGACCCGGCGAAGTAGCTGATGACTAGCGATTGCAATAGAATCCCACAACTTGTGGTCGACCACGAGTCGCTAAAGTCACGGCACCAGCCTACCCCAAGGCTCCGTGCCGTCTGGCGCGAGCCGTTCCGTGGCGGCGGCACCTAGTTGTAGACGTGGTCAGCCAATGCACTGACACGCACATGATGGCGCACACGTGGCCGGCTGGACCTAGCTGCCGACGTGGTCAGCCAACACACTGACAGACACACGTGGCCGGCTGGACCTAGTTGTCGACGTGGTCAACCAACACACTGACACGCACATGACGGCGTACACGTGGCCGGCTGGACCTAGCTGCCGACGTGGTCAGCCAACATTCTGACATGCACATGACAGCACACACGTGGCCGGCTGGACATAACAAAACTTTGGATTTCAGCCACTTCCTTTTCAATGCCATTTTCAGACACTTCAATTCATTTTCAATTCCAGTGTATTTCAATTTTTCATATTCACCATTGCTAAAAATGATATTTTGGTGACTTGTGTTGGACCTGATTCACCATCACCATAGTGAATCAGGTCCAACAATGTTAGAGCAATGTTTTAAGTATGTTTAACGTTGCCCTCTTGTAGCAGGAAAAACATAAATTATCGGACGATGGTTTTATGGTAGCAAAGATGAGCATGCAATTTCATTTCCCATGCTATCCTGTTTTATGGGGACACATTCCCCCAGGCCGGGAAATGCGTCCCTCTGAAAAGGTTCCAGTGTTCCCGCTCTCATTTTTCAGCTTGAGGCGCCTCTATTAAATAAAAAGGCTCCCCTTAGAAGGAAATGCGCCCCTTGCGGAAGAGCCGAGTGCATCCCTCCCCTTCGAATTTTGCAGGGAGAGGCGCCACTTCAGGCGCTTTCACAGTGGAGCCGATCCAAAGAAATGGCGCCTCTCCAGACAGGTGCCCACATGAAAATTCCTGGGTTCTACACCTGATTACAACATTACTCTCTCGCGGTTATGAACTCGGGCTAGTTATAAAATTGTGCGCATTCACGTGTGGCTTCTCTTGCAAATTTGACAACTACAGTTGAGTCATTAAAAGGAAAGCGGTCAAACTGAAAAGAAAGTTACATGTTTTGTATGTCCGTAACAGCAATGTGGCAGCGTAAATTAAAAACCGGCGATGAGAGCACCGTCCGAACAGGTTACGACGGATTTCTTGGGGAGCCCCTAGTCATATAGGATGCGAGTGACTGCTATCACAAAGGCTGCAAACAAACATAGATCTGACCGTCCTATTCCTACTACACTCAATAATTGTAAACACGCCGGACCTTCGACATTTTTGAAATTACTTCGATATTTCAACATTCTGATACCGTACGGCAAGCCACGTCAAGTGATACCCACGTGATGCAAATTGAAGCCATAACCACGAAACGCAAGGACTCTGAAAATTAACACACGCCCTGGAGGGGGGGGGGGGCGAAATCCGCCTATCCCTCCCGTTTTTCGTACATCACTCCAGATAGTTACTGGCAGATAAACACCATTGTTTGCGTACCTGCTTAAAATTAACAGGCGCGTTGCTTAAAGCATGAAAAACGGAAATTGGACAACAAAATTCGAGTTAGGGGCCGTTAAAGTCCGAAAATCTCGCAGCGCCAATCCACAAAAATCGGCGCTGATGCGCTTCCCATAGATTGGCAAAAGGGAAATGTTCTTGGCAACACTAGCGACTTGTTTCATGTATATTATTATGCCATATAGTTTCAAAGTTATGTTAGATCACCGAGGTCAAGTTAGGTCTAGTTCATGACAGGTTAATGGAACCAAACTTGGTCAACTGGAATGCTGTCATAAATGCAAATGACTGTCATGCGGTTGATGTCACTTTGTGTGTTATTCCCTACACATCTTGAAAACTGCTGTTTGTCATTGTGTACCTAAGCGCTTCCATACTTTATTCATGTACTTCACTCCATTTTTTGCGAAGCCGATTGCGACGAGCCGCCCAACGGAGATGTCAGGGGGCGGCCCGGTTACAGTAACCGCAGCAGGTAATGGCCCGAAAATTGCTGCTACATAGATGACCTGAGGTCAAATGTCAGACACCACCCACACCCACAGACTCAGAGGAAGAAGACGTTAGCTCAGATAGCGCAGGAACCACTCTACAAACCACCCAAGCACCGACAACACGAGCAACCAACAAACCAAGCACTACATCCACGAACAAACCAACCACAACACCCATGAAAACCAAAACACGTAATAAACCTACTCGACACTAGACAGCATAGGAACAAACATCCGAACAACTCTTCAACCCAGTCTCCCCCAACTCTGCCCATGACATGTGTTTATTTTTTTTTTATCGAAAGAAGCTTGCCAGACCGACATCAGAACCTCAAACAAACGTAAAAAGGAATTGGAAAAAAAACAGAAAAACTAAACAAAACAAAAACTAAAACTA
The DNA here is from genome assembly GCA_034440575.1 of Imbricaverruca yamaguchii. Taxonomy (NCBI): domain Eukaryota; kingdom Metazoa; phylum Arthropoda; class Thecostraca; family Neoverrucidae; genus Imbricaverruca; species Imbricaverruca yamaguchii. The sequence goes on along the minus strand of JAOTOL010001505.1, from coordinate 822,448 downwards.
AAACAAACAAACAAAAAGAAAGGAAAAAAGTAAAAAAAAAGAACCGAAAGAAAACAACAACAAAGAACTAGACAAAAGACAAAAAGAGATTGTAAGAGACAACTAACAGTGTATGACCATGTATGTTTGCAATGTTAATACCAAAAGCGATGACCCCCAACCCCCTCCACCAACTACTACCAGGCACCGTCCGGACCACCACCTCCAACCGACTTCAAAGTTGTAAACAGCCGAAATCACCACACGGTGGCAGGCTGTTATAATTCACTTACACACACACACTCCTAGCTGGATGCTGCATGCGAGCAGAATGATTTCAAGGTTAAAAAGCCATACATTTGACATATCGTTCAACACCTTGCACTATGCATATGTGTATCGACCTTAAACCAGTCAACCACGTCGGCCATTGAATAAGCCAGACCGTCCGCTGGTGTCAGTTCCCTGTAGCCCGTCCCAAGCCTGCGTTGGAAGACCACGCATCAACTACCCCTCCCCTCCCCCCAGACGACCGCAAGATATAATGCCTCACCCTCGCCGTATCCAGTGACATGTGCAAGTTGCCAGTGGCGTCTTCAGCTTAATCTCCAAGGATACCTCCACATGACTGACAGGGAAAAGATGATGCGCCAATAGCACAACAGCATATAGATCTGAAGATACTGTACATGTTGACAAAATGATGAATAGTTCAACAACTGTGTCCGCCACTGCAGTCGTCAGATTCCCAGCCTGCGTGGCTGGGCGCTCGAAGCAGCAGCCCGGCTCGGATTTCCCCGAAGAGGCGAGCTGGCCGCGATCTGAACCGCCAGCCTGCTTCAAAAGCAGAGCTGATCTAGAAACGGCTAACTGATGGCGATCTTGCAATTTCTAATGGAGCACTGAATCGGTACAAAGTAAATGAGAGTACTCCATATAGGCTCACAATTACCTCTGGTATTCTCTTCCTCAATCAACAAACATAGAGATGTGTCATTTGTGAAGGTATTACTGAAGAAAAAAAACACTAGGTGGTCATGAATATTGCGGAGGATCGAGGAGGGACGCTCTGACTTATTTATGTCTCCTGGTAGATCTAGAGAACCAGGGGATAAGCAGCATATTTTGCGCCGTCGCAACAGACTAGATGACAGCCTGCCCCAGCTCTGCTGTTAACGGACCAATAGGTGACTGAGCCACAGCCGAGCTCGACACCTAGTAATATGCAGCGTGAGTGTAAATGTGTGTGTGTATGTGTGTGTGTAGGTATGTGTGTATGTATGTGTGTGTGTGTGTATTTGTGTGTATGTGCATTTGTGTGTTTGTGGCAGGAGGTGGCTTGATCACTAGAAGTCACTATGATCACTAGCTATCCGCTCTTCGGCGAGGGGTGACGTCGCGAAACACGAGTCTCTGGGATGGCTGCCGGGCGTCCAGCGCTGAAACAAACGCTTGCGAGTCCTGCAAAACTATCGTGAATTTAACGTCGGCGAACACAAGGCACAAGAACAACTGAAGGCGCGGCATATACCTAATCTATACATTTATATCGAAATACAGGTCCATGTCTTCACCTACAGATATATATATATATATATATATATATATATATATATATATATATATATATATATATATATATATATATATATATATATGCATATAAATACATATAATGATATCTATATCCATATATTCTTCTCCCTCTCTCCCTTCTCCATCACTCTTTTCATCTCTTGATCTTTGTATCTCTTGATCTCTATATCTCTTGATCTCTATATCTCTTGATATCTGCATCTCTTGATCCCTGTATCTCTTGATCTCTGCACATCTGTATCTCTGCATACATATTTGTATCTAAGCCTCTCTGCATCTCTGCATCTCTGTATCTCTCTTTCTTTCTATCTCTCTATCTATCTCTCTCTCTCTCTCTCTCTCTCTCTCTCTCTCTCTCTCTCTCTCTCTCTCTCTCTCTCTCTCTCTCTCTCTCTCTCTCTCTCTCTCTCTCTCTCTCTCTCTCTCTCTCTCTCTCTCTCTCTCTCTCTCTCTCTCTCTCTCTCTCTCTCTCTCTCTCTCTGCATTTTCGAAGTGGTGTCCTTCGGACATGGCCGCCGTGTGACAATGTCTGGGTCTGCACCTGGCCAAAATAGAATGCAATTCTTAAAAAGTTAATTTCATACTATGCACTATTTCATTCAGTGATTCAATCTTGCTATTCGGGGCAGCATCGTGACTCGGGACTGTCTAAAGTAGAAGAGCGGGCATCTGAAGTCGAAGGAGTGGTAGGTTATAGAGGGTTCATCTAAGGTCAGAGTGACGACCTAGCGGTGACATCGGACGTAAATGGGCAGACTTCATTTGAACCCTGTCACCCAGAGGTACCATCGAACGAAATATGAAACATCATGCGAACCTCAACACATCTCCGCATTATATCACCCACAAGCCAATATACGGCACGATACTAAGTATGACTAACCTTGGGTGTAGCCCATAAAATACTTATTTCCATAATGTATTATGGTAGCATAGGTACAATAATGAAGTCTACACCTTACTACATCAACTTCAAGTGCGGGAATGGCACAAAAATTGCGTCAAAGACCCCAAACAGATGTCGGGCCCCGGAAGGAAGTGCGTTGGAGCACGGAAAAAATGCACCAGGAGCCCGAAGAATCGCACCGGGGCTCACAAATATCGCGCAGGAGGCTTACAAAAATAGAAGTCGATCCCAATAAATCACAAAGGGATTCTATCGAGTTCACCCGAGTACCGGACAATTCAGAAGAGGTCACGAAAGGAAATTATCCTGAGGGCCTTTCTACTCTGAATGGTGCCATCCGCTGGAAAAAAAACTCGTTGAGCAGCCGCAATGACATGCTAAAGAGGAAAATCTCCCTCCGTCCTAGCAAGGCGGGCTCCGAAGAACCCAAGAATCGCGCCTGGGTCCACAACAAAAGTTCTAGGGCAAGATACATTCGCTTCGGGCCCCCATAATTAAGGGTTTTAAATAAATACAGCGGACACCAAAAAACTTGCTTCGGGCTCTAACATTTGCGCCGGGGAACGTTAAAATTAGTCTGGGCCTGGGGTCGGATTAGCACAACGCGACCTGTGAACTGGCGCCAACACCACCACCACCAAATGTCGCGCATGGGACCCAAAATTCCCGTCGGTAGTCGCGTAAGTTCTGGCCGAGGCATCAATAATTCCCTCGGGGCTCACAAAAATTGGCGTTGATGTCCCCAAATAAGCACAGCGTGGTCCCAAAGTCACAACGCAACCCGACAAGAATCAAGCCAGAACCCTAAAAAATAAAGGGAGGTACCGAAAAATAAATGTTCCGACCAGAAAAATAACCCCTTAGTCCAAACATACTACGAGATGCCTTAACAAATCGCATACGACACCGAAAATCATTCCGGAGCTCGACAAATCCCGGCGGGACATAAAAATACAGAAATGTCGCCGAGGGCCTGAAAAATCAGGCCTTGGCTGGGACTTTACATAATTCAGAATCAGTCACTAAAAACTGTCAAGCCCAGAAAAGTGACGTCCGATTCTCCCGGAACCACGCCACTGGGCCAGAAACGTCGAGACCGGATCCAAAGAAATTATACCGGGCCCTTAATATTGTGCCGAAGTCCCACAAACATGAGGAAAAAACACAGCGGGACTCAAAGAGCATAACTTGAGTACGAAAATGCACCGAGCGCTTCAAAGCTTTCCGAGTCTGGAATAAAACGGCATTGCCTTAAGACATTCTGCTGCTCTAAGTATACACACCGGAGCTAAAAATCAAGACACAACGGTCCCTCAAAGCACAGCGGGGTTTGATACAGCATAGGGCCTCAAAAACAGGCTAGGTCCCTAAAAAATCGACATGGTCCTAGAAAAGGAATGAAAAGACAGTGCACTAAATGAACACTGCGGGGCCCACGAAAACGCACCGATGCTTACAAATTATCGTCGGTACACAAAAATAAGTAACAAAACTTTACTTTTGTTTAAAAAGCCGGTATCGCATAAATTGCTCGCAACGTGTCGAGCCCCAAGCAAAAAATTGCTGGTGCCTTAAAACACATCCGAAGACAAAGAAAATCGGAAAGGTTAAAAAGAACACCTAACTGGACTCTCAGTTCGGTACCCAATCTGGAAGCGTTGTTATTTAATCAGAAATGAGGTGCGTCAAAGCTAAGCGGTTATCCGGATTTCTTAGCCACTAGAAAACGTGGGAAGGAGAGTCATCGAAGTGAATTCAGGATGGGCCCTTGCGGCCCTAAGTCTGAACACGTTATGACTTTATGAGGTGTCGTGTGTTGTCACCTATCAGCTGTTTTGCACTGCTTTGTTGGTCCTCAACATATGCGCTTTCATTCCGCTTCAGCCGGGTGTTACGTGATGCAGTTGTAGCATTTCCTTTCAAGTGACAAATATTATAAAGTGCACGATGTGCACTGCACAAATGTTTGAGGTGACTGATGAGGCCCTGAGGACGAACACAATACCATATGTTATTATTTATAGAGCTTTTCTTTTCCCCATTCTGTCAGCTTGCAAATCATGGCCTCCCACAAACCGGATCAAAGCATCTTCAACCAGCGATCACCCGTCTTTCCTTTTCTCATCATCTCCAACAATAATCATGATAATTTCTTCATCGGCCAGCAAGTAGGTTTCGTTCTTACTAGCAGCCAGTGCAAACTTGTAAGGTGAACACTGCCTTAGAAACGTCTGTGGGCCAATAAGTACTAAGTATGGCAATATCTGGCAATCTTAATCAAATCAAACCCTTTCTCACCTTCACATTCAAGTAACATGCCATGAAAATATGAACGTGTGAAGAATGTCTAAGGGGAAAAACTCAACTCAATGAACAACAATCTGAATTGTGCAAAAGCATAGATCGGTGAACTCATAATGACCCCCTGCAGCTTTTGGCCATTTCAAAATGTTCGTTTACGGGATAAGTTGGACTGGCGGTCTATTCTTTCTCCCCATGAACATCAGTGAACAACGGATGTTCTTTAGCGGTCCCCATCCTAGTGGTAAAAGTTGTGTGTTTACAATTAAAATTATCGGGTTATCGACCCAAAAGTGCTCAACCATGGTATTTTGCGAAATTCCTTGATGCGTCCCTGCTGTTCACCCTGGCCCACTCACTTTTGGGGACGTTCCTACGCCTGACCAGGCCATGAAAAGGCATCGTTGCATTTCATGGCCTGGTCATTGCATGGCATATTGCAGACGGATAACATGCAAATGTCTTGCCATCATCCGCCACTGCGTGTCGCATTATTTTCCCACGCGTCGACGCATTGCAGGCGAAAATCGTGTGAATGTTATACGATCATCGGCCACTGCGCAACGCATTACTTTCCCACGCGTCGATGCGCGGGCTACCGAGCTCTCGAACAATAGGACAGCTGCACGCAAAGACCACGTACTCAATTGTATCATCCTGCCATCTGGCGAGAAATATTGTTACCTATGATTCAGCATTCAATCTCATTAGTGTAATACGTAGACCGTGCTGCTACCTAGCGATAGCTATCTGAAGTGATGCTTCTAGAAAATTAAAAAAGTTCTTGAATCTGTGGAGGTTGCAACCTGTGGAGGTTACGACCGCTGCTGAGTTGTGGAGGTTATGACCGCTTCGTACTTGTGGAGGTTGCAACCTGTGGGGATTACGACCTGTGGAGGTTATGACCTGTGGAGGTTATGACCGCTTCGGAGTTGTGGAGGTTACGACCTGTGGAGGTTATGACCGCTGCGGGCTTGTGGAGGTTACGACCTGTGGAGGTTATGACCGCTGCGTACTTGTGGAGGTTATGACCTGTGGAGGTTATGACCTGTGGAGGTTACGACCGCTGCGATGTGTTGAATTTGTGGAGGTTGTGACCTGTGGAGGTTATGAACTGTGGAGGTTATGATACGCTGTCACTAATTATTTCGTTAGCTGGACAGGAGACTAACTGATATTATAGAGGCAGAGAGTTGTTCGAAGGCAAAGCAAGACGCTCCCTCTTCGAATCGTTGCACACCGCCACCATTTGTATCGAATGTCGGTGACGTTGCAGTATCTCAGGAGGCGCAGGAGCCAGACCACCGCTGGAGACAGGAGCGTCAGGAGCTGAACAACAGCCTGCTGCGGCCGTTGGCCGTGGCCGATTCGGTACCCCTGGAGACGGTGCGCTCCTGGTGCCAGCTCGTCAATGATATTGTCCTGCCACCTATTGGAGAGGTTAGCCCACCGAGCTTCAGCAGCTTTCCAGTCTGAGGAGGGGTCGAGTCTCTGGTATCAGCAATGCCAGTCAGCAGTACCGGCCAACGCTCACCCACATCACTGGCGCCGTGGCGAAGCTGGGCACACCCGGCCACACCTGGCCAACACCTGGCCAACAACTGGCCAATACCTGGCCAATACCTGGCCAATACCTGGCCAACACCTGGCCAACACCTGGCCAACACCTGGACAATACCCGGGCAATACCCGGGCAATACCCGAGCAATACCTGGGCAATACCTGGGCAATACCCGGGCAATACCTGGACAATACCTGGGCAATACCTGGCCAATACCTGGGCAATACCTGGGCACCCCTGGGGGCCAACCACAAGCGGCCGGACCAGAGCAGCAGCCAGGAGGGAAAGCGGCTACTCATCCTGAAGCATGCCTACTCCCGTACAGCTAAGTCTCCTCCACACAGGCAGCTCAGAAAACGGAGACAAACGCCTGGCCACCGGCTTCCTCGACATCGTTACCGAGTTCGGCGGCAGGAGCGGGAAGAGCCACACCCGCGGCCGGCGTCGCTTTCCGCCTTGCCCTCCCCTCCCCTCCCCCCCCCCGCTACATGATCAACATGGCCGATGCGCCCTAAAGCCCAAATAACTAAGGAGCAAGCATCCCCAAAATGACGCCACGAATGAAGGTTGAATGCGAACATCTCAACATTACACCAAAGTGATTCAGCATGCTGGAAGTCTATAACAGTCAACATTGCGGTTTCCATTTTCATTTCTTGCATATCGAAGAACATATTGAAAACAGGAGATCGGCATATTCCGGAGGTCTTATCGGTCAGATATTGATGTTGACGTTCCTGGAAAATTAATTGGCTTTGCCACCATATCTCTTCAGAAACACATGTCATGCTCCTATCCCAGTAGGGAACGAACTACTTCAGTTAGAAATTACGTAGAATGTACAGAAACGCACTCTCGTAAGCTCTGGACCTGGGTAGGACCTGCTGTATTTAGCTAGGCCCAGTATGGGTTTAGGCGTCTCAACCATATTTATTCTCACCGGTAGGTGAGATAGACATCGGTAGGCGAGTGATGCTGCCCATGTCATAGACACGGGCGGCAGCACCTACCGATATGCCTGCAAGTATGCCCACTAGACCTACACATAAGGGATAGCGAAGCTGCCGACTTCACAAACCAGGCCTGTCCTTGACGTGAGCTCCAGTGTAAGTGATGAAGCGTCCTTCCTCACCGCTTTTCAACATCCTGGGCACAAGGAGCTACAGCGCCGAGTGATCCGGGGTTCCCAAATTCTGACATTCCTCATCTAGAAATATGCAGAGTGTCCATCGTGGAGGTGCTCATACATGATCACTAAATATGTTCGGGTGTGGTGCTGCAAAGCAGTGATTCAAAGTCGCTGAGGAACTTTCCTGTTGGAAGGCTGGCGTCGTGTCGACCTACTGGTTCCCCGCTACATCGCGTGTGGGATGCGCGCAGCCTGTTGGAAACCTGTCGCATCACTGACCTGTGGATAACTGCGTGAATACATCAGATACGGAAGATGGTGTATATTTTTTTTAAAGAGAACACCACATTTTACCCCTCGACGCGCCCGGTTTCCGACGCGAGACCCCACCCCGTCGCCGGGGCTGCGCCGCAGCCGGCGGTGGTGCTCCGTCACATGCGACTCCGTCGTGAGCATGGGCAGCCACCTCGTGTGACCCCGCTCAGGTGTCGTGACCATGTGTCGGGCCATGGGTACCAAAGGTCCGGGGTTCGACTCTAGCGCCACTCAGGACATTTCCCAATCCCGCGGCCCACCGGCGAAACAGTGGGCGGCGCCATTAGCCGTACTGTGCATAAAAGTGTGTCGTGAACCAACCAACAAACAAAGGTGTCGTGACCTTGGAACCGGTCCGGCGACCATCGCCCCGGGCCGGCCGCGGCGGAGTTAGCGCCGGCAGCGGGGAGCGCTCGCCGAACTCAGACAGAGGGACTGCCCAGCCACGTGGAGCGCCACGTAGGAGGGGCCGCGCACCGCTACCATCGCTACCACCACCACCATCGCTACCACCACCACCACCATCACCACCACCACCACCATCGCTACCACCACCACCATCGCTACCACCACCACCACCACCACCACCTGTGTCGCCGCCGCCATCGCCATCTCGACCCAGCCGCGCCGCCTCCCCGTGGCGGGAGAGTGCGCGCCTCTGCTTCTGCACGGTGCTGGTGCCGAGCCGCGGTCACGGGAGCTGCCGGCGTGGAGCACCTCGCCAGCGGGCGCCCCTACCGTCCCCTCCTTGTCCGTGTGGCCTATACTGCTTCAGATTATTTAGAATCTAAACTATTTCATGGCAAGCACATGTGGAGCTAGCGCGACATTTACTGACCCTTCGACGCTGCCTTCAAGGCCTAGAAAACATTACTGGCTTGTTTTGTTGATAAATTAGAAAACATGGGTATAATTATGTTAGGTTAATCAAAGGGACCAGATGTATCCTCGCTCCTCTGGCCAAAAACCGAGAGGGCCATTTCTATCCTCGTATGAACCTAAAGGGCCATTTATACCCTTGCAGAGCTGTTTTGCAAGATGGATTGCAAGACGGGTGTTGACCTTAGGTCAAACCGGAGGAGTGAGTTTTGAAGAAAAATGATCAAACTATCCGAAAGTCCCATCCTAACCTAGGTTAAGCACACTTTAAATACTCTTAATATGCTCCGAACATGGGTCAAAAGTGACATTTTGCCGACTTCGACCCCGAGCCACGCCCAGAAAGTCGAAAACCAAGTGGACCATATGTATCCTGGGTCGAACTATTTTGGTTCTGACACAATATCCGTCCATATTTCGTGATAATGATACTCTTAGTAAATGATGCAGCTACTCACGGTGCATCTAATGATGTTATCTCGGCTAGGTTAGGTTTTCAACTTTTTCGAAAATGTTGTGTTGAATATTCAAAAATCAACGCCCACTTTTGAAAAACATTCCAAAAACATGTTTCCGTTAGTTTTTCTCAAGTTTTGCAACGTGCTTCTGATAGCCCGTGTCCTTTAGGTAGGTTAGGTTCAAAAAAGATGCAAATGTTGATATTTGTCAACGCTTGGGGGCACTTCAAATGTGTCAATGTTTTAGGAAAAATTATTTTTGATTTGTTTTCAAACGTTCCTGGTATATTTTTTTTCTCTTAATTTTCGTGCGTTGCCTTTGTACGTGCAAATGGTGCATGGTACATTTTTGCACCCTGGAACCGAAATCCGTTAATCCAAAGCACTTTTCCCAAAACTGTTTACTTTTTCGAGGTTTTTCAGGCTTGCTCATGTTAAGGTACGAAACTAATTGTTCTAACCAGTTGTGTTAGACGTAGAATAACGTGCTCATCACAAATATGCCCTGAGCTAAGAAATCGGATGATAACTTTTCGAGTTATGATTATTCGAGTTAACATAGCCTAATCCGAAAAAATGCGTGAAACTTCGAAGCACCGTAACTTCCGTAATATGTACGCTAGGATCAAGATTTACACATCCATTGATAGATCTCGTCCATCTCGAACTACTGTGTACGAAAAATCGTAATTTCCCCTCATGGCTATGGGAAAGAAAGTTTGGAAACTTTCTTGGATTTTGAGTTTAAGAAAAATATTTTTCAAAATTTTCCAAACCTTTTTTAAGAAGTAAATTGATGGGCAATATAAATGTAACAAAAGAAACTTTGAGAAATGTTTTTTTTCATGGTCAAAAATTAGGAATTAAAAAAATATTTGTGTTTTTCTTAAGTTTTCTTGAAAAATTCGTACAATGTCATCATTGATAAAAGTATCGCACATCAATTCTATATCGACAACCTATCTCAATCCTTACCTGAAATGCATGAATTTCGACCTAGGAACACTTATATACACCCATGTTTTCTAATAAAATTTCCGAAAAACATGGGTCAAATTTTGACCTGTAGTTGGTTACTGGTAAAGACAGGTTGAAAGTTTGTGATATCGTTCGATGCACAATTGATTCGTGCTCCTTTTTGTTATGCATTATCTGTCCAAAAAGTAAAAACTTTAAACAGTACTTAAAAGAAATATAACATGCTTAAATATGTTTAGATCTCTCAGGGGAAATATTAATGTTTTTGGTATGTAGAAGAGGATCAAATGTGTTCAGAATTGATGCCGCTACAAAATGTTTGAATATCAGAAATCTGGTCCTGAAATTTTGGCATCCAGCTTAAGTGAACTTTACTCAAAATTTTAAGTACGAGAAAATGATTTGGGTAATTTTTCTGTATTTTTGTCGGCTTTAACCCATCACGGTAAGCACTCGGCCGTCAAGAATCTGTACATGGGACAAGAATTGAGCCATCCAAGGCGAATCATGGGAAAAGGAGTAGCAGGATTTTTTCTAAGATTTTCCAACTTTTTTTGTTTTACATAATTTCCTAATACAAGTTAGTTGTCCCCGACCAAGCTCAACGCGCTGATCACGAATCTGCACTTAGCTAAGAAATCGGACCATAACGTTTTCGAGTTATGAACCTGACGTAATCCGGAAAAAATGTATAAACATCCAAGGCACCGTAATGTCCGTAACATTTACGCCAGGATGAAATTTACACGTCAATGGATAGATCTCGACCTCCTCTAACTACTGTGTGCGAGAAATCGTAATTTTGCCCCATGGCTATGGTATAAAATGTTTGTAAACTTTTTTGGATTTTGTGATTACAAAAAATATATTTCGAAATTTTCAAAACTATATTTTGGAATTAAATTGATGGACAAGAGAAATATCAAAAACGAAACTTTGAGGAAAATTTTTTTCATGGTCAAAAATTAGGAATGAAAAAAAAATATTTGTATTTTTCGATAGATTTTTGGAAACATTCATACAATGGTATCATTGATAAAAGTATCATACATCAATTCTCTATCGAGATCCTATCTTGATCCTTTCCTGAAATGCATGATTTTCGACCTAGGAACACATATATACACCCATGTTTTTTTAATAAAAGTTCCCCAAAACATGGGTCAGGTTTTGACCTGTAGTCGGTTAATCGTAAAGGAAGATTGAAAGTTCCTGCAATCCTTCGATGCACAATTGATCAATGCTCCTTTTTGTAATGCATTCTCTGTCAAAAAAGTAAAAACTTTAAACAGTACTTAAAATAAATATAACATGCTTAAATATGTATAGATCTCTCAGGGGCAATATTAATGTTTTTGGTATGTAGTAGAGGCTCAAATGTGTTCAGATGCCGCTACAAAATGTTTGAATATCAGAAATCTGGTCCTTAAAGTTCGTCGTCCAGCTTAAGTGAACTTTACTCAAAATTTTAAGTTCGAGAAAATGATTTGTGAATTTTTATTGTATGTTTTTCGGCTTTACCCCATCACGGTGAGCACTCAGCCGTCAAGAATCTGTACATGGGACAGGAATTGAGCCATCCAAGGCGAATCATGGGAAAAGGAGTAGCAGGATTTTTTCTAAGATTTTCCAACTTTTTTGTTTTACATAATTTCCTAATACAAGTCAGTTTTCCCCGACCAAGCTCAACGTGCTGATCACGAATCTGCACTTAGCTAAGAAATCGGACCATAACATTTCGAGTTATGAACCTGACGTAATCCGGAAAAAGGTATAAAAATCCAAGGCACCGTAATGTCCGTAATACTTACGCCAGGATGAAATTTACACGTACATGGATAGATCTTGGCCTCCTCTAACTACTGTCTGCGAGAAATGGTCATTTTACCCCATGGCTATGGTATAAAAAGTTTGGAAAGTTTTTTTGATTTTGAGATGATAAAAAAACTAGTTCGAAATTTTGAGAACTATGTTTGTGAAGTACATTGATGTAGAAGAGAAATATCGAAAACTCAACATTCTGAAAACAATTTTGAGGGTCGAAAATTAGGAATGAAATAAAAATTTATATTTTTCGAATGTTTTTTGGAAAAATTCATACAATAGTCATTGATAAAGGTACCGTCATTCAATTGTCTATCGAAGATCTCTGTCGAAATCTTCCCAAAATACATGTAGTTCGACGTAGAAACACTTAATTGCTCCCATGTTTTTGACGGAAATTGCCTAAAAACATGGATTAGGTTTTTAATCTATAATTCTTTACTGTTGTAAGCACATTGAAAGTTTCTGACGACTTTCGATGCACAATTGATGTGTACTCCTTTTTGTAATGCATTATCTGTGAAAAAGTTAAAACTTGAAACAGACCTTTAAGAAAACCGAACATGCTTAATTATTTTTATGTCTCGGAGGGGAAATATTAGATTTTCTGGTATGTGCTAAAGGAGGAAATGTGTTCAGAATTGATGCTGCTACAAAGTGTGTGAATCTCAGAGACCTGTTCCTGAAACTTTTTCGTTCAGCTTAAGCAAGCAAGCAACATTGTACCGAAGAAGCAGACGATATGCCTCGTCCGTATGACTTGGATACCCGTGGAACGGAAGAATCGCCACCGTCTTCACCGTCGGTGGTCGATGACTGTTCTGAGGAATACAAGCCTCCATCCGACGATCAGTCCAGCTCCAGTGAAGCTCCAAGCACTGGGCAGCACGTGCCGAAGAAGGGACAGAAGAAGACGCTGCTGACACTTGAGCAACGTCGTCCTCACACTCCACCATTGTTGGATTCTGGCTTGGAGGGCCCAAGCACCTACGACTGGTTCATGGATGAGGGCAATCCCACAGTCGAACAGGAACCATCGCCGCCTCAATCGTCAGCCGTTGCCTGCCAGGACACCGAAGCCGCCACAGAAGAGACCGTGAACCCGACGATAGTCTCCGGACCCAGTGGCCCTGAGTGGGTCGAGGACGACAAGCACGTGGCCTGCCCCTGGTGGCCAAAAGACGGATGGGCCGTCATATCAAGAGCCAGTGTGGCCAGTCACCAAGTCCACTGGCGGCCTGGAAGACCGTTGGAATTCGTAGAATTAAAACTTATGTACGTGTGGACGCCAACACCACAAGGGTGTGTGGATGTGGGGCAACTTTGAAGCCAAGCGCCTCGGAAAATACGCTTGCGCGTGTGGTTGCGCGGCATGTGTCACACCACGCGCCACATCAGAAGACCACGGACGCAGAGCGTGCTGCCATCCGACTGCAGCTGTTCCGGCAGGCATTCCAGTCGGTAGCTACGGACCTGGACATCGCGATCGAGCTGGGACTACCACTAGACGCCTCTGTTATAGCCGATCTGCGCGTGACCATCGTGTCCCGTGGAACCAGCCTGGCGCAGGGTTACGCAGGCACGTCGACCGACGCACAGGATGAAGGACTCCTACGGAATGCCCTGGCAGTGATTCCCGGAAGAGACCCGCTCTTCTTAATAACCGGCAGCTACAGCAAGGTGAAGCTTTCGAAGTCGAATCGGACCTTCCTTCGACTTTTCGAGGAGCGCCTAGGCATTCGGGCGCCAGACTGGCGCTACATCCTGACATCTGTCGAGAATCGACGGAAGATCTGCGTCCTTATCGAAGCCCTATTCATGGAATCTGCCGAGAAGGGGGCTGCTATGGCCAACGCCATACGATCCTTCCTGAAGTACGTGCTCGGGCACTTGGCCGAGACAACAGGTGGAAGCCAGTGGAAGGAGACGCTGGAGCTCGTCATTTTGATGATCTCTTCAGTCATCAAGGAAAATCAACATCGCGTCGTTGAAGCGCAAGGTCAACGGCAGCTCAGGTTAGCCGGTGAGAACAGCCTGGAGCACCCGGACCGCGTGCTAGTACGGCGAGCTCTGGAAAAGGAGCTGAAGCGGGTGGTTGACGACGGAGCTGACCACCTGCCAACCGACGGCGCACCCCGTCGACGAGCTGCAGTGCGGTTCCGCCAAATGTCGTATGTCAGCTTCGAGATCATGTCGGGACAGCGCTCTGGCTTCTTCCAAGACGTCAAGCTCACTGAGTTCAGCAGCGCTGAGGCAACCGAAACCGGATTCGCCATAACACATGTCGGAGGGAAAACTCGGAAGACCTTCAAAACAGTGAGCGTACCGATCAGCCTCAAGTTGCACCGTGCCTTGTGCTTCTATGTGGAGCACCTGCGTCACCACCTGTTGAAGGAAGGGAAGCCAAGCCCCTTCCTCTTCCCCAGCCTGAACGTTTATGATGCCCGCAGCCTTGACTTCAACATTCCCGAGATCGCCCACATCGACTATCCCAACCTGATCCGAGGAAACCGTGGTCGACGATATCATGTAAATATCACGCACGCCCTCGCTGCCGCAGGAAATTTAGACGGCACTACTATCGAAGAGGCGGCGGCGTATCGTCGGCACAACGTCGGCACCGCGTACAGGTTCTATGACGTCATGAGGACCGGGCAACGGGCTGCAGACGTCCAAAACGCAATAATGTCGTCCGCCAACAAAGCGTATGACATCTGCTCCACGTCGTCTTCAGGAAACGATGAGCCAGATCAACTGTCGCGACGGGAGCCATCTATCATCAATAGCGATGAGGAAAGGCTGCAGGCGGCAAGTCCCACCTGCAACCCGCCATCGCAGTGGGACTCCGAGGACGGCGCAACACGGGCAAAGAGGCCTAAACATGCCGACGATGATGTCACTGATGGCGATGAAGTGGACCACGACGAAGATTATGGCGACGCACCTGAGCCTGTCAACGCACCTGAGCCTGTCAACGCTGATCAAGGCGACGCACCTGAGCCTGTCAACGCTGATCAAGGCGACGCACCTGAACCTGTCAACGCTGATCAAGGCGACGCACCTGAGCCTGTCTAATACAACTAATACAACGAAAACAGACTGCTACGGGAATCGTGATTTCATTACGACACATATACTCACTACGACACACATATTACTAGACAGCACAGCCAAGGCATGTTTGGCAATGCTTGCGAAAGTGTTATCGAGGCAAGCCAAAACTTCAAACGTAGTGGGCGCACTAGCGGCCCCGGCGGGATACGAGAGGTGTTATCTAGTCTCCGGTACAACCTGCACATCGATAAGGACAATCTGAGCTGCCGTGTGGTCACATCGATATAGGACAAACCGTGCCAATTGCTTCAGTCTTCTCCACCATCAGGCACGCCTTAAAATATCGGGCCGTTAAGGCAGATGACCAACCTTACTGCAGTAGAAGTTCGCTGAAGCCAGACCAGACCAGACAAACGGAGTCGTGCGCCTTGACGAATTTCCGGCATCGGCCAGCTTCTTGTCCGGGCAGGGCAACATTGGGCAAGAAGGCAACGCAGCACGCACCCGACGAAACCCCGCTCAAAGGCCAGTGCACAAATGCACGTCCGCACGTCTGGAAGAGCCGCGCGCGTCCGTACGAGTTCGCAGCGCACGAACGAGACTCTGACCTGAGGTGCTACCGTCCAGCCAATCGCAGCTGTCGTACGGCTGTGACGTCACCGACGCCCGAGGGCTCCACCGGCGCCACTGGAGTCGGCCGGCAGCATTGCTTTTGATGATTCTAGGACAAATGTACGTAAGGACAAATGTACGTATGGCAGATGTACGTAAGCAAATGTACGTAAGCAAATGTACGTAAGCAAATGTACGTAACCGTAGATGTACGTATGGCTAATGTACGTAAGCGCAGATGTACGTATGGCTAATGTACTTAAGCGCAAATGTACGTATGGCAAATGTACGTATGCGCAAAAGTACGTATGCGCAAATGTACGTAAGCGCAAATGTGCGTATGCGCAAAAGTACGTATGCGCAAATGTACGTAAGCGCAAATGTACGTATGCGCAAAAGTACGTAAGCGCAAAAGTACGTATACCCAAATGTACGTATGCGCAAAAGTACGCATGCGCAAATGTACGTATGCGCAAATGTACGTGAGCGCAAATGTACGTATGCGCAAAGGTACGTGTAACGCATTTAATCCCTTTGCATTTAAGCACATTTGGTTAGATGTATATATCATACGTACATATGCTCTTAGGTAAATTTGTGCATACGTCCATTTGCGCTTACGTATATTTGCACATACGTACTTTTGCGCATACGTACATTTGCGCTTGCGCACATTTGCGCATACGTACTTTTGCGCACACGTACATTTGCGCATAGGTACATTTGCCATACGTACATTTGCGCTTACGTGCATTAGCCATACGTACATCTGCGCTTACGTACAATTGCCATACGTACATCTGCACTTACGTATATTTGCTTACCTACATTTGTGTACGTACATCGGCCATATGTACATTTGCTTTACGTACATTTGTCCGGTTAGCCTTTTGATGGCTTACTGGTCAAGGCCGGACCGAGATGGGGACGGAGTGCCATGTCTCCTCCTCAAAGGCCGAAAGGAGAACGTTCGCTTGAACTCCAAATCTGAAGGAAATATGTCCCGATACGTTTGTATACTGCATCGCTGTTCTGGATTGAATTTAGAAGTTCCAGTAGTATCTTTTGCACCCGCCTAGATCTGCTGCACTGATCCATATAACTGATCCATATAACTGATCCATACAACTGATCCATATAACTGATCCATATAACTGCACATTAGACAGGTTCACATTTCAACTTTTCTCGAAGATAGCTTCATCTCGCAAATTTTCTCATTATTTGGTTCATTTGAGGTCCATTGGCGTTGGTTTTAGCAAGATCGATCAATATCTTAGGGTGCCGCATCGACCCTAAAGTTTGCATATTCGGACTTCCAAATCGATCGTTTTTTGGTCACAAATCCAGCGGTTTTCCACTCTGGTATCTCATCATCAGGCAACATTCTGCAGACTTACCAACTTGGGACGTCACTATCACCATGTGGTGCAAATTATGAGGTATGAAGAAGTCCGTCCTAAGTATGGCCAAAGAAGTCTTCAGAGTTGGCCATACTTAGGTACTTTTTGACCATTTTTGTAAAGTTTGAGGTGATGAAGGGTGCTGAATGGGTGGGAATGAACAGATGAGATCGCCATAATGCCGCATCATCCTGAAATGACTCCAAAATTAACTCCAAAAGTCATCCCTAAAAAATATTTTCCTGACCCACGAAGGAAATTATCATAAGATGCTTTGCAAAATATGCCATATATTGAAGAACCTGGGCCAGCATTTCAAAAAACTATCCCAGATTCGTCAACTCTTTCCTACCTTGCTTTTGTCAGCCTGCGACGTTTTTATGGTGATGCACGCTCACTGAAAATCCAGTTATGAAACACTTTTGAAACATAAAAGCCTCAAAAGTGCTCTGTCAATGACAAGCCAAAGGAACGGTTGTTGCTGGCTGAAACTTCACACAACAGGGACTGATGCTCGTTTTCCATTACTAATTAACCTACTCGATTTTTGACAGGTGAATTTCTAGCCACCCATGAGCTTGAAAGATTTTATATAACATTTGGGTATGTCCATTAAATTACCTTACACCGCATTGGCTTTCACCGCTCCCCTTCCCTTCCCACCTTCCAAATGCTACCTATGTATTCTTAACACTGGATCATATGGGTGACTTTGTTCATTTTGAGGTCCACCTCCCCCAGCATAATGTAATTAACAGACAATTCCTTTGGTGTTACAAACACAGGTAATGGAGCCAATCAGCACAAGAAGTAGGAAGAAACTGGTCAGCGCAGAGCCTCCTCCAGGCGGTGAAAAAGAAAAATCCAAGATATTCAGAAAGGACACTGAGAAGTTCTTGGTGGGCCAGCCAAGACCATCAATCACAGGGTCTCAGTTACCCACAGTAAGGCAAGTGATACAGTTCTTGTTTCATGTGAAAGAGAGTGAGAGGTGTGAGGGCAAAAGTGAAGCATACAGGATCACAGTGGAGAATGTGTTCCCTTTTTAGGAAATGGCTGGCCCGCATCAGGCCCATGCGGCCATACAACTGCCAGCAGAGGCTCGAGTCACTTTTCACGGAGTGGCGGAAACTCGAGAGGAATACAAGGCGATCAGACCCACAGGGCAAGAGAAGTCTTTCTGTAGAGAAGTTGGACCAACTCTGGGACATTGGAGCTCCTGATGCCTTGGAGGACATCAGGAGGAACCCCGTGCTGACCGCTCAGAACAAAGCTGAAGATGAAGCCTTTTACCGAGACCAGCAGGGTCCTAGGCAGCGTCATATGAGTGGGCAAGACAAGATCTATGCTGGTAAGGCACATTTGCGGGCAGTGAGGCAAGAGCAGCAGGCAGCAATGGCAACCCCTGTCCCAGTGGCCAGCAGTAAACCATCAACTTCTCAGGAGAAAGGTGAAGCCAGTTACAGTGACAGCGATGATGATATGGTTGTGGATAGTGATGCCAGTGCTGAAGCTGTTACTGCAAGCAGGCACCAGTCATCCAGAGTTATTCCTGTCCATCTGCCCAAAGCCATCCTCAAGTCACCATCCCTGGTTGAGATGGCAGACCGTCTCCACCTGTCTGACAGCCAGGTTTGTTTCCAATGACAATGCACCCCATCATCCCATAAGCATTGAGTATGTTACCCAATAATACGCCAACTGATGGGCTCAGTGGATTCCTCACTTTTAACCTTGTTCCAAGCAGTCCTTAACATTTCCACTGTACCATGTAAAATAAGCGGCGCAATGACGAGAATTCCTGGTGTTGCGAAAGCATGTGTACGCGTTCAGTATGTGGATTTCTGTGCAATTTGTTTGAGAAAATAAATTGTCCGTTCCAGCTGGCTGGCATTGTTGGTGCTGTGCTTCGCTCTACTGAACCACCTGTCAGCCTGGACAGCTTCAGCCTGTCGAAGAGCTCTGCACGGCGTGCGAGAGCAGCCCATCGACCAGCTGCTGCCAGGGCAATCAAGGAGAAGTTCAAGCCTCCCACCTACTGCGTGGCTCACTGGGATGGTGTCATGATAAATGTAAGTAATCACCATCTCTGAACGTAATACACTCATGGGGTGCTCAACCAACATTATCGTTTTCTTACATGCGAGTCCCAGCTCCATCGCATGGAGTACAATTTGGATTGCTCACTCACGATCTTTAGCCTTATGATTAGTCCTTAGTGCCTTCTTTGTCCTACCTCGAGAATTTGGGCATGTAAAAGAGCTGTTCATTGGTAGATATACTGAATGCTTGCCCTGTGGTCTGCGTCATCCATCGCATTGCCCCTGCTTAATCTGCATGCAAAAAGCCTGAAAATTAATACCTTGCCGTGCCCATGTTTCGCAGGATGCGCTGGGGATGTCACAGCACAGGCAGGCCATCTTAGTTTCCGGAGGTCCGCATCATCAACAGGGGAAGTTCCTGGCCGTCCCCACACTTGCTGACGGGACCGGCAAGGCGCAAGCTGAGGCCACGCTGGACGCCCTGGAGGACTGGGGAGTAAAAGAGAACGTGGTCGGACTCTGCTTTCACACGACAGCAACGAACACGGGCCGGCTAAGAGGGGCTGCAACCAGGCTGCGGGGTGAGCTCAACCGAAGCCTTCTCCTGCTGGCTTGCCGGCATCATATCATGGAGCTGGTGGTGAAGGCTGTCGCCACGGTGCTCTTCGGACCATCCACGGGGCCAACGGACAAGAAATTCGAGGACGTCAAGGCCAGGTATGAACATATCGTTTGTCTAGTTTATTTCGTTGGTACCTTAAAAAGCAGCTGGTTCCAATAGTTTTCACGCTGCCATGATCAACTTAACAACCGGATCTTACCATCCTCATTACCTCAGGCAGAGACCAATGGGCCTTCTATATGTGCATTCCAGACCACGTTAATTGTGTTACAGGTGGTCGCAACTGGACGTCACCAACCACGCCACGCTGTCGGTGGAAGACCCGTGGCTGCATGAGCTCAGAACCGCCGTGGTGGAATACCTGACGTCGCTGTTGAACGCCAACACGGGCTTCGACAGAGGAGACTACAGGGAGTTGGCGGAACTATCTCTGATCGCTTTGGGCGCCCAGCCTCCAAGAGGGGAGAGGTTCAGCCGCCCTCGAGTCTACCACCAGGCACGCTGGATTGCGAAGGTGAGAGCTGGGGAGTTGGATGGAATCGTATCGATACTACCAGCAAACAAATGCAGTCATCGGCCGCAACTCTAGCGATCCACAACGAGTGCAAATTGTATTCAATTGTGTAAGGTCGTTCACATGGCGTTAAGTGCGACGCGTATCATGGCGTGGTACGATGTTTGATTTTTCTCTGAAATGCTGTATCACTGAGGAGTTTTTGGCTGTTTCAGATGCTTTTCTTCATCAAGATGTACATATTCTCGGACCAGCTGGGCTACGACCAAGTGATGGTCGCGAAATTTGAGATGATGGCTCAGTTCCTCCTCCTGTTGTATGTGAATGCCTGGTTCCGCGCGCCTGTGGCGGCTGACGCTCCCGCCAATGACCTCCGCCTGCACTAGGATCTGGTGCGCTACAGGTCTGTGGACGGTGAGGTGGCGGACGTAGCCCTCGGCGTCATGCGGAGGCACATGTGGTGCCTCAGGCCACCACTCGTGATGTTCAGTCTCTGTAGTGGTCTTGTGACCAGTGATTATAAGGCGGAGATGTGCACGAGACTGCTGGCGACGCCGCGTCTCCGTGGTCGGTGGCTTGAGGAGGACGTGCCCGTAGTATGCCTGGATGAGAGCACGCGACTGTCGGATCTCGTTGACGAGACCTCATGGTTCCTTTTTGAGTTGATCAGTCCGTCCACGCACGCCTGGCTGAAGCGGCCGCCACAGCAGTGGTGCGAGGACGACGACTACGTGAAATTCGAGAACTTTGTCCGTGAGGTCAAAGTCACAAATGATCTAGCCGAGCGGGGGATAAGCATGCTGAAGGAGTTCGCTGGGATTGTCGGCGACGAGTCCCAGTTCCAGTGGCTCTTGCAAGCTGTTGAGAGCCACAGAGCGAGATTACCGAAGCTTAGGAAAGCTGCCATGAACGTGTAAAGCAATAGGTCTCGTCTCTGCATGGCAGCAGCACTGGGGCTTGGCCCACCGCTCGATGTGATTTGTTAACACGATGTAATAAATTATTTGTTATCTACTTTCATGTTCGTTCAGATTCGCCTGCAATTGTTTCGCCTATTATCGAGCGCTCATTGATGCCCAAGGTGTTCAATGTTCAGTCACAGTCCTATCCAGTGTTCAGTCATTGGCGATCCTATCAGTCACCATAAATAAATGAAAGCGCGGAAACGCGACGGCTGATTTTGCAGTTGTATCGAGATGGTTGCGACTATTTTATTATCTGGGTTAAAATTTGTTAAAGCTCTTATCGAGTGCTATTATGCCGGAAATCACGCAATTCACTGCCAGGGTGCAGTGAACATCTGATTTGAGTGTGAGTTATGTACTTACCGACTTGGGAACGTCATTTCGCAGGGCGTATGCGACTTGGCAAAAATCTGGTGGAAGCAAGATCAGTGTGACAGGCAACTATACCGTCACTGATCCATATCCAGTTCCTCGCTAGAAAACGCGCTCTCTGGCTGGAAATAACGATGCACTGGAGACATGTCGAGGTAGAAAGCTACTGGATGTGCTGGTAGGTAAGTCTGCAGAATGTTGCCCGACGATGAGATACCAGAGTAGAAAACCACTAGACTTGCGGACAAAAATGTCAAGTTGGAAGGCCGAACATGCAAACTTTGGGGTCGATGCGGCACCCTAAGATATTGATCGATCCTGCTAAAACCAACACCAATGGACTTAAAATTAACCAAACAATGGGAAAATTTGCGAGATGAAGCTATCTTCGAAAAAAAAAGAGTTGAAATGTGAAGCTGTCTACTGCATAAATATCAACAAATTTAAAACAAGCAATACACTTATCCAGCTTGCATGTGCTGGGTATACAGCAGTCCAGTGTCGCCACATGCCCGATACATTCTTCGAACTAGAATGTGCTACGGTCATCATCAAGCTATTGTCACACACTGAATACCAGGTGTAAATCCATCGAGATAGGCTCACGAATCATGGCTGGGCAATGTGGAACGTTGACGGCTGCATATGGCGCTTACCAACTGCCGTATCGTAAATAGTCATAGATAACCTGGTGGATGCAGGCAGGATGGAGGAAGCAGAGTCTGCGGCCACCGCCACAGGAGAAGCACTGTTCTAGGTTTCTTCGCAATGGCGTCACCACCTTCGGTTTATAGATGGAGTTCAACCACAGAGATGCGGGAACAATTTTCAAGCTAGAGGTGTAAGACTGTGGCTGTCTCCGAGAGCCCGTCTCCGTGGCTCCATCTGCCACTCCCTCGGCGAAAAAGGCTCTTTTTTGCAATCGTGGCTCTGCAACCAGTTCTCTCCGTTTTTGCCTGTTCGTAAACATTTTAACGTCAGTTGCTCGAACGCTCAGCCCCTATTCTCCCATGACTTTGTACACTGTCTTACACAAACACAAACTCTGATCCCTTCACTTCACCACCGTGGAGACAAAGCAACGCTGCTACGCGGGCATGAAATGATAGGTTATTTTCCGGGTACCATATTTTTACACCTTTACGAGTAGACATCGCTGTCGAGGCAATAGCTATGGATAATTCTGGCTATCGTTCTAGGACACATTTTGTCCAGCAGCTGACAACCAAAGGCACTACGAACACGAACTTCTGAGACCAGAACGAATGAAGAGAAAGATCATGTTTGCTGTGTTGCAGCGCACAACGCTACTCTCTAGCTGCACAACCCTTTCTTAGGTAGCACATCTTTAGAGACAGGTCAGGGGGCGGGGATGGCCGAGTGGTTAAGGTGTTGGGCTCTGGGTACCAAAGGTTCTGGGTTCGACACTAGGGCCGCTCGGAACATTTCCCGATCCCCCGGCCCCCGGCGAAACAGTGTGGGCGGCGCCATTAGTCGTGAATGTGCAGAAAGTGCGTCGTGAACCACCCAATAAGCAAACAAAGAGAGACGGGTCAGACAGGCAATCGGGCCCACTCGTCGGGAACTCCGCGGGTCATGGCGGCACTGATCGCGACGGAGGCGCACCCGTCGGACCCGTCGCGGGACCGGCGGGTCGACGAGTGGGCCTCTCGTCATTATCTTAATTGAATTAAGACACTGGGCGATATTTTAATTCATTTTGTCTCGATACGACGGGTCGTATCGAGACAAAATGAATTAAGATATCGCCCGGTACAACAACTGGGAACATCGTGAAGATACGGTATTTTCCAGAAATTCCCCAGTTTTACAGGTGGGATCGGACATCAGATGGGCCACCTAGAGTCTGGGACCCGGACTCCAGGGAGCCCATCAGTGGTGACGTCAATACGTGTGACCACCTTCAGTTTCCAGGTGGCTCAAATCCCTGGGCGCGGGAACAATTTTCGGGTTAGAGGGCTAAACTGGTCGTTAAAAAAATAAACGTGTAGTGGTTGAGTTAACCACCAGCAGATGTCGCCGAGGTCGTCCCCTCACCTGAGCTATGTAAGCCCAATACAGTTCTCGCTCTGACTTCCTGGTGTGTGCATCGTGCCCTTTGGCGGACTCGGATGGTCCCGACTCCATGCACCCCAGCGTGTCCAGCAAGCCATGCCCCCTCCCTATCCTCCACCGTCGAGAACTAGTCAAATAGGTGGATTCCATTCAGTGGCACGGGAACTGTCCCAAAGTTGGCGGAGAGGGGATGGAGAAAGAACCGTTTCGAAGTCCATTCATTCGATGCCACACGCAGATTGGCGATGCTACACTCGTCTGAAGTTAGAGAGGAGGGAGCTCTGCTCATCTATGTACCCCTCTCCGGTCCCGCGCCCTTGAATCCCGTCCATCCAACCTGACCAGTAACTCGCCGAAAAAACTCGGGAAACACTGGGATTCGAACCCTCAAACGCTCGTGGTAAAATCTCCGACCCGAGCTGCGGTTTACCACGATAGCGTTATACACAGGCTGCCTGGGCACTCACCCATCGCGACACCATGGCGTAGCGGACACATGGTGCAAAACCAAAAGCCTGGCGGCGCCAGCGGGTGAAGATACGGTCCGAAACTCGTGTAGAGTTTGATTAGATGCGAAGTACCCGACCGGCATAGCAGGCGTAGGGGCGGCGCCGCGGCGGCCGGCCGGCTCGACCGTGATCGGTCCGGCAGAGTGACGTCATCGACGTACGTCATACAGTACGTCATACACCACAACGCAGATACAGAGGAGCGCTGTGTCGGACGACGGGTGGACCTGTCGGACAAAGCTGTCGTTGGTGAGGCTCGTGACAGCGGTGGAGGGTTGTGTAGATTTGATGTCCACAGTAGAGCACCAACTAGTTGGACAAATTAGCATTACGGCTACGAAAATGCGTAAAATGTATGGGCTCATACTGGCTTCGGGAACACTAATCATTTTGTCCAACCTTCACCTGTGCTATGCTTGATTGGTTGTGAGGTGTGGTGGGGTGGGGTGGGGTGGAGGTTACGCCCCTTCCCTCCCGGACATCGGATGTGCACGGGGGTTGCATAGACCTTGCCTCCCTCCCAGTTCCTACGCACCGCTTTGCAGTGAAGTAACCCCATACACTTGCAGGTTTTTGACACTTTACGCTTTAGGGAACACGCTTTGACACTTAACATTACCCGCACGAAATGACGTCACCATCCCCAGGAGGGATGGTGCCCAACTCCGAGGGGGCAGGAACGCTTTTAAGTCAGAGGGGTACGATCACGAGCTGCTACCTCCCCCGTGTTCGTCCTCAGGGCCTCCACTAATGGCGAAAAACTCGATTTTTTGTAATATTGGCTCTGAAGTCACAACATTAATTTGGTGTTTTTTTTACAGTCAAAATTTCAAAGCGATATCAAAACCCAGCATCTGCTGTTCCGATGCTCCTATTCTCCTGAACAAGCCATACGCGAGCAGCCAACCCCTCACATCCCCATCGAACAGACAAGGCTACATCATTTCCACGGCCAAAAGTGGTATGTTATTACGCGAGTTTCATACACTTTTGCCCTTACTTGTTAGCAAACGTGGGCACGGCGCGCGCAAATTGCGCTTCTGCGCCGCTGCGCCGCTGCGCCGCTGCGCCGGCGGCGCACAAAAACCGGCGACGCAGCGGCGCCGGCGCGAATTCTCACAAAACCGGCGCAACGTCGCGCCGCGCAGCGTCGTGCGGCGCAAGTAAAAAATCCGCGCCGTTCTCCCGCGCCGCTGCCCAGCTTTAGCGAGCAATAAAAGACGACCCAAGAATCCGACGCGGCAAACACATATGTGCCTGACTACCTTTTGCGTATAGGATTATAAGTAATTATACTAATCTACATTACTAAAAGTAACTACCTGTAACGTTCTATATGCGTTACGAAAACTTTTAGTAACCTTTAAGACCTTTAAACATTTAAAACATTTTGGTAGCGTGTTGACTTTATAGGGTAATCTGAAAGGTCTCAGACTGAGGCAGACTCAGACATTGCCTTTCTATTAAAAAAATGGTAATAGAAAAAGTAATTGGGGCACCATTGTAAAGGCAACACCCCACAGACACTTCAGTTTTGTTCATTGCAATCCTTCAGAAATAAAGAGAAGAAATTGCTCCTAATGGCGCCCTAGGGTTGTCAGAGCGTGTAGAATTTGTAATCTAGGGTAAAGATTTGCGTCGTTTAGAGCAGCTGATTGCCACTACGGTGAGAGTCTCTAGTCTCTACCCTGACTGCAGTGCTGCACCAGCTCTTGTGGTGATAGGTTATATGGTCTGTTCTCGCCGCTTCAAGTGTTGGCAGGTTTAACTGTGCAAGAAAGTAAAACGATACGTTAACCTATTTAACTCAATTATAGTTTAAAACAAAGTTAAATCTCTACTATGTTTAAAAATCGATGGTCTATAAAGCATAACTAAACTTTGTCAAACTTCTTCATAGTTTAATCATTAGAAGAGTGTCAGGAATAACTTCTTTTAGCTGTTACACCAATCCATTACTTTCGTGTTGTGGAAATCTATTTTACCGCTATAAATGCTCGTCTGATATATCTCAGACTCAGTGGACGGGACCAATCTGGCTAAATATACCGCCGGCCGATCAATATAGCTCACGGGCCACAGTCTAATCTTTAATGTGAATATAGGTAACTGTGATACCAATTATGAGTCGTATTTTTTTATATAAAGATGGCTTTTTATAGCCTGAACCTGGTTTGGGGGGAATGAATGGGTAGAAACTTTGGCACTGCATATAGTTTTTGCATAGGCATACTTAATTATAAGCGGTGCGCGGCAAGGCGGCGCAGTGGCGCTGTGCGGAAAGTGCAAATGGCCGTCCTCCAAAGCGCACAGTCCCGAAAAAAGAAACACGGCCTTAAAACATGCGTTGCAGCCCTAAATAAACGTACCGGGGGCTCTATAAAGAAAGAAATCCGAGGCTTTCAGGGCACACAGGGGCCATGCGACCAGACAATGCGCAACTGCAGGGTCCAAAAATAGCGGCGCAGCGGAGCGGGCGCAGGTGGGCATCGCCGCCGGCGCAGGGGCGCGGGCCCAAGTACGGAAGTTCAGCGGCGCGCCTACCTTTGCTTGTTAGCCTTCCTGCCATACAAATGGCTATCAATCTGAAAAAAAAAATACATTTTACTCAGTAGCCAGCCACCAAAGTCACGATGGAGATAATTTCCATGGTCATAAAGCTGTACGTTATTACGCGAGTTCCATACACCTTTACCTTTACTGGCTGGCCTTCATACCATACAAATGCCTATCAATCTGCAGAAAGCCTTTTATTCAGCACCAGCCACCAAAGCCACGGTGGAGATAGGTCCAGCACTATCAATGGAGGACAGAAGTTTTTCTTAACGTTTTGCAAAGCACAATGCATGCCATTTTAAAGGTAAACATGCTTAACGACTTTGAGGGACCGCTCAGCTTTGATGCACCTTATATCTTTGATAAAATATACCCCCAAGATTGGCTAGCGAAACGAGGCCCTGTCCGTGTTCCTTTTTGGACACGTTTCGTCTTTCTTCGTCTACGGATGTGTCTTAGAGCTCCAATCCATGTTTGCTCGGGGCCAACACACTTTCCCTGTGCTCGGGGCCGACAAACCCCTGCTCGTGTTAGGGTTTGTTGCATTTTGTACACCGAGGAAATTTTTAAGGTGTCGGGACGTTTAAAAAAAGCCCGATTTGTTGATTTTGCACTCGGTCATTTTGTTCGCCTTGGGACCATGTTTTTTGCAGCCACAACCTCTTTTTCAGGCCTTTGTGCGGTCGCATGGCCCCTGTGTGCCCTGAAACCCTCGGGTTTACTTCTTTATAGAGCTCCCGGCATGTTTATTTAGGGCTGCAACGCATGTTTTAAGGCCGTGTTTTTTTTTGCGGGACTGTGCGCTTTGGAGGGCGGCTATTTGCACTTTCCGCCCCCGATCTGCTCTTAGAGTCCCGTTGTGTTTATTTGGGGCTCCTGGCGCGCATTTGTGGCCCAAGTACAATTGTGGGGATTCGGTGCGATATTTTTGGGTCTAACCCACGACTTATCGTGCCCAGGCGCGTGGTTTCGGGGACACAACGCCAGTTTCCTGGACTCAACGCGATTTTGATGGATCTCTTCTGAATTTTCTTTAAGTTCCGAATCCCGGCCTTATTTTTTTGAGCCCCTGGCACCATGCTTTTGTATCTCACCTCAATGTTTTCGACCTCCGGCTCTTTTTTGTCGTACGCGATTTATGAAGGCAACTGATATGTTCGGTGTTCCAAAGCCAATTTTCCGATCCGGGTTGTTTTTTTAATCCAGCCATATTTTCGAAACCTCCGGCTTGTTTTTTTTTTTGGTGATACCGATGCGAATTCCGGGGTACCACTGTGCTTATGTGGAGCCCTAGACGCCATTTTTCGGAGTCCTGACGTGAATGTCTGATGCCTAGACCAAATTTTTGGGAATACCGATGGGAATTGTGGGTCTTGAGCGTTATATTTGTGGAAAGCGGTAAGTTTACGGGGCGTGTTATACTTAGCTGTGACCTCAACGCGATCTTGCCGGTTCCTGATATAGATTTTCGGGCCTCAGTGCGAGTTTTCTGAGCACGCCATATTTATTTGGAGCCCCTGTGTGTATTCTGGTGGAACAACGTGAATTTTTGGTGACCACAGCGCGACTTTTTGGGGCCCGGCACGATTCTTGGGAGCTTAGCTCTATTTGGAGGAGATAGTATTTGCCCCTTTGATATGCCACTGCAGCCACCGAAGGATTTTTTTTTTATACCACATGGCACCTTCCGGAGTATAAAAGCCCTCCAGGTAATCTTTTCCGGACCTGTTCTTAATTTGCCGGTGCTGGGGTCGATTCGACCGAGTCTCGGTGTGAAGTTTTTTGGACATGGAGTTCTATCTTTATCAATTAAGGTCCTTACAGGATATTGTTCCGTCCCGGTACGATTCTTCGGTCTCCTGGTGCGATTTTTTATCGATGCCCTGACGATCCTCTCATTGATAGCCTGATCATGTCTCGTCGGCTTCCTTATTTACCATCTTTCTTGTGCATTTCCGGATAGGGACCTCCTCAAAATCCGCGTTCCCCCCAGTCTCACGACAGGAGGGGCGACTGTCCCTCTGCCCCCCATCGGTGGCGACGCCCCTGCCCGGAGAGCAAGTTGGAGTCACTATGGAGCATCATCAAGTTCAACCGAGGCCGTCAGCTAGTCATCTGCGGCCTGTACAGACCTCCGAGGCACACCTCAACCGCTCTTCAATCAGATTTCGAGGACCTGGAGTTGCAGCTTCAGCGTGCTTTCATCGGCCACGGTTCTGCAACTGTCATATGTGGTGATCTTAATTGTGACCTAAAGAAGACTCGCCGCGATCTTGGTCATCAGCGTCTTGAGGAATGCTTACATGATTACTGCCTGCGGCAAACTGTCACTTCATCAACGTTTGCCACGGTTTCATTATTGGATGTTTGTATCGTTCAAAACCGCGACGTTGTTAAAGAATGCCGTACTAGTCGCTTTCATTTTAGTCCTCATTCCTATGTGTCTACTCGCGTAAACGTACCTCGTGGCAGATACAAGCCAACTGTTGTGCGCTCTCGATGTTTTAAGCGGATTTAAATAGCATAATTTCATTACGATTTATGCAGTGCTGATTGTGGGAGAGTTCATAATTCTCCGACTTTCTGCCACAAACGGCGCATCTTTTTGACGTTTTTACCTATTCTCGACTCGCATGCGCCAGAGCGGAAGATCACCGTCCGCATCCCCACTGCACCTCCAGTCACCGCTGACACGAGAGCGCTCATGTCCCGGCGCCGTCAGGCGCTGCGTGACGGCGGGAGGGCATCCGCTCCGACATCACAAAACGGATACACGAACAGAGTGCACACACACGTTTTGGCGTAACATGCGGGCCGTCATAGCAGGCAAAAATGCAACCCAAAAAGTCCAGCCCCAGCTATCGGGCGACGACCCAACCGCCTACTTTGTGTCTGTGGGACCGAAGGTACCTGCGGAAATCGCTGCTCTCGGTGAAGTCCCGGCCCTTGACTGCCGCCTGCCACGTGTCGGAGCCTGCGCGTTTGTTTTACTGCCTATTGACCTCACTGCACTACGACGAACTGTCATCATCATGCGCAGCTCAGCAGCGCGCGGATCGAATAGCCTTTGTATCCGTTTGCTGAAGTTGAGTTGCACAGCTGTCGGTGACGTCCTACTACACATAATCAACGCCTCCCTAACCTAGTCTGAATTCCCTGATTCCTAGAAACATTCCATTATCCACCCCATCCACAAGTCCGGCGATACAGCAGACCCATCCAATTTCCTGTCCATCTTAAACATACCAATCATACCCTCTTTACCACAAGGTGGTAAAGAGGGTGGTGCAGAAGCAGCTCTACCACCACCTCTCCTACAATCATGTCCTGTCTGCCTCCCAGCACGGTTTCCGACCCCACCACTCCACGGAAACAGCGCTGCTATCAGTCACCGACCGAATCCTCACCGCCACAGATAATGGGGAGATCTCGCTGTTACGCTTGATAGACTTAAGCAAATGTTTTGACATCATAGACCACGACATTTTACAGCGAAAACTCCGACCGTACTGTGTCGAAACCTCCCGGTTTGAGTCGTACCTCCGCGGTCACACTCAAAGCGTAACATTGACTGACTCAGGGACATCACAGCGACGGGCCAACATCATGGACGTTTTCCAGGAGTCGACCTTGGGACCTTTGCTGTTCAGCGTCTTCACGAATGGCATGGCGTTGTTTTCACCTGAAGGCAATGCCGTACAATATGCGAACACCAGCGCCAGCGCTCATCTCCCGTTCAGAGAACATTCTCAGCTCCTTGGACGTTTGGTTCCGCGAGAACGCCCTCAAGGTTAACGCAACGAAAACGCAGTTGATTGTCTTTGGATGCCGCAAAAATTGTCGCAACCTGCCAAATTTGCAAGTCAACTTCCATGACGCATTCCTCGAGCCTTGTAGCAAGGTATCACTTTCGGTATCTGAGTATCACTTTCTACCAAGCTCTGTCGTGGGACGCTCACGAGTCTCACGTCAGCCGCTGCTCTACAGGCACCCAGGTCAGCCTCTCTCATGCTCGCAACCTCATACCAGACGGCATGATCGCCACACTCGTCACGGCCCTTGTCCTCTCGCACGTCAGATACTGCATTTGGGTATACAGCAATGGCACAAAAAGGAGCATACACAAAGTCCCCAAAAATATTGAACTTTGGCGTACTAGTTATATTTTGCCGTCGTAAATTGTATAACGTGCATGACCTGCGAGAAAGGCTGGGTTGGCTGACTGCCCAACAACTTTCCTACGTCAGCACACTCAGCCAAGCACACAGGGTTGTGACGCGTGGCGAGCCGGAGACACTTGCGTCTGACTTCAGGAAGAAAAGCTCAGTCCGAGAGCGGAGCACACGACAAGAACAGCTGTTTCATGTTCATCGCTCAAAGACTGAGGCTGGGAGGCGGCGTTTCTTGTGCAGAGCGCCTGAGTTGCACAATCAGCTACCAACTGAGCTCACTGAAATGACACATTTTACGCGCACCGATAAGCAGCACCTGCTGGCTCGACAACCTGATTGTCCCACGTCTTAGACACGCTACTTCTGAATTTGACTGTTCTGTATTCATGTATGTTTGCAACATTATGAAACTGACGTACGCGTGCATTTGACTGCTTGCATATATGTTTTTGATTGTACGTTTTATGTTTTTGTCCTTACTCCTTCACCTATGACTCGGGGAATAATAGCCACTGCAATAGTGGATCACCCTATGCATGTAAATACAATACAATACAATAAGCATCTACAAAATCAATAAATAATGAATAAATAATCTACTTGAGAATAAGAAACACACGGAAACATTACGCTTCATGGTATACGTTCAAAAGTTACAAACGTCCTACAGTACTACAAACGCCGTAAGAACAGTAGTGACGCCAACGATAAACTCATATGTGATAGATTCTCGTATGAAAAACGCCATTTATGGTATTTTTATATTGAAAATGAGTTTGAAGTGTTCCTGAGAAAAAGGTGGGCGAGGAAATTTACATGCATAACCAAAAAATGCAGCGATCAATTTTAAGCTCAGCCCCGTAAAACCACAGTATCGACGTGGTGGACCATCAACGAAGGGACATTTTCTCGCTCATGGTAAGCCGATGGGTTTTCCCGGCAGCTGACTGCGACAACCGCAATCACCTGTTGCGAACCTAGTTTCCCCCTTCTGATGTACGTGTGTGTGTGTCTGAGTTTTGCCAGCCTGCCACCTCACTGAAACACCTCACCTCACTGAAATACATAATGACGCCCACCTCGGGTCTCACGACGCTGGTGTCGCCTGTGCAGGTTGAGTCCATGATGAAGCGGACATGGGGCGGGGATGGCCGAGTGGTTAAGGTGTCGGGCTACGGGTACCAAAGGTCCCGGGTTCGACTCTAGCGCCACTCAGGACATTTCCAAATCCCGCGGCCCACCGGCGAAACAGTGTGGGCGGCGCCATTAGCCGTGAATGTGCACAAAGTGTGTCGTGAACCAACCAATAAACAAACAAACAAACAATGAAGCAGACATCAGAATTGAACTGGTTTGGCATCGCCCTCTACCACGTATGTTGCATGCAGCGCCCGCCGCGATCGATGGTGATTAACCAAGAGCTGGGCACAACGGCCAGGAGCGCCTCCGGTGCTTCAGACGTCGGACAGCCAAGCTATGTTTTGACGCCTCATTTTGTAGGCGACGAAGCCGGTAACGACGGCAAGGCCGTCCTGCTCCAGTCCCAGTTTGCTAATGATGGTCGTGTTAAAATTAATGTGAATAGAAGTGGCATCAAACTAATTGAACTGGTTCTTTATTTAGCTATACAAAGATAAGATATGAAGAGAAGGTAAGCAGCATATGAAGGCTCCATATTTTATGGCGGTGGCCAAGTTCTATCGGTGACTCAGCAGAAGGACTTTGGTGTTATTCTGAACACAAGATTGGGGGCATCAGAACAGACGAAAGAATCCAGGAAGAAGGCACTGAGAATGCTTTGGGAAATATATAGGAATGTATCATACATAAGTGAGGAAGTCATCAGGAAGCTTTACTGTGCATGTGAGGCCACATTTGGAATACTGTGTCCAAACTTTGGGTCCTAGTTATGAAAAAGATTGTTCGCTTTTTGAGAGTACAAAATATGGCTACAAAAATGGTTAATGACATAAGCAACCTGGCATATGAGGAAAAATTGAAGAAATTTAACATATTTTCACTTAGATATAGAAAGTTGAGAGGAGAACTCATTCGGGTCTTTAAATTTGTTCATGGTCAGGAGGATGTATATACTAGGTAAATATTTTAATATAACAGAAATGATGCACCTGAAGGTCATCAATTCAAAATTAAAGTTAACTACAGTAGGACAAGGTTAAGACAGTCTTTCTTCACTAACAGGGTAATAGAACACTGGAACCAGATGCCAAAAGCCATTGTCAGTAGCAGCACATTGGACATCTTTAAAAACACCATAGGCAATTATTAGAAGAATAGAGGGCTTGCTTTTCGGTATTCCAGTGAGGGCTGATCGACGGATTTGGTGGGGAACTGGTTGAGTGTTCAGAGTGCAACCAAGAAGGGCCCTTGTGGCTCATAGTCACACTGATCTTTTGTGTCTTGATGTCTAAGATGCTCCAAAATGTAGCTAGCATTCCAGACAAGCATGATGCAACACTCCATAACATACAGATCTGATAGGCAGGCTAATTCATGGAATGACACCAGAAAAGACAGGTGTTGACACTGACATTATTTTCAGCTGCATACGTGGCTACGATCATAATCATCAGAGGTAAAGTGGTTGGAACAAATGGATGGGCTGGTTGGATGAACTCCATCAGATCCTTTTCACTGTCAACCAGGTCTAATATGCATTTTCATCTATTGGAAACATAAGACATAAGCATGTTGGTTGACAATCTATTCTTTCCATATCTTTCTTCCAGATGATAAAGACACACCACAACAGAACACTATACAATACAACTAAAACTAAAACGCACGTACATCAAACACAAGGTGCGACAGACATAAAACCAAGCACAAAACAGCCTACGAGGGAGCTATGTAAACAACTGCGCTATTTATGACTCAACTGCGCCATCTAAGAATTTGAGAAAATGAGTGCCCCTAAAACGCTGCATTTGTGATGGTCGTCGCCTAATTCGCAGCCTAACTGATAATGATAAAATAACAGCTCAACACGACTCCAAAATCACAGACGTGATATTATAGGATTTAGAAAGTGAGTTGAATTTAAAATATTTCCATTTTATAATGCATGAAACCATTAAAACGGCCCAAAAGTGGTACCCCAGATGACGTCATTTGTACCATTCGAGCCGACACGCAGGAAGGCATGGGGATGACAGGGACCTGGCTCAGCGGCGTGATAAGCACGACGGCGATTTTGGATTCTGAGACTGTTGACGGATGTGAGGTTCGAGTCGTGATGGGTTTTTTTTGCTTGTTCATTTATTCGATTTACGTATGTCAAATTTCAGTCGCATTGTAACATTGTTGTTGCATGCTGGGAGGGATGTGCATGGTAGCGGCTTGATATGTTATCAAGCCATCTGACGCAGAACTTTGAGGGATACAGATATCTTAATGAAACTTTCAGCGTCTGCTGATCTTTTGGGAGGAAACAAAATACACCACAGGATTTTTTTTCGTATTTTGTGTGTGACAATAGCTATAGACATATTTTAGACATATTTTCATGTAGCATATTTTAGACATAGACAACAGTCTCTCATAGTTATGAAAAAGATTGTTGGCTTTTAGAGAGAGAGAGAGAGAGATTACAAAAAGGCTACAACAATGGTTAATGTTATAAACAACCTAGCATATGTGAGGAAAGATTGAATAAACTGAATGTCTTAATTTTGATATAGAAGGCTGGGAGATTTCATATCAGGTCTTTAAATTTGTTCATGGTTGAGAAGGGATATTTTGGGGAGATGTGCGAATTGAATAGAAATGGTGCAATTAGAAGTTATCAACTCAAAATTTAAGTTAACCACAGCAAGACAAGGTTAAGACAGCCTTTCTACACCAGTAGGGTACCAGAACACTGGAACCAGCTGCCAGAAACCATTGTCAGTAGTGCAGTGTAATAAAATTATTTCACCATTAACTGTGTGGATGAAGAAAGAAGTTTATTGGGAATAGTGAAAGATTGGAAGAAAATACAGGATCGCCAGTTAAGGATAAAAAAACAGAATGCTATTGTAATACACATATTTCACTTCAGTCACATGTATTTTACATTATTTAGCTGTCATGTGTATAATGACTGACCACACATCATGCGGCAAAATGGTAAAAACCTAAGACAAGGATGAAATAGCACAATTCCATTAACTGTGAATGTCCAGGCTACATTGTCAATTATTTTACACAGCAGTAGTGGCACATTGAATGTCTGTAAAAACAGCATGGACAAGCATAAGAATAGATGGCTTGCTTTTTCAGTATTCCAGGGAGGGCTGATCAACAGATTTGGTGGGCAACTGGTTGAGTGTCCAGAGTGCAACCAAGAAGGGCCCTTGTCGCTCATGGTTGCACTGATCTTTTGCCTTATCAACAATTATTTGACTGAATACCTGTTGTTGCTTAACATGAATCCTGGAGGGCCTCTGAAAAGTATATGTATGGTGGCAGATTCCACCCACCCAGGCTCCTATTAAAGCTTGAGTAATGAAATTTGCAGGATCAATGGGTGTGGTAGTGAACTCTTCCGTGTGTGAATTTCATGACCTTGGGTCAATATCTTCAAGGCCAAATGAGGTCACATGTCAAAATTTTCTTCTTTTGTGTGACTTGGTTTCTCATTGTTCTTGATCACTGTGATTGTGTTTAAATGGTCCAAAATGGGCATCAATGATGTTTTGGGCATTACTAATGGTACAATGCAGGTGCTATACCTGGAATTTGACCTCAGGTCACCTATATACACTTCATCAGGTCAGTTACCTGTTCAAGATACCATAACTGGGCCACCTGCCAGACTGCTCCATTGGGTGGCTTGGTGCAATTACTTGGTGAAGAAAGGAGTGAAGTACATAAATAAAGTGTGGAAATGCTTAGGTATGCAGTGAAAAAACAGTATTTCCAGGATGTGTAGGATGTGTAACATGCAATGACATCAATCACATGACAGTCATTTGCATTTATGACAGCATTCCATTTGACCAAGTTTGGTTCTGTTAACCTGTCATGAACTTGACCTGAGTTGACCTTGGTGATCTAACATGGCCTTCAAACTATATCATAACAATATACATCAAACAAGTTGCTAGTGTTGCCAAGAACACTTCTTTTGCAAATATACAGCAAGTGCATTGGCTATGATTTTTGTGGTCTGGTGGCACAAAATGTTTTGATTAATGGCCCCTAACTCATTTTTTATTTCCTGTCACCTTTATTTGTCTAACCTGAATTGATGACCCCTATGTGATATTTTTAATAGATGGGCAATGTCCAGGTCAACCTAATCTGGATGATGTGTACCAGGTTATAAAAAAGGAAGTTATTGACCTTTTTCAATAAAGATTTTCAACTTAAGCCTGTCTAATCTAGCCTAATATGATTATATGTTTGGCATTGTGGATGAATAAATTTGACTTGTTCTTTTTTCATTAAAATAATTGAGTATTTCTGGTGTTGCTCACCAATGTCACAACTATCAAGAATGAAGACTGGAAAGGAAAGCTGAACTTCATGACTCCTTCAGATCAGTGGGAGTCTTTCATCACTATTTTATTGATCATAGACAGGGAGAAGCTGCTTTTGCCATCCCCCACCATCATCTGAGGTCAGGATGGGCTAACATTATGTTCATGTTTGTGATTTTAGGCATCAAGGCAAGGATGACAATGATCAATTATAATGCAGTTTATAATTGATATGGCTTCAAAATGCTGATAAAAAATTGGTATCAAAATCTGAATTGGTGTCATTTCAGGGTCATTGAGCACTTGAATATGGTTCCATTTACATTGTCTTTACAGATTATACAGGGAGACTTATACAGGGAAAAACGCATCAAGTGTGGTCAAAAATACAAAAGGGACATAAAAGTATGCTTCCAAGCAACTGACATGTTTGGACACACTGGGCCAAGCTCCAGAAACTTACACACACTGCTTTTGTGATTATTTTTTGTTGTGTTAAAGATTATCACCTATGCATGTTAAACAAATAATGAGCTTGCAATCATAAGCAAAGTAAAACATGCATGAAGTTTTAAAAATACCACTTGTCCACAAGCATTGGAAGTATTGGTGCTATGATGCTATGAGAATGTTTGAATATGAAAACAACCAAGCTATTCCAACATGATGGGCAAGGATGCCTGCATTTCAAAGAATGCCATCCTGTCACATCTCTGAAATTACTTAATTAATTGAAAGCATTCCATCAATGGCAGGTGGAAATAAGCTTCTATGAAATGTTTGTTTCAACTTTAACCTGGGAAGCTTGGGGAATTTTGAATAGATATTGACCCTGTCATTGTAGATATAGATGTAGACATGCGAGTGTTACAATAGTGGCTTCCTGTTAGGTGTGAGAGATCAAAACGAGTACTGCAGGATGTTGAGATCACGATTAAAATGATGTTGCTTTCAGAAAGATAACGATATATATATATATATACCCTTCCCTATATACTGGTATTGTATGACATAACACAATCTAGCCAATTCATTTGCCTTGAATTGTGCTACAGGATATTCGATGTTCAGCATCATGATCCCGGATCCGTTATGGTTAACATAAGTATGCTACTCCTAAACTGGATACTGTTAGAAAGTAGGCATGAATACTTCTCAAATATGCACAAAGAATCAAGATGCTGATACATCTTTGGGTTCGTTGGTTGTTGGTTTTACAACACATCGACCCTTGAGGCCTGTAGCACCGCCAATCTCACGCCAATTGGCCGCAAGCGGAGAGTAGCGACATGTGAAACTCGAACCCACAACCTTTCGATTGTGAGATGGGCAAGTTACCCCTAGACTACTCATCCCTGATACATCTTTGGGGATGGATGTCTATTCAGTGTTCAGTATGTGGTATTTCACGAATGATGTATCACTGAGAGATGCGTATGGGTTATGATTTCGGCCCGTTCACAGGTGGGGGCTTCAGGGCGCTTCGACCGGAATTGATCACTCGCGCCCGTTCACAGATGTAGAGAGCTGGTCGCCATGGCTGGCCTGCTACAGTGGTGCGGCTGGCTGGTGAAGGCGCCGGCCGGCCGCCGGACGGCGAGCGACGCGCCCGCCCCGGACCCGGTGGCGCGCGCCATCTGCTCGGCCGAGGGCTGGCTGGTGTGGCTGCAGAAGATCGCCGTCTGGGAGAGGCCGGCCGCCAGCGCGGCGACGCTGGTGCTCGTGAACGCGGCCTGCTGGCTGGTGAGCGCGTACCAGCTGCGGCCCGTGTTCGTGGTGGCCGCGCTGGCGCTGCTGCAGCTGGCGCGCGCGCAGTGGCGCGACGCCGTCTGGCCCGAGATCCGCCTGGCGCCGCCCGTGCCCGACGACCCCGAGCCGTGGACGGACGTGGGCGTGGACGTGCTGAGCGCGCCCGAGGTGGTGCTGTACGTGGAGCGGCTGCGCGCCAGCTGCGGCCGGCTCGGCGCCGCGCTGGCCGAGATGCGCGCCGCCACGCCGCTGCTGTTCGCGGTGGTGGTGAACGCGGCCTGGGCGGCGCTGTACGTGGTGAGCGGGTGCGTGTCGGGCGCGGCGGTGGCGCACGTGCTGCTGACGTGCGCCGTGGCGGTGCCCGGCGCGCTGCTGCACCTGGTGCCCGCCTCGGCCTGGGGCCGGCTGCACCGGCTGGCGGCGGCGGCGCGCCGCTGGCTGGCCGACTCGCGCCTCCTGCACAACGAGGACTACGAGCTGGAGTTCGTGCCGGACGCGCTGCCCGAGACGCAGGCCTACCTGGACGTGATGGCGGACGTGATCAACGGCCGCGAGCCGTCGCCCGAGTGCGTCGAGCTGGCCGCCTTCTCGGCCGGCCTGGCCGCCGCGCCCGGCTACGACGAGGAGAGCGACGACGACGAGCCGCTGGCGCCATCTCTGGCGCCGGCCGACGAGCTGAGCTTGCGCGACGGCCCGTCGGCGGCCGGCGGCGGCGCTGGTGCCGCTGCGGCGATCGGGCTGCGCGCGCTGGGCCAGGCGAGCGCGGTGGCGGAGCGCGTGTGGAGCGAGGCGGGTCGACTCGTGACCAGCGTTTACGAGACGCCGCCGGCCGACGGCAGCGACTCGGACTTCGAGCTGATCGGCGAGGAGGAGGCGCGCGCCGTGGCCGACTCCTGAGCCGGCCTCCCGGCTGCAGGCGGCCGGACTCCGGTCGCGCTCCGGTCGCACGCGTTGCGCTTGCCTGTGATCGGACGTGGATGTAGAAGCAGTGGGAAGATGACATGGTAGCGGCGTCTTGCGCCTCCACCATCTTCATTCGTGGTGCTTTGTGAATTGGAATCACGCCAGCTTTGTGACGGCACAGAATCCGCGAATCTATAAGTTTTAGGTTGGGATTTTGCTCGCCCTTGGTGGATGACGTCTTTTGACCCGAGCCATCAGAAGCGTCGCGTGGGGTTGCTTATCGGAGCGTCCCAAAAGCTTTTGATTTGTTTTCGTGTGCGGAAGTGTACGTGGTGTGTGACCCGATGGTCGGCTGGTGTGCGGTGAATGCCGAACCCGCCTCCAATGGAAGTGTAACATGGTCATATGTTTTGCATTTACTACTTCATGCATAAGTAGAGTTGCAGATGCGTCGGCTGCTTCGGTCGTGCTACGCATAAACGAACGGCATGAGGT
Source organism: Imbricaverruca yamaguchii (assembly GCA_034440575.1). Lineage (NCBI taxonomy): Eukaryota > Metazoa > Arthropoda > Thecostraca > Neoverrucidae > Imbricaverruca > Imbricaverruca yamaguchii. Next base: position 782,994 of record JAOTOL010001505.1, on the reverse strand, counting down.
TTGCCGGCATGAGCCGAGATACCGTACCGCCTTGCTAACGTAATTTCTCAATGAGTCGTGGGGGGGGGACGAGTAGCCTAGGGGTAAGTTGCTCGTCTCACAATCGAAAGGTTGTGGGTTCGAGTCTCACCTGTCGCTACTCTTCGCCCGCGACCAATCGGCGTGAGAGATTGGCCACGCTACATGACTCAATGGTCGATGTGTCGTAAAACCAATAACCAACCAACCGTCACTGAGTCGTGAGAGTGAATGGCCCATGAGGGAGGACATGTGTAACTCCGTTTGGCACCGCAGTTCCGATGCCAGCATCAGGTATTTTAACATCTATTTGCCGATTAAATAGCTCACGCGCATTGTTGGGCGCAGCGTGTGTGGTGTACACCCCTGGTGATTGCATTACCAATTTGATGTTGCAATTCACTGAAGCACCACTAATAAACATGGTTGCAAACGAACGAACAACAAACGAACAGACGAACACATGAATATACATCCCTCGTGGTGGGTAGACTGAAGCCTTTGTGGGCGTCGCCACGGACTGGATAGGGAGCGTGGGGATGGGAGGGGTTGCGTCGAGTTTGTACACGGGATGCCATACACTTAATAATGGCGCCCGTTTGTGAAAAGAAATATAATTTACCCAAGGCGGTCTGTGACTTCGAAAACATTTCTTCACGCCCATTCATTAAACTCACCATGGGTGTTGTCTAATGGTGGGTAACATTTCCCCCGTATTGTCCGATCTTAGCCATTCGCCTTGTGTTAAACTTTAACTGATTGGCCTAAAAAGCAGGTTTCCCACCCCCGCCCCCGCCACACATAGAATGGGCCGTTTCTACACTCATGCAATTTACTCTTAAATGGTCATACAACCACTCGGAGGCAAGTCGGATGCGATGCCATGCACATCCAGGTTTCCTACGAAAAGCACACGGCGAAGTGGTATTTGCTTCGGTTCGCTTTCCTGCCGAGGACAAAGAAAATGTGATTTTCCGCTGCATTCTGAGCCTCTCATCCGCCGCACTCAGGACAGCGTCTCCTGACACCCCCTCCAGACGCTGTCTCCTGGCACTCTCCGGACACAGCGTCTCCTGACCAATACTCCAGACTGAGCGTCTCCTGGACTACACTCCGAACAAAGCATCTGACCCTACGGACAGAGCGTCTTCTGACTCACACCCCGGGCAGAGCGTCTCCTTGCCCACACTTCGGACAGAGCGTCTCCTGGCACACTTCGGACGCGGGGCCTGACCTCAATTCTGACCCGCACTCTCAAACGCAGGGCATCTCACGCCGGACTTGGCCTTTAGGTCGCTTGTCTGGTATCTTCAGCAGGCATATCATCAGATGCATATCGTCCGCGGCAGCCCATTCAGGTGGAAAACTGGTATGTCTTGGGTGCATTCAGAGTGTTAATTGTCATCTCTTGTTGTTTGTTGGCTGGTTCACGACACACTTTATGCACATTCACGGCTAATGGCGCCGCCCACACTGTTTCGCCGGTGGGCCGCGGGATCGGGAAATCTCCTGAGTGGCGCTAGAGTCGAACCAGGGACCTTTGGTACCCATAGCCCTACACCTTAACCACTCGGCAATCCCCGCCCCTAATTGTCATCTCTGCTCGTGTCGTTGTTTGTGAGCGATCTTCCGTCAAGCGTTCAGCTCGGCGACCTGCCTTCTGCGGACGATATGAATAAATGCCGTCCAAGTATACCCCCAGCTGATAGCTGTCGGCCGGGGCCCAAGCCGGATCTCCTCCGGTAGCGACTGACGCGAGACGCAACACAATGCGACACGTTCACGACGGCTCTCGGGTGCGTCTCCGTCCACGCAACATTCGTCTTTAGCGATGTAGCATGTGACATGATGTTTAGTGATGTAGCACGCAACATGATGTCCAGTGATGTAGCATGAGTCGGCGAGCCAGGTTCGCGACCTGGGTGTTGGATTTGATTGTGGCTTTACGACGCACTCAGCAGCTGAGGCCACACGGCGTCACCTGCCTCTCACCCTGTCCGGAAGGGCGGGCATCGCGGGAAATCGAACCCCGTACCTCTGGCTTTCCAGACACTCAGCTTAACCACTGAGCTACCGGTGCTCGACCTGGGTGTCGTCCTCCATGCAAAAAAAAAGGACGGGGTCACAAATTGTCAGGGGGCACTTGACTGGAGGGGCGTGTATGCTTTGCAAGATCGCCACTACAGAAATACCTGGACGGGCGTGCTTTCCGTCCGATGAGTGCGACTGGCTGTAACCTTGGATGAGAGGGGTGCACTCGAGCCTTTTCTAAGCCCGCTTCTCGGTTTTCGAGTTATAGCTTCGGTCAGTTTTGAGATGCCACGAAAAGTGCACTGTGAGATATAAAATCACCTTCTGATACATTTAGGCCACGGAAGTGCAAGGAACGCATTCGTGATTGTTTCTGCCAAAATATTGCAATTGGAGAGAAGACCGCGTAAACTTTTATTTCGTGACATTTTGTGCCAGTTGAAACCGAGTTTCGAATCTTCAGAAATACAGATAAAGAACTCGCTTAACAAGTCCGAGGATAAAGACTTTCTATCAAATTCCTATGGATTTCCTATCAAAGCCATTATCGGGCCAAATAAATCATCAGTGCTGCTGCCGCCACTGTTGTGGCCGCTGCTGCCACCGCTGCTGCTGCCGCCGCCGCTGCCACTGCTGCTCTCACCGCTACTGCCACTGCTGCTCCCACCGCTACTGACACTGCTGCTGCCGCTGCTGCTGCCACTGCTGCTGCCACTGCTGCTGCCACCGCTACTGACACTGCTGCTGCCGCCGCTGCTGCCACTGCTGCTGCCACCGCTGCTGCCACCACTGCTGCCACCACTGCTGCCGCCGCTGCTGCCACTGCTGCTGCCGCTGCTGCTGTCACCCTGAACGATGCCGCGCCATCGCTCGCGCTGTCGCCCCACTTACGCTAACGCTGACCCCTTGACTTACGCTGCTGCCGTTCCGCAGCTGGTAAAGCAGCGATAAATTATTCGTGAAATAGGGTGGAATATACCACTATCGACATAGTGCTTCTTGGTGCATGTTTGTCAGGTTGTCATGTCTCGTTTCTAACTGTGTCCCGTTTACAAGTATCATACTTTTGCTCACAATAATGGATCTGGGATCGTTACAACCAACATTCTGTAGCGCAATTCCAGGTGAAGGGGTTACCTATGATGTGCAAGATTATGCAATGCCAGTTTATAGCATAGGTGTTCGGATCGCTGTCGTTGATATCGGTATCCCCAAATTATGTATTTTTCAAAACACGCAAAACGGGAACAGTCATTGAAAGAACTGTCTCAAAACTGGGTTTGCAAGACTTAACAAAATTTTAAACAGCATTACTCCATCGCACTTTCGACATTTTGTATTCGTTTCGGCATCCCACACAACGATAATTCATTACTTTAACACTGGTGGGGGGTATGTAGGTAATCCAATGGCGTCGTGAAGGAGACGTGGAAGACTAGCTGAAGCCGGTACAAGAATAGAACTGGCCATCAAAATAAAAACATTTCGTGGCGTCAGACCACAAAAATCGCCGCCGATGCGCTTACCGCAAATCGGCAAAACGGAAGTGTTCATAGTAATACTAGCGACTTGCTTGATGTATATTGTTATGCTATATTGCATCACGATCATGCTAGGTCAACGAGGTCAACACCGGTCCATTTCATGACAGGCCAATGGAGCCAAACTGGTTCAACTGGAAGACTGTCACATAAACCCAAATGACAGTCATGCCATTTTGCATGTTACTCCCTATTGAAAACTTCTGTTTTTGTCATTGTGAGCCTCAGCGTTTCCATATTTCATTCATGCAGTTCAGCCATCGCTTCTTGAAGCCGGTTGTGCCGGGCTGCCCGCCGATTCAGCGTGAGGTCCGGTTCCGGTAACTGGAACCGGTAACTCACCCGACTAAGCGCTGATACATAGGTGGCCTGAAGTCAAATGCCTGATCTATCATCTGCATTGCATCATTAGTTATGTCCAAAACATATGTATGCACATTCTGAAGCAGTTAAACACAACCGCAGCGATCCATAATTATGTCAAGCCAAGCCACGCAAACCAAGCCAAATATGACAAGTGTGACCTCATTTGACCATGAAAATATTGACCTAAGGCCATGAAATATGCACACAATAGAGTTCACTGCCACACCATCTATCCTGAAAATTAGTTTCTCTAGCTATATTAGGAGTCGAGGACCTATGGGGCGGAATCCGGTTCCCTCCCATCTCCAGTGCGAGTAATTTTCAGAGGCCCTCCAGAGCGCGTGTCAAAAGTGTGTGCTCTTAATTACACCCGGAAAATGTAGGTGCACCTGCACTGTCTGTAAATGTATGGAAATGGGTATGCAGCACGCTGCACTCACGATTGAAATAGTCTGACTGCTTATCTATTGTGTGACCGAGCTAAGATACCCTATGTCACGCTATCAAATTGTTTGTGTTCTCGTTGTGTTCCGTGGCGGAGATAAGTCACGCCTTGCTGCTATACCGCTTTGCCATCGATAAATATTGATGCGAGTCAATAAAAGTTGGTTGAAATATTTTGAACCAAAAAAGGATTTTTATTTTAAACGGAGATCGCACTTTCAGCAAGTAAGTTGAATGAGACTTTACTTTGCGCGCTCTCGCGCTCTGTCTTTCTTCTTCTTTTTCTCTCTTCTTATTTTTTCTTCTCTCGCTCTCGCCTTCCTCTCTCTCTCTCTCTCTCTCTCTCTCTCTCTCTCTCTCTCTCTCTCTCTCTCTCTCTCTCTCTCTCTCTCTCTCTCTCTCTCTCTCTCTCTCTCTCTCTCTCTCTCTCTCTCTCTCTCTCTCTCTCTCTCTCTCTCTCTCTCTCTCTCTCTCTCTCTCTCTCTCTCTCTCTCTCTCTCTCTCTCTCTCTCTCCTCCTCCTCCCCCCTCCCTCCTCCTCCTCTCCTCCTCCTCCCTCCCTCCCTCCTCCCTCCCTCTTCTCTCTCTCTCTCTCTCTCTCTCTCTCTCTCTCTCTCTCTCTCTCTCTCTCTCTCTCTCTCTCTCTTGCTGTCTTTCTCACTTGCTCTGTTACCTTCGCGCTCTCTAGCTTACTGCCTCCTTCAGATAAGAGAAGATGTTTCAGGGGCTGAAAGAGTTTTAACGGTTCACAGACTACAGGCGACGACTGCAGATCCTCACTCAGTCGCTATTCTTGATCAAAGAACTGCATAGTTCGACGGAACTGCGCTCCGCTTATCCAACCTGCATGGGCAAGAAGAGTCGCCAGTTAAAAGCCGAAGGTGGGCTGCTTCCACTGGTAGACCGGAGTGTCACTTCGCACACACTAAGAGGGGCCAGTCAATCGGGCAGTGCCCTCTTCCTATAGGTGTGTGACCAGGGGGCATGCCCCTTCCCCACTTTTCATTTAAGTTCAGCATGAATGCTGTGGCGACGCATGGTAAGAATCAACTTCAAAAGGGGTCCCTTCCCCACACACACACTTTTTTACACGTTCCTATGCTTCTGCCCCTCCCCCAAATTAAATTGAAGTCATTTCGCCTGTAAACTTATACTACATAGAATACTCCTGAAAGCTTTGACCGTCAAAATAATACTTTCCCCACTATTCGCTTCAAACCCTCCCACTCTTCGCTTCAAACCCTCCCCCTCTTTGCTTCAATCAATTTCACTAAGCACCCACGCAGGTAGATTAGAGTAGGAATAAAATATTCGAGCGATGAAAGTACCTACAGAAAATGCTAAGAAATATATTAGGCTAAAATCAACTGCATATTTCAACGGCCTGTCTGCTTCAACAGTGCCCTGCAGAAAAGGACGTACCGTCGAAGTATACAGTTCATTTTGGTCTAAGTTACATCTGTCAGTTATAATGAGCATTAGGTCGGAAGTTAGTCTGACAATATTATTCACAACGCCCAACGGAGTGCTACATAATCTTTGAATCAGGAAAGTGGATCAGTGCTATGAGTCAGATGTAGTTAGCAGAATGTGTTCGGGTTCCAGAGACTACGCGGTAATGCTAAACAAGAATGGAGCAAAGGAAAAGGCGCAGATAATATTATATATTAATCTGGGGAATCCCAGAGATGTTTGCCCTTCGCATAGTGCAGGGAGTGTGCCAGTAGTCACCAGATACGTTTTCCGAAATTTTCGTCGCTGAGGCAGAAATACTGTGTTCTTGCTGGCAGAGGTGAGACGCATGCTGTATGTGCGCGTACATGCCATGGTCATACAAGATTCACGATTGATGCGCTAGCTGCGGGCGGTAGCTGATCAAATATACTTTCAGAAAATCCACCTTCAAAAAAATATATTTTCATGAAATCTACTTTCAGAAGATCTATTTTCATAAGATCTACTCTTGGGTCTGAATGTTCAGAATATCTACTCATAATTCTCAATGTTCAGAAGATCTACTCAAATGTTTACTCAAATACTCAAAAGACCTCAAATGTTTAGAAGATCTCCACCACAATACAAAAGTTCAAAAGATCTGCTAATAGCTCGAACGTTCAGAATATATACTCAGAGGATGGAAATGTTCACAAGATAACGAGGTATCACTCAGGCTGAGTTGATTCCTCAACATAAAGATCGCCTGTTGCCGGGCAATGGTTGCTGACGGATGCGGTGGGGGAGGGGGAGGGGATGTCTCCAGTTGAATGTCAAAGAAGCCGCGAAACCCATCGCGCCTCCCACCGGTCGTGGCGACAGCACCGACAGCAGTATGAGCAGCTCCTGGGCAGGCCGCACTGATTGTGCGAACGTCCGCAGAGCATGGAGCTGAGCAACTGATAGATAAATCACGCAAAGGCAGATAGATAAAAACGAGACAGAGACATACAATGAGATAAAGAAATTGTGCGCAATTGGCAACGTTTTGGCAGTAACATTAGGCCGTGGAAGTTCGAAAACTTGTACCGTAGACGGAAAATCCAGTCAGCAGTTACCGTTCCCGAAAGTAACCAGAAATACCTTTTGGTTTCTTCACTTTTCACCATTCGGCCTGATGCTTGTCAATACTGGAACGTCGATGGTCAGTAATCCAATAGTGCGGCTACATCAAAATAGTCATCGGGAAATGTATGAATTCGAAATGCGGAAGGGTGATACAATGATGCACAAGTGGAATTCTTTTCTAACACAGTACATAAGCATAACTCAGTGCAAGAGAGAAGATTGTTCTGGAATTGCTGGAAGCACGACTGGAGATTCCCCTGACAAGCACTAGGACATGAACAAGTGTGATCCGAAAATGTACACAAAGCACATGCAGTATGGCAGATGTGGGTAGCAGAGGTGCTCCTGGCAACCATGTTCCCTTCAACCTGTAATTTCATGGACATAAGTGAGTTTTTGGGAGTTTCATGGACGCCGCGCATACAGGACACTTTATGTCCATGGTTTCCTGTTTATGTTAAGTAGTTCTTCTATGGACGTCATCTGTATAGGACCTCAATCGGAGTTCCATGGACGGCCGAATTTTTCCACGAAATTATACCGGTTTTATGTGTTTCAAGTCGTAGTTGGCATTTCAGCCAGAAGGTGGCCGATGTGACGTCACTACATGTAACGAATCCTTTCATTTGGTCGCAAAAATCAAAGCTTGATTGTGATTGGCTGTTGAAAAAGTGTCCATGAATTGATTTGAAGCTTGCTGCTTTTGTCCGCGAAATGGTACATATTTCCAGTTAAAGCTAAGCTGATTGTCAAGGTCAACACTCAACTGAATATCAGGCTACGTGTCGCGCAAAAAAAAAGAACGTGAAAAAGCCTGTGGCAGTGCGTGAACAAGGGAGGAGGTTGCTGGCTACGGGGAGCTGGGCTACGGAGAAGAGTTGAAAACGTGGGGTGATATTTAACTGAGAGCGAAAATGGCGAAAAGAAAGGTAAGTCAATTGATCAATGCTATGAGATGTAAGCATAGATTTCCTGAGCCTGTTTGCAGTGACTTCCGGGAGGGTCTATAATGCCTACTTTTTGCCCAATGGACGATTCGTGATTACTAAGTGGATGTCCGATGAAATGTGCAGTAATAGATGTCTGATCAGGTGCAGTGCTGCGTTGAGCTTGATTATGAATCAGAAAACGCGTAAAATGGCCTCATGTTCATATTAAAAGAAAGAAATGGATCTAAAACTCCCACTGTATGTATTTCGGCCACGGGCCTTCCTCAACAATAAATATTTATATACAAAAAGTTAAAAAGGCACAAGCCAAGTGCACCTCGTGAGACCGCACGGTAAATCGCCTTCATTTAACATATCACAATATCTACATACACGTAAAATACGTGAACACATTAACGTAAGCCTACATCAAGGTATATGATCGATTGCATGCATGCGTCAACTTGAGATCCAGGTGTGTGTGCGTGTCTGTGTGTGACATGCGGTGTATTGCATAGGTGATTGCCTTAGGTTGTGTAAGGAACCGGTTTTATCAGGGTCCAGGATGCACTCATTGTGCTTAACCCATCCCGTCTCGGGGGTCTTCAACCCCCCCTCATGTTTTTTCGCGGATAGCGGACGAACGGCGCGCGGTAGCGCCCAAATTTGGCATCCTTTTCCCACATCAATTTGACATGCTGATGAAAAATGTATAGGTCAGGTCACCTAGGGTCAACGAGTTATTCAAGGTTAAGTGAGGTCACCTCCAAAAACGTTCAACCAGTCGTCACGCTTTAACGAATACAGATACTTTAATGAAACTTTCAGCGTTTGCTTATCTTTACGGATCAACAAAATGTACGAGTTGAATTTGTTTTTTTCGTTTTTGACTACATACAAATTTTGTGTATTTGCCATATTGCAGTTCAAACACAGGATTCTGGCTAAAGTAAGCATTTTTATTAGGGCAAGTTGACTTCCAACAACGTTTTTAGGTCCGCTCTACCCATTAGAAAAGGAAAATTAAAGAGAACTTGAAAACTCAAAATTTTGAAATTTCAAAAAAATAAAATATAAAATTTTCGGGGGCCAAAAAATTGTAGCCCTGGTCGATTTCGCTGTCCTTTTCTCATTCCAAATACATTTTTTTTGTTCATATATCCCCCAAAATGAACTCCCCAGAGTAAAAACATAATGTAAGTCGTGAAAAGTCGTGAAAATCTAGCCCCCCTGGTGACGTTACTTTTGGGAAATTTTTTTTTGGGGGTGGACCCGGACCCTACTCGTCGAGCGCCTTCCGATGACATCTCTTTCGTTTTCGTGCGATGCTTAGTTTGGATTTTAGAGGGGGTCTTCACCCCCCCGAGACCGGGGTGTGAGGATTTGACCGGAAAGACGGCGCGAGTTAATGATGGCTTTTGGCTCCTAATCCACCTTCAATAAATAGTATATATCCACCTTTAATAATACACCTTGATGTGGGCTAATGTTGATGTGTGTATATGTTTTACGAGTATGTAGATATTGTGATATGTAAAATGAGATTCACTGTCCGGTGTCACGAGGTGCACTTGGCGTTTGTGTCTTTGTGGCTTTTGTATCAAAATGTTTACTGCTGACGAAGGCCCGTGGCCGAAATATATACAGTGCGAACTTGGATCTATTTCTTTGTACGAATTCCAGCATAAGGTTATTTTTACGCGTTTGTATTAGTAATATATGTCTTTTAATTCATGTAGTGATTTCTATATTGCATACGTTTTTAAAAGACATCTATTGCTTTACATTATTTAAAAAGACATCTATTACTGCACCTTTTATCGGCATCCACTTAGTAATTTTTTAGATCGCCCATCGGGTAAATAAGTGGCCATTATAGATTCTCCCGTAATTTGCTGCATATTAAACGAGGGGATGTAGGGGTAAAGTTGTCTTAAAGGTATTTTTTATTCCGAATACCATGTGTATGTAGGTGACTAAGATGATGGGACCACTTGTCTTCTGTGTTAATGCTTACTTTTCAGGTTGTGAGCAAAATAATTCCAAAGCGTTTAATTGAAAACTTGTCTTGGAAGGTGTGCCTTTTGTTGTTTAATTTTTCTTCAGAGTACCATATTTATGAAAGTGACGAAGATCATGGAACTACTTATTTTCTTTGCAAATGAAACAAATAATGGATCTTTGCCAATTTATTTTCTCCAAAATTGTACAGGAAGATATTGCTAAGTAAGCTTCGACAGGTCTAGCCTATACATTATTCTCCAAATTGTGTTCGGAATCTTCTCTATAGAGATATTTTATTCCTAAATTTTGATTGCACACGCTATCTTTTTGTAAGATGTTCTATGCTATATATAAACCTATGACATAATGTCTAAAAATTAACATGATCAACAAAACAAACCTACTATATATTAGCACTGCAATTCTTCCACACACCGTTCATGGATTTCGACATAATATGATGAGAAAAACATTGTAAGCCAGCATGTGGGCTGTCATATAGAAATAGTGCATGCATCCACCTAAAGTGCACACCAGCAATGATGGGAGCTGGAACTTGCCAGCAGCTGTTTGGAATGATTGCTCGTAGTTAAAAAATATTACTTGATGCGATGTAGTTAATGTGGTTCTTCTTGCAAGGGCTATTTTTATATGATATTGGTTAAAATGTGCACTATTTAGGGTACCAAGGTTTAAATTGTGCTAAGTTAAGCTAGTTTAAGTCGGTTAGATATCCATTGATCTTGCATCAATGGATACCTAGCAATAGAAAGTGACTTTAACTGTTTCACGCCACTGTTGAAGTCCCTCCTTTGGATTGGCTGATGTCAGAGACCATTTATTTATGCTGCATGTACATGGTTGAACCTGCCAAATTTTGCATGCATTCACTTCCTAACAAATACCATTTGAGGCCGATTTCACAAACATCACGAGCTGTGCATTTACACCGAATTTGATGAGAATGTATTCTTAGGTAATCTTCAAGTGTTACCCCTCACACGTTCTTGATATCAACCCGGTATTTAATCACCGTCAGCTGGCTGCCAGTCAGCTGGTGCTGACTCAATTGTTAAATTAATGAGATATAATTAATTACATGTTTCATATACTTAATATAAATATAATTAAACAAGATTACCTAAATGTGTATTTATATCAAATTCAGTTTCATTACACAGCTCGTGATTTTAATGAAATGGACCTCAGAGCAGCAGACGCGAGCCAGTTGTTCAACAGTTAGGGATGGTGATGACCGATGAGATCTGTTTTGCAACGATCTTGTCTCTGCTTTAAAAAATGTTCCAATTTCAGGTTTTGAATATGAGTATGTAATTTGTCTTCAGATAGCTGGTCATATGAAGGGCCATGCTTATGATCTTCATATTTCAGTGGTTTTGGTGTCAATCTCTAAGAACCAAAATATTGACTTTTGATTCCTTCCGGATTGCAAAATGTGCTCTCAGCTCCTATCAATTAAGAAAGAAGAATTGTGCGTCTGATCTTGATAGAGCTGTGTCATGTCAAGGAAATTCATACTGGGTTTATATAATAATGTGGGAATAACATTATTATCGTGGTAAATTAATAACTCTAGCTAGCCAATTGAAGCTAATTGACAGGCTAATTTGTGTGAACTTTGCCTTCCCAATGTAATTTTTCCATTTCACTTTCCTATCATTCATGCTGCTTCGTCTGTGTGCTTCCATTAAACAATTTGTGCAGTTATTATCCAAAGTTTTACATTCCTAGATGCAGTCGCCATTTCCAGTTGTAACATTCCTTAGGTGATGCACATGCTCAAACTTGCTACAAGGATAAAGGACCTGCATTGGAGCTGCTAGGGAATTATTTGAAGGGCAATTACCCTCCTCGTGAGCACATATTGTTGCCATGCAAATATTATTCCTTGGGCGCCGCATGAACATGACAACAAAATAGCACAAATGATTTCAGTGAAATAGCTACTTCATATAATATTTTCTCTCTTCATGCACATTAATGTATCTACCTTTCACTACCCATTATTTGACGACAGCGACCTACCAGGGCCGCTATTGAAGAAGCGCTGTTTGTGTACTATTCTGCAATCGTGCATTTTTTACCATTAAGTCCTGTGGACGTCATTTGATTGGTTTCCATGCATTACCAATACGCGTTTTGGTTAAGCAAACAATACCGGTGCCTGCTAATGGCTCCTCCCTCATTTGAGTTTTGAATTTGTGACTGTCCGTACTAAGGGTTAAGTACATCACCATTGTTGAAGAGTGTGCGGGGAAATTAATACTGACAACGCATTGTTTGCATACCTCAATCTAGTTCAACTCCACGCACCAATGCACGATATTTGTACGGTGTATGGAAATGCTTTGGTTGTATGACTTAAGATGCATTTGTCATATTTCAGGGACGAACACTTCAAAGTATCCGAAAAAAAACGGAAGAACATCCTAAAGGTGTACTTACCTGTGGAGTGTACTTATTTGTTATGAAGGCTCAAATTAGGTTCTTGAGCTGCGTACATATGAATTCCCCCAGTAGAGGATGGAGGAAAGCCTCTATATACGAGCGAAATGCAATAGTAACATGGCGTTGCATTAAAAAGTCAATTTAAAGCCGCCATGTCCCCTTCCGAAAATATGTGGAGAAGCCAATTGTTGGTAGTGTAACAGTGGCTTCAACAGCTTGCACCCAATGCTAAATATACAGAGTAGTAACATTTTTGTAACCAATTGTTTGTTGCCAATTCAAAATATTCACCAGAGGAGTTATCCACATACTTAAAGACATAGTTTTGCTAACCATTGCGCTTTTTAAGCAGATTTTCAGCAAGATATCGTTTTTCGAAGCTTCAGTGGGAAATATTATTAAACCTATTTGAACATTATTGGATGAAAAGCAAACAAAGAGCATAGTTCAGATTGAAACTTTTTCTAAGTTGATAAGTTGCTCCTATTCACTCTAAAGCACTGCATAGCGGTTTCTCAAAGCTATAGTTTCTTCATCGATTTAATACCGAACATGACTGTGTGATTTAATACTGAGCATGACTGTGTCAACTGTTTCGACGGGTAAATTGCATTTTTTGTGGGTGTGTGCTTGCATTTTTTTCTCATAAACTTCATAGTTCTCATATGATACGTTCTGAAATCTCAACCATCAATGACTCAACCATTACATACCTTTTATCGTCGAAATGCATACATGCATGGATACATACATATATACATACATACACACATACATACATACATACGTACATGCATACATATATATGTATATGTATATGCCTATGTACACGCATATATATATGCAGTATGTTCACATACGTATGGGTATATGATATATAATACGCATATTTGTGCACCATGTACGTTATATTGGCCAACGTTATGCTCGTGTATGGGACAAGCTGGACTAGTGTCCAAGATGCAGCCATGGTGTTTAGTGTTGGCATGTGGTTTCGAATGTGTTTAGACTCAGCTATCTTCCAGCCGGTGCTGGCCACACACAGACGGCTGACAGTACGGCTGATCACTATGCTTGGCTGATCTCTTTGTTCACTGACTGTTCTTTCCATTTCAGGAGTTTTACTTTATTGATAAGATATTGGCGTATGATCCAGATGGCGACAAATACAAAGTAACATGGCAGGGATACAGGTGAGGATCTTGCAAAAGAACAAAAAACTTCACGAACGCCTTGTATTGTTGTGACCATGAAAGTTCTGTATGTGTGTTGCGCCTGCTTATTTACTTACCTATGTAGTTGGTGGATGAGGAAACAGTCTTTTGTGGCCTAATATATGTGTTTTCATGCTGTGTCCTAAAGCACCTCATGAACCTGGAATGCACTATTGCAAACATGACAAGACTTTCAGCTCCCCGACTCAGTCAGCCTACTCAAAAGACATTTCCCGATGGTTAGTTAGTTCTTACCAGTGCCTGTATGTTCTATCCGACAGTGACATCACATGGTAACCACCTTGTCGCCTTCATCCAGACCTCATCCAATCATTCCAGCAAGGTGGGTTAATAGTCACTTTTTATTTTTATTTAATGAGTACCGGTTATCGTTGTTCCCGCTGGTGCACAGCATCTCGCAACTTCCACTGCACAGAGGAGCTTGTTGGACTCCCCAACGAGTTGGAAAGCTGAACCGAACGCGGACTAGCATATGGCTGTTCATAACACTGTGTGAATGGACCCCGTCAGCGCCTCATCCGGTCACATATTTACCATCCAAGTCGCCCCAAAGGTAAGCATTTGCTGGCCGAACAACCCATATATTATAGTACACTGAGTTGGGATACACGGTATTGCCTGTCACACATGAAATCCGTAATTTTGTACTGTGGAAATTTGCCGAAATGTGTGAGTGCTATCGTCTTGGTATTCACAAGTTGATATATCCAGCCATAACATCACGTAAACATGGATACCTGATTCGTATGTCCCCTAGCCACCTTCATCCAAGTGCTCCCCTTCGCGCTTCGGCACCTGCATTCATTGTTCTGTTGAAGACGAGAAAGGTGACGCCTACATAATAGTACAAAAACCAAAGGTGTACCGTGGATGCAGCGGATTGGGATGCATTGCATGGAAAATGGCTCCCAGGTTGGATCACATCATAAGCATGTATATAACTTGGGTCACATCATACATAAAACTGAAGATAAGGGAGATCTTAGATGATAGTGCTCGTAACGTGATGGCTCCAAATTTGCTCAAGGAACTTATGACCAGCATAGCATCCTTCTGGGTCAAACTTCGGGGGAGGAGATATCGTCAAGTTTCGATAAATATTAGTCGTGGAAAGTCCTAAAATGTGAACTGCTTCAAGGTTAGGATAGGTTCTTCCGTTGAGGAGGGAAGCATAACAATTGTTGGTGTCAAAAAGCAGGCATTAAAAATACGTTAACTATGAGGCTAACCAGATGGATGAGCGGTTAAGTTGCAAATCATTTTAAGCCCCGGAAAGGTCCATATTCATCCAATTTAGCGTCTACATACGTTCTAAGCAGTGCAAGTTCCTTACAAAACGATGTTTGTGACGGCTATGCAAACCATAAACATGTATTGTATATTGCCCTCAGGACGCGGTGCCGGCGGGGAGCAAGGGCGGGGAAGGTCTCTTCACCGCAGAACTGCATCTGACCAACTGGCATATTGTACTAGCACCCGGCCTCCGGGGACTAGTGCTGTGCGCGTGATGGATGGCACCTGGTCTCAGAGCGCCGAGCGCCTGGCCGACGGTGCCCGACCTCCGAAGAGCGGCGCCGGGTGTCTGGCCGATGGTAACCGGCCTCCGAAGAGCGGCGCCGGGTGTCTGGCCGATGGTAACCGGCCTCCGAAGAGCGGCGCCGGGTGTCTGGCCGATAGTAACCGGCCTCCGAAGCCTCCGAAGAACGGCACCGGGTGTCTGGCCGATGGTAACCGGCCTCCGAAGAGCGGCGCCGGGTGTCTGGCCGATGGTAACCGACCTCCGAAGAGCGGCGCCGGGTGCCTTACCGATGGTAACCGGCCTGCGAAGAGCTGCACCGGGTCTCTGGCTGATGGTAACCGACCTCCGAAGAGCCAGAGATGTGGCTGATGGTAACCGATATCCGGCCTCGGAGAAGTTGTGTCGGGAGCCTGGCAGATGTCCCCCGGCCTTCGAGCAGTGGCACCGAACGATTGGGCGACGGCACCAGGCCTCCGAGTAGTGGTGTCTTCAATAGTGACTTTGATTCCGATAGTGACGTCTGGTCTCCGTGCAGGGACGACCTAACGTCTGAATCCGAATGCGATGAATCTCCGTCTGAGTCGGATGAAGTCTCCCGTTGTCTTGCAACGCCAGACAAGTCGTGTAATTACACGACTTGTCAGTTCGGGCACCAGTGACATTAATGTCACTGGTGCCCGAACTCTCAGCAGCGACATTCTGTACCTGGTGCCGTTCGGAGACGACAAAACGATGCCACAATCCGACAGTGAGGTTCCCCCGTCCGAAGTGAGCGGGAGCTTGGAACTTGAAGGTCTTGTGGCGCCAGACATGGTGCGGAAAGTGCATGCTCCGAAAGCAGGCTTCAGTAACAAACAGTACTATGATAAGGTGAACTCTGGCGTGTTTTGCAGCAAGTTGATCAAGCAAAAGATACGAAGACACTTAGTCTTGAAACATTCAAAAGAACCAGACGTAGAAGCGTTTTTGAAAGAAACGTCGGAAGAAAGACGCAAGCACACCGTGTACAAATTGATGTGCAATGGCAATCCTCAGTACAACCAGAAACTTATACAAAATGGTCTTCCAGGCGAAGTGATAGTATTAAAGAGGCCGCACGTTGACACACCGATTTCGGCTTTCATCCCGTGTCATGCTTGCTTTGGATACGTTCTTAGGGCGGACCTTTGGAGGCACGTACAAAGTGTCCGTGTGCAACTGAAAGAGACAAATCTCTGCGAAACAACCATCTCACGGCTTTGTCGTTGGGTCTAGTTGCCACATCAAGGAACGAAGAGGAGGATGAACGCGAGTTTTTCAACTGCATCGTTACCCCTATGAAGAACGACGAAGTCCGAGAAGTTATTAGGAAAGACCCTCTTCCGAAGGACTTGGGTGCAAACTTGCTGACAAACAAGGGAAAAAGCATCAACCAAGTGACGGCCATTCGGGCAGATTGAGATCGCTGGCGAAGCTGGTCATCACGGTAAGAAAACGGCTGCGGGACACTTCGCTTTCTCTGGAGTGCATTTTGCAGCCATGGTATTTTGATGCCGTCATCTCGTCAGTGCGCGAAGTATGCTCATGGGAGCCAGGTGATGCTAATCACCCACCAAAGTACAAAGTTCCGACCCTCGCGCTGAAGCTGGGTCACGGACTGAAAAAAGCTGCTCAGAAGGCTGTCGGAAATGCCCTCAAAACGAATAATGCACTACTTCAGCAGCAACTCAGTGAGTATATAATATTATATGACGCAGAGTGTGGCGATAGTATCTCCCATGCAGCCCTGCCCACCGTGAACCCAAGAAATATGAAAAGAGTGGACCCACTCCCACTAACCGAGGATCTGGTGGAACTCGCAGACAAAACAAAACTGGAAATCCATGACTCGATGAAGGACATCAAGCAAGGGCTTCCCGGCAGGGCAGCTTTAAAAGCAAAGTACAATAAATTGTCCCAGCTTGCATGCGCCGCCGTGATTCTCTTCAATAAACGTCGAGGGGGAGAGGCCTCTCGGCTTCTCCTGGAAACATACAAAAACAGAAACAGGGGTGTCGTTAACCAAGACATTTTAGCATATCTGTCCCCCACGGAGCAGCAGCTGGTGACCATCATGAGCGTTGTGGAGGCCCTGGGAAAGCGGAAGCGCCCTGTGCCAGTCTTGCTGACTCCTTATATGACCCAAGCACTCGACTTGCTGATCAAAGTACGGGACTCCGTCGGTGTGCCAGTGAACAACCTGTTCGTATTCGTAAAAGCTGGAGCAAAGACAAATATCAAGGGCTGGGATGCCATCAAGTACGCGTGTAACCAGGTGAGCCTTCGGCGGCCGGAACTTGTGACAGGGACAAAATGCGGAAGTATCTGGCCACTGTGACGCAAATAATGAACCTGGACGAAAACCAACTCGAACGGGTTGCCAACCACCTCGGACACGACCCGCGAGTTCATCGCGATTTCTACAGACTGCCCAATGAAGTTCTTCAAATATCAAAGATTAGTCAGCTTCTCCTCGCATCTGAGCAGGGTGCAATTCACAAGTACGCGAACAAGACATTGGATGAGATCAACATAGAAGGTATGTGACTGTGTATGTGTAATAGGTAATGCTTATGTGCGTATGTGTAATGTAATTGGGACTATTGTAGGGATAAACCTTCCAGAGTTCGATGACATTCGAATGAGAGGGAAGTCCAACGCTGTTTGTAAATATCCACACGCATGGTAGGTGCAGAATAAAAATGTTGTTCTGAGAAATTCTATAAAGTTATCAATGCAAATATCAGTGGAATGCGTCAGTGTACAGATGTTTGCACTGTACTTTTTTGTACTTGCTGGGGCTGCCCAAGATTTCAATGTCAGAAACTAAAGTCGGACTTTAACTAAACGCGTAGGTGTTTAGAGGAAGTCACTGTCTATTGAGCGTGCTTATTTCTTGCCATCTCGATTCCGTAGCCTCACAGCCTGTTTACTCCAGTTACAACTGGCGAAGACTTTATACCCCAGTTATCACAGCTCACACGGACTTTTTCATTGACTTTCCTCAGTTGATTTACTCCATGCTAATTTTATTATTGCATTATCTTTAGCTCAGCATATCAGCTCGGGAGTTTTCCGACCGCAGCAGGCAACTTCGATTTCTTGGCGCGCCGAAACGGTCATTTACATTATAGTGTTCAATTATCTTATTTTCTGGCAATGGTACCAAGTATACCAATGTCACATACCATAAGCACATGATGCATGACTGCCGGATGATGTACATACGCTGTCGATTGTTACACATTATTATCCAGCCAAATATCGACTTGAATTGTGTTTAAGTGTTCAGATTTCGAGACAGCCCCTTTAACTCTGGCACAGCCAGTGGGCAAGGGATACATGCCACACGTCCTTGTGTTCAGAGATCAACCTTGTCCCATATTTTACAGAACAATTTTACAGAGGATCTCGGAAAGATCGTTACAAAAACTAAACGCGAGAAATTCTGGCGCGTAGTACAAACTTAAGCAGTGGTGACAGTGTGGAGATACCGTCGGCTAATTTCTCTATTTTGTTTCACAGACTTGGTCAGCCACCTTCAGTAGGATGAAGAATGCCGGTCCTCCAATGTGTCATGGCGAAATGTCGGAAAGAAAACATGGTGAATGCGAAGCTGTTTGATTTGTTCGTGTTTGGAAGTGAACAACCTCTGAGGTCACGCGTAGTCACAAGACCAAGCTTCTGCTAGAGGGAACATACCCATAAGAAGGGAACATACCTGAACATACCCATATGCACGTCGTCGTACGTAGGCATACGGACAATGAGCCCTTGTGGGAATCCTGAGCTGAAAGAGGTCAAGTTACGCTTGTCGTATCGAACGAAACACATATGATGTCCAAACGTATATGTATGAACATGGTAACATCTCGCAATAGCATGGATATATTCAAATGTGTTTCTGTGGCTCGGAGTATTGCCAGTGTTAAAGTGAAACTTGACCACACTTGTAAGTTTAATGATGATCCCGCCATATCAACTTGGTACAATTATCTCTTTAACCCGCGCCGTCTCTCCGGTCAGATCCTCACCCCGTCACGGGGGGGGGGCGGAGAGTAACCCCCTCTAAAATCCAAACTAAGCGTCGCACGAAAACGAAAGAGGCTATCACGAAAGTCGCACGAAAACGTCGATGAGACTATCAAAAGCCCTCACCGACGCTGTGATCGCCAGTGGCTGCAGTAGTTCCTTTACACTGGTTGTTCGGGTGGTGACTAGGGATTCAATCAAGATGACTGAGTACAAATTGGTTCTTGTTGGTGCGGGATGCGTCGGGAAAACTGCGCTTACAATTCAACTAATACAGAGCTATTTCGTGGACGAATATGACCCCACCATCGAAGATTTATATCGCAAGCAGGTCGTAATTGACGGTGAAACGTGCTTGTTAGATATTTTGGACACAGCTGGTCAAGATGAGTACAGCGCGGTGCGGGGGCAGTACATGCGCACCGGCGAGGGCTTCCTGCTCGTGTTCGCCATCAAACAAAATCGAAGTCGTTCGAGGACATCAGCAGCTACCTCGAGCAGATCAAGCGCGTCAAGGACGCCGACACAGTGCCCATGATTCTGGTGGGCAACAAGTGTGACCTGGCGACGAGGGAGGTAGACATAGCTGAAGCCAAGGGCATGGCGAAGAACTTCGGTATCCCGTTCGTAGAGACGTCAGCCAAGACACGAATGGGAGTGGACGACGCCTTCTACACTCTAGTCAGAGAGATCAGGCGGAACAAGAACCAGCGAGGGCGCGACAAGGGCAGGGGGGCTACCTCAGGACGAAGAAGTGTTGCTGTGTGTTATAAATGGTCGGTGCGCCACGTCCGTCTCCAGCGCGTCGTCCGTCTGTTCTGTGTGCTCATTGACCTATATGTATATACAACTACACAGACAACTCGACTTTTCAGAACGGTTCCGTCGGCGGCGCCGCATATGGGCAAAACGGTGTAACTGGTGGGCGCTGCGCAGCTGGTTGTGGATGTAAAGCTGTTATGTTGGATCGTTATAGGTGGTGAAAATGACTGATTTTACATGACATATTCATATATGAAGCAAAAACCTCATCTATTTCCCATTAAGCCTGCCTTCCGACTTGCTGCGTCCCTGCCGTTCATCCACTTGCAAAGACAGATATCGAGGGCACAGGGGACATGTGTCCGCTCATGGTAAGGTGGAGTTAATCTTACCAGGAAAGGTAGACCTAGTCGAGGCTCGAGTGCATCTCTTTCTAATTTTTAGCTACGGATGAAGATGTGCCCCTTAGAATCATTGAGTGTACCTCCTTGAAATCTCAGCTGGAGTCTCGGGCAAGACTCTCGAGTGCGCCCCTCTCGAAATGTTCAGCTGAATGGCACCCCTGGGGGCTCATCCTCCAGTGGCTCCACACATGCCCCTTCCATGAAAGATCCTGGATCCACGCCTGCCCTCTTGGTTCCGCCCTTGGAAGAGGTCCCGGGTTGGTACAAAAATTACAATTAAAGAGGAAGTACTGAGCGCACGGATGCTGATATCTGAAAAATATTCTGGCGGGGGAGGACAAAATACATGAAGGCAATGGGCAGGCCCAAATTGATTTGGGAACACACTCCATAGGGTCCCATGTTAAAGCTTGAAATTTTTGGCGGGGGCAAAGCCGATATTAATGTGGCACTTGCTCCCTTGAAAGTATATAAAGCAACACCCTCGCCTGAGCGTGAACCCGTGCCGTATGGATTCAGGGATGGTCGGCGGATTCAGGGGCATATCTCTGTGGAATTCGACTGCCTCATATTTGTATTATTATCTCAAGCTGGGCTCAATGCGGATCCCGATTACATCCGATTCGACTTACAATCCCGATTCTGAAAACAATGGGAACGAAATGCGTAGCCATTCGTCGCGTCATTGCAACACTCGACTAGGCTAGGCCCATGATACAATATGATAACTAGGCTGAGCCCATCATTTGTGACCCAGGCTCTTAGTTCATTCGAAATGTTGTGAAACGGAGGCAAAAGGCGCGGGCCACGCCACGGCACCGGCGCCAACAGGGAAGCACAGAGACATGCCCCACCAAGCAGCCACCGACACCCCCGCTCGGGGCCGCAGCGCACGCGCCCCGAGCCCCGCCGCCACACCGCGGACGCCGCGCCCCGATCAAACTACAAATCACCTATCCAATCGCGGGTAGGCCGTCCGGGGGCGCGGCCCACCACGACGGACATAACCACGGTGCAGGCCCACCTAACAACACCACCCTCTTCTAAACCAACAAACCACCCCTTTACAAACCAACAAATCAACATTATACAACACTTATTCCCATCACACATACACCCAGTTTCCACACCAATACCCCTCCACCCCCCCCCGTCCCAGCTCAATTATACTTCATTCCATAAACCACTAAAAACATACTGCATTAATTTTTTTTTTTTTTTTTTTTTTTTTTTTTTTTTTTTTTTTTTTTTTTTTTTTTTTTTTTTTTTTTTTTTTAAAAGCCCATACAACCACGCCAAATCTGATCAGAGGCGCTTTTGATTCAGACATATAACTCCGATGACGCATACTACATACTAACACGCACCACAGACGTCACTGACATGCCAGTCATCATAACACCAGCCGCACATCTCAACACACCACAGAGCACAATATGCACACGGGAGGTTGCCTGGAGGACGGAGGAGGAACTGATTATCAGGTTTGAGAGCCAGAGGAGTGATTACTCAGGTTTGTGTGCTGAAGTGAGGGCTCCGTTTACAGCCCCCCTCACTCCAGCACACAAACAGGACTCACACACTTCCATACTGACTTTCAACACAATACACCCACCCACTCACGTTAAAGCCGGCTACATTAGGTACAAAATCACGCCGCCAGCACCCCTCCCTGGACGTTGCCTGTTTTGTCAGCGCTACGGACACTCGAAGAGGAGGTGCCACGACACAGCACCCGGTAAACGGACAAATGTACGTAAAGTAAATGTACGTATGGAAGATGTACGTACGCAAATATACGCATGGCAAATGTATGTACGCAAATGTACGTATGGCAGATGTGCGTACGCAAATGTACGTACGCAGACGTACGTACGTAAATTTACGTGAGCAAATGTACGTAAGCGCAGACGTACGTATGTAAATTGTACGTAAGCGTAGATGTACGTATTGATAATGCACGTAAGCGCAAATATGGAGTGCAACTATCCGTAAAAGCCACTGCACGTGGGGGGCATGCATTGTGAAATAAATAAATGAATACATATATGTACGTACGGCAAATTTACGTATGCGCAAATGTACCTAAGCGCAAATATACGTAAAAGCGCAAATATGCGTAAGCTCAAATGTACGTACGCGTAAATGTACGTAAGCGCAAATGTACGTAAGCGCAAAATTACGTAAACGCTTAGACCAAGCATCAGGTATTTGCTTACTCATTCCTCCATGACTACACTGGGTCCTCCTCTGCAGAGCCCAGCGAGAATTTATGTCGCTGGCCCTGAAGTGCAAGAAGCCGGCGGACTCAGCATTGGAGCGGCTTCTGCAGTCCCAGACCAGCGTAAAATAATTCACCATGTGGCCTGGAAATTCACAGTTAATGTAGTTGTGCTATTTCATCCTTGTCTTAGGTTTTACCATTTTGCCACATGATGTATGGACAGTCATCACACACACGACTGCTAAATAATGTAAAATGCATGTAACTGAAGTGAAAGGCATTCCACTTTTGAATCCTTAAGTAGCAATCCTTTATTTTCTTCCAATCTTTCACTATTCCCGAGCAACTTCTTCCTTCATCCACACAGTTAATGGTGCAGTAATTTTAGGACATTGTCCCAGACTGACGTCATTGCCGAGGTCACGACTGCGGGAGCAGAGCAGGCTCTCCACGCAATGCATTCGTCTGTCTACGGTGTCCGAGTCGATCGCAACACTATCCTGGGTCGTCGAGGTCATTGCGAGAAGCCATGTGCGGTCCGGTCATCATGGTTGTTGCCTACGGTTAGGTGTCTAGATCAGATCATCACAGTAAGCTATAGTTAATTGGGTTTTGGTCCGGTCACCTGGGTCGTCAGTAGGCCAGGTCAGGTCACCAACAGTGCGAAGGTCAGCCACTGCTGGGTTGTCATGGCCAGTGTCATTATGTGAGGATGTCAGAGGCAAATTAAGTCATGTGGCATTCAGGTGACTTTATATCCCAACATTCGTATTTATATCTTTTCTTCAATCACGCGCAGATGGCGGGCTTCTGAAAGCCATTGCGCGCTGGCTCTCAGTATGATTAGTTAGTTAAGTGACGGAACGTCATTGGATTACTTCGATGCCCTTCGAAGCCCTTCGAAAGATGCTTAATGTCTCTCCCGCTGGGAGGCACCTGCTCCTGCTCATTCCATCAAGGAGATGAACATTGAACGACGTCGGTGTGTTCTGGTGCAACTGCGTCACCAAGGAGAGCAAGTCGCACCAGCCGTTCACGCGCTCCTGGTCGGGGCGGGGATGGCCGAGTGGTTAAGGTGTCGGGCTATGGGTACCAAAGGTCCCGGGTTCGCCTCTAGCGCCGCTCAGGACATTTCCCAATCCCGCGGCCCACCGGCGAAACAGTGTGGGCGGCGCCATTAGCCGTGAATGTGCATAAAGTGTGTCGTGAACCAACCAATAAACAAAACAAACAAACAAGCGCTCCTGGTCGGACGCTCTGACCTCACTCCGAGACTGGGTCAAACAGCACCACACCACGGACCTTAGCTGGAGCACGACGGGAGCAGATGCGGTGGAGACTGCGGGAGGAAATGTCTCTTCGCCGCCACGGCCAGGTTAGGAAAAGCCTGCATCTTCACAAGCTGCTGGAACAGACGCCCCTTCTCCGTGCTTGTTTGCCTTCCTCAGCCAGCATGCCGAAAGTGCTGAATAAAGACACCAGATGATCAGAATTTGTTTTTGTCAGTTCACTTTTGTGTTCCAGATGTCTCGTGGTTAGTTATAGTGTTTTAGAAGGTGGCCGCATTATAAAACACCATAACAAACTGGTTGCCCACTTGGACCCACGAGGTTCTTGGTGCAGGTGATACGCCGGGAGCTTGGAAGGGTAAAAATGTATGCATCGGTGTTTCATGTTGAAGCCGTCACTATGTGCTTCGACCGCATGCGCCAGCTGCATGACCTCTATAGCCGATGCGCCCCATAAACCCCAATAGCTGACTGCATGAGCCACCTACATTTATCTCCCTCGGATCCCATGGTCCGTACTTCATTGAGGACTCCACCCTTGAGTTTACACATGACTGCTGCCAGAACAGGTCCATAATAGTCAAGTGGTAGCTGCTTTGCCGAATTAGCGTTTATCATCACTGGAATGTGCAGTGTGTTATCCTACAACGCTAAAAAGTAGCCTATAAAAAGTAGCCAGACCAGTGTGTGGATAACACACTGGTCTGGAACAGTTCCTCGATGACCTAAGTTGCTTCCTCGACCTGCTCAGGTGAAATTACTCCTCTGATTGCTAAAGTTCAGGGCTAGCGCGGCCTCGAATTCAGAACTTTGGCATAAGTTTTAAAATCGAGGTAACTGAGTTACGAAGTCATATTCCGCCGTTCGGTTGCGTTCATTCTTTGTCCAAATGCGGTATGAATGGGGGATGTGCTCGCCTTGGTCACACCCAGGACGCGTGTGGCGTTCATTAGCAGCATTGGCATGCAAAGCAGCGCCTCTTCTAAATTAGTGCGAAGAAATGGCGGGAACCCGAGCTTGTCGGTGGGTGCTCCGTTACATTATGCATATATTTTCGATTTTTCATTCAATATTGATCATCTTCAAAAATGAGCTATAAGAATCACATAGGTCGCAGATGGCACAGATCAGATACACTAGTGAAAAATGGGTACACGTTTCACAGCCGGTATTTCCCTAGGCACGCCATGGGTCATGACTCCAAAATGGATAGGACACCATGCCGCATTCATTCTCACTTCTGGTGCACACCACTATACGGCTAAAGATTTATCATGCAGAGCCAGGTGTGTGTATGTCTTGATTTACGCGTTCACGATGGCTGTAGTGTCGTAAATTGTTTCGGCCGTCGCCGGCCGCCGTTTGTCATGACATTGTAACATGATGGAAATGTTGGACGGCTCTGGCGAGCCGCACTCCGTGGTACTCTCGGAGGCGGTTCTTGGGCACACCGTCCTGGAGATGCAGAAGAAGAACCCTGGGCTCTTTTATGACGCATTCAACCGATAGGTCATATAGCGTCGCCAACCTCTCACGTCGATTGGTCCCGGGTGGATTCGGTAAATGCCGTCAGTTTCGAGTCTCGAACTCACAATCTTGCGATCAAGAGAACGACGCTCTACCAACTGAGCTACCACGGCCTCGTCCTGGAGATGCATGGTGAGGCGGCGGCTGAGCGTCGTGGTTGTACGACCAATGTAGCAGACGTTGCTGGCTATACAGTCCCCGGTAGTAGATATAAAACGGTATACTACGTCAGTATATATATATATATATATATATATATATATATATATATATATATATATATATATATATATATATATATATACATATATGTATATGTAACACATATATACATTTCTATATACATAGGTAGGAAGGGGCCTCTTCAGATGACTGACCCCCGGAACCAAATCCTGGCTACGCCACTGCGTGGAGCTGACCTCTTCCCTTCTTGGAGTGTAGCGAAAGGATGGTGACCACCATCTTTTCTCCGCTGACTGACCGCTTGTCCACCCATACTAACAGGCCGTCTAGCTTCGCCTGAATCTCTTTCTCCGCTCTTGGTGGTCCAGTTCGTGACCCAGATTGTCTGCGAAGAGCGACGAAGCGACTCCGCCAACTCCACCTGTAATCGCCCTGGTGAAGTTGCAAAGCAACTCCCGTTTCCTCTAGTTCATGTGTGTTGTAGATACTGTGTCAAGCAACAGAGGAACATGACGAAAACTGTGCACCCGGACAACATTTCCGTCTCCGGATAGTTAATACTTTTTTATTTCAGGCGTCCGGAGTTGGCCTATAAGGACCTGAGGGGAAAACGTCGTCCAAGCAGCCGTAAAAAAACGTCACAACCGCAACCACTACGATGAGGTCAACGCGTGTTACTTCTGCGGGAAGCTTGTGAGGCAGAAAATCAAAGAGGCATCTCGTTACAGTCCACCGAGGCGAACCAAGAGTGAATGCCTTCCTCGTCGATGAAGAAACAAAGAAACATGAGGCCGAGACCGCAGTGTACACCATCATGCGTAGAATGCAGCTGCATATATAACAAAAAAGTTATTTCAGGCGAGGTGTATGGAGAGATCATTGTCTTGAAGAGACCCCACTCTGATACGGAATTCGGCAAGTTTGCATCATGCCATGCCTGTAAAGGGTTCGTGTTGCGCCTTGATCTGCGGCGGCACCTTAGAAAATGTCCATGTGCCACAGAAAATGACGTCATACTGCCCAATGGCGTCCTCTCTGTCATGTCGTCAGCGCTGGATGAGAAGCTGAATGACGCAGATGATGAGTTCGTGAAACCCGTCCTGGTATCGATGAAAAATGACGAGATCAATATAATTGTAGTCCGAGACATGCTGATCACAGAAGTGGGCTCCTGTATGCTCTTCAACAAGGGAACGACGGGTACTTTGGTTGGCAACATCAAATAGCGCATCCGCGCACTGGGTAAGGCGATTGCGTGCGTGTCGAAGAAGATGGACACAGACATTTCGCTCCAGGAGGCGCTACAGTCACGGTATTTCGACACCATCATTTAGAGTGTCCAAGAAACGTGCGCATGGCAGCTTGAAGATTCAAACCACCCTCCAAGCTTCAAAACACCATCTCTTGCACTGAAACTCGGGCACGGACTGAAGAAAGCGGCAGAGGTGGCGCTTGGTATGGCGATTCGAACAGAAGACGAGCTTGGAAAGCGCCGAATCGAGGAATACATCGGTCTTCATGAGAGAGAATGGGGGATCGGGTGTCTCGCGCTGCCCTCTCCACCCTAAACACGAGAAGGCTGAACTCAGAAGACTCTCTGCCACTTACGGAGGACCTTGTTCAACTTTCTAACTCGGCGAGAACGTCGATCCGGGATACCACGAGGCTCTTAAAGGCAGCGTGTCCTCAAGCTACGATGAAAGCGAACTTCAACAAACTCATCAGCCTAACTACGGCTCCCATCATAATGTTCAATACAAGACGAAGAGGGGGAGCATCCAGGGTCCTGATGGAGGTCCACGTTTCCCGAAGCCGACGAGTCCACAATCAAGACTGTCGCTTACTCAAAATACTACAAACTCTGTCGCCTCTCGAGCAAGTGTTAGCGGAAAAGATGGATGCGGTAGAGATACTGGGAAAACTGAAGCGGCGAGTCGCAGTAATTATGGCGCGTTATATGAAGCGGGCGCTGGATCTCATCTGCGCCATGCGTAACAGCATGGGACGAAGCAAAAAGTCATACTTGCTGGCAAAAGCAAATATGGCGAACTACGTGCCCGAGTGGACAGCGATCAGGGTTGCTGAGGGATGCGCAAGCTGAAGAGATCTGATGGTATTACTTCTACCAAGTCAAGGAAGTACCTGGCGACAGTGACTCAAGTCCTTCAGCTCGATGAGCAGCAACTTGAGCGGGTGGCCAACCACTTGGACCACTAGCCGGATGTTCATCGACGGTATTACCCCTGCCGGATGATCCTCTTCAACTCTCGCAAGCCAGCCGGCTTCTACTCGCTACTGAGCGGGGGCACATCCACAACTACAAGAGCAGAACGCTGCAGGACATTAGCGTGGAAGGTGGGAGTTGTATAAATGGCATTGTTCTAATTGAACGCCATATTTTGTGTGGTGTATGTTAGGTTACGTAGCAGTGCACAAAACATCAAATCCCTACCGGAGGGGGGGGGAGCGTCGGTAGCTCAGTGGTTAAGCTGAGCGGCTGGCGCGCCAGTGGTACGGGGTTCGATTCCCTGTGATACCCGCCCTTCCTGCCAGAGTGGGAGGCGGGCGACGCCATATGGTCTCAGCCGCTGAGTGCGTCGTAAACCCACAATCTAGCCAATGCAACCCTATCGAAAAGCACCGTTGATGCAAATTCACTTTGACTAACCAAAAGCAAGTTTGACGACTTTCGTTAAGTTGTATGTTCGCTCCCAAGGTATCCCGCTGGTGACATCACGGGATTTACCCATAACCTCAGATGAAGCTATTGCCGGTGTTGTTTCCTCGGTTTGCTTTTATGTCAAGGGTTGTCTTACTTTTATTTTCATCAGGGATAACGTACCTTCTATATCGTGTTGTCTCTGCCACTTTCAGTTTCATTGGATCGGTTCATCTAGTGATACATCATATCGAAAGCCCTTTCGTGCTTTGCGGTACGACATTTTGTACAAGTTACTCTGCGCACGTACTCGTAATTTTTACGATACACCTACGTAAGATAAAAGTATAGCCGAATCTCCTACCGATTGCGAACCGGACATGCTGGTGAAGAGATGTGATTAAGACGAGCGTGTAGCGGCTGACGAATTATCTTACGTATAATCTAGAAGTACGTGCCAACGACGACTTCCAATGTCTGGTCAAATGTTGAACTGGGGAAATTGTATGTAACTTTAGATTCCAGTAGCAGCTAAGCATATTCGAACACCATTTTAAGCATGTTAACGCATTGCAAGTCGATTGGCATCCCACATGATAAACTCAGGTTGAAAATATGCTGAGGATTGAATTATCTATAGCTTGGACAGCGGATCTCCATTAATAATTAACGTCACCAATGGGAGAATAGGTGATGAACTGTAACGAAAAGTGCATCGCAAAGTGCAAAGCTGTGTAAACTGTTCCTTTCCGTGAGGAATTGTCAAGCTTCTCGCGTATTTTGGGGCATCCAAGTGGATATTTGCGTGCATACGTGCGTTCGCACGCACGCAACGACCCGACGCTAAAGGCTTACACTGAAGGTGCGCCATGCCGATCTCAAACGCAATGCTCCCGCGATCTGATATACCTGGATGCGTGTCGCCAGTCGGTTGGCGATGTAGGACGGATCGCCACCGTCAAACGCAAAAAAAAACGTACTTGTTCCGCCATTTGCGTCGACCCCTTCATATGCTATTGTCTCGTAGATTGGCTTTCGTGTTTGTGTCATTGTTTGACTGACGATGCTATGAGTGCTGCGTGGCCGACGCAGTCGATGCCCCCTAAACTCCAATAACCAACCGATCGTTGCCCCCCCCCCCCCCCCACCCCCCCCCCCTCTGCCTGCGCCTCGGCACAACCGCTCCCTCACGCCCAGCCATGTGGGTCGACCATTTGGATACGCACGTTTGGCCCGTCTGCGTCTCTGATGGCGAATGCGTTGTCATGTAAAAGGACCATTACTGGTATGCTTTTCGATGCGTCTTCGTGAGCAATGACGTATAATATCACATGTCTAAGTCGTCATATTTGACTGACATATGGACTTTTCTGACAAAAAAACAGTTATAGCCATGATCACCAACTTTCTATTCACTGTTCTGCATTATTCGAACTATTACGGACTTCAAGGACGAGTATTTTTGTATACGGACTATTACCTAAACAAACATTTTTTTCTGCCAATATGTTGCATGTTTTTCTTTTCTCTTCAGAGCTCATCGAACACATCGAGTAGCGGCGAGGACCCGTTGGGGAAGCATGACAAGTTGTAAGGCGTTCTAACGCCAGAATGGTTTATTGGAGTAAATAAACGATGATGCTCAGTTTCAACTCGGCATTTTTCGTGCGATGACTTCGTGCGAACTTTGCGTCGCTGACCACCCACCCATACGCGGACGGAATAATCAGCTGACCAGTCGTGCAACGACACTCCACTGACGTAGGTATTCTGCGTGGTCTTATCGCGCCTGAGCCGTACTGTCCAATAAATAGCGTGCGCTCAAAATAAACAAAGTGCGCATGTAACGAAATTAAATAATAGCAAATCAATAAATACCAAAGAAAATATAGTCGCATGTCTCACGACATTTTTAGTTGCCAATCATGGGGGTCGCCATTGCTGAAGCCTGTGGATCCGAACCCCACCTGAAAATTTGTGGGTGGGTTAGACCCCACCTGAAAAAGAAACAGAACTTCGGGGAAATACGCTAACTTCTTGAAGTTTTATATCTCATGTCAGGTAACGTCTGAATCACACTGGGGATGTACCCCTCTCTTATGGAAAGGTGGTACCCCTCAGGCCAGTAAACGGCGCCCCCTCCCCCCACACCGGAGAGCTCGAGTGTACTCCCTCCAATTCTTCAGTCAGAAGTGCCACTTCAGGTGCATTCAAAATGGCGTCCATCCGTACATGTGTCCCATGACAATTCCTGGATCCGCCCTTGAGCCCCCACACTTGTCTTTAACATGTGTTATGCCTGACAGTGTTGTGCAGCTGATGTATAGAGTCTGATGTGTATGTCACCTTGCTGGACGCGCCCGTGGCAGTGACCAGGGGGCCAGAGGGTAGTTGGCGTGTGACGGTGCGCCAGGTGGCAGGGCATGGTCGGCGGCGAGGTAGCCGCCCACGTAAGCGGTCCGATGTCGGACTCACAATCGAGAGACTGACAGACAGACAGACACGAGCGACAGACTGGCAGACTGACAGACAAACAGACAAACACGAGCGACAGACACTGTCAAGCAGTCACCGAGTCACACAGGGGCGGGGATGGCCGAGTGGTTAAGGTGTCGGGCTATGGGTACCAAAGGTCCCGGGTTCGACACTAGCGCCACTCAGGACATTTCCCAATCCCGCGGCCCACCGGCGAAACAGTGTGGGCGGCGCCATTAGCCGTGAATGTGCATCAATGTCGTGAACCACCCAATAAACAACCGAGTCACCCAGATTTATGACCTAATAAGAGCCTTGATGAATTATGACACACTTTATAACTTCAAGAGCCGTCGGGACGCGTCCGAGTCCAGCCTATCAGTGGAACATATCGCAAGAAGAAAATGAAAGAGACTGAAACCCGCCTAACCAGCGACTATCCCGAGTTGTAAGGTAACTATCCACCGAACTGTGCGACCGAAGTCGCGCCTTGAGACGTACTGTGCCGATGGCCGTCGGCTGTGCTTGGCTTAGTTCCCGGGGTTGGAGGTGAGGTTACTTAGGCTGCTCATGGCTTCGGTCGGATGTACGGCAGGTATCAGGGTGGGGGGGGGGACAGATGCGCGCAGGCGTACCTACAGCCACAAACCGGCCCGCTTCTGTACAGCAAAGCGCTCGATCGTGGCAGCTGTTTATCCCCGCCGTTTTATGAACTTCTGGATCGTCCACAATGACGACGGTATGCCATTGCCGGTGTGACTGTGCCGGATGGCATCTCACCTGGTTCAGGATATCTGGCACATCTGTCCAGCGTGGCATTTATCCTCTGTATTACGATACCATTTATTGCCGGTCGAAGGGAAAATATTAGGTTTTATTTTAAAGCGATACACAGGGCACGTACTTGTGTTGTATTTCTACCTGGAACATACCACGGATATCGAGCGTGATTTTGTACACCCATCGCCATACAAAAGTTTGTTTCCGGTTACGGTTTCCGTCATCGTCAATGCGTCAGCGTTTTCCCATATGCGACGTTGTCGTATCACCGTTCACAACAACTCCCAAGAATTATACAGGTCTGCTGCTGCAGTCATCTCTGCGAAACACTGATCACATCACAGGGCGGATGGTGGGCAAAACCTTGGTCGGCTCAGTCCTTTCAATCTACATCTCTTGCGCAATGTCATCAACCTGCTGGTCGACGCGGCCATACACCCAGATAAGGGTCTACATCACGTGCAATCTGTTGCCATGCCGTGCACGATGTGTAGTGCAGGAGAGTCCCGGCCACCGGCTGTGTGACTCTCAACTAGAGCTGCAACTTTTCGGCACGGCGGTACGGCACGGCCGTAAAATGTCACCCGTTCTTTCTGCCGAGACACATCGGAATTTGCCGTGTCAGTGCCGGCATATATCCTACTAAAAAAATGCAGCATGCATCTAAAATTCAGTTTTGCTTCCAGTTTGCTTCACTTTAATGCAGCTTTACAAAGTTGATGATGACCTGATATAAAATAAATGCATTGCGAAGAAAATATGATATTTCTTACCTTGATATTTACTATTTATGCCACCTGGTACGTTTCATGGTTACTTTTCATTAACTCATTACTTGCATCGATGCAATGCGCACTACAATTATAATTGTTCACGAAATGAGAAGGGATGCTGAACACGAGGTGCCTAAAACGCATTGTGTTATTGATATATAGAGGCCTCTGATAACCCCACGTGTACTTAAACGTGTCGCACTCAACCGATGCTTCTGATAATGGTTTATTGGGATATGACAACATTTTCTCACCGTAATTTAAAATTGTTCAAGAACATTCCAAACTACAGGCAGTGAGTGGGTAATAGTTCATGTTGAGTAAGCAGTGGATTGAAAACCGGCTTTCAGGCACGATGAGCTGAAGTGATTGGTCATGATGACAATCGAGCAGATGGTTTCCTTGGAACTGAAGATATAACAATGATTGGAGTAGTTCAGTCAGTTTTCTCCGTCTCATAGTCTTCCTTTGATAGGCTTAGCTCAGTCTCAGATGGGTTCATGTCGCACTTATCAGTCATAAGCTAACTTATGACTTTGTAACTTCATGCTTTTACAACTTCATGACTTCGACTTGATGACTGTATGACTGTATGGCCACATGCCTTGATGACTGCATGAATACATGCCTGTATTACTTCTTGACTGTGTGACTGTATGACGTGATGACTCGATGACTTGATGAATCGCTGAGTTCATGACAAAGACAAAGGAATATCTTAAACAAAATTTGATGACTTGATGACTTGATGAGTTGCTGAGTCCACGATTTGATGAATTATTGAGTTAATGGTTTGATGACTTGATGACTTGATGAATTGCTGAGTTCATAGTTTGATGACTTAATGACTTGTTGACTTGATGAATTGCTGAGTTCGTGGTTTGATGAATTTCCGAGTTCATGACTTGATGAATTGCTGAGTTCACGGTTTCATCACATTCTGACTTTATGACTACATGACCGCATGCCTTGACGACTCGACGGCTTTATGGCTTGATGACTCGATGATTTCACGAGTGCCTGCTGTTCAGCACACACGGCGGTGTCAAAGGCACCGCGGCGGCCATCGGGCCGCAGAGCCGCGCCGGATAAGATAGCGCCGCGACCGTGATTACGCAGCCGGCGCAGACCGGCGGCGGCGCTCGTGGCGCGCGATCGACTCTCACGATGCCTTTGATAGCCGCGCGGCGGGCGGCAGTGGCCGGCGTGTGGCGGGCGGCGCGGGGTCCCGGCGTGCGGCAGCCGCGTCCCGCCGACACCGTGACACCGCGACACCGCGACACGGCGACACCGCGACACGGCGACACCGCGACACGGTGACACGGCGACACCGGGCGTCCGGGCCGGTAAGCGGGCGTCCTGCGGGCGCTGAGTCTGTGGACTGGGGCTGAGTCTGTGGACTGTGGCTGCGGGCTGCGTCCGCCTTGAGAAACATTTAGGTTGTAAGACCAGGATGGTTGAGATGTACGTCATGGCAATGGATGATATGTGTCGCATCTAGTGGCTTTACTTAGTTAGTTTCGCCTCTAAAAACTTGATATGATTGACGCTGTTATGGGCGCTGCATGACCTCGGCAGTTGATGCGCCCCTAAACTCCAATAACCAACCGAGAAACATTTAGGAGTGGCAGGTGGCTGGTCGCTTCATTCGAGCGAACACAAAAATATTGAAGTCTACGGCCTTGCATTACACCGAAACACTCCTTCCATGCATGTGTGCCGTACCAAGTCAGCTGCAACACTCAGCATTCAGCATTCAGAACCCTGGGTTAGAATATGCTATGAATATTCTGGTCCTGATGGATAACTAATATTGAATATCGATCAATATGTAATTATAATATATAATCGATCAATATAATAATAATATATTGAATAATCGATCTATATATCCTGATGAATACATTGATCGATTATTTGTGGTTATGGTCGTGCCGCCTGCGAGGTCATTTAGCGCCCACTGATGGATAACAAGGGATTTGCCGTCGCCGCCCCTGGTCCCTCCACGCACCGGTACTATATGCACCCCTTGAGGCGCAACAAACATTGGCCGCCACCGTAGATCATCCACATACTTTTCACGGAATGGTGGCTTTTATCCAGACGCTGCTTCGTCGCCTACAAATCGGTACGGAGCGGGAAGTAGTACAATGTTGGCAACGCAATGCACATGAGGAGAATTCAACGAGTCTCAAAGTGCTGTGCGCGTGTCACGCCACGACCGAGGAGATTTCACCACACCAATGTCATGCTGGCCTAGAGGTAATCGGCCGAGCCGGGACAGCAACTTCGTCTTCGTCCCTGCAACAGTAACTTCGTCTCCCGACAAAAAAAAACTGCTTGTGACGTCGCAGCTCGTCTACATCGCAAAGCGCTTGACACAGCGCCAATGTGCACGACCACTCCACCTGGAGCGCAGCTGGCTGCTCTACACAGGCAATGTGTTCAAAGTCTGGCATACGCGGCATATTTACTATATAGCTACTAACTCTGTAAATATTTGTTCCCTCCCCAATCGAGATAGTACACCACATGGCGCAGTAATCTACAACGTGAAATTTGTATAGTGCATTGTCACTTGGCGGGCAACTTGGTGAAAATGGCACCTGTACTGGGAAAAGGGCACATTTATCAATATTAGTGAGATAATTGGGACAGGTCAGAAATAGCACGTCTGTGTGAAATAATCAAATGGTTGAGTGGAAAAATTTACATCCAGTTAGGAAGCTGCAAAGGCCCTGTTCTACAACGTTTGGGTCAAATTCCTTAAGCAGCACACCGTTCTGCTTAGAATTAGGACTGATGAGCGGGAGGTGGGAATCTGAAACACCGTCGCCTCTCTCCCCACAAAAATTTTTATTTTTCTGGGGGGTGAAAGATAATTGACGATGTTACCTTACCATTCACAGTTCCCTTTCCCTTTTCTTACGGATTTCCAGATGTATGACAGTCATCATGCACACGACTCGCAAACCGAAAATATTACTTAATTTTTCTGTATTTTACCCTGACGCCTTTTATTTTCTTGTTCGCTATTCTGAAGCAGCTTAAATAATTTTATTTTGTACAAGCGTGCTTGTTGCACCACCAGCTACTCGCTCGTGCTAGGGTGGGGTGATCGAGTCCAACCGTCCATCGCTGGCAGTGTCGCCGCGTTCACGGCTCCACACTACTGGCGGTCTGACAGCGGGCTACGAGCAAGACACGCACACGCACTTCGTCCGCCATCTGCGCGACACGTAGTCCAGAATCGCTTGTTCTGCCGACGATTGGAATGCACATTACGTGAAGCCGTGTCACGCAGCCGCCTTGTGTCACGCAGTCTACACCGCACACCTATATGTGGTGCGGCACAGTGGACCTATGCCGGCCTTTCAATGTGTATGAAACTGAGTAAATATGAGGCAAGTTTTCAGCGGAAATGTTTCCTTGCCAAGTAGTCGAATATCTCTGGCATCAATTGTACATGGTCGAATATCTTTGGCAACAATTGTACTGGCACCAATTGTACATGTGCACAACTGTAGACGTCTACAACTGACTGCCCGCAGATAATCGCGAGATAAGACCGACTCCCCGCGGATGTTCGAGAGACAAGAGCGAATGCCCGTAGATATTCGAAAGATAAGACCGACTTCCCGCAGATATCTGAGAAATAAGACTGCCCGCAGCTGTCCGAGAGATAAGAGCGACGCGGGAGACTGCATTGATTAAAAGTTTTTTTCCCCAAAAAAAGATGCTCCCCTGTGTGCTTTGTTTTTTTTTTTTTTTTTTTTTTTAATCTCTTTTTTTTTGTTTTTTTAATAAAATGGTTTTTTTTTTTTTCCCCCTTTTTTTTTTATTTTTAAAATTTTTTTTTTTTTTTTTTTTATTTTTTTCCCCCCTGGGGGGAATATTTCTTTCCCCCCCTTTAAGGTGGGGTTTTTGATAACAGGTTGGGGGTGTTTCTTTTTTTTTTTTTCACCCCCCCGGGGCAAAGAGGTGGGAAAGGAGACACATTTTTTTTTTTTTTTTTCTTTTTTTTTTCTTTTTTAAGAAGGGTTGCCCGGGCCGGGCCCGGTTTGGGGGGGTGCCCCGTCGGGGCGCCACTTGCAATCGGGTGATCTACACCTAGCCCATCAACTTCCCGCCCATTTCACTTTTGTTCAACTTCCAAAACGCGAGTTTTCAAAGTGGGTGAGTCATTTATATAAATGTTTCAATGTGTATGAAACTGAGTAAACATGAGGCAAGTTTTCAGCGGAAATGTTTCCTTGCCAAGTAGTCGAATATCTTTCCAAGTGTAGATGGTGTCATTTTGGCTTGAACTAAAATATATATATATATAAACTAAGAAGTATGCCACAGAGCCTTTGACATTGATGAGTAATTCATTCCAATTAGTTATTTGGGTTTTCGGAGAAACAACCAGAATAATTTGTTGTTTCGTAGCAGGCATGCGATGCTAGGTGGGGTTATTCTGGCATGCATTTAATCAAACGATGTTATATATCCCAAAGCAAATATCTTCGTATATGACAATCGAACAAATCAGTCGGTGTAGGAGTGTCCTACTGATGATCTATAGCGCGAATGTACATTTTTTGGTAGTGTGAGCATACCGTGAGTATGAGGTATAGATCAATGAACTTGATTGCTATCTACGAAGTAAACTTCTTTAGTAAAGTCCTTTACTGCCGCCCTACAACGACCCAGACTGCTTTGCTCGCTGATCTAACCGAACGTTATTTTTTCATCTGGCAATTATGCTTGGAGCTCTTGGGGCTCAATGGAGTCTCCGTGCAAATCGGTACGCGTATCACCATTTGCTCATATTCGTAGTTTATTTGTTCTTATTACAGCAGCGTCGCTTCAAAAACAAACTACTTTCGTGTCGAAACTGTTGTGAAATTCACTGACGTACTGATGATTTTCCATTTATGCTGATCGTTATGCGAGGTTTGCTTACTCTATCGTATGCTAGATTATCTCACTCTATATTAGCGACAATACATGTCCTATCGACTGGACATGTACGTGCTTGACGTATGTCGGTCAGGGATTGTGCTGGTGCCCTCTCAAAACACAACTCACAGCTTACATCTTGCTCACAAAGTCCAGTCTATGCACCAACGATTGTATCCTAATCCCTCAATATGAACATTTTCTCTTCCCTTCTGCCGACGCGATTTGACCCTGCATCTGCGTACCTGATTCAGAACCAACACACATTACGCGGCGCACACTAAACACATCACAGGCACCAGGGAAGCTTCGGCTGACGCCGTACATGTCCAGGCGCTGGAGAAGCGTTGCCACACGGCGTGAGAAGCGTTGGCTGACCCCAGACAAGTTCAAACGCCGGAGAAGCGTTGCCACTTCAAACGCCGGAGAAGCGTTGCAGCACGGCGTGAGAAGCGTAGGCTGACCCCAGACAAGTTCAAACGCCGGAGAAGCGTTGCAGTGAGAAGCGACCCATAAACGTCGGAGAAGCGTTGCCACTTCAAACGCCGGAGAAGCGTTGCTACACGGCGTGAGAAGCGCAGGCTGACTCCGTACATGTCCAGGCGCCGGAGAAGCGTTGCAGCATGGCGTGAGAAGCGCAGGCCGACGCCAGACAAGTTCAGACGCCGAAGACGTCCAGGCGGACAGTACGCGAGTCCAGCCGACCGAGGAGCCGACGCCGACGATGTGCGCGCCGACGCTGGCCGAGCGGTTCGTCGGCGGCCCGTCCGGGTCACGTCAGGTGGCGGCGGGCGGCGCTGGGTCACTCGGGCCGGCGGCGACGCCACGTGCAGGTCAGTGCAGAGCGGTGCGCCGCTCGGTCGGCCCGACCAGGCCGTCCGCCGGCAGCGACACCGGCCCGAGAGCGGACGAGTAGTCCAGGGGTAAGTTGCGTCGTCCCACAATCGAAAGGTCGTGGGTTCGAGCCCCACCTGTCGCTACTCTTCGCCCGCGACCAATCGACGTGAGAGATTGGCGACGCTGCATGACCCAACGGTCGACGTGTCGTAAAACCAATAGCCAACGCCGGGCCGAGACGTCGACACCTCTGAGGCGGGACTTGCCTCGACCGTGATGCTGCGACAGTCACAGCCCAGGCAGGGGCGGCAGCCGTCCCACCAGCAGTTCAGCTAGGGGTAGCTTCAGTTGCAGTCGCTTTTCAGGAACAGGTAGCTTCAGTTCCAGTTGCAGTCCCAGGCACAGCTAAAGCCCTGGGACGCGTCAAGGAGAGTGATTTTCCGAAATGTTCCAAGTGCCGCCATTTGGAGTAGCTACAGCATATCAACACCAAGCTCAGACCATGCTGTTCTGTCATCGAGACGAACAATTCTGCTCGCTATACATTGTAATGAAGCTATTTGTATGAGGGTAACTCAAATAGCAACTGCAATTTCCGCAAGCTCCAATCCGGGAACGACGACTGACCAAACACGAGCAATGATACGATGCTGAATCATCAGCAAATGGTTCAGCTTTTGGCCTTGCGACCAGACTTTGCGTCCCGCTGGAACAATATGTAGATTGAAAAAAACGTGCACTGAGGCCTTCGTCTAAATACACACTGTTTGCAAAGCAATTCAATCAAAGGGTAAACTCTGGCCAAATAAGGTTAAATTAATACGAGATAAGGTCATCCAGAGTAATCGGATAGTCACTCAATGCCATTTCACATGGATTAGGTGGCGCTGAAACCGAAGTCAAACATGACTTCACATGGAACATCAACATTATTTATAAGATGACGATGTGTAGAATGTGCATGGCCTTTGACCGGCACATACCTCATTAACCTTTGACATATTTTAAACCAGAATGTTTATTCTATGCTTGTTGACATTTTCTGCATGAAAAGTATGCCAGCGCTAGTCTACCCAAGTGAATACGGTAGACAAAACGTAATATTAACCCAATCTTAGGTCAGTAACCTTCGTTTTCATGACAGTTGCAAGCTAGCAGAGTTACTCGTCTCAGTGACAGAACAGCATGCAACCGAGTTTGGTGTTGATATTCTGCAGCTACTCCGAATGGCGACACTCCGAATGTTTCGGAACATCAGTTTCTTTGACACGTCTCAGTTACATGACCTTGACGACATTCAGCTGAATTTTGTACCAGATACGTAAAGTAGATGTGTGCGAAGTGATTAAAAGTCGCGTCCCCGCGTCTACTCACTGAGGGGGTGCGGGGTTCTCGAGGGGTCCACATGCCCGGCCCGGCGAGGGCTAAAGGGTATGAACCCTTGCAAGTCAATTCAATTAGGCTAGATTGCATGATTCGAAGTGCTTCGAATGTCGTCACGAAATGAAATGTCACACCTAAAACTGGCGATGTTAATTACCATCGCTGGAATCATGAATGCTTCGGTAATGTTGACCACGACAATCACCCCAATATTTATCCAGACATAAAACCGCTTTCAAACACTCGGCTGTATTCAGGTACGGAGAGGATTCCGAATTCGAAGGCCCCTTTATATGCAGTGCCTACCATAGTTTTGATAGGAAAGTGTTCAAGTAACCTCATCTCTCACATTCACCACACCACCCACACTAGATGGGTGATGTGGTGACTCGGCCCACACTAGGTGGGTGATGGGGTGACTCGGCCCACACTAGGTGGGTGATGAGGTGACTCGTCCCACACTAGGTGGGTGATGGGGTGACTCGGCCCGCACTAGGTGGGTGATGGGGTGACTCGACCCACACTAGGTGGGTGATGAGGTGACTCGACCCACACTAGGTGGGTGATGAGGTGACTCGACCCACACTAGGTGGGTGATGAGGTGACTCGGCCCACACTAGGCAGGTGATGAGGTGACTCGACCCACACTAGGTGGGTGATGAGGTGACTCGACCCACACTAGGCAGGTGATGAGGTGACTCGACCCACACTATGTGGGTGATGGGGTGACTCGGCCCACACTCGGTGGGTGATGAGGTGACTCGACCCACACTAGGTGGGTGATGGGGTGACTCGACCCACACTCGGTGGGTGATGAGGTGACTCGACCCACACTAGGTATGTGATGAGGTGACTCGACCCACACTAGGTGGGTGATGAGGTGACTCGACCCACACTAGGTGGGTGATGAGGTGACTCGACCCACACTAGGCAGGTGATGGGTGACTCGACCCACACTAGGTGGGTGGTGAGGTGACTCGACCCACACCGGTGTAGGACGACCCACACTAGGTCCACATGGTGGACCGACCCACACTAGGTGGTATGAGGTGACTCGACCCACACTAGGTGGTGATGTGACTCGACCCACACTAGGTGGTGATGAGGTGACTCGCCCACACTAGTGGGTGATGAGGTGACTCGACCCACACTAGGTGGTGATGAGGTGACTCGACCCACACTAGGTGGGTGATGAGGTGACTCGACCCACACTAGGACCCACACTCGGTGGGTGATGGTGACTCGCCCACACTATGGTATAGTACGCCCACACTAGGCAGGTGATGAGTGACTCGCCCACACTAGGCAGGTGATCAGGTGACTCGGCCCGCACTAGGTAGGTGATGAGGTGACTCGACCACACTCGGTGGGTGATGAGGTGACTCGGCCCACACTAGGCAGGTGATGAGGTGACTCGACCCACGCTAGGTGCCACGGTCCTGAATTCAGCCTTGCGGGACCACCGAGACCCACTCCGCCATTGTTACTCCCACAATAATTGCTTGATCAGCAATCCTGCTGTCCTTTTAGACAGGGTAGATCATACATG
Source organism: Imbricaverruca yamaguchii (assembly GCA_034440575.1). NCBI lineage: Eukaryota > Metazoa > Arthropoda > Thecostraca > Neoverrucidae > Imbricaverruca > Imbricaverruca yamaguchii. The sequence goes on along the minus strand of JAOTOL010001505.1, from coordinate 742,038 downwards.
TGAAAATCTGTTTTTTTTTCCCATGACGTATTGCAATGTAATGTAATGTATTTTGTACACTCCCTAGCAGGACTTTTCAATTTCCGTTACAGTTGTACACTAATGTGCAGCGCAAGTCATCATCACGAAAATACGCGATAACGAGTGGCGTTACATTGTTGAGACAGGCGATGTTTCGGAAGCCCGAAGTGGCGATGTTTCGGAAGCCCGAAGTGGCGATGTTTCGGAAGCCCGAAGTGGCGATGTTTCGGAAGCCCGAAGTGGCGATGTTTCGGAAGCCCGAAGTGGCGATGTTTCGGAAGCCCGAAGTGGCGATGTTTCGGAAGCCCGAAGTGGCGATGTTTCGGAAGCCCGAAGTGGCGATGTTTCGGAAGCCCGAAGTGGCGATGTTTCGAAGCCCGAAGTGGCGATGTTCGAAGGAAGGAAGTGCGGTGTTTCGAAGCCCGAAGTGGCGGTGTTTCGGAAGCCCGAAGTGGCGATGTTTCGGAAGCCCGAAGTGGCGATGTTTCGGAAGCCCGAAGTGGCGATGTTTCGGAAGCCCGGAGTTAGAGCCCGGACATTCGCAGTATGACCGGAAGCCTCCGTCTGAAGACATGGTAGCCACCTGAGTCCCTCACATCCGGAGACAGATTAGTCCATGTCCGGCGAGCTCTCAGTATGAAGGAGCGGCACACGACTTTTGTGCGGAATTGTAGTGCCTGGAGCTCATCGTAATTCATGGCCCTAGTGCTTCGCTGCGACTGCGACACATTTCAACGACAGTTCGGTTGGCCTGCAGTGAGTTCTGGACAATTCATTTCATTCATAATTTTGTAAACTGAGTGAGCATCCGCCTCGGATTGGAAATAATTCAGATTATGTCATCCTATTTTTTTCAACGTTGGCGACAGGTAGTGCAGGCCGGCGACAATCCTTGCACCGAAGATGCTGCTTTTTTAATGCGCCATCTCAGGATTCTGCTACAGCTTCCTCGGACAGACACAGAGTATCTTATGTGAGGGACCACCAGGGCCTCGATTAGCACCCGTCTCGAAACGTGAGAAAAAATATGATGCGGTCTAGCGAGTTCAATATGTATGCGGTAACACAAATGCACAACAGTTGTTACAAGACATCCCGTTACAGGTGGGCAAATTTTCACACAGTGATTTGACAGAATTCGTGGATACTATTTTGAACTCGTAAAGACGAACAAAGCACTCCACAAGCGTATGCTATCTAGAAGATACCATAACAACCATCTCATGTTTGAAGGAATCTACCTTTAATCGATTTTGAATGAACCAGCTAAAAACGACCATCAATGATTTATTCAATCATGGCTAAGGTCTATGATTTCATTTCGCTTCCCGGAATCGTGGACCTGCACATGATCGGCATACATAACAATCTTCCCATGTGGGCTAAGATGTAGAGCTCATTGGTGAGCATTAGGATCATGACTGGGCCCAAGATCGAGCCTTGCATCACTGCTACCGACATGTGTTACCGACAGAGCATTAGCACGCGCCCTGGAGGGCCTCTGAAAATTACGCGCACTGGAGGGGGGCGGATTCCGCCCCCTAAGATCTCGGCTCCCATTAAGGCTAGAGCAACGAAATTCGCAGGGTGGATGGGCACGATAGTTAACTCTATTGTGTACAAATTTCGTGACCTTAGGTCAATATCTTCACGGTCAAATGGGGTCAAAAGTTTAATTTAAAAATATGGTTTTGCGTGGCTTGGCTTGTCATTAGTATGGATCGCTGTGATTGTGTTTAAATGCTCCAAAATTGGCATTAACGATGTTTTGGACATTACTAATGATGCAATACATACGCCAGATCCGCCATTTGACCTCAGGTCACCTATATAGGAGCACTTTATCAGGTCATTACCTGCTCCAGTTACCGGAACCGGGCTGCCCACCTGACTGCTCCGTTGGGTGGCTCGGCACAATCGGCTTCGCAAAGAAAGGAGTGAAATACATGAATAAAGTATAGAAACGCTTAGGCACACAATGACAAACAGTAGATTTCCGGATGTGTAGGGAGGAACATGCAAAGTGACATCAATCGCATGACAGTCATTTCCATTTATGACAACATTCCAGTTGACGATGTTTGGTTCCATTAGCCTGTCATGATGACCTCGGCGACCTAACATGACTTTTAAATTATATAGCATAACAATATGCATCAAACAAGTCGCTAGTGTTGTCAAGAACACTTCCCTTTTGCCAACATACGGGAAGCGCTTCACCGCCGATTTTTTGTGGTCTGGCGCTGGGATTAAAAAAAAAACTTTAACGGTCCATAACTTAAAAACTTTTCAGCCGATTCTCATTTTTCTTGCTTTATAATTCTTCACTGTTCGCGAGTGACGCTCAAGCCACGCGCGGAACCAGTCGGGTTTGGCCCCGTACCACAGAGATAAATAATTTGTAAAATAGGATGGAATGTACCACTTTCTGAGCACTGAATATACATCCTTTCCAAGGACGTATCGACATCGTGCTTGTTGATATGTGCCTATGAAGTCTCCGTGAATCATTCCTAAGAATATTTTGTGTATAAGTAGCATGTTATGCTCACCATTACTGATTTATTACGCAAGCATCTCGTGACACAATTCCAGACACCTCTGTTATCCATAGTGTGATGTGTTACACGATGCGATCTGCTGATAGCATGAAATTTTAATCATTATCGTTAACATAGGCATCCATATATTTGGTGTCGCCACAATGTAATCGAGAGTACGCACTGATGAGTACCCTATTAGCTCAAATGGAGCCTGAAGGACTGGAGCGTTGTTTTAATTGGCATGCTTTCATGGCACATTTCTACATCCTACTGTACTCGTTTCGACATCTCACACCTAACGAAAGATCAATATTTTAACACTGCCATACCCTCCGAGCTTGTCCATGAGACGACTATGCTCGTCGCTGCCGAACGCCTTTGAGGTGTCGGTGGTTACCGGCGCAGTGACCTCGAGAGCCTTGGTGGTGGATTGGAGTTTAAGGGCGCGTCGACATCTAGGGTCATTTTGCGCCCATAACTGAATTGTAATCAATCTACGGTGCTGCTATCATAGCTCACTATCCATCTTTACAGGTGAGGGTATAACACGTCAAGGCGAGCTTGTCGAATGAACATAAAAATATTTCCAAACGCAACGGCCTCAGAGATCTCGAGAGCCTTAGCCGATCTTGAGGGTACGTGGATGGCCTTGTCTAGCAGAGCCTCTCGGTAGACAGGCCGGGCCGGAAGCCGCACTGTTCAGGGCACAGTAGATGATAACTAGTCAGATAGACCATCAGTCGTATGCAAACGACACGGTCGTAGATGATTCTAACACTGACAATATCGAAATTGGCCGGTTAGTTAGTTAGTTATTAGGGCTTTGGTGCGCCCAGAATGGCCGGTAGTTGTGTGAGTTGTTAACGTCACAACTTGTCTGGGGGGTGTTCCCATCGCAATTTTCCTGGACAGTGGCAGCTCACACACCGTGATTCATGAGTTGATGATGTTTCGCTGGTGCGGCCCCACCACATTAAACGTCATCTTCAACATCTGGTTATTGATGTTGTTGAATCTTGAACATCTGGTTAATCTGGTCATCTGTAGCATCTGGTTGTTGATACCATCTGGTCATCTGCAGCATCTGGTTGTTGATATCATCTGGTCATCTGGTCATCTGGTTGTTGATATCATCTGGTCATCTGCAGCATCTGGTTGTTGATACCATCTGGTCATCTGCAGCATCTGGTTGTTGACACCATCTGGTCATCTGCAGCATCTGGTTGTTGATACCATCTGGTCATCTGCAGCATCTGGTTGTTGATACCATCTGGTCATCTGCAGCATCTGGTTGTTGATACCATCTGGTCATCTGCAGCATCTGGTTGTTGATACCATCTGGTCATCTGCAGCATCTGGTTGTTGATACCATCTGGTCATCTGCAGCATCTGGTTGTTGATACCATCTGGTCATCTGCAGCATCTGGTTGTTGATACCATCTGGTCATCTGCAGCATCTGGTTGTTGATACCATCTGGTCATCTGCAGCATCTGGTTGTTGATACCATCTGGTCATCTGCAGCATCTGGTTGTTGATACCATCTGACTTGTTTTTGGTTTGCGCTTTTTCCGTATGCTCTGGTTTCATCTGTATCCTCTGGTCATCTGCAGCATCTGGTTGTTGATACCATCTGGTCCACTGTCTGGTCATCTGCAGCATCTGGTTGTTGATACCATCTGGTCATCTGCAGCATCTGGTTGTTGATATCATCTGGTCATCTGCAGCATCTGGTTGTTGATGCCATCAGCTCCGGACGCTCGTGAGCCACCCATGCGCTACAGCGCCTTTGACAGTCCTCTGGCATCGTCACGGGATACTGTGCGAGCGCATCACCACAGAGGGGAACGAGTAGTCTAGGGGTAAGCTGCTCGTCTCACAATCAAAAGGTTGTGGGTTCGAGTCTCACCTGTCGCTATTCTTCGCTCGCGACCAATCGGCGTGAGAGATTGGCGACGCTACATGACTCAACGGTC